>OX419718.1:29992980-30639799 GCA_948474765.1 Patella depressa
CCAGTCATTTCGAGAACCGGTGAACCTTCTGCACATACCCCATTGGTTGTGGAACCCGGAGCTATATAAATAAGAACCATGTGATAACATCATTTTTACATACTGCTGAGAGGATTAATCATTTATACCCCGAACACGCAGATATATTTATTATATGTTATCAGATAAAATAAAAACTTTTATTACAAATACGACATTTGTTTTATTTATGTGGGGAGGTATATTTCATAGCGGTACAGTTAATAAATCAAAGTCGTGTTTAATGTAAAGGTTTAAATAGCTTTGTTTTTGGATAAATAACCGAGGTATCGGTGTGTATTCTTGAGCATTTTTAGCCCGTGAATATTGTCACTATAAATCATAATAGTTTAATTATAGCACAATCATTGGAACATTTAAAGCATTAATGGAACAAAACCTCATGAAGAAAGATATTAATCTATGATTGATGAGTATAAAGTATCCAAAATAGGCTTAAAGAATCTTATTTTAAAACTGATTTAAATAACACAATAATTTCGCGCGCCATGGCTCGTTTTTAGCGTTTACTCGGTAAATTCCAGTATAACTGTTGATTATAATACTCGACAAAGTGGGGGTTGTGATGACCTAGTGGTCTAAAGTGTCACGCTCTGACCTCTAGCTGGTCAGTCACCTCTGGCTTGCGGTTGTGGTTTGGAGCTCTTGTGTGAGCGTATGTGGCTTAGAGATAGGGGCGCCTTCTCAACCGCGTAGATACTCCGGTTTGCTCTCAGATATGATAATAAAAATGAAAAATAAGACTTGTCTGTGATATCATCTTCGGTGGAAGCGGAGGTTAAACAACAACAACAACTCGACAAGGTCGTCTTACACAAAAATTAACAAAGTTTACGGCCTTAGACGTTCATTAAAGATAGCACCAATTTTATGATAATGTCTCGGATCTACAAGTAATATAAAAGCAACAACACGTATCTTCAAAGCATTATCCTTTATATACGTACCTACACATTTAACTTGAGGTACACACGGTGCTCTTATACAGTTCACTTCTGATACAACACATATTGTACCTTGTACACACAATGCTGACTACAATAAATAATAGGAAAAAATAAAATGGGTCAAACGTTCTACTTTTCTCGACCGACAGGGCTAATGACGACGAGCATACGTCATATATTGTGTTCTTTGAGCGAAAGTTTGCCTAGGCAAAGATTATTTTACATACGCGCCAACATGTCAGTGGAACGTCCGGTTTTTATTCGTCGAACACCAACGACCGTTTGTGCCAGGCATAATAAGGCAATCATATCAGATTCACATATTAGTCCCGAAATGATGTGGTCTGGGTCAAGTGGACCTTAAGTACCCCCTTACTCCACGTGTTTTCCCACTGTGATAATCAATAAGTTTCACAATACACAAGAAAGACATTTATAGATCTATTTTAAATCTTAACGCTTTCGTAAATAATGATGATTACTAGATTTCGGATGTTTTGCTATATTTAACAAATTAATTATTCTCGGTTTCTTTGTCGTTACAAATAAAGGGGTCATCCAGAATATGTGTTAATCATTAGAAATAGATTAATTCAGCGTACACTACTCAAGGGGCTTTTATCTTGTTGCACGTCTTTTAAAAGACTCTTTGATGAAATGTAAAAGGGAAAATTTTCACATGTGTTTGGAAACAATTTGCATGGCCTCGAGCTATATTTTGGTGTATAAAGATGTCTATCAGTTTCCAGAAAATATTTACTTGTTTAGGCGATTAAGAAACGGGCAGATTTCAAAGGGACAGTCTGGTTAAAACATTTCACATATACATAGCCTTTCTCTCATGAGTTTTAATTGTGCTACTTATTGTTATCTACATTGTTTCATATCTTAAATTCGCTTTGATATTAAATTGTATTTTCAGAAACATACTCTTTTGATTGCCATATCAAATTGAAATATTTTCAACATCAAAACGTGGTAAAATGGTTGTCTGCTACGCTTAGCTACTGAATATTTTATTTGTGTGTATTTTCCCAAAATCTTCAATTTAAAAAGGGGAAGTGGGGATGGATCACTATTTTGAACTCTTTTTTCCTTTCCAGAATTAACATAAAAAGTGCAGTGTGTTACATGTTGCATTTGCATGTCACATTTGAATCCGATTTGCTGATCAATGTTCATTGATGATTGAATCTAAAACTGGATGATCGGGACTAACCGACTTTAACAATGATGACCGAGGCTAGTCCTAAAATTCAAATACTCATATCTCGGTCCAGAGTTGAGCAATTTGACTGAAATTGTCAGCATATTCCCTTTACTACATTAAATCGTAATTTTCCAGATGATCGCCCCATTCCTAATAAGAGACCCCTAAATATGGATAATATATTAAGAATATACCATTGCAAGGTTATACAGAATTGACAATTACAAAGATGAAGATAATATTGTAAATAGTGTTAATATCAAGAAATGTTTTATTGTAGTGAAGGTACATTTCTGTATATTTTGATGTTTAATCTACACACTAAAACGCACTTTACCATCGATACCCTGTTTAATATATGTGAGAGTTCCTTTGCGAATAAAATATATATTGTCTAGTAGTACTTTTATCGGGGACAGTATTTAACAAATTATTATTTTATAGACATGCACTATATGAATACTAAACCACCGTCGGGGTTAAATCGTACAATGTTTTCACTACTTTTGGGGATGATATTAAAGAAATTTTGAATACTAACAAAGGATACCTTGGAAAATCTCCGAATTTTTCTTCGAGGTTAAAACATATAATGTTTGGTAGCCTACTACATTTGGGGTGATATTAAAAACTAATATTAACTACATGTACTTACATAACAAGGATAGTAGTCTGTTTGGGCATACACAGTACATGTACCTATAAAAACAGCTAACTAAATTTGGAAATAAAATAAAAAAAATATTCGTTTATTATTATAATGGTAGGCCTATACTTGGGAATTTCATGGGCTTTTCTAACAGCATTGCAATCTTGCAGCAAATCATTGCTCAGTTAAAATATAAGGTGTGACGGACGCCATAGATGAGATTTTACTGCAGTCTAGTCCGATGCAACTACGTGTTTTTGAAGCTCTGAGATACCTTGCGGTTGGCTATATACATCCCTAAATGACAGACTCGATGGTGGGGATTAACATCCGTTTCCACCGAGGGTGACATCGCAGATAATAACCGCGTCTCGCAGTACCATGATCGTTTAACATCTGCTCCCACAGTAGTGAAATCGCAATCAATGAATGAATGAAATAGAGTTTTATGGTACGCCATGCCCAAAATATATGAGACAAGGTACAATATATCACAAAACAAACTTCATATACGGATTTTTAAAATCATACAATTAAATAAAACTGTTCTTCTCCGACCGATGCGTATAAATATTCAAAATATGAAAATGATACATATTTTATGTATAAATAAAACGCCTTACAAAGATCCGGTTGGACAAATACGATTTTGATCTTATGTCATTGAGATACTTACACTCAATCAAGATCACAGCTCTAAATCAAGGGAAACTAGTGTGATGCTCAACAAATAAACACAGCGACAGATGCACTTGCACGTTTTAAAAAGTTGTCCCTAATTAGAGCGAAATGGCAACAGAAAAACCCCACGTCGCGTCAACGCTCAACTCACTTTACGCCTCAAACTGGAATATTGCGATAATCATAATAATTGGACCATAAACATAATTTTATAACCAAATAATTAAGAAATAAAAACATAATATCCAACATGTGCGCCGTTTATTTTTAATAACCCATACACAATTATTTTTTTATCGTTTAAATGAAAAATATTTAAAATGGAAAAACGGGCTTGTACCGATAGTTGAAATTCAAGTTTGTCAGACAAACGTTATATTACCTTTCGCAAATACAAGTTGTGTTAGTAATTATGCGGGTAATTGAATGAGTGTATAAAGGTTGAGGTCTATGAGCCGTGGTCTATTTTGTTGTACAAATGAAATGCAATGAAATGAGGTTTAACGTCCAACTGCTCCGTCTGAGCTTATGGAGACGGGTATACAGTGACCTAGGGCGGAAATTTTGCCCTGGTAGCGGCGGTGCGGCCTACTCTTACAGCGAATTCCAAGTTCCAAGATATCTTTTACGTGTAATCAAGTATGTACATGGGAAATCGGTTTGTCGACCCAACCGAACGACTAGACAGTTGTCCTTGTCAGCCCCCCCCCCCTACCTGTGAACACTTAAAATCCATTCAGTTTCCTTGTACCTTACACCTTTTCGATAAGTTCAGAACACCCGAATCCATTTAATAATCTGGGCGCACTGCATTCAATTTCAAGTAAATCTTGAAGACACATTAGTACATTAGAGAACTTAAAGGACAATATTGGTGTCAGTCATTATTACATATGTGATAGAACTGGTAAAATACATTCCAAATATATTTTTAACACAGAGATCATTGCTACGGGAGATGTGTAACAAACTCTTAAATTTACGAGAAGTGACGCGAAACATGACAAAACACGAGTTGTCCTTCGATATAACTGACTGAACTAACGAGCGATAACAGAAACGCAGGCGAATTTCATTTCACTGATAATTCCGTTGAAGATGGAAAGTTGTTTTATAAGACGATGAGAGGATATCTCACAATTCAAAATATAATTGGCTGTCACTAGATAAGACAAAATGAGAAAAATAGGAAAATCCCGTGCATTCCTCTGTTTTTATTAATAAAAACATGGTAATGCACGGACTTTTTCTAATTTGTTCGTTTTATCTACTGACAGCCAATTCTTTTTGTGAATTGTCAGAAATCCTCTCACCTTCTCATATATAATAACTTTTCATCGTCAACGGAATTGTTAGTCTGTTATATCGAAGGACAAATCGTGTTTGTTGTGTTTGACGTCACTTCCCGTATATTTAAGAGTTCGTTACACATCTCCCGTAGAAATGATCTCTGTGTTAAAATTATATTTGGAATGTATTTTACCAGTTCTATCACATATGTAATAATGACTCGCACCAATATTGTCCTTTAATCGGTTTATTAAAACGAATTCAACTTTCAAGGTGACTATATAATTTATTTAATTGAGAGCGTTCATTTAATTAGATTTTGCTAAATATGAGACACATCTGAGGAATAGATATTTTAACATGTAATGTATATTATACTTGACACACATTTATAATAATATTATTTTGAACTTCTAATATATTAACAAACGATCGCAAGCTGTGCATGCACTGGTCTCGTAATCACTGTCAATTCAAAGGTGTTTTTTAACTTTCTAGATTCTACTTGCAAATAATATGGATTATTATACATTTATGTCGGATGTTGTGATACATAAATCACTTTGGCGAACAAAGAAGAATCCAGATAACAAACTGAATGTAAGGACTTCAAAATAGTCATAGAGTAGAGGTGGAGGTTGTGCGGTTCCGAGAAGGAACTACCGCCCAAGGAGCTAAACGAAAGCTCTTGAAGGAAATACCTTACCACAAATAGACCGTGCTTGAATTTTCACTCATGGAGTCAAAATTAATTACATGTATTTTCTTGAAGTCGAGTATACCTATGGAACTAAGCATTCTAGAGGTGAGGTGAAACCACACACAGTTATTTGTTAGAATTACTTACAAACGTAAATAATAAATATGACAGATTACTAATTAATTTGCATAACCCTTCCATGGGTTGTTTACAAACATAAATTGTATAACTCAGATTACTAATTAAGTTGCACAACAGTTACACGCGTTGTTAAAATTATTTACAAATAGAAATCGTGTAAGACAGATTGATAATTATTTAGCGGAAGTGTTCATTAAGGTGTTACAATTATATAAGACGGAAAATGAATATGGCAGATTATAATTAAGTGCGCACAACAGTTTCAAGAGTTGTTACAATTATTTACAAACATAAATTATATTATTTATAAAAAAAGAAGATTACTAATTAGTGTGCACAACAGTTTTATAAGTTGTTTATAAACACAAAAAATTGTATGTCAGATTAACACAACACATTTGAACTTACCTGACAATGAAGGCTTATCTTAAGAAAGATATCTTATATACTTTAGTGCGGGAAAAAATACTACACGGTACATGGCGCTCTAATATGCCACGAATCCCTCTTAATAGTCCCGAATCAAAATTCGTGGCGATTCGGCAAACATCAAAAAGATCGTAAAAAATCGGGATGTAGGTATCAAGAAGTTACTAATAATTACGAAAGAATTGTGATAATTCTTGGGTAATCGAGTAAATAATACGCCGAACGTGAAGATAAGGTTGCGAATTGTAGAGATTCACTTAGGAATGATTTAAAAATATGTCGAAATTGTTTACGAATGCTCTGGAGGTGGAGGTGGAAGAGGTTTGGTGAGACCATCCAGAGGATTGACTCCCTGATCCAGGGGCGCATACTTCTTAATACCATCCATCGAACCTGCACTGAAGCTGTCAGTAAAGCCAAGCTGACACTTGCACGGCTTTTGGCCACGATTTTGTCGTGCCCATTAGTGTCCACATTGACACGAACTGGCACGACGAGTTCACGCATAGTTTGCGCATTGTTTACCCACTTCCCGCATTGGCACGATGAGTTTGCGCAAATCGGACGCTTTCGTGCCGACTCGAGTCGTGCCAATGCGTGCCACTTCACGCCAGTTTAGGACTAGTTTGCGCTCTGACACGACTTGAGTCGTGCCAATGCGTGCCACGGAATCGTGCACGCCAATGTGTACACAGGACTTCGGTTGTTCGTCCCATTCGAACGACTAGATATGACTTAAAAGCATTGTCTTTCATGCAGATTTATTGTTTGTGTACTGTAGGCTGTTGCCTTATAGTTATAAATAAACTGTTTTGGTTTGTTTGTTACGAACTTCAAGAATCGTCTAATAAAAAATTTGTGAGTCGGAAAAAGTTTGGATTCCGGACGATTTGTGGCATCCGTAGGCTATGTGAAAGCGGGACATAATGGTTAAACTGTATAGTTATACTCAACATGACTCCATACCAATGTCTTCTGATTTGAAAACAGTAAGTAAATAATAATAAAATAGACCATGGCTGTAATAATTGGGAAAGTACTAAAACAGTAAGCTACTATTACTTGTTTTTCTAAACAAATTATTCAGAAGCATGCGTCTCAGCAGATGATCGGTTTACTGCGTACAAAAATGTTTTTTTGTACATACAGATTTCGCATGTCGTAATTCAATTAGTTTTAAATAGATTACGCCAGCGTGGAATAATTCTTGTCCATTTTTCTTGGAAATTCAAATATAATATTGCTTATATGAAAAGGTTGTTTAACGTCCTACTTTTCTACACCGACTGGAGAAGAAGGGTGTCTAATAGTGGAAATTTGGACCATACACACTCTTCGGGGAAATTCTGTTATTGCCGAAGTAATTATGATAGTAGTCAGATCGTCAGAAATAATACAGTTGATATTTGTTCTGATGACAACCAAAGACACCAACATGAGGAACAAATTGGTGTCGAGAATCATGAAATAAATCCTCTTATACTTAAGACACACACACACAATGTATAACGCATACTAAAATTAATTTCAGAGAAATTATAATCATTTGCATATATTTTCTTTTTAAAAGAATTAAACAAAGACAGGGATTCCTACTTTAAAATGACGGTGCGTCATTTATATTTCTCAATAAAATATCAAATTTCCCACCGCAGTAAACGTTAATATATACTCAGATTGACTGATTAAGAACACAAATTCAAACACCAACCTTAGATCACCCTCTGGCTTCGATTCAAATAGATTTAAATGGGCCCATCAATAATTATTTGTGGACAACGAAATAGTGGTGGGCTTACTGGATAGCGAGGAGCATATATCGGTGAAATTTCAATTCAACATATCTTTGTTAATACTGAACCATTTTTGGACCAATATTCCTATGAGAGAGATTCGCCGTTCTCACGGTGGCAAAGTGGGCAATGCGATATCTCGCTTGCCTGGAGGTAGGGGGTTCGATCCCTGCATTGACCGAGAAAATCCATCCAGATTTTAAGGCGTTGGTAACCCTTGTATGTGACACAGGACGGAGGGCCTGACAAGGACAGGTGTCTAAGCGTTCGGGTGGCATGCACATAAAAGATCCCTGGTCAGTTGGAATTCGATATAAGAGAAGGCCACAGTGTCGCTGTCCGGGAAAAATATCCCTCATTGCACACTGTATTCCGTATGCCCATCTTCATTAGCCCAGTTCCGAGCAGAACAGTAGGATGTTAAACCCCATTTCATTCCAGCATGCAAGCTATTCTTTTTGCGCCAAGGCGCCGCAATACGAACTTAATGCTACCTTATTTATTGCCTGTTGAAAAATAGTATTTTAAAATCATATCTACCCAGAGATTCACCGTTCTCAATATTGTAGTATCCAAGCTACGCAACGAGAATTTAATGCCATCGCTGTTTTATAATGATAGTTGGATTGGGAAATAATAGATACCGGATTATGTTTTGAATAATACTGATAATAACAGGTTTCGTATTATAAAACACAGCGATATCCGACATCTCTTAGCAATGAAATATTGGAAAAATTAAATCGTCTGAAAATAGCACAATCTATCAAAATTTAATAAGCCCCTTTACTCTACGTACATAGTTATTATCTTCCTTGAAATTATTTGCAATTTCCGACTTGAGGCTTTTGAATTTAAATATAGAAGTAGGCGGATATACTAAAATAGATTGTGTTCATAGGCGTACGAGCCAGGAGGGGCAGCTGCCCCCTATCTTTCGGGAAAGCTGGCTTTTCGGGCAGACGGATAAAGTGGCTAAATAAAGTGTCCAAAATCTGATAAAACACCAATTTTCCGGACTGGAATAGCAGTAAAATGGCTAAATAATGTGTCCGAAATCTAATAAAACACTAATTTTCCGGACTGGAATAGCAGTAAAATGCGTTTGCGGCCGTCAAATATTTAAAAACTTTCTTGAGGGGCCATACAAGGTCAGCTCCGCTTCTTCGCCTCTCGAAGAAAACCGGCGTCGGGCATTTTTCGGGCATTTCTATTTTGTTACCCTAACTGTCATCGAGCCCCAGTAAAACACTAATTTTACTTTTCTTTTAATTGAATACCACGAATTTGTACTGAGTTGACTGGAGATAGAAACATTTTGTATGGAGCCACTCTACTTTGTGACACATTTTTCGGGCATCGATTATTATTTGCGAATGCAGCTGAAACAGTCTGATTGGATGGTTGGAATTCAGAATGGCATTTCGGTTACAAAACCATTAGATACTTTTGGAGTTCCTTAAACGGGCTAGAATAACGTAAAACTCATTCGCGGTGGTTAGATTTTCAAAATTGTCTTCGAAAGGGTGAGGCTCCCATACCCCGCGACGATTGTTTGGTTGTTTGGAATTCGGGTCAGCCCGGTAAACTATATTGAACCACGTTGAAGTTGTTGGAATAGCAGGAAAACGCGTTTGCGGCAGTAAAATTATCAATTTTTTCTCCCAACGGTCCCGTCTTCGAGGACTGTTAAAGCTGATTGTAATTCGTGTCAGCCACCTTAATTAGGTTATATTAGACCACTTTAAAGTTGCTTTGTGCACGAGCTGAAATAGCAGGGAAGCGTGTTTGGAGCCGTCAAATATTCCAGTATTAAATTTATGGGGGGGGGGGGGCATACACGGTAAGCTCCGCTCCTTCACCTCTCGGGGAAGACCAGCGCCGCTGTTTATAAACCCGAATTTTTTTCGGGCCTTTAGGGTTCTGCCCCCTTAACTGTCATCGAGCCCGTACGCCAACGATTGTGTTTAGAGATTTCCTTGTTGTCACGAATTTCTTAATCAACTCACCAAAGTAAACTATACACGAAAATCTATTTAAGTTAATCCAGATATTTTCGTACTTCAACAACGGAACTAATTTAAATTCTAGATCTAATTACGTTATTAGTTTATTAAATTATCATTATATTCTTTATCTAATGACTTTATAATTATATAGGTCCTGGCATCCATTGCGTTTTCCTCCAGCAATCATGTAAAAATATATAATACAGATCTTGCCATTTAGATCTAACCAATGTAAATTTCAGATCTTCGGGGTCTTGATAAATACATAACCACTTGAATCACATGAAAGATGTGTACTTTAACATTTCGAAACTTAAAGATTTGGGATTAAAAGCCTTTGAAGATCACATCCAACAAGTGTTTTTAACAAGTGTTGCCTTGAATGTATGATCAATTTATTTAACACTTACACCCATCCATTGCAAAACGTATGTTACCTGACGAGTCATTAAAATTAAATTTTAATGATTGCATAAAATTGCGCTCCGTGTGTTAATTTCCAGTTAAAAGTCTGTTTGTATTAATGACATGCTACCATCTTGAACTGTATGGTTATATTGTTCTAAATTTTGAAAAATTAATTTATATTGCGTACATACTATCCTTATTAAAAGAACGCATATTTATGTTTAAAGTTTAAATTAGTTTCTATTGATTACATACTATATACATTTAACCGCATGCTAATGAAAATAGTATTTTAAATTATATATATCAAATCCCTTACGGAACGCCCTACTTTCTGGGAAAGCAATACGTTGTCTGTCTACATTATTTAGCTCCGCTTGAGAAGAGGCACAAAGCTAGTAGACCGACGATTTCTGTCGAAAACACGAAGTATATTTCGAGAATTGTGTTAAATATTTTATTATATATGCAATGAAATTTAAAATATTGATTTAGTCTTTGTTAGAACCACATAACAAAATAGTACATATACCCGTATTTCAAAATGGCAGTCAATTCTGACATATATCAGTTCCCAAATTAGACAGTTCTCTGTGTGCAAAATTTGACTTCTAGAAAGTTGGTTTCTTATAGGTTGCTATTTGCTTGATAACGGTGAGAGTGTTCATTGAAACGTTGCAGTTAATAAAGCTGGTGAATGTTATCCATAAAGCTATCTATTATGATTAGAATCATGTGGAAGATTAAAAAGATTAGATACATAATGCTGACACATAATTTTATAAATTAGATTCATGTTAATTCTTTAAATGACATCTGGAAGTACAGCTAAATATCAACAACAAAATGCAACACACGGCATTTATTATGGATTTATTACTTTTTTGTTATTTATAACGACGTTTCGTAACACATAGAAGAAACGTCGTTATTAAATAACATAGAAGTAGAATATCCGGTGTTGTCGTTTGTTGTGAATAGGTACATATTGAGTATTTTATAGATTATGTTGATTTTGAATATTTCATAGAATATGTTGAGGTTGAAGATTAGGAAAGTTAAGCTATGATTTAAATACTGAAGAAACTGTTATTGTGTAGCTTTGATGGGGTCGATACCGATGTTGAGTTCTTTGAGATTTTCCGGCGTAGTTCCACCTTGTCGGTGGTGTATGAAGGGGGGCCTCACAGCGGACAACGCATGGTTGTTCTGGTGGGACTAAATCCCGAGGTCTATTGTACACATTGGCGTGCACATAGAATAACACTTGACGGTTGTAATACGAGTAGATCTGAGTAGATCTTATTACGCCCGTCTTTTTAAGCCCAGTTGGAGAATAACAGTAGGACGTTATACCCTATGTCATTTCGGTACGTATAGCCCTGACTTATTCGTCTGATAATATTACCATCAAAGACAGTCGTTGCATGCCTTCACCGATCCAGAAACTATAAAGACTCTGCAGAATGTTGCTTGATCCTTTTCTCAGGTAGCATGTTCTCCAATTTGACAGCCAGGTTCAATTATTTAATCACAAAGTTACTATGAAAAGAATGGCGATTTAATGCAATCGAAATTTATACTTACCGAAGTAATTAATCTGAGCATCTTGATAATAATGAAAACCAGTTCAGCTATGACTGTTTACCTGCTCGGTATCTATCACCAGTACATTGAAACTGGCGGTTAAATTGAAACCCCAAGCTTTCATTTTCCACCTAAACTCCGATTGGAGTAAATTTACATAGATAAATAGCAGGCACTTGTCCGTTAAATAGTTATTTTGTATGCTTAGTGTAGAGAATGTATACCTATCTCAGGGTCTCCTTAAAGTGGTATACGTGACAACAGAATTCAATTAATTCAAAGCCAGTATAGAATAAAATAAGATTGTCAATATCATCCACCCTTTCTTTAATTGTTTACCAAGAAAGGCGTTTATTCATATAGTTGGCTGTTTCTTGATATGATATAACTTAATATTTAAACACTTAAACCCGATTTTAACCAGCTCCTCACCAACAAAATAATTGGCTTACTCGACTAAAGTTAATTGACACCCTTATGTAAAAAGCGATAAAGAAGTTTCTAGCTGGAAAGATGCAAAAATACAATATGTACTATGAAGAACTTGAACTCAGTGACGCTTTATATAATTAATAAAGATCAAGTCATAATTTAGCAAACAACGAAAACACACAAGAGAGAGAAAGAGGTGTCCTACTGTCCGAAAAAAGGGCTGATAATCTTCTTTAAATCCATCCGCATTGATTGTCTATTCATCTTGCACTCACATCCTATGAGGCCGAACTTTGTATTTATTTCCCCAGAGATCTAGAGAAGATATCTCTTTCTCACGGTACTATAAAAGCTTATATCATCTAATCATGTCAGCTTAGGATGCCACAATGTGTTTCTGGGATAAATAAGACATTTTCGTGACAAAAAGATACACGACCGAGTTTATTATCCCCCGCCAGCTACTTTACAGGCCGTAATTTTGTTTGAGAGCGTGATCCTATTCAAAAAATGGATTTACATTATTGTGTAAAATATGATGATAAAAAAAAGGAGTTTATCGAAAAAAAAAAACCCGAATTTCGGTGTGAAAGAGGCCTGGTTGGTGTTGTAAGTTAAAGATGGGTTCCCAGCAAAAGATGCAGGCAGTGGATAATCCGAGAATTTAATTAGGATTCGATATTGGTAATAAATAGTCAGCTATTACAGACAACATCGTCTTGTGTATGCAATGATTCTCACCCGTACCCGCCCGCGGTTGCCATAGGAATGGAGAGGGGTAATCCCCTGATGCAAACATGGCCTCTTTTGATTTTCATAGCGGGGTATACTTGGCAATTACAGTGTTTTGAGAAGGATTTGAAGCAAAATTATGATAAATTAATTAGTTTGAATATGTTTTTCGTCCTAATATATCATCAAATCACCCAGTTTGTACCCGGGAAAGCAACTTTAAGACTAAGACAATATGAAACAGTGATTATCAAATAATTAATAATACGAGATAAATAAACCCTCTCAGTTCTTACACGCCAACTAATGTTATTAAGGATTTGAGCTTTTTAATCTTCTAAAATATTTAGCTGGATTTTGTTTTCTTTTTTTTTTTTTTTTTTGATAATTTAGACATCATAAAACAATAATTATCAAAGAGTTAATATAAGCCACATATATGCGGAGATAAAAAAAAATCTTCGCAATTCTAACATACCCCTTAATGTTACTAGAGATTTGAGCATTTTTGGTGATTCGAGACTATTCATTAGTCTGGTCTACTCCTTTTACGTAACGCAATTGGAAATTATACGAAACGCAAACTTTGGGACTAAATATTTCGCTAACCAATGGAATGTTTTGTTTTAATAAAAATAATCTATATAAAATAATTACATGGGACGTAAGATTACTGTTTCACTGACGAATTGACACTGTTTCTAAAAAAAAGGTCAAGTTATGCGACAAGGTCAAATAAAATACATTTTGAGAATGAAAACATTTATCAATTTTAGTTTATAATTGCTTGCTTATCTCTTATAAAGATGGAAAGGGAAGCTCTATTTTATTTTTTAAAAAAAGTATTCGGTCGTATACCACGCTACCTATCAGGTCATGTGCGGCCCGTTTGGTGCAAATAATCTTCGGAGTTACGCTGTGATTCATCGGCACCATTGATCAGTGGCATTCTGCTTCCCGGTTTGAACGTTTTATTCAATGAACAGTCATGCCCTCATGGACTACCCTACCAAATGACTGAAATAAAATTGGGTAAATGGGTTGAACATACTACTTTTCTTGACCAACCTGTCTAACGAAGACGGAAATAGACTATATTAGAACTACGTGTTACTCTTATTCCGAACTTCAACATCAAGGGTCATATTACGTGCACGCTAATGTGTACATGTGTACATTCGAACGACCAGACACTGTTCATTTCTAGGTTCTCCGTCCTGTATACCACTGATATGGCGGAAAAATCTCATTGGATAATTCAAGACAGATCGCACCCCAGCTCTTGTAAATGAACTTGTCCATTATCCACTGGGTCACCGTATATATATATACGTACCATCAGTCAGGGGCGGATCCAGTAGGGGGGACCAATAAAAAATTGTGAAACAACACTAGATAGAAGCCATGTTTTTCTCAAACATTTTCAAGAATCCCCCCCCCACACACACACACACAGCCCCAAAGAAAAATTGTCTCTGGAACCTACCCCACCCCTCACCCGGAAAATTCTTTGATCCTCTCCTGAGTATTGAAATTATATATAATTTCCATTAAATATATTACGAACACAAAAAAATCAATATTGTAAATCAACGGATTTAATTTACTTGATTTTTCTCGACCTCCAGAAGGAATAACAGGAAAAAATCTATCTGATTTAGTTTCAGACGATTCTTTATAAAGCGATATGTTAATACCTTTTCGCACGGAATTGCAGGAGTGTGGTTCTTTAAAATATTTAAAAGCGCGCACGGTTTTTTTTTTTTTTAATTTTGTTTTTTATATTTTTAATTTCCTCTAAGCAACGTTTTAATCAGGATAATTGGTAAAAAGATTTTGTTTTTATAAACATCTGAAGTTAAGTCGGGTTTATTAGAAAGAACAATACACGCAATTCCTATCTTTTATTATGCCTATGTGAAAGTGTTGCATTTGAATTGCATGTCTGACTCATATGGACTGTTTGGAAATGAAATGAAATAAAATAGGGCGTTACGTTCGACTTTTATGTACCGATCAGGCTATAGAGTATGCTAGGAGGGATCTTGTCTCCGGACAGCAACGCTACGACCTATTGATATATAGAATTCCAGCTGTCAAGGGATCCTTTAGGTGCACACCAAGGTGTACATGAGTCGTCTGTGTTCAGTCTCAAGCGAACGACTATGTTCTGTTGTATGTATAATGTCGTAGACTAGAAATGGCGCATAGACTTGTTTGTATCGTTTATGTATTAACTATTGATATAAAGTATGATCAAACTGGTAGATACCTGATATAAACCTTTCCTTACACAGACAATTATTATAATCCCATTGTATTTATTTCGTATTGATCATCATAAATTCAGCATCCAACTCATGTTAAAATCTAGGTAGATATTGACCGATATCAACCTAAATAATGGCTTTTATATTTCTCTTCCGTGTTTTTATTTTATCGTAAAGAATTCTCGTTAATTGTAGTCCTCTAAATATATCGATTATCAACAGTGATTGTTTCTTTGTTAAACCGAGATAAGTGCTGTACATACATGTCATTTTATTTCTAACTAGGAGGATACACGGCTTCTCCAAGAACCCATTGTTGCCCGGGTCTGATTTGCTAGAGGCCAAAATGCGCCTGGGGCTCAATTCGGCACGGCCAAAGTTAGCCTAGGGCCAATTTCGTCCACGGGCTATAATTCGGAATGGCCCAATTCGCCCTGGACACAAATTCAATGTCCTAGAACATTTAAGCATGCGTAACCTCGTGGGTTTTATATAAGGGTTAATTCCATAAAAAAGACTCTTTTCTCTTGTACATGTACTATGTTCCAGCTTCGCTCCAACTGTTGGTAAACAATCCACTGATGTATCAAGACCTTGTTATTGACCAGTCACGAAATACGATTAAACTGTATACATTATATTAAACTACCTCTAGACACTAATTCACATGACCAAGCCTTTAACTGAACACGACCCTTGTTGACATAAGTACCTTTAATTTATCAGTGCACGTATGTCTTACAATACAACCACCTAACTGGGACTGTAATCCGACAATAGCCGCGAGTTTACATGATTAACGACCGACCATCACGATTTGGACCAGATCACGACATGGATAGAGATTTTCCCAAGCCACGCCATTATACCCACAAAGGCAAATTCTTCCATTTTGCCCTTCAATCATGTATGAATAACGTTAAAGACACACTGAACAATATATTCAAATATATACCAAAACGTACATACAAAAATGTTACGCGGTCTCAATACATATTTGATTCAATAGTTTGTGTCATCTCCCTTCACTTTGACCATTATATGGTATTTTACAAAGGTTACGATTCGTTATAGGAAATTGTGGGTTAAATATAATTTTGAGCTTGATTTTCGTTTTAATGTAGCGGGAAAGTAGTTGTAATCATTTCATTCAAAAGTATCGACAATTTGAAGCATTTGTTTTGTCTTAAGCACCTCAAACCCCCTCCCATGAGACTACCATTTTTATAAAAGACGAGAATTGATTTACCGCTCTGCTTTATTTTGCATTCTCTAGAAGAGGGCCTATTCAACAAAGTTTATTAGTAACAGGGTCGGATATCAAGGTTGAATGGGTACCTGCATGCGTGGGGGGTATATTCTGATCATTGTCAGGCACTCTGTTCCAGTGTGCTCAATTAGAAGTATAAGCCTTAGATGTTATTTATTTCATTTTATCTCGATCTCTTTACTCGCAAGGATAGGCGGCTTATTGTGTAACTAAAACGAAGAAAGTAGTGTACCAATCCAATCTGGATATCGAATAAAGCAAAGAAAAATTGTCATTAAGACTTAACCTTTAAATACAGATTTCAAGTGGGGTCAATGGCCCGTGCCCAATGGCAGTAAAATCAGTTTGCATTAATATCTGTCACTTTGATGCATGCAAGTTTATAACAGTTATCAGAAAATTAATCTGGAAATTTCATAAGGACGGCAAAGTACGTCATAGAAATTGTGATTCGTTTATTTTTCTTTTAAATCAGATTTACCAAATGAATTTTGGTGATTGGTGCCCCCTTCAGCATAGTCTTATGCACAAATGTCATTGATATTTAGAAACGCTTGATACAAGTTCGCCTGAAGATTTCATCCGCTCACAATTAAGCCATCGTTGTTGTAGAAAAATGTTGTAACAATTAAATTTTACTTTCAGAATTTAGATATGTACAGACCAGCTGACATTTTATGGCAATACCCATGTGGGGAACATCCTTTCAACGAATTGTCCCTAACACAGCATAATATCTATTTTCCCTAGTATTTTCTCCATATTGTAGAACATGATGTAAACAATTTACTTGATCTTATTCCCAGTGTTAACTGTCTTCAACAATATCCAAAATTTACAGTGTCGTTAATGTGGTTGATTATCCAGCATATAGGACACAGATAACCAAAATATTCCTACATTGGTTGCTAAAAATAGCCTAATTTTCCCATATTTTTTTCTCCCTTTTTCAGGCGTTTTGGGGGTTTTGTTTGATGTGGAATTGCTGGGAATGTTTTGAATTTTGAATATTTTGCCAGTTTCGGTGGAAAAGGAGGATATTTGTGCGGAAAAATAACATGGGTAAATGGGCTTGAAAGACGTCTCACATTGAACCGGAAGTAAAGACTTGACCCCAGTCTACTTAAACTTTTACTGATTTGAGATTTTCATGGTAAACCTCATACATGCTTCGAAGGAGTTGACTGCCAGGCGTTGTTCTTTATACCTTGTGAAGGAATTGATTAGCTCAACGAATATTGTGGAAAGAGTTATAGCTTGTGACATGAGCCTGAAATAACATTGAAGTCAATGGGACAATAATTGGTGTACTGTGGTCATCTTCTGGCCAAGTCAGGTAAGAGTTGCGCCCCTTCCCGCAATAAATCCCATAATTTTTGCATTAATATAAACAAACATGAATCGTGACGACGAATTAGTATTAAATTTAAAAAAAAAAACATAGATAAGGCCAATGACGAGAGGAATTTTACAATGAAAAAAAATAAGAGTGTTGGATATTGAACTGGCATGCAATCAAATGGATCATTTGAAATGGCATTCTTTAAGTAATTTCATAGGCGTCATCATCTTGTTTAAGGGCGAGTTACCTCCCTTTAAAGACCGGATAATCTAGTCAATGACCGATTTTTCTCAAATGTTGACAACGCATCCAGACTAATATCCGTAGAATATTTTGCTGGATGATAGAGACTATCTTTCTGGCATTTCTCTTTGGGGGCATCACGAAGCGCGGAAACAGAAGTACTATATTTGAATGTCTTGATCAGCACAGCTTGACGTGTTTAACGGAAATGAAGAATGGCAAGAACGCGATGGGATTTCATAGCCGTCTAACCAGAGCGGGATTTCAATCGCAATAGGAGCGCGCTTGAACGCACTAAGAACGACATGAGGGCGGTTACAAACTAGTGAGAAGCAGTTTTAGACGTATTAGGAACGAGGCAGAACTATTTACAGAAGGATTTAAACAGACTATGCACAAGGGCTTAGGCAACTTTGAAATGGCAAATTTACTAGACCTGAACCTGATATGAACTGGCTGTGTGTGGGATACGGACTGTTTATCAACGAACTAGGATTGTTTTATTGACATTATTTATACATCATCGAAGATTTTCTAGGACGAGGTAGAGCGTTTTTGAGAACTTGTTTAGTGTGATGAGGGCTTTAGCAGATCAACAACAAACAAACTGTGAGGTGAATCGTGACGTAATTAAACGCAACGAATATGGTTGGTCGAGATATTTCCTCATGCGGCCGGTGCAATGCGTTCTAGTCCAAAATCCTTATTTTTACTCGATTGTCACTAATTGGGTTTAATAGAATCGAATTGCGGAACGTTCAATCAAGCGTCCCCGTGTGGGAGGGGAGATACCTCTGGTTACCGACAATCATAAATGGATACAGACCACCATTAATTCCAATGTTAATATTAGTTTCTAGGCCTTGTTCCAACTTTCGTTCCCCCGAAATTCGGCGTGGCTGAAGGCTTTTCGATGAAAAAAGGGCTTCAAACGGTCATGCATTTGCCCCAGATCCTGTATAAGGTCGAAATACACAAAGCTGAAAGAGTAAAGTAAAACTGATTGCAACCCTCCATACAAATCACCATAGCCAACACCTACCTCCTCTAAATCACGAATATTTACGCAAACGTAAGCGAAAATATTCATCCAAATTCTCTACGCCCATTCTAGACAAGCAAATAAACAAAAAATGTCCATGCAAAGTGGGTGGGTTCGGGGGCAGTGTATTGCTATAAATAGACGAACTACCTTTATGGTGACCTGCCACTAGTATTTCTCTGCCAACTGCATGACTTTAATGGGAGAGAGAGAAATAGGATTTAACGTCCACTCGACACGAACCAGGTCATTTTGGGACTAACATATGGTTTCATTTTATTTCAATAATTCGCTTGCGCGTAGGGTCTTTAGCAATGGGAAGAAACCGGAGTGCCCGGAGGAAACCCACGAGGTTGAGAAGGCGCCCCTATCTCCATGCCACATACACTCACACCAGGGCTCGAAACCACAGCCGCAAGCCAGGAGGTGACCGGCCAGCTAGAGGTCGAAGCGCGGCACTCTAGACCAGTAGGCCATCCCAACGCCCCTATGACTTTAATGCTAAATCCATGACGCTTCTTGGTCTATAACATAGTTCAACTGACCCACCTTGTTGCACGGGTTACTCATTTGTGCGAAAGAGTTTATGATTCTTTCAGTAATAAGACGCAATAAAGAATTAAGTTTGTTACATTTTTACCACCAATTTTGCATATTTGATCGATGAACCATACCCTATATTAAATAGTGACCGTATTCCATAGAATAAAATCTTGGATATTTTCAGTTTAATTACTAATTATAGCTGAACAGTTTATCGGTTAACAGCTTGGCGATATGGCAGTTGAACCCAATGATCATATAAAATTAAAGGCTGAATAAAATACGATATTTATGTAACATTCTTGCTTGCTTAATGCTACGTAGACATTGGTAGCATGTTTCTGAATGATTGCATATATACATGTATTATATCTCCGTCAAAAAAGTGGTTCAGTAAAGTGAATTAATGGAATGGAGTTCATCCATACCCGTATCTAGCGGGGACGACCTGAAAACAGTTTCGCCCCACCCCGGTGAAAAAAATTGTCGACCATAAAAACAATAGATATAATATATTTCCTTCACTTTTACAGCACCCCTGAAAACACTTCCCGCGCCTCTCGTTGCTCTGAAAAAGTTACGGCCATGAGTTTATCGTCATGATTTCTACACAATTGCCAGGTCGGAGAACGCTAGATCGGCGACGGTCCTACGCATTTTAGCACATATGACGTCATATATAGATTGTGGGTTAGGGTTAGGGTAAGGGCTAGGACCTGTAGATTTGGTCAAAGTCCCGAGATATAAACAGGGCTAGCCCTAACCCTAACCCATGATCAAGCCTAACCCTCACCCTAACCCACAATTCACATATGACGTCACAATTTGCGTAGGACCGTCTCCGATCTAGCGTTCTCCTGCCAGGTCAGCAATTGAATTCCAACTAGATGTTGTTCATTGACATGCATTAGGCTGTTTCAGCGCAAACGAGGAAATTGTTCATCTTATCTTACAGTGGCAACAGTGCCTGACAGACTATCCTTTAAATATATGATGCGAAACAGGAAGATAAATGGCCGCCAACGAAGTTTACGCGCAGTGGCATAGACGTTTCTAAGCAAAATTTTCCTGATAGGACACTGTATGGTGTTGGTGTACGCCCGTCTTCGGCTAGTTCGGAGCAGCACACTGGGAAGTTAAACTCCATTTCATTTTAGTAGACATTAACGGGGCATTATGAGAGATATTAGCGATTGAATTTTAAGCCAAGGCCCTGGTCATCATTACTAAAGTCGGAACGATAAAAACATAGTCTCGATTATCCACTTTTGGATTAAATCGTCGATGAGCATTTAGCAACATATCAGATTCAAATCCAGTAAATATCATAGGCAAGCGACGAAATCGGGGGTTGTTTATGGTCTGGATAGGTTAATTAATATTTAATCAATAATTAAGAATATACTTTCAGGCTTAAAGCTATACGGTGTATCATTGCTTGTTCAAATACAAGTAAATGTAACATTAAGGGGACAACGAGGAAATACATATGCAGAAACTACGAATTCCAGTCAATTTCTTTACCGTTTTATTGACAAATGAGCTGTTATTATTGTAGAATTTTATAATTATACAGAGTTCTATGAAACAATGTATCTCGATTTCTTGTAACAACAGACAGCAAATTTCTCACGCATGTGAAAAATGCACTTGGTTTTGGTTGGACATCTTACTCGTTCTTTTCCACGGCCACAGAATAATTCCTTATTCTTAGAATCAATGATGGGTAGATTGGTTTTGCAAACTGGGTTGATAGCCTTTAAAGCTTTATCTAAAATATATATTGTTTACATTTGTCATTTTATGTTGTTTTAAAGATTATGGAAAAAATAAGTTTACCTATAGCATATTCACGCAAACAATCTATAACAGTATAACATTGAATACCTCATTTTTACACTCACCGACACACACAGTGACAATTGGACAGCGTTTTTTGCTTCTGTGGCAATCGCCCCGTTGCAGACGGCAATGGGTACCTTCGGGACATTCTACAGCCTGGAACGGAAGAAAAATATGTTATCGATTATCATAATATCAAGAGGCGATTCGTAATTTTTTTTTTTTGTACTTCTCCGATTTCGAAGTACTTTAGAAAAGTTATTTTTCTGTGCGGCAAATCTAAAGAATTTTGGTAAATATTCAAATCGCCTTGCCTGTTGTATAACAAAAACTGGGCCCCGAGTTCACAAAGTATTCTCAGACTTAAGTTGAGAATTTGCTCAACTTTCAATCACTGTTTATGAGAAATATCTTTGATGCAGAAACACAAAATTTTCCACATAGTTTCCGTTTAATGCATTTGATACATAAAAACAAAAAATTATTATAAATGGCAATATTTTAGTTAAAATAAGGAGATCAATTTTGAGTAAATTCTCAAGAGAATGATTTGTGAACCCGGGGCCTGTTTATTCAATTATTATCCTTTTGTCTACTTAAACTTGACGAAGAGGACAACTACAATTATCCTACTTCTATTTCTTTGTCTTCGGTAAAATTCATGTATGAAGCCTATTGACTTAGCATGACCGTAAATACGGTAAAACAAATGGTGTAACATGGGGTAAACTAATTAATATATTTACTGCATAGTTTACATGATCCACAATCGCGAATTCAGCCAGCGTTGGGTTGCTTTATGTTTTCAAATTGTAGAAGGGAGAAGAAAAATCACAAACTTACTTCACATGGGTTGTCCAATGGCACCTCATCCGACGCATACACATGTACTATGTATACAACCATAAACTATAAGTTATAAAAGTAAATGAAGAGACAGCATGGGCGTCTTACAGACAGACATAAATTACGATTACTGAGGTTCAAATCGGTAAAATTTCTGGAGGATCCTTGGTTTCATAGCTGATGAACTGATTTTTTAAAAAATGACCAACAATGACACACCTTCTTTATCATATAAATGTACTTACGTCCACGGCAATTTTGGTGGGACATACTAGAGCAATTGGATAGTGCAATCGTGGGCTGTTAAACCAATTTACACATCTACAATTAAGTAACAACCGACTAGACAGTTTGGTCCCTGCAAGTGTCATTCTAGTTTGTCCACAAACTATCAGTTACAACCAGATTCTATAGAATACACTTTATGTAACAGTGTGTGCGAACACTAAATGTATTTTAAATTATGTCTAAAACTTTGTATACAATTAACGCAACCTAATTACTTGAAAATAATTTCATTCATTTGGGTCATCGCAAGGCTATACTAACAAATAACACATTATCAAATATTTGTGCAGTTTTGAGAAATTCCAAAAATTCACCTTCAATCTTTCTACCGTTTAATTGTGTACCTAAAAGTTGCTCTATATGCCCAAATCACGCATCAACATTTTATGAATCATTCGTCGACTTGGGTTGTATTCGAAACAGTGTTCGCGTAGGTTAGTGAACGACAGAAGAACGCGAGAACACATTCACGAGTCTCGAACATGAGAGAACGGTATCTATGGTAATACATCCGCGTTAACATGGCGTCAGGTAGATATTCCAATCCCGACACTAAATCTTAGCAGATAAACTTGAACAAGTTGAATTAAATTTAAACAATCTATTACCATAACTTCGTAAGGGCCATGCCGAAAACTCAATTTTTTTTATTTTTTTTTTCGAGTTTTATGTTTTGATTCATTGTTTACCGAAACACGGAAAAGTCGGGTAAAATCCTATGCCGAAATATCGGCACAGGAAGAAAAGAGATTAATTTTCCAGAGTTTTCGGCAAAGGACTAAAAGTTCGATTTTTTCCCCCCGGGTTTTCAGTAAAACATCGGTACGGCCCTTTATAAACTGTGTGTATTACGCATGTATGACCTTGTTATTGAGCATAATTTTGATAAGTGACTTCATTTTACTCCATTTCAATATTTTCGGTCACGATTTCATCGCATTTTACTTGATGTCATACTGGCTACAAACTACATGCAGTTTTCGAATGGTATTAAACTTTAAAATCAATAAATGCACGCGATTCTGTTTTCTCCGCCATGATGTTCTCGCCTCACACCAGCTGACGAGGTAGTGTGGGATTTGAGAACGGGAACGTCTTCGCAAACGCATTCTCGACTGTGCGAAACCGACAAGAACCCGTTCTCAATACGTTCTCAGCACCGGAACCATGTTGGCGCAATAAGCTGTCTTGTATAGACACACGTCAAGGACTCTTTTTTACACTATTAGTCCTGTTTTGACAGATATCTGGTTCTTTTCGGCCTGTGTCGAGATTAGAATCAGAGTCATTTTATACTGAAGTGCCTTGACCACTCGATTATACAATGCAACAACATACCGCCCTACCAAGTTCGCGAAGACATTGATTTAATCTTTGACAGCAGGTAGCTAATAATAATCGTGTATATAAAGCCAATCTTTAGGAATGTGACTCCATAAAATTACTTGTAGTACCAATTAAAAGGAATGATACTCTACACAGTATATCCAAATTGTAAATATTTGATTTTGGGGCGAGTCGTAATTTCAAGCGCAGTTCTTTTATAGCACGAGTAGTGATCGGTCAAATAATACGTAATTTAAGTTGCTTACCATGTAGATATAGATAAATACTTTAGTAGTCTTCGCACATAGTACTTACCCATATGATGAAAATGCTTGTCTTCATCTTGTAAATTAAATGAGTTGAACAGAGTGTGAATTGCTCCTACCCACTAGAATGCGCGCCTTAACATATGACTAAGGCCTGAATAAAAAAATATATGTGTTTCCGGTTACCTGTACGACCCTATTCCTACAACCCTGGACTTTTTTTCTCCCATTTCTCATGCCAAATAACTCAGTTTTGGTGTGATTTTCTATTGACAAACACTGAAATTTCGGCATTATTTTCAAGAATCTTACTCCGAAATTAAGCTAGAAATGCTGGGTAATGGATATACAAACCCCAAAGCAAATAATTAATAATAACAAGTAAAAAGATTTCCCTTCCGACCGGTCCTATCTTGAGGTGCCACGGTACCGTAAACACATATGTTTTTTCTTGGCCTAATATAAATGATCTACTTATCTTATTTGTCGTAAAGTCAATCTACTGTGAAAGAAGATGTTATATTAGAATATATATATAGTAGTTCTTGACTAACACAAAATGTTCAACAGATAGACAATAAAATTTTACTTAATTATTCACTGTTACTTATTATGAAAGTTTAATCTGACATGGTAATATTTCTAATTTCTGACCTACATTTAGATTTAAAGGAGCTAAATACAAAATCGCTAACATTTGGGACCTAGAAATTGACCGTAATTGGTCGCAACGCATATTAGTAATCTGATTTACATACAATTGTTTCCCTTTTGAGTCTAATTTCAAATCAGTTGTGTCCAGCTAAATACGACAGGAATGACAATTTCTAGCGTCTGGTTATTCCAGTTTATTGCGCATGCTATCCGGATAAGATATGGCGTCATCGTTTGGCAGGAGTTATGGAATATGTCTAGCTTCGTTCTTTATGGTCACCTATTACAAATGACACTGGAACGCACTATGGTAAAAGATTCGTGTATCAATGGTAAAATGTTTATTTTGTCTTAAATATTGGATATCAGAAGCCTCCCTTTTCCCGGTGAGATCACAACATCAATGTTGATTTGAATTGACAAAAAATTCGTGTTTTCAATGCGTAAGACTTTGGATGATAATGAGTTAGATACATAGCTACTTTAACTGGAAAGGAATATTTTCTATAGAAGTATTTAACAATATGATATTATACATACAATAAATGATCTGTCATGTAAGTTATAAAGCTATTGAAAGTTGAACTTAATCGACTGATCTTTGTCTCGGTTTCACAAAATTTTATTTAGTGGTAACAGCTGGCCATTAACGGAAAATGTTGTCGTGAAGCTATAAGGCATCTGTTTATCTAACCACTTTCAAATTTATACAGATTTACAATAATAGCGTTCAAGATGCATTATACGAGAGCTAAATATCGATATTGCAGGGCGTTTTCCTGTCTTTAAAATGTAATATAAATCATTACCATAATCAACTCTCTAGGAAATCAGATCATTTGATTATTAATTGGATTAGACATGACCAGTCAAGCTGAATTTTTCCTAAAATACATGACGTCACACACGGAGAATGCCGACCTTATTTGGATTAAAAGTAATGCAAATTTAATTGCATGCGCTGTCTAAAACACCACAAAAGTAGCCACTAATTACACTATAAACCTCAGAATGCCTCGTTCGGCATTTCTGTCCAAACGAGGTAAAACAAATGCCTCGTTTGTCTGGAGTTTAAATTGCCCTGTTTTTGGAACTAGGTATTTTGGTCAGAACGAGGCTTGGTAAAATGCCTCGTTTACTAACCCGTGTTTTTTAAAGATAGTTATCAGCGGTACTTGCTTTTTCAAGATAGTTATTAGCGGTATTTGCTATCAGCGAATTTGTAAAAATTAAAATACCACTAATAACTATCTTGAAAAAAAAACACTTTAGTAAACGCGGCATTTTTACCAAGCCTCGTTCTGAACAAAATATCTCGTTCCAAAAACAGGGCAATTTAAAAAAAATTTTTTGGGAACTCCACACAACGAGGCATTTGTTTACCTCGTTTGGACAGAAATGCCGAACGAGGCATTCTGAGGTTTACAATCACTTCACTCAAAATGAAGTAGTTAGACTAGAAATTTTAATATATTTTATATTTAAACAAAATATTATAACAATAACGGGTAGCTTTTCTTTAAATCTCTTTTGAACAATGTTGACAAAACTTGAAAATAAAAAAAAATCGAATCTCCTTTGTGCACCGGATATCGATAGTGTGCGCCCTATCGTAAACACAATGTTTCATACTGAAGTAGCACACAATCTTTCAAAGATCTTAGCCTTTATCTCGTTCATAAGGTTCGGAGGCACGCCGAGATCGAGAACGAAGATGAGATATATTCCCCTTTCCCATCCTAATTCATCAGCTCACGAGTCCTCTAACCCCCCCCCCCCCCCCAACACGCACACGGCGGCAGACGAACTCGCTCGTGAAAACGTCTTGGACTCTCGGACGTAAGTGAATTTCCTGTATTTTAGACATTCTTCTGAATAAAACATATGAGGAATCTAAAAAGTGTGCCATCGATCTTAAATGGCAAACAATACATTAATATCTGGATTTCCCAATATATAATTCTGGTTTGTGAACATACCAGTTCCGTATAATCGAGAATTTTCTTCTAGTCGAGATTTATATCAATTTGACAGCGAGGGTTTATCAGTACAATAAATGAACAATGGCGACAGTGGGGCAAAACGAAACTGCGGAAACAACTTTAAAAATGCCATAAATTATCAAATCTGCGAAAGAAAACTTTATCCTAACTAATTTTAGCAACCTACTCGCTTATTTCGTTTACAAACGTTTGTCTTAACATCTCGTGCTTCTCGCTTGTATAGTCTTTCAAATATACCCATTGACACTCGTTGACTCAATATACATCAAGCAGAAGTGTTGAATATTTTGAATAGTAAATTATACATTCTGAATAGTATTGTATGTAAGATTTAGATAAAGAGCTGACAGTTATCGCTTTATTAGTTCAAACATAGATAATCAACAAAAGGGGATATGTTGAAGATTTCAATCAAATTACTTCATTCTGGATGGGGTTATGGCCCCTTGAAAAACAGTTTTGTCTCGATTGTCATTGCTATCGTTGTTACGATTATCCATTTTTTCATTCTTTTATTAACTGGCAATCGTGTTTAAATTCGTTGCAATTCAATAGCCTCAAATGTTCTAGAGAGTCGATTATGTGCTTGGCATGTGAATACGTGTTCGTCTATTTTATGTAACATTTGGGGTCAAAAGAAAGATCTGCATTAGACAGATTTAGCTCTTACTAACTGATTAAAATACACAACTATATTTCGTTTCGTTTTTTATACTTTCCATGGTCTACACTACATGAAGATCTGACCGATAGTAGTAATAGATCGTGTCAGAAGTCACAGGATAGACTGTTGACCCTATCACGTCAGACATGTGATTAACCAATCAACATTGATGTTTCTAGTGGATTACCCACAGACACGCCTAAAACTCGCGCAACAGATCATTTCATTGCCTAATCCCTCACATTATCATGAACACGTCAATCATAACAACTCTTCCAGGTCCTTGTGTAGTAAAGACAAGTACGTAAAACGAAATTTTAAACAATTTAAAAAAATAATCGAAATGGGATATGCGTTTTAATCAGATTTAGCTCTTACGTAGTGCACCTTTAAAATAGCATTATGCAAGAGCAAAATCTGCTTATTGCAGGTCTTTCTTTATGGCCTGAAATGTTATCTAAATAATCAATTAGACATTAATTAACATATCCAGACCATAATAAACTCTTGATGCCAAGGCTTGCCTTCAATGTTGGCGGATTAAATTCCTATATACCGCTTAATGGCCATTGATAATTAAATCAATCAAGTGGATAATCAAGACTATGCTGTTTATATTAATAATATTAGTAATGATCACCGAGTCTATGTGAATATTTCACTCGCTTCGTTCTCGGCTAATAGTGGATCAATTTGACTGAAATTTTCAACAAATTACCTTTACACTATCTAGTTCTTAACTATTATAGTGAGAACTGCCATATCTTTATCTTATCTCCCATAATGTATCTTTAACAGAGAATTATTCATTTACCAAACTCAGTCTGTATAATGGTTTATTATAAATTGCAATATTATTGTATTTAATTGTGATTTGTTTGGGGGTTTTTTTTGTACGAGTTACACTTTAAATATTGTATACATACAAATGTCATTTACTAACCCTCGACATCTGTTTATATTTGTGTTAATAGTTATTAACTTAAAAGTTTATAAAAATAATCAGACATAGATAACTAAGACTATTTCTTGCTACGTATGTTCTATGTTTTTCTGTCATGCGGTACTCTCTAATTATAAACTGGTTTTGGTAGTTGACAACTTATTAATAATGTAGGGGTTTGCTTGATGCGCTCAACGCTTCCCAATACCAATAATCTTCGTTATTATATCGATTATCCATAAGGGGGAAAGGTGCCGTCCTAAAAAATATATTTCATTTCTGGATTAGCTATATTTGGATTAGGATTAGAATAAGAAGTGTAAGTTTCGTTATCATCGATTGGTGTTATGTAATCAATGTATAATCTGTTTTTTTCTTTTATGTTCCAGAAAGGAGAATTCATATCTATATAAAACTGCATTAGCCATAAGTCAATCGTGTGTTGTATTATCTGGCAATCTTATCGATCATTTGCTGCTTTATCTTCTAAGCCAATCGCTTTCTGTATTATCTGATCCCCAAACTCAAGTGACGTCATTAAGAAAATGTATAACGCTTTGGCAAAAACAATAGTGCCAGCCGTCCGATGTTTTCCGTATGCAAAGTATTCACTCTTATAAACCAAAACGTCCCAAATCTGGTTATTCAAATTATTGATAAATGTTATAGGAAAATTTGTTAGAAATTCAATTTTCATATCTTTAATTAACGGAACATAAATGATAAAACCCAGCAAGAGAATTTAATGTTCAAGACAAAAATATAAGAGTAAGCCATAGCACCGCTGCCCGGGCAAAATTTCCCCCATAGCACACTGTATGGCGTATGCCCGTCTTCATTAGCCAAGTTTCAGTTTAGGAGCAAAACAGTAGGACGTTAAAGCCCCAATAACACATATATACATGCCAAGTTTCATTAAAATCGGTTCAACATGGTCACCTCTGTAGGGCCCACAAGCTAAAAATCAGTGTCCATAATCCATAAAATTTCGATTTGAGTTATGCCCATATAGAAAGCAACCGAGATCTTTTGGAGATAAACCTATATTTCAAGTTCCGTCAAAATCGAATACGAATCGCGACTTGTGGGCATATAAAAATATACATAAATAAATTCATTACAGCCATTGTTATACAATTAATACTTATCGATGTTAGACAAAATTGAGATTTTTCACTCGTGAAACGGCATGTACGCGGTAATCTAGTTTCACTTGTATGTGCTGTTTTTGTTCCTACTTTCTGATCGAATAAATAATTTTCAACATATTATGCTATTTCTAACAAGCTGCAGTATATACGATGACTGATGCATAAATTAAATCAACGGGGTAGATATACATCGATCGCTTGTATTAGTTGCATCGGGGAATGTATTGCACATTGATAACAAATCTGGTTTAAATAATTCATATGCAAACAATTTATACATCATTGTAATTTACTTACCGGTCGAACGAGTCGAAGTGTCAACAGCCGCAGTAGAGTCAATGTGGGTAGAGGTGTCTGGAGCAGCGGGGGTAGACGTATCTGAAGCAGTCGGGGTGGAGGTATCTGGAGCACACGATTTTAAAGAGTGGGTTGTCCCGTCATTCGGTACCTTGTCAGCTGATATTGATAAAAAGCACAAAGGAAAGTTATAATATAACGATAAGCACGCCGAGCTGGCTGTGCATCTAGCTTCACACATCTCTATGTCGACTGCAGGAGTAACTCCAAGTTCTGATCCGGTTGATCTATGGTCAGCAGTTCTCGTATATGTACATGTTTCTGAAATGATATAATACATTTATTTACAGCAAACTGAAGTTACATCAGCCAATCTCGTACATGTTTCAATTTTATAGAAATATGTCGACATCATTACGATGTCTCACCTTTCACATAAATAGAGTCAGAAAATTGTGTTTCTTTAACGTCCAAATGTCTAGTTGGCAATATGGATGTCAACTTAATTTTGAACATATCAACATTTGTATCAGTAAATTGACTTCCGAATAGACTATTGTCATATCATTCTTGGTGGATCAGGTTGTATCTGGTGTTCAAGCATCCAATGTATCACCATTGTTAAAATTTGGACTACAATTTAAAACCCTATATGGTCGAGAATGAATACATTCGGTTCAAGATGTTTTAGTTTTCTTTCCAAAGCTCCATTTAAAAGCTCCGCCCACCCTACGATTTGTTTGTAACTTACCTGCAGACAGTGTTCCCAACTGACTTATTAACAAAGCAACGCTCAACAGGTATGTGAATAGGTTGGCCATAATAATACGCTTTTCTTTGATTATATTCTTTTGATCTATAAAAAATGTATATATTTAGAAATATGTGTATCCCATATACATAAACGCAGATCCTGCAAGTTCTGGAACAATATACCATTCATATGTATCACATACGCCTACACTTGTACGCCACAATTACATAATTTATTTGATGAGATTCTGTGTTAGGTACTTGTCTTGTCAACAGGGGTGTGGTAGTAGAGTATTCAGTGCAGCGGTTGTGTTACGACCACAGGGTTCGTGTCCAAATGGTCCAATCCTTCGTAACTCGTAGGGGTTTTACAGGTTAACCAGGACCATAGAATAATGATACAAAACATGATAACAGTTCATCCCCATCTTTATTAGCGCGCCTACTCTACGTGCTCCCGAAGGGGGGGGGGAGGGCCGAATGCTTAGCGTGCGCACGCTGTATCATACAGCCTGCCATTGAGTCAACTTGCGTGGTTTGGGATCCTCGGTTGTACGTGACAAGGAGTAGGGTCGACGTGCCCCCAAAACAAAAGAGCCTAGATAATGTCGAGAAAGGTTACTACAATAATAAATTTAGGTCATCCGATCAATATATTCATACCGCGTTCGTATTTAAAGGAGATCAGGTCATAACAATAAAAGTAAACCAGAACTAAATTATGCAAGGCGTGTCAACTTGACATCGCTACAGTTGCGGATATAATGTAATGTGAGCGTCGAGTAGAATCGCCGAGATTATTGAAGACGAAGAACGAGGCGCCCCCCCCCCCCCAAAAAAAACAACAAAAAACAAAAAAAAAACCTTTGTTGGTCTTAAACGGGCCGAATTGTTGTGTTAATGAGGCGTTAAACTCCATTGCATTCTCTATTCACTATTCAACTACATAAAATAATTCCATTGAAACACCTGTACTCTGTGATTGTTGAATTTTATAATAGATAAATCGATTTAGTAATAATAACACGACTATACATATCGCCCGTTTTGACATTTATATGGCAAACGAATTGAAATTTAACGGTCTACTGTTCTGTATGGGGGTGGAGGTGGATGGCCTAAATTTATTATGCGTATTGTATCATAAAGCCTGTCATTGAGTCAACTGGCGTGGTTTTGAATCACCGGCTGTAAGTGACAAGGAGTAGGGTCGCCTGTCCAACCTCCGGGTTCTCTGTTTTCCCCCACTGCTAAAGACCCCTACGCGCAAGCGAATTGTTGAAATAAAATTGAACCATGTTGGTCCCGAAATTACCTAGTTTGTGTCGTGTGGACATAAAACCCTATGTCTCTCTCTCACACTGTTCTGTATCGACTGGGCTAATGAAGACCGGAATATTTATGGCAATTTAACACTATTTACTGAAATCACTATAATGACGTCATAGTTTGGTAGAATGAGTTTCATACTGGCCCGGTTATTTCGAGACTAACACGTTTTTTTCTATGTTTATCCGGTCTCGAATTTCAAATTGACTACACTAACTGTATCTTTGTTGATTAACGATGTGTGTTCACATTTTTTATTTTGTATCACATGATTTATTTGATTTTAGTGTTCTATTTGTCCGCATAAAAATTTAAATAAGACTACCTTTTTTAAAAATAAGGACTTCAAAGTGTTCAATAGATTATAAATCTGATGGTGGGAGGGGGGTTAACGAACGATAAAAATAAGTTGCCGTTGACTTCCTTACAGGCCGATGTCTTTCATATATTATTATCATCTTCTATGTCATAATTACTATAATAACCCTCGCAGCATAACACCATTAAATAACTACTTACTATTTTTACCTTAAATACTTTATGTTGCAAACTACAATATTATGAAAGTTAAACCTGTAATATGAATGTCCGGGAAAAACGGATCTATTCCGTTCTTTATATGCAAAAAAAATGTTAAAAAAAGCGAAGTTCCATCGATCTATGCGGTTCTATGCGGTAACAATACGGCCGCCATCTTTATTAACCGTGAATCTAATTGATGGACATTATGAAAGTTAAATCTGTAATATGAATATCCGGCGAAAATGGATCTATTCCGTTCTTCATGTACAAAAGAATGAGGAAGCGAAAATTCAATCGATCTATGCAGGGGTGGATTGGGTCCGGGAACCGGCCCGGACTCCCGTGTCGGAGCGGCCCATTTTATTGACCGCGGAGCCCGGATGGGGGGGGGAGGGGGCGGACGCTCACCCTCTTGACCCTCTGGAAATTTTTTTGAAAAATGGACCCCAAATATGCGATTTGGTGGTATATCTGATTATAATCTCTGTGACATAATACTTCATGAATCGATTAACTTCGGCCAAAACCTCAACCTGCAAGTAATTTACAACCATCAACCTGTGAAAGTATCATATCGTCATATTATGAATCAATTAACGGATTATCATTTTATCGTCAATGATAATACGTTAATTAATATCCCCACAAACAGAGTACAGGTGACTTAATAATTAGTAAATTTGCGGGCGACAATGTCGGGCGAATCTGATGAAATTTTCGGATGAAATTCGAAATCCCCTTTGCAGGATTCCGAATTCTGGCCCACACCCACCACACCCGACCCAGAAAGTCTATTATACCAGCCCATTCCAGACTCCACTGATGGCGTGGCGGCCCGTTAAAGCCACCGGCCACATACAACATAATCTTCATCGCTCCATGGCCAGTCCAATACCTCCTCCCCCATATAATGTTCAAGAGAAAAAGGTTTTTTTTAGATGAATTGGACAAAATGATTTTTTTCAATTTTTGTCCGACCGGCCCTTCGGGCGATCGCCCGATGGCCCAAACCGCCCCTGGATCTATGCGGTTGTCTATATAACAATATGATAAGGATTTTATATAAGCTGTACTAAGACCGCCATCTTTTAAAGTCAGGAAACTGTCATCGTGAAGGCAGTGCTAAATATAACGCTTCATAACAGCCAATCAAAAATGCAATCGTAAGTGTTTGCGCATGCCTAAAGCACTGTGACTATGAATGGCGGTGTGTTTTCGGGCAAAAACAACGCCTGATACATTCAAATGCGAATACTTGGAGTTGGGGGAAAGTTGTGCCACAACATTGGCCTCTGTAAGTTTAATTAGTTAAGTTTAAGTTTAAGTTTATAAAATTTGGTATAGCGTTCGTTACTGCCGACATCAGCATTCAAAGGCGCTTTACAAAACACATAAATAAATATTCAAAGAACATAACAAACATACATACACGCAGTATACAATATTTGACTGTGACATTTAAATCAACTATAGCACAGTTTATTTATTCTGGAAAAGTACGCTTAAAAAGATGTGTTTTCAATGATTGTTTAAATGTTCCTAATGTTGAAGAAGACTTTACAGAATCTGGGAGATCATTCCATAGTTTAGGACCAGCAACACTGAAGGCCCTGTCTGCGAATGTTCGTTTTTTAGTAAATGGCACATGGAGGAATTCAGTATTAGCTAAACGTGTTGAACGCCGATTTACATTATATGAAATTAAATTTTTTAAATAGTCCGGGGCCAGATTGTTCAGGCACTTGTAGACCATGACGAGGATCTTGAATTCAGCTCTTACTTTTACTGGTAGGATGGGGAGCTCTTTCAGTGCAGCAGTTGAGCTTGAGTATTTAGATACACCAAGAATCATTTTGGCGGCCATGTCTTGGACTCTTTGAAGGGGAAGTAAGGTAGTGGCAGGGAGATTGATATAGAGACAGTTACAATAGTCAATATGCGAAAACACAAGAGCATTTATTAGTTTGAGGCAGGTTGACTTGTTTAGAAACGGTTTTAATTTTCTGAGATTAAATAAAGCTAGGGCTGCATGTCGTGATTTGAGGGAGGTATGAGATTTGAGAGATAGATTTTGATCAAGAGTAACCACTAGTACTTTAACACTATTGGAACGGCTCACCATGATATCACCGACTTTTACTTTTCGACAGTAGGCGAGTGCTTCCAAACACTATAAATTCCGATTTGTCATCATTCATCTTCAAGCGATTTTGGTGCATCCAACTCTTGACATTGTCCATGGTGGATGTAAGACGAGATAGAGTTGTGAGTTCAGCGGAGGAATCGGAAGCTTTCCAACTGGCGTACACGTTATGGTCATCAGCATATCCTATTAGGTTAATGCCGTCACCAATGGAGTATTGCAGAGTACTAGCATAGCAGGTAAACAGAACGGGACCGTTAATGCTACCCTGTGGCACAGAAAAATTGATGTTAATTGCATCAGAGCAGGAGTCATGAACATGGACTTCAAAGTTTCTGTCAGTGAGATACGAAGTTATCCATTGTTTGGCCTTGCTACAAACACCAAAGGATGTTTCAAGAACGTCCAGGAGAAGCTGATGATGAACCGTGTCGAATGCGGCGCTTAAATCAACTGCGATAAACGCAGTTAACTGTTGATGTTCCATACCCCACATGATATCATTACACAGCTTTAATGTTAGGGTTTCAGTGCTGTAGTGTTTCCGATAAGCACTTTGGCATACTGGTAAGAGTGATTGTGAGTCAATGTGTTGAGCGAAACTAACTAAAGACGCCTTTTCCACTAGTTTTGAGATAAAAGAAAGGTTACTTACAGGTCGATAGTTTTTCTTTACACGCTCTAAATTTGGTTTTTTGAGCAGCGGTTTTACTATTGCCTTTTTCCAGTCTTTGTGGAAAACTCCTGTCTCCAAGGAAAGGTTAATAATATGACAGATTATGACGGCGAATATGTCCACATACTGTTTAATTAAGCTAGAAGGTAATGGGTCGAGCCTGCAAGTTGTGGCCTTTGCATTTACAATGAGTTTTTTCACCTCATCTATTGACAGAGAGGTAAAAGATTGGAAAGGTTTGATGTTGTCCAGAGTAGGAGGTTTGTATAATGGATGGTCCTCTAAGTCTTTGCATATTTTATCCACTTTACTGTGGAAAAATGATGCAAAATCTGCAGCGAGCTGCTTATCATTTACACCCTCGGGTAGCGGATTAGACTTGTTTGACCCTGTTAGGTTTGCGACAGTTTCGAATAGTAGTTTCGAATTGTTTCCACACGATTCAATTGTATTCTGTATGAATAGTTGTTTTGCTTTTCTCATGTGATAGAAATAGATATTTCGTTTCTGTTTGAATCCGTTCCAGTTTTCAGGTGTTTTATTTTTCTTCCAAATTCGCTCGGCTTGGCGAGTAGCTGTTTTTAAACGTTGCGCTTACACCAGTGATACTAATTAATTACAACAGACTATAGTCCTATACCCACAGTCTAGTAACCCCCCAATCCTTTATCAAATGTGGGGAAAGTGAGGTTAAGCCCTGTTTTCTACAGTCTAAAACAGGTTTATATTTTACAGACTTTCAATTAATATTGATTTACTTCTGACAATATAGTATTGTGTTTGTATTATTCAACTTTTAAAATTATTCATTTTATTTTAAGTACATATATATTCCGAATATTTTCTTAAAATTTACGTATATGTAAAGCACGCAAAAACGTTTTCGTCAAATTTTGGTAATGAATTTGTAATGCAGCCCAAACAGTCCGACACAATTAAAATAAATGTTATGATATAAATGGTTTAGTTATTTTGTAGCTATAGAAAAGAACAAACTAGAATCTGTAAAAACTGGACTTACCCTGTTTATTGTCGAAGAAGAATGATTCAAATACACAGTGCACTTCTTTATTAAATAATGTGTCGATTGCATAGACATTATTGTGAAACATGCAATAAGCGCAATGTTAAATGCATAATGTGGTCGGCCCCGACAGAAAGGGCTTTTAGTATCAAAAGTAGTATATCGTATTTCTTCATATCAAAGAGTTAATACTAGAACATTGGTGTTATAAACTATGGCCCACGGAGAGAAAGAGGGAGGGAGAGAGAGAAATGGAGTTTAACGTCCACTCAACACAAACTAGGTCATTTTGGGACTAACATATGGTTTCTATTTTATTTCAATAATTCGTTTTCGCATAGGGGTCTTTGACAGTGAGAGGAAACCGGAGTGCCCGGAGGAAACCCACGAGGTTGAGAAGGCGCCCCTATCTGCATGCCACATACGCTCACACCAGGGATCGAAATCACAGCCGCAAGCCAGAGGTGACCGGCCAGCTAGAGGTCGAAGCGCGGCACGCTAGACCACTGGGCCATCCCAACCCAACATCTTTTTTAAGAATAAAACTGTATTAAATAATTTCTATGCATTATAATTTACACGTTGAACTTTTATTAGATAGAACTAGTAATTCATAAATAAATGCCTTACAACATAACAATCACTTACAGCCCCACTAAATAGGAAAAATATATTTGTTCCATACTGATTTACACTTAAAGTGTCATTTAATAACTGTGTTTTCAAATGGTCAATTCTTGTATCAAGTTCTCGAGGCCTTTTGGTACCACTAAATAATATCTGTAAAATGATGATTTCGACGATTGTTTTTTGTTTTATTAGGTTAATGAACTTGTAAATATTAGGATGCCGTGCTGTCATTTTATTCAACTTAGAGTGCCAACCTTCTACGTGGTTGGTAGTACGGAGCCCTGTATCAAAATGGCCATTGTTATCAACCCTGTGCTTCGTCATATAATCAGCAAACACTAGTGAACATACAGAGACTTATAGGACAGTATCTGTGATCGATATATATTAACAGAAAACCAAGTTTGCTCCGACTTTTGAACTTTAAGATATTTTTGCTTTAAATGATAGAACTGAATGTTCTGAACATTATATCAAAAGTTCCTAGATGGGACAGAAGCAGTAAATTAGTTCTTTGATCATATTTGTTTGTTGCGCGAAGAGTTGCTTTTATACTATATTTAGACTAGAGTGTTACGTAGTATTCTTAAGTAGCCAATCACCTACAAGTAAACACTTAAAACACGTGGTCTTTTCCACGAACTGCGTGAGATGTTTTAGACACTACGGTAAACAAAACTACACGACACACTTTAATTAAACTTAAACGTATGAAAACTTCGATTCTAACTTGATCTTAATTGTACCTTGATAGCGTAAATATCAATTTTACATAGTTTGATCATATTTTTTATTCAAGTTTTGTAAATTAATAGTTACGCGGTAATTAAATCCAACTCCCGAACAAGCGCACGGCTGAACGTGTTTCCTTGACAAATACTCGCTTATTTTTAGTTGTCAATAAAATAACTTTCCCAGTTTAGTCTTTATTAAAACGGATCTTGTTAAATCAAATTAAATTTCACTCTGCATTGAACTACAATCTATTTATAATTACTATGCTACGTTTGAAACTGGGGTCATTAGTTACAAGTACAAACAGTAGGCCTACTAGTATACTTTTTTTTGCACACTTTACTCCCTAGTCCGATACACATATACTTGGCCAGTGCTTCAGTATTACTTATTTCATAACACAAATAACACCCCTTTGGCCTCCCTCTTTCCCATATGTTACTCCATAGATTTTGGCAAATGCTTTTGTATTATTTATCTCATAATACATATTACACCACTCTCCCATTCCCACACGTTACTCCATGACATTACACATATTAGGCAAATGCTGTTGTAATATTATCTTATGACAGAAATTACACATGTTCATAGTCCAATACACATACTTCGACCATTGCTTTTGTATTATTAATCTCAAAACAAATAATTACACTTTTCATTTTCATATGTTTCCTTGAAAAATAACTACATGTTTAAAGTATTGAATGGCCTATTTCCATACTTTAAACTTGTAATTATTAACAAGAAAAAAATATGAAAATGAATAAAATCATACACCCCTCCCCACCCCCATACCACACTTTATAATGACCTGATTGCACTGTAGTGTGTTTAACTTCCCAGTGCAGCTCCGGTTAATTATTAATACCAAAATGAATTTTCAGAAAGACACCAAATTATGTTCTTGCAGCCCCCTCTAACCCAAGCACCAAAATCAATTTCCACTTCCTTTCCTCCTTTACAATACAATTGTCTAAATTGTACTTCCAAGTTTAGACAAGGGTTTGACAGATTGGCTAGGAGCAGCGGTCTGGTAAGAAAAGGGTTTAAATTGTGTGCTTTTTTAAGAACTACATACATGTACGTCTGTCTGCTCAGTATCATGTTTTTCACTTAGAGGGTTTTAATACACATTATTTTAAAAAGAAACATACTTAAAACATTTAAAATCTAATGCCCAAAAAGTGTTCATACAATATAATTGAAACATACAGAAAAAAATTGCACCGAAACCCGGTCTTTGAGCCCCAAAATATGAGTGAAACAGAAAACCTAAGTGTACATGTCAAATATTGGATTATTATTTAAAATCATTAACGCATAAGACACTTTCTTTTAACCGTTGTCGACATTTCCTTTCTTCACTCCACTCCCTCGTTTTGCCGTACACATGAAGTTTGTTGCAGGTTAAAACGTAAAACATAAGCTTTGAATGATAGCAAAACAATATTTACTGAGGGCTGCCACTTTCGTTATTGTTGATTTATTATTGGTCAAGATGCGTCACATGGTCCCTTTAGTCACCTTTGACCGTGTCACATGACCAGTTTAATCAACACCGACAATATCAAAATTAAACCATTTATTTAGCAATAACTGCTGCGCCGTTACCTAGGAACTTTTTCGTGAGGCTTCAATATACGTTAATAAAGTTATTTGTTTTCTAAATTCTTAACGTTCCAGTTGTCGGAGCAAGGGTGACACGATAATCGATGTCAGAATCTGGCCTACTCGTACGTGTATTAAAATTTATTGTGAAACAAGTTTCATGCGTGCGTTAAAGGGGGCTGCAGTCGGTCTTTTTTTTACAATACATTAAACATTATTCGTATATTATAGAATTATTTTCAGCCAGGTACAAACCAGTGTTCAAGTTTATAAGCAAATAAACACAACGTGTGAGATGTCAAGAAAGGAACTGTCATGCACTGTAAATAAACAGCTCCTCCTTTAATAGTAAGCGCAGGGGGACTGCACCACACACAATTTTACACAAAAACAAATATGTGGACAAGACATCGTACTCAGAGACCAAAAACAAAACAATTCAAAAAGAGTGAATGGATCCGGGGGGCTAGTCGTAAGCGCCCACTGCGCTGTAAAGTCCCGGGCCTGTGGTGACACAGACTTCACTCATATTTGAAAACAATATGTTGCAAGAAATGCGAATGCAAGCATATTGTATTAATTCCGCGATACAAGTAACCACACCGGTAAATGTATCAGAGATGTAGTTAAAAACAACCTAAATGCACTAAATAAATAGAAAAGAGGATCGAAGTACAGTGAAAGCATTTAGGGCACACATCCCAACCGCCTGAACCGGCAAGTTTATCCTATGAGAACCTGCGCGATTCATTACCTTCTGTTGAAATGGCAGTCGCCTGAAAACATAAGCATTTGTAAGCCCATGTATTAATACATAAGAAAAGTGTGATCTTACCAACGCAAAGACTTGTAAATGTACCGGTTCCCATTGTTACACCTTAAAATAAAAATGTTTAAACATAGACATTTAATATACAATACTTATTTATCTTATAATTTCTCTTTACTATCACGTGTAATTTGTAGTTCCCATGGCTAATTGTAGTTGTAGAGCGGGTGTGAATGTGGTGGTGCCGAGTGGCCTAATGTCTGTGTATTTTTCCCTTAAAAGTCTGTCTTTCTTCGCCTCCCTCCCTCCCTGAAGAAAACACAATATGATAGTCCAAACTCAACCTATATACATTGCACTAAGATAAAATTTAATAATCAATAAATACCTGTTGGACATTGTTTAGAAATATATGTACTGCCTGATTCAGTACTAGTTGTTGTCTCGGATGTATATAAGGAACATTCCGATGCCTTCCAGTATACTCCAGTACATGACGAATATAAAGTACATAAAGTCTGGCATGAATTCAAATCTAGTGTAAATATCAAAGCTTGGTTATTCCCTCCAGTTGTATTCTCAGCAGTATTTAAACAACATTTAATACCTAAAAGGAATAAATGGTAATTTAAACAGGGTTCAGTAGCATAAACAAATGCCAAGTAATTAAACAGTGAAACAGCAAGGAAATAAATCTTTCAAAATGTACACATTATGTTGAGGTATAAAATAATTGACGATTCTATATTTCCATCGCACATAACTATATCATAAAATACTAGAAAGACATGAGTCATGAAATACAGTATTCTTGATTATTTTGCCAGTATTCGAGATCATAAACTAGCATTTTTAATCCAAGTTTGGGGATTTATTTGACTTTATTTGTCATAAGGTTTCAAATTTGCGCTTTTAATTTCATCAAATCTCCTTTACATGTTAGCCTAGTTTAGGTTACTGAATTTCGATTCATATCATTTTTTATTGTAATATACCAATACAGTATTAAACCTACCACTATAACAGGCCGTTTTGACTGCGTGTTTACTTCCGGTCAGAACGGAAGTCGTTGTATTTCCACTATAAAGTTTACACTGTGTTCCATCATACGTCACAGATTTACAATTATCCAAATATCTACATAAATCCCGACAAGATATTTCGTCCACACTTATTATTTTAGCAAATGGATTACTTCCCCCTTTTGTGTCGTTCTGTGTAATCAAATTACAATTACCTGAAAATTTGAAATATAAGTGAAAGTGTAAATCTTATATATTTGCAAGGGCATAATTTTAAACTGCATTCATTCCTTGGTATACTACGTTTCGTGTTTACCACCAAACGGATCTCTTATTTAGCCTAAAACGACGAACTGCTGACTAATATGCTCTAAGTTTATACTCTGAACAGAACATACAGTATGACATTAAACCCCATTTCATTGCGTTTCTTTATTTATACCGTGAATTTAAATCGGAATTTCCCGGTCTGTGTTTCCATTTAAAAGCGGCACCGGACGGCGAGACTGGCAAGTCATTTGTGTGCTTATTGTCATGCACCTCAAAGATCCCATTATATGATTATAAAAACAGAGTAAGGGGAAACGCTGTCCGGCCAAAACTTCCCCTTGGCACACTGCATGGTGTATTTCATTTTTTATCTGGAAGGTTGGCACACACCATAAAGATATTAAACACAATGACATTATTGTTTCATTACTGTTTATGGCAGGTATTCAAATAATAATCTAATTCTTCCTTATATCTAAATAAGACTAGACAATAATTTCAATAAATCAATATATCGCAAAATGTATATTTTATTGACAATATGTTCTTACCATTACAAATACCGAAACAATTCAATATATCGTTTGATTGTATATGTTATCGCCGTTGTTCTAATATTCTCTTAAAGATTATTGTTTTAATTGAAACACAAAGTATAAATCAGATCGGTCATTCATACAAATTCATAATTCATTAATCCAAAAACTCAATGGAGATGTATTAAGACATGTATTTTTGTAATAATTGAAATATATTGTGAATTTATACATTGATATGGCAATAATAAAAATTCCAAATATCGTCCAGATAAAGTATAAGTATTCTTAAGTTTGTGGTAGATAGATACATAAATAAATAAAAAGAAAAGAAAACACATACACTGAAAAAAAACTTGTGTTGAAACAACACAAACTTGTGTTGTTTTCAACACAAGTTGGGTGTTACTATTTAACAACACAAACTTGTGTTGAAACAACACAAACTTGTGTTAAATGCTGAAACAACACAAGACTTGTGTTAAAATTTGTCAAACAACACAAACTTGTGTTGAAACTTGTGTGAAAATCTACACAATACTTGTGTTGAAATTTCTGAAACTTGTGTTGAAATTTCTGAAACTTGTGTTGAAACTTGTGTTGAAATTTCTGAAACTTGTGTGGTTTCATATACAAACTTGTGTATAACCATCAACAAAAACTTGTGTTGTATTTCCCCCAATTTATATCCAATATAGCAACCTTTCCCATGACGCATCCCTCCTTTTGCTCTGTTTAATCTGCAAAGTTTGATAACATGAGGTAACAATAATTTTTTTTTTTTGTTAAATATTTATTTATTCATAAAATGATGTTTGGAATGTTAACAGAAAATTAATATTAATAAAATTGTGTTAAATAATGCCCCTCCCCATCACAAACTATAAAATAGCTATTTAAATTTTTCTTTACCCATTAACAAGTACTAAGCATATAAAGACAGTATCCCTACCCCATACCCCCAAAATATATAATTCAAATATATTTAAATTTAATAAGATATTATACGATAAATTATCCACTAATTTGAATTACTTTCAAACAGTGAAAAGTGTTATAAGTTGAATTACAAGTGATTAGTGAGTAATCTAGAAATAACTAGCATACACAGAAAATTAACAAAAGAAAAATGACCTATTTTACAGTAGTAATAAAATGGTGTAGAACTCTTTCCTCATTAGGAAAAAAAAAACCCAAACAAAATAAATATTTTGTGCATATAAGGAGCAAAGCATCAAGACTGCAGGATTGAAATATAAAAATATCAGAGACAATGGCAAATATTGAATAATATGTACAAAATATTTATATACAATTACAAATTATAAGCAATGGGAAGCCATGGTGAGTATAAGGCGTTGGCCGAGAAATTTCAACTGGAGTCCCAAGCATAGTTCCTCCATGTCAGTAGTGTAGGACGTGGGAAGGGACAATATATAGTTATTTGGATAGGACAAAAAACTTGATCTAATGTACACATTGCCTTGTATTTTAAAGAAGAGATAGAAATGAGATTAAGCGCCCACTTGACACAAACTGGGTCAAATGGGTACAAGCCTGGATCAAAGCCACTTCGACTGTGTTCACTTGAAAGTACCCTTGACAATTGACATATTTGACTCAATCCCAGACCTGATCCAATGTGTGCCTGTTAGCCATTCGACCCCCTGAGTTCCCTTTAATGAACCCTTGACAGTTGAAATATTTGATATAAGAATAGACTGTAAGGCAGAATCGCCCTAATAACAAAAGTGGGATATTAAACCTTATTTCGTTTCATAAGCAAGGAAAAGTCACCTTAATGTAGGTCAAGGTTTTTTGTAATTCTGGGTATATCTGATCTACATTTGGTTTCTAGATAATGTCTATTAAATACTTTTATGATTTCCGACCAAATTTTAAGTGATTTATATGTCACTTTACTTTCTATATTATACAGAAATTAATAAGAGGATTAAAATCTAATTGTGTTTTCGAAGAATACTTAACATTACAAACAAAAAATAAATATTTAAAAATTGGGTCAAATGCATTCTTTTCTAGGGTGCCCCACCATATATAAAAATCTCCAAATAGCTAAACAATTACACCACAATATTTATATATATAACATGTCTTAAAACTATTTCACAAATTTATAGTCACTAAATAAACGGTCATGTTAAACTTAATAAGCTATGACCATTTAAACATCATAAATAATACACTGAAAAATGGTTCGGAGCGTCGTCCATAACATCCAGACACTTTCGAGTAAAAAATAGGTTACGTGCCCTTGTTTTGAAACTAGTCTCACTTCACCAGCCTACCGACCATTCTCCGTCTGATTGACGGGCCGGGATAATCCAGACTACTTTTTACGAAACGTGACTGAAAGCTGGAACAAGAAATCGAATTTATAAATAACACACAGTGTTGACTCAACAATTGTTTTTTCTAACCTTGTAAAAGTAAAACGAAACTGCTGCTGGTATCATGATTCTGTACAACCCAAGTTATTCATAGATATTATTTGTACTAAACCAAAATATGTCGCTTTTAACGGTTATGCGAAGGATAAAGCAATTTAAAAAATAAAACAAACGTAATTTCTAAAGATGCCGTAATAACCAAAACGATAAATATTACTGCTACTCAGAATCGTCAACAATAGATTTTTTACGACTGTAATAGTTACCAGTGTGTTTAGAATTTCCACGGGCTGTTGCTATTTATAGACTCAACTAGTGTGCGAGACTGTCAGAAAATTAGTAGTAGTGAACCAAGTAAAGCGTGCATATTCAACGTGTCTAGTACAACTTTTCAGTAGGCACGTGGGGCACCCTATCTTTTCCAGAATTATAAAATAAATTGATGCTTGGTTTCTCTTCTTTTTATCATTCATTAAATTCTCATCCCAGGGTGCTTCAGCCTAAAAAATAAAAAGTGGGAAATAAGAATACTTTCTATATGGTTCATAATGTTTTTAAATAAACAATTTATTTTGCCACATCAAGACTTAGTTTCTATTTTGTTTCAACTTTGCATAACACTCCTTATGTCTTGTCAAGTTACAGGCTCAGACAAAATATAATGCTCAAATGAAATAGGTTAGAGTCAGAGAAAGAGAGAAATGGGGTTTAACATCCACTTGACACAAACTAGGTCATTTTGGGACCAACATATGATTTAATTTTATTTCAATAATTCGCTTGCGCTGAGGGGTCATTAGGAGTGAGAGCAACCGGAGGACGTGCAGCTTTATGATACAGCGCGAAGGTCCTAACCATCCGGCCATCTAGCCGGCAATTCACCCCCACCCCCTTAGAAGTCACAAAAAGGCCTTGAGATTTTGGACTGAAATTGTGCACGGTACCGCAACCCTAAGGCATACTCTTGTATCAAATTCCAATTGCCAAAGGATCTTTTACATGCATGCCAATGTGAACACAGGACCATGTTTTGTTGTTCAATCTGAACAACTAGACGAATGTCCTTGTCAGGCCCTCCATCCTGAATTTTCTATGTCAACATTGGGAGCAAACCTGCAGCCTTAAAATATGAGGGCCAGTGTCTTACCCACCTCGACTCTCCACAAATGAGACAGTCATATGTGCACATACATGTATGTGTATACTTTTACTAAATTGAATTTTATATTTTAAAATAATAAACTGAAATGGAGGCTAATGTCACCTCCACTCCAACCGGGCTATATTGTGCCAAACACATTTAATGGCGAGATTTCAAATTACCATAACAACAATCTTTTCTATTAGAATTGAACACTCACCCTCCAAAAACCTCATTCTTTCAGCTCTTTCTTCTCCCATATTTGTTTTTTTTTCTTTTTTTATTATATGATGTTTTATTTGCTATGGCATCTAATATGGAAACTGAAAAATATGAATATGTGACATGTAATTAACTGGGTATGTCCCATTGTTGGTTTTTAGAAAATACAGACTTTTCTAGAAAAGCTGTGGACAGAATGATGTGTTCAAATTATTTGCCCAATTCAATTGGCGCATAAGTGCAGCTGAATGAGTGGATACTCCAAGTCTAGTGGTCTAGAGTGCCGCGCTTCGACCTCTAGCTGGCCGCTAATCTCTGGCTTGCGGCTGTGGTTTCGAGCCCTTGTGTGAGTGCATGTGGTATGAAATAGGTTAGAGTCAGAGAAAGAGAGAAATGGGGTTGAACATCCACTTGACACAAACTAGGTCATTTTGGGACCAACATATGGTTTAATTTTATTTCAATAATTCGCTTGCGCTGAGGGGTCATTAGGAGTGAGAGCAACTGGAGGACCTGCAGCTTTATGATACAGCGCAAATGTCCTAACCATCCGGCCATCCACCCCCACCCCCTTAGAAGTCACAAAAAGGCCTTGAGATTTTGGACTGAAATTTTGCACGGTACCGCGACCCTAAGGCATACTCTTGTATCAAATTCCAATTGCCAAAGGATCTTTTACATGCATGCCAATGTGAACACAAGACCATGTTTTGTTGTTCAATCTGAACAACTAGAGGAATGTCCTTGTCAGGCCCTCCATCCTGAATTTTCTATGTCAACATTGGGAGCAAACCTGCAGCCTTAAAATATGAGGGCCAGTGTCTTACCCACCTCGGCTCTCCACAAATGAGACAGTCATATGTACACATACATGTATGTGTATACTTTTACTAAATTGAATTTTATATTTCAAAATAATAAACTGAAATGGAGGCTAATGTCACCTCCGCTCCAACCGGGGTATATTGTGCCAAACACATTTAACAACAATCTTTTCCATTAGAATTGAACACTCACCCTCCAAAAACCTCATTCTTTCAGCTCTTTCTTCTCCCATATTTGTTTTTTTTCTCTTATTTTAATATTTTAAGTTTTATTTGCTATGGCATCGAATATGGAAACTGAAAAATATGAATATGTGACATGTAATTAACTCATACCTGCCAACTGTCACGCATTTGGCGTGAGAATCACGCATTTTTAATCAAAATCACGCTCTCACGAGCACATAGTGAAATCTCACGCATTTTCAAAACTACAGTATAAAAATAAAATAAAAGGGATTTCCACATACGAGTTACATTCGGATGCACACTGATCAGATGCAATTAGTCGAACGCGATATATTCCGAATGTCGGGTCGCTCTTTTCCGGTTTGTTTTAAGTACGACACCACTGATTGGCTGGATAAGTTAGATCAGCCAATGAAATTATTTGTTTCATTACCACTGTTCAGAAACTGGAATATCCTTCCCGCGCGTTTCAGTGAGAGAAAATAAGCCTGCAAGATGAGTGACACTGACAACGATTCTAGTGTTTAAATGATATGCATTAAAACTTTTAAAATGTATCTCTTTTGTGAATAATTTCATCTCTATTCTCCGGTCTCCAAAAGTGTTTTAAAAGTACTAAATCCTTTTTCGGCTGGGGGGCTCTGCCCCCCTGGGCCCCCCGCCAGGACTTCGTCCTGGACTTGACCAGGGGCCTGCGGCCCCTGGACCCCAGCTTGGTTAAATCTCACTCATTGAATTCATTTTAGGTTGGCAGCTCTGTTAACTGGGTATGCCCCATTGTTGGTTTTTAGAAAATACAGACTTTTCTAGAAAAGCTGTGGACACACCAGAATGATGTGTTCAAATTATTTGCCCAATTCAATTGGCGCATAATTGCAGCTGAATGAGTGGATACTCCAAGTCTAGTGGTCTAGAGTGCCGCGCTTCGACCTCTAGCTGGCTGCTCACCTCTGGCTTGCGGCTGTGGTTTCGAGCACTGGTGTGAGTGCATGTGGTATGGAGATAGGGGCGTCTTCTCAACCTAGTGGGCTTCCTCCGGGCACTCCGGTTTCCTCCCACTGCTAAAGGCCCCTACGTGCAAACAAATTATTGAAATAAAATTAAACCATATGTTAGTCCAGAAAAGACCTAGTTTGTGTTGAGTGGACGTTAACCCCATTTCTCTCTCTCTCTCCCTTGTCAGATTCACCACTCCGTTACATTACCTTTTACGTCACATGATTTAACATTTGTCTTCAAAAAATTCATGTGACTTTTTGATATAAATGTGTGCTTATTGGCTAATGAATTCTAAAACCAGACGAATGCTTCAACAAAGCCGGCACACCAATCAAATATCGTTCAGCCAAATATATCAAACCTGTTTGATTTGGGCGAATGTCAGTGTACACACTACATGAATTTTAGCGCTGATTGATTCAGCAGAATCCTTCTGCTAGCGTGTCCAGCGCTGCCGATTTACGTTTATACTTATGCAAATATCATATTTGAAATAGACCATTCTGTTATGCAACAAACACTAACAACAACTCCAAAGTTTATGCCGAATTAATATAAACACAACATACACAATGTCAATGCTCAGGAAAATGGCGGAAGACCAGTCCTACTTGATTCTAGGATATATATCATGCACGGGCCTACTTGATTCGACCAATTTAATACAAGGACATGTATATCGCACAGTTCTGTTAAGTGAACTTAAAACCCGATTTCCCCTCTCTCTTGATTGGATAATATTACTACTGATAGTGATATTATTAAAAAAATATATTAAAAGAAAATGAAATTGTTACCAGTTTTCTTTGTGGAGTAGGCCTATATGCTAACATCAATGACTGAAAAAAAAGAAAAATAAAAGAAATTATAGAGAAACTTCAGACGACAACAAGTGTTTGTTTCTGAATCAGTACGTCTAATATATTACACATTGCATTGAATGATATAAAAATAAAAGGTTGATTTGTTCTTTTACACAGATAAGATTACATTTCAATTAAACTAGTACAAAAGTTAGTATCATGCCTGATATATACACGTATTTCTCATTTTGCCCGAAACAAAGATGGCTGCCGGGAAAGTATAAAATGAAGAGAAATTCTTACCTAGTGCTGGTCCCAGTTGGGGTTGTTTTTTGCAAGTACAAGTATTTGAACAACGGTGTGGCGCCGGATAATATTAATTAAGCACGTTTTCAGAAAAAAATAAGTCAAATTCGTTAGACTGCTGAATTACCGGGTCCGGGACGCTTTAGAAACAATCAAAAATTTTCCTTCCCTTGTCCGCCATTTTTCAAATACACACTTCCGGTTTAATTGTTCTGAGTTAGTCTCTAACATCCAGAAAAATATTCTATGAATAACGTACGTTGAAGATTACGAGGTTCTAGAACAAGTCTTGGTCTGACTTGTTTGTTTTAAATTATTAGTAATATACATATACACAATAAATCGATGCTAAATTAAATATACGGTTTTAATTTTTTTTTTAAATTTTACAAACCTGCGGTCTTGTATTCTGTGTGACGATTATATTTTTAAAAATATCACTTTCGGTTGACACTACTACGAAACATGGCGTCCTACAGTTAAATGTCTAACTGAATGTCGCTGATAAAATATCAAATAGAGTATAGATAACTTGGAGAACCATTGTATCAATAAATCAATTATGAGACAAATCTGGAAGATTAATTAAATTTGATTGGTTACTGTTTAGTTAACCAATATACTGTCCAATTTCGATTACATCAACCAATTACATTACTAAGAGTTTTACTCATTGTTTTCCAATGCACATTGAATCAATTTTGACAAACACAAGGGTGCTGAAAATCACATGTATACTATATATTCCTTTGATATATCAGTTTATTGGATCAATAAAAAAAGACAACCAGACATTTCATCTTTACAGACAACTTAACACCAATTAACATTCAAGTCTGCCTGGCAATTGTCTGATTAATTAGTGCTCACACTCTTCCAGTGAAGAACAGCATGTAATTTACGGGATTTGAATTAAACCTTTTATTTTATTACTTTTCTTAAACTTGTGAACTCCCGAATTCTGACTTTGTAAAAAAAAAAAAAAAAAAAAAAAAAAAAATCGTTGGTTGACGGTAGGCCTACACAATACTTGTGTTACTGATATGAAAACACACAAGATTTTTAGAAATCTACACAAGTTTGTGTTAATGCAATGCAAAACAACACAAACTTGTGTAGATTAGTTTTAACACAAGTACTTGTGTTGAGATCCAACACAAGTTTTTTTTCAGTGTATATATGTAGATATTAATGGGGAATATGCGTGTTAAAGACCTGGAGCCATAGCCACATGTTGTTGTTTATCAAAATTAACACAATAAATAACATGCATAACACTGTGTTTATGTTCAAGCTCAGAGCAGATCACCAATTAAAATTATTATACAAACAACAAAAGCATTATAAACATTAAAAATATACATAAATAAATTCATTACAACCATTGTTATACAATTTACAATTAATACTTATCGATGTGAGACAAAATTGAGATTTTTCACCTGTTCAACGGCATGTTCGAGGGGTTCAACTTCACTTTCACCACTTTTGATTGTTTTGATAAAGGATTGGGAGGTTAATAGACTGTGGGTATAGGACTATAGTCTGTTCTAAATAATTAGTATCACTGGTGTAAACTTCTCACCCTTATTATTGTTACTGGTGAACGCTTTGCACTATCAATAAATTGGGCAAATTACTAATAAATTAAAAAAAAGATCTACTGATATTTAATCACAGCTTATAAGTTGATATAGCTCCTCTGATGAATCACAAATGGTCATTCCAAAATGGCGAACGCTCTGGTTAACTTTAGATACATTGCTAATTCTATTAGTGCTAGAAGGTTTTAAATTCAGAGTTAAGTCCTGGCGTATTATTATTACAATTTTGGAAAAGGTATAATATAAGAATCCATATTATATATATTTGTTTACTTGTAATCTTTTTCACTAACATTATTTAAATAATTTTGTTGTAGTGTCATAGATTTGTTACAGACTTTACTTTAAACCCCCTTTGTTGATTAATTAGTCATGGCCTGGTGGACCCAAACTCTAAACAAAAGATGTGGGGAAAGTGGGGTGTTCCCGACTCCCCTTACGAGGTAACCTAGTTTCATCCATGCAACGGCATGTACCGGATAACCTAGTTTCACTTGTATGTACTGTTTTGTTTCTGTTTTTAAATTGTATATCGGGAAATGTATACACATTAATAACAGGCCTGGATTAAATAATTCGTATGCAGGGGCCTATTTCACGAAATTTTAACTAAGATAAGATCCCAATTTTAGTAATTTGATTGGATAATATTAGATTGATTTTAGTGCTTAGCCAATCAAAATTGAAGTATCTACTAAAATTGGATTTTATCTTAAGTTAAAATTTCGTGAAACAGGGCCCAGATATTACACATCTTTTAAACGTACTTACCGGTCGCAGTGGTATCAGTGGGGGTAGCGGTATCTGATTATCAATTAGAATATTATACATGTAACAAAAGTTTGTGTGTTTGTTCGCTAAACAAAACGGGCGAACTTATATTTAAAAAACCCCAATATAACCACTGTTTTAAAATTTACAATAAATACTAATTATTGAGTTATTATCGATGTTAGAAAGAAATGGGACTTTTCACCCGTGTAACAGCATGTATAAGGAAACGAAGTTTAAACTTGCATGTGCTGCTTTGGTTCCTACTGTCTGATCGAATATTTATTATTCAACATGGGCGGTTACAAACTAGTGAGAAGCAGTTTTAGACGTATTAGGAACGAGGCAGAACTATTTACAGAAGGATTTAAACAGACTATACACAGGGGCTTAGGCAACTTTGAAATGGCAAATTTACCAGACCTGAACCTGAAATGAACTGGCTGTGTGTGGGATACGGACTGTTTATCAACGAACTAGGATTGTTTTATTGACATTATTTACACATCATCGAAGATTTTCTAGGACGAGGTAGAGCGTTTTTGAGAACTTGTTTAGTGTGATGAGGGCTTTAGCAGATCAACAACAAACAAACTGTGAGGTGAATCGTGACGTAATTAAACGCAACGAATATGGTTGATCGAGATATTTCCTCATGCGGCCGGTGCAATGCGTTCTAGTCCAAAATCCTTATTTTTACTCGATTGTCACTAATTGGGTTTAATAGAATCGAATTGCAGAACGTTCAATCAAGCGTCCCCGTGTGAGAGGGGAGATAACTCTGGTTACCGACAATCATAAATGGATACAGACCACCATTAATTCCAATGTTAATATTAGTTTCTAGGCCTTGCTCCAACTTTCGTTCCCCCGGAATTTAGCGCGGCTGAAGGCTTTTCGATGAAAAAAGGGCTTCAAACGGTCATGCATTTGCCCCAGATCCTGTATAAGGTCGAAATACACAAAGTTGAAAGAGTAAAGTAAAACTGATTGCAACCCTCCATACAAATCACCATAGCCAACACCTACCTCCTCTAAATCACGAATATTTACGCAAACGTAAGCGAAATTATTCATCCAAATTCTCTACGCCCATTCTAGACAAGCAAATTAACAAAAAATGTCCATGCAAAGTGGGTGGGTTCGGGGGCAGTGTATTGCTATAAATAGACGAACTACCTAATGAAACTTTATGGTGATCTGCCACTAGTATTTCTCTGCCAACTGCATGACTTTAATGGGAGAGAGAGAAATGGGGTTTAACGTCTACACGAACCAGGTCATTTTGGGACTAACATATGGTTTCATTTTATTTCAATAATTCGCTTGCGCGTAGGAGTCTTTAGCAGTGGGAAGAAACCGGAGTGCCCGGAGGAAACCCACGAGGTTGAAAAGGCGCCCCTATCTCCATGCCACATACACTCACACCAGTCCTCGACACCACAGCCGCAAGCCAGGAGGTGACCGGCCAGCTAGAGGTCGAAGCGCGGCACTCTAGACCACTAGGCCATCCCAACGCCCCTATGACTTTAATGCTAAATCCATGACGCTTCTTGGTCTATAACATAGTTCAACTCAACCACCTTGTTGCACGGGTTACTCGAGAGAGAGAGAGAGAGAGAGAGAGAAATGGGGTTTAACGTCCGCTCAACACAAACTAGGTCATTTCGGGACTAACATATGGTTTCATTTTATTTCAATAATTCGCTTGCGCGTAGGGGTCTTTAGCAGTGGGAGGAAACCGGACCACGGGTTACTCGTTTGTGCGAAAGAGTTGATGATTCTTTCAGTAATAAGACGCAATAAAGAATTAAGTTTGTTACATTTTTACCACCAATTTTTCATATTTGATCGATGAACCATACCCTATATTAAATAGTGATCGTATTCCATAGAATAAAATCTTGGATATTTTCAGTTTAATTACTAATTATAGCTGAACAGTTTATCGGTTATCAGCTTGGCGATATGGCAGTTGAACCCAATGATCATATAAAATTAAAGGCTGAATAAAATACGATATTTATGTAACATTCTTGCTTGCTTAATGCTACGTAGACATTGGTAGCATGTTTCTGAATGATTGCATATATACATGTATTATATCTCCGTCAAAAAAATGGTTCAGTAAAGTGAATTAATGGAATGGAGTTCATCCATACCCGTATCTAGCGGGGGCGACCTGAAAACAGTTTCGCCCCACCCCGGTGAAAAAAATTGTCGACCATAAAAACAATAAATATAATATATTTCCTTCACTTTTACAGCACCCCTGAAAACACTTCCCGCGCCTCTCGTTGCTCTGATATAGTTATGGCCATGAGTTTATCGTCATGATTTCTACACAATTGCCAGGTCAGCAATTGAATTCCAACTAGATGTTGTTCATTGACATGCATTAGGCTGTTTCAGCGCAAACGAGGAAATTGTTCATCTTATCTTACAGTGGCAACAGTGCCTGACAGACTATCTTTAAATATATGATGCGAAACAGGAAGATAAATGGCCGCCAACAAAGTTTACGCACGCAGTGGCATAGACGTTTCTAACATATAAAAAAAATTATGTTTTGGAGTTTTGACAATTAAAATATCCTGGGGACTACTAGATGTCGGTACCCATGGCAATAACCACAATCTCAATACGAATCAAAAACTTCTGACGAATGAAGCGATTTTAGGGCCTTGGTTAAAAGGGCAATAGCTTTGTAATCACATCTGGGTGCAGACCACCAAATATTTCCCTATTTCAATTTGTTATTAATTCTAGCCTCTTGTACCGGCTACAGATTTACCTAGACGTATATTTGGTAGTAAGATCTGCATTACAGACATACCACCATTTGCTAAAAGTTTGTATCATGCAGACTATGGCATGTCAATTGTCAGTAGGAGATTAATAAACATCACTGTATAGTTATGATATCATTGAACGTTTATAGATGAAAATATTTGCCATGCACGGACAGATCATCAAAATCGCAGTTTACTGTTAGTCGAAATTGTATAGTATTAAATGCATTCGATGTTGAGTAGGCCGTAGTGCCTTCCAAGCAAAATTTCCCTGATAGGACACTGTATGGTGTTGGTGTACGCCCATCTTCGGCTAGTTCGGAGCAGCACACTAGGAAGTTAAACTCCATTTCATTTTAGTAGACATTAACGGGGCATTATGAGAGATATTAGCGATTGAATTTTAAGCCAAGGCCCTGGTCATCATTACTAAAGTCGGACCGATAAAAACATAGTCTCGATTATCCACTTTTGGATTAAATCGTCGATGAGCATTTAGCAACATATCAGATTCAAATCCAGTAAATATCATAGGCAAGCGATGAAATCGGGTGTTGATTATGGTCTGGATAGGTTAATTAATATTTAATCAATAATTAAGTATATACTTTCAGGATTAAAGCTATACGGTGTATCATCATTGCTTGTTCAAATACAAGTAAATGTAACATTAAAGGGACAATGAGGAAATACATATGCAGAAACTACGAATTCCAGTCAATTTCTTTACCGTTTTATTGACAAATGAGCTGTTATTATTGTAGAATTTTGTAATTATACAGAGTTCTATGAAATAATGTATCTCGATTTCTTGTAACAACAGACAGCAAATTTCTCACGCATGTGAAAAATGCACTTGGTTTTGGTTGGACATCTTACTCGTTCTTTTCCACGGCCACAGAATAATTCCTTATTCGTAGAATCAATGATGGGTAGATTGGTTTTGCAAACTGGGTTGATAGCCTTTAAAGCTTTATCTAAAATATATATTGTTTACATTTGTCATTTTATGTTGTTTTAAAGATTATGGAAAAAATAAGTTTACCTATAGCATATTCACGCAAACAATCTATAACAGTATAACATTGAATACCTCATTCTTACACTCACCGACACACACAGTGACAACTGGACAGCGTTTTTTGCTTCTGTGGCAATCGCCCCGTTGCAGACGGCAATGGGTACCTTCGGGACATTCTACAGCCTGGAACGGAAGAAAAATATTTTATCGATTATCATAATATCAAGAGGCGATTCGTAATTTTTTTTTTTGTACTTCTCCGATTTCGAAGTACTTTAGAAAAGTTATTTTTCTGTGCGGCAAATCTAAAGAATTTTGGTAAATATTTAAATCGCCTTGCCTGTTGTATAACAAAAACTGGGCCCCGAGTTCACAAAGTATTCTCAGACTTAAGTTGAGAATTTGCTCAACTTTCAATCACTGTTTATGAGAAATATCTTTGATGCAGAAACACAAAATTTTGCACATAGTTTCCGTTTAATGCATTTGATACATAAAAACAAAAAATTATTATAAATGGCAATATTTTAGTTAAAATAGGGAGATCAATTTTGAGTAAATTCTCAAGAGAATGCTTTGTGAACCCGGGGCCTGTTTATTCAAATATTATCCTTTTGTCTACTTAAACTTGACGAAGAGGACAACGACAATTATCCTACTTTTATTTCTTTGTCTTCGGTAAAATTCATGTATGAAGCCTATTGACTTAGCATGACCGTAAATAAGGTAAAACAAATGGTGTAACATGGGGTAAACTAATTAATATATTTACTGCATCGCGAATTCAGCCAGCGTTGGGTTGCTTTTTCTTTTCAAATTGTAGAAGGGAGAAGAAAAATCACAAACTTACTTCACATGGGTTGTCCAATGGCACCTCATCCGACGCATACACATGTACTATATAACCATAAACTATAAGTTATAAAAGTAAATGAAGAGACAACATGGGCGTCTTACAGACAGACATAAATTACGATTACTGAGGTTCAAATCGGTAACATTTCTGGAGGATCCTTGGTTTCATAGCTGATGAACTGATTTTTTAAAAAATGACCAACAATGACACACCTTCTTTATCATATAAATGTACTCACGTCCACGGCAATTTTGGTGGGACAGACTAGAGCAATTGGATAGTACAATCGGGGGCTGTTAAACCAATTTACACATCAACAATTAAGTAACAACCGACTAGACAGTTTGGTCCCTGCAAGTGTCATTCTAGTTTGTCCACAAACTATCAGTTACAACCAGATTCTATAGAATACACTTTATGTAACAGTGTGTGCGAACACTAAATGTATTTTAAATTATGTCTAAAACTTTCTATACAATTAACGCAACCTAATTACTTGAAAATATTTTCATTCATTTGGGTCATCGCAAGGCTATACTAACAAATAACACATTATCAAATATTTGTGCAGTTTTGAGAAATTCCAAAAATTCACCTTCAATCTTTCTAAAAGTTGCTCTATATGCCCAAATCACGCATCAACATTTTATGAATCATTCGTCGACTTGGGTTGTATTCGAAACAGTGTTCGCGTCAAACTGATCCCGCAGTGAATATTCGCTTGGCGGCTACAATCACTGATAAGCATGACATCGACGAGGCTTAATGAGTACGGCATATTAACTTTTTAACTCCGACAAATTAAATTCTCAAACATTTTTTTGAGGTAAAAGAAAAATAAATAAAGACGTTTGAAGTATTTGTAGTTAAAAAATATTTCCTATTTAGTGTAAATGGGTATTAAAAATAGTAAAATGCATCATTTTGCCCGAAGCAGTTAGGTGTTAAGTAAACATTGCACGAGCCGTTGAGCCAATGACTAACGGCGCGTGCAGTCAACGCACCTGTTGTGGATTGTCGTCTGTTACAGAGATATTTCGTAAGTAATTCTCTGTGAAACAGATTGTGTTCGCGTAGGTTAGTGAACGACAGAAGAACGCGAGAACACATTCACGAGTCTCGAACATGAGAGAACGGTATCTATGGTAACACATCCGCGTTAACATGGCGTCAGGTAGATATTCCAATCCCGACACTAAATCTTAGCAGATAAACTTGAACAAGTTGAATTAAATTTAAACAATCTATTACCATAACTTCGTAAGGGCCATGCCGAAAACTCGAAAATCTCAGATTTTTTTTTCTTTTTTTTTTCGAGTTTTATGTTTTGATTCATTGTTTACCGAAACACGGAAAAGTCGGGTAAAATCCTATGCCGAAAAATCGGCACGGGAAGAAAAGAGATTAATTTTCCAGAGTTTTCGGCAAAGGACTAAAAGTTCGATATTTCCCCCCCGGGTTTTCAGTAAAACATCGGTACGGCCCTTTATAAACTGTGTGTATTACGCATGTATGACCTTTGTACTTTGCACCGAATCAACACTAAATCAACATAAAAACAAAGTTATTTATTCCACTAATTCTACCTTTTACACCGCTGTCCTCGCGCACACAAATCACGCACTTCCGTCATCTCCCTCACTTCACAACAACCAATCAAATCACTTATAATAATAGAAGAATAATTAAAGAATAAAACAACGGATAATTAAAGTTTGCGAAATAATGTCACATATAATAATATACTACAACCCCCCATGATCTCAAGATCATAAGTTACTAAAAGGAAGAATAGTCTCTCATCCATGCTGGTGGTCTCCTTTCTCTCTGTGAACGATTTGGTAGAGGACCGTTTTCTTCCTCTGGTTCATCATCACTCACATTCCGATCACTGTCTGAATCCACATTGCTATCACCATTATCATGAAGTTCGCTCTCATCACTTCTCGAAGTATCAGCTACGGTAACGGCAACATTTCCATCTATGTCTACGGTGGAATCACAAGGGCCGACAACTGGCTGATCTATACTGATTGCATGCCTAATGTCCGAAATGTGTCGATTTACTCCGTCCACCTCAACAACTGCATCAGCTACTATTTTTGTGATTCGAGCCGTTTTCCATTCAGTATTACACCGTGCATTTGTTGGTTTAAGATATACCATATCTCCAACTTTATAGGGGTTTAAACTCATTAATCGATGTTCTGATGGGCACCCTAACGCAATCTTCTCCCCTGGCAATCTATGTTTGTACTGATAAATTGCTTCCGCAGGAACAACATTGTTGAAATTTGGGGAATTATTATACCAATATACCATCTCCTGTACCGATCCACCAGTTCTACCGATCATTCTTTTAATAGTTCTATGATTTCTTTCCACAATACCATTACCAGAGTGTTTATAGGCACAACTAAACACTTGCTTGACATCCCATTCTTTCAAAAACCCTGTTGTTTTAGAACTGATAAAGCATGGTCCATTATCACATAACAGTTCACTGGGTGGGCCTCTCTCACAAAATATACGGTGTAAATGTCTTATAACCTGATCAGCCGTCTCATTTACTAAACTATTCCATATCGCAAAACGACTTGGACCACAATCAATCATACTAAGATAAGGTTTACCATTTACATAGGTTAGATCAACTGCCACTCGTTGCCATACATTCTCTACCGATAATTGCCCATGTTCCCACTTAACTGGACTTGGATCGACCTTCCTACACATATTGCAGACATTTACAACCCTTTCAACAACACTACGTTCAACTGTATCCCCAAGCATCTTGTTTGCTAGATATAAAGTTCTATCAACTCCCAAATGATGTTTATTATGTATCTCTTCAATGTCCTTCTGCAAATTATTATCAGGAACAGTAGCTACCAAACACATTTTTCAACCACTTCTGGGGCACTCGTGTGAGGCAGTCCGCAATATTGGCAGCTGACGAGACCAAGCTAATAGTTACATTCAAGTTATATTCCTCTATTAACTGGGAAATTGTTCCTAATCTTCTTTTTATAATCATTTCACTAAGTCCATTAACTTTTGGCCTCTTAGTGTCTTCAAGGATTGATTTGACCCAATTATATACACTGGAAGAATCGGTCAAAACTTTCAATGTTGTCATTTTCCACTTTAAAGCAAGATTAAGACCCTTGATGACAGCCTCCAATTCAGCAACATTGATATGGGCACCGTCGTCTTCTTTCCTCAGCCAAGAATTATCTTCAACCACATTATTATCAACTCTCAAACAACATCCAATTCCTAAGCTACTAGCATCACACCACACTTCAACTTCCCTATTCTTATCAACACTCCAAAGGCCTTTTACCGGGTCTTGTTTTTGCACTCGCACCAAGACTTCTCCTATTAAACTCGATACCTTGTCCGATATAACCTCATCCCACTTCGTAATATTTGAAAGCCTCTTTATATAACTGCAAGCTATCCGTAACCACCCAGCCACAGGGTAATGACCAACTAATTTTCCACAAACTGAAAACAACTCTCGTTTGGTTATTTGACCATCAATAACCGGTAACTCTCCATCTCGTGACCATCTAAACAATCCGTCCTCACCCTTTATCACTCTTAAACCTAAAACACGCGTATCTGTCAATGGAACTGGATCCTTACTATCAAGTCCATATTTTAAAAGATGCATTTTAACATCATTCGCATCTACCATTTCTTCATCAACCCAAATATCATCAATATAATGATCTGTTGCCTGGGCTATCGTTCCGTCAAGAGAAAGAACCTTATCTAAAATTTTGGACATTATTTTGGGAGCAACATTCAAACCAAACCCCATTCTGGTCATAACGTATTGTTTTCGTTTATGTGACACCAATTGAAATCGTTGCAAACGCTCTGATATATGAACCTGCAAATATGCCTTCTTGAGGTCTAACATTGCTGCTTGGCGACTCCTCATTCGCCATTCACGTAGTTTCTCTTGGCAAATTGGTGTATTTAATCCTGGATTACTTTTGACATAATTATTAAGTTCTCGATAATCCATAACCGGACGCACCTTCTTCAACTTGTTCGGTTGCTTTACTGCCATCAATGGAATCACTCCATTAGCTTCCCCATGAATATCTGGATCATACTCTTTTAACCAGCCATTAGAAATCCATAAAGATAACTCCTGATCAAAGTCCTGTTTACAATCGTTAGGCACATTATACCCTTCACACGTGTTCGTCAATTCTGGTTCGCCTTTATCCCATTTCCACTCCACAATCCACTTTGACCCATCAAACACTGCAATAAAATCCTGGTCATCTATTTCTATGTGGTCACTATCCTTTAAAATACCAGTTGCACAATATTGGTTTCCAAACCACACTTTTTTATCTGGACTTACAAATACACCACCCATTTGGCTTATAATATCCATCCCAATTATCATCTCAGCATCCCATACCAGCTGAGGAACCACCATGCATATCACACATAAATTCCTACCATTAAGTGCCACAGACACAACTATATCTCCACTACTCCTAGTACTTTCTCCATTCAACATCTCCACTATTCTCCCCGTACCTTTAGCTTCACATCCCAATTTACTACATACTTTACTCAAAAATATAGACTGTTGACAACCGGTGTCAACAAGAGCTTTTAACTCAATATTATTTACCAATACACGAATAAAAGGAAGCACCTGTCCACTTAATATTGTGCGGGGGAAACATCCGGTGCTGACGCTCCCCCTCTGCTGTTTCCCGCTTTAAAGTTTGCAAATCTCTTTGGGCAATCTCTAGCTATATGTCCCTGCTCTTCACATGCATAACATGGGCCTACCTTTCGTCTGTTTTGATATGGTGTACTACTGTCTTTAATACCATTTCCTATAGTGGAACATTCGCGCGCGAAGTGACCTCTTACACCACATTTAAAACAGGTAATATTTTGTTTTGAAGCTCCCATAGCACAAACTAGATCTCCAGTCCTTGAAGACAACATCATTCTAGCCCGTGTAACTAAACCACACAAATCTAAATTTTCCACGGCAGCAATGGACTTTAACTGCATCGATGTGTCAGAGGGCAGCCCTGCCATGAAGGCACACTTCAATAAAGGTTCCGGATTAGTCTGTCCGATCAATGTCACTAATCTGCGCAAATCGGCTAAATATACATCTACGGTTTCTCCCTCTTGAAACACCCTTCGTTGTAATTGATCATATGCCACATAACTGTTTACTCCAAATGCTAACAAGAGTGCCGCTTTCAGTCTATCGTAATTCTTCCTCTCAGAGTCAGAAAGTTGTTTATAAACAGCAAACGCTGGGCCAGTAAGAAATAATGGCAGAAAAGATTCCGTGTGTTCAATTTCCTGCAACTTCGCTACTAACTCCAATTTTTCCACCCAGTCAGCAAAATCACCACTTTTAGCACTGTCCTCATATTTACTAATAATGTCCGATAGTTTAACGTTTGCCATAATGCCGAAATAGCTTGTACTTTGCACCGAATCAACACTAAATCAACATAAAAACAAAGTTATTTATTCCACTAATTCTACCTTTTACACCGCTGTCCTCGCGCACACAAATCACGCACTTCCGTCATCTCCCTCACTTCACAACAACCAATCAAATCACTTATAATAATAGAAGAATAATTAAAGAATAAAACAACGGATAATTAAAGTTTGCGAAATAATGTCACATATAATAATATACTACAACCTTGTTATTGAGCATAATTTTGATAAGTGCCTTCATTTTACTCCATTTCAATATTTTCGGTCACGATTTCATCGCATTTTACTTGATGTCATACTGGCTACAAACTACATGCAGAATGGTATTAAACTTTAAAATCAATAAATGCACGCGATTCTGTTTTCTCCGCCATGGTGTTCTCGCCTCACACCAGCTGACAAGGTAGTGTGGGATTTGAGAACGGGAACGTGTTCGCAAACGCATTCTCGACTGTTCGAAACCGACAAGAACCCGTTCTCAATACGTTCTCTGCACCGGAACCATGTTGGCGCAATAAGCGGTCTTTGTATAGACACACGTCAAGGACTCTTTTTTACACTATTAGTCCTGTTTTGACAAATATCTGGTTCTTTTCGGCCTGTGTCGAGATTAGAATCAGAGTCATTTTATACTGAAGTGCCTTGACCACTCGATTATACAATGCAACAACATACCGCCCTACCAAGTTCGCGAAGACATTGATTTAATCTTGGACAGCAGGTAGCTAATAATAATCGTGTATATAAAGCCAATCTTTAGGAATGTGACTCCATAAAATTACTTGTAGTACCAATTAAAGGGAATGATACTCTACACAGTATATCCAAATTGTAAATATTTGATTTTGGGGCGAGTCGTAATTTCAAGCGCAGTTCGTTTATAGCACGAGTAGTGATCGGTCAAATAATACGTAATTTAAGTTGCTTACCATGTGGATATAGATAAATACTTTAGTAGTCTTCGCACATAGTACTTACCCATATGATGAAAATGCTTGTCTTCATCTTGTAAATTAAATGAGTTGAACAGAGTGTGAATTGCTCCTACCCACTAGAATGCGCGCCTTAACATATGACTAAGGCCTGAATAAAAAAAATATATGTTTCCGGTTACCTGTACGACCCTATTCCTACAACCCTGGACTTTTTTTCTCCCATTTCTCATGCCAAATAACTCAGTTTTGGTGTGATTTTCTATTGACAAACACTGAAATTTCGGCATTATTTTCAAGAATCTTACTCCGAAATTAAGCTAGAAATGCTGGGTAATGGATATACAAACCCCAAAGCAAATAATTAATAATAACAAGTAAAAAGATTTCCCTTCCGACCGGTCCTATCTTGAGGTGCCACGGTACCGTAAACACATATGTTTTTTCTTGGCCTAATATAAATGATCTACTTATCTTATTTGTCGTAAAGTCAATCTACTGTGAAAGAAGATGTTATATTAGAATATATATGTAGTAGTTCTTGACTAACACAAAATGTTCAACAGATAGACAATAAAATTTTACTTAATTATTTACTGTTACTTATTTTGAAAGTTTAATCTGACATGGTAATATTTCTAATTTCTGACCTACATTTAGATTTAAAGGAGCTAAATACAAAATCGCTAATATTTGGGACCTAGAAATTGACCGTTATTGGTCGCAACGCATATTAGTAATCTGATTTACATACAATTGTTTCCCTTTTGAGTCTAATTTCAAATCAGTTGTGTCCAGCTAAACACGACAGGAATGGCAATTTCTAGCGTCTGGTTATTCCAGTTTATTGCGCATGCTCTCCAGATAAGATATGGCGTCATCGTTTGGCAGGAGTTATGGAATATGTCTAGCTTCGTTCTTTATGGTCACCTATTACAAATGACACTGAAACGCACTATGGTAAAAGATTCGTGTATCAATGGTAAAATGTTTATTTTGTCTTAAATATTGGATATCAGAAGCCTCCCTTTTCCCGGTGAGATCACAACATCAATGTTGATTTGAATTGACAAATAATTCGTGTTTTCAATGCGTAAGACTTTGGATGATGATGAGTTAGATACATAGCTACTTTAACTGGAAAGGAATATTTTCTATAGAAGTATTTAACAATATGATATTATACATACAATAAATGATCTGTCATGTAAGTTATAAAGCTATTGAAAGTTGAACTTAATCGACTGATCTTTGTCTCGGTTTCACAAAATTTTATTTAGTGGTAACAGCTGGCCATTAACGGAAAATGTTGTCGTGAAGCTATAAGGCATCTGATTATCTAACCACTTTCAAATTTATACAGATTTGCAATAATAGCGTTCAAGATGCATTATCCGAGAGCTAAATATCGATATTACAGGGCGTTTTCCTGTCTTTAAAATGTAATATAAATCATTACCATAATCAACACTCTAGGAAATCAGATGGTTTGATTATTAATTGGATTAGACATGACCAGTCAAGCCGAATTTTTCCTAAAATACATGACGTCACACACGGAGAATGCCGATCTTATTTGGATTAAAAGTAATGCAAATTTAATTGCATGCGCTGTCTAAAACACCACAAAAGTAGCCACTAATTACACTATAAACCTCAGAATGCCTCGTTCGGCATTTCTGTCCAAACGAGGTAAAACAAATGCCTCGTTTGTCTGGAGTTTAAATTGCCCTGTTTTTGGAACTAGGTATTTTGTACAGAACGAGGCTTGGTAAAATGCCTCGTTTACTAATCGTGTTTTTTAAAGATAGTTATCAGCGGTACTTGCTTTTTCAAGATAGTTATTAGCGGTATTTGCTATCAGCGAATTTGTAAAAATTAAAATACCACTAATAACTATCTTGAAAAAAAAACACGTTTAGTAAACGCGGCATTTTTACCAAGCCTCGTTCTGAACAAAATATCTCGTTCCAAAAACAGGGCAATTTAAAAAAAAATTTGGGGAACTCCACACAACGAGGCATTTTTTTTACCTCGTTTGGACAGAAATGCCGAACGAGGCATTCTGAGGTTTACAATCACTTCACTCAAAATGAAGTAGTTAGACTAGAAATTTTAATATATTTTATATTTAAACAAAATATTATAACAATAACGGGTAGCTTTTCTTTAAATCTATTTTGAACAATGTTGACAAAACTTGAAAATAAAAGAAATCGAATCTCCTTTGTGCACCGGATATCGATATTGTGCGCCCTATCGTGAACACAATGTTTCATACTGAAGTAGCACACAATCTTTCAAAGATCTTAGCCTTTATCTCGTTCATAAGGTTCGGAGGCACGCCGAGATCGAGAACGAAGATGAGATATATTCCCCTTTCCCATCCTAATTCATCAGCTCACGAGTCCTCTACCCGCCGCCCCCCCCCCCCCCCCCAACATGCACACGGCGGCAGACGAACTCGCTCGTGAAAACGTCTTGGACTCTCGGACGTAAGTGAATTTCCTGTATTTTAGACATTCTTCTGAATAAAACATATATAAGGAATCTAAAAAGTGTGCCATCGATCTTAAATGGCAAACAATACATTAATATTTGGATTTCCCAATATATAATTCTGGTTTGTGAACATACCAGTTCCGTATAATCGAGAATTTTCTTCTAGTCGAGATTTATATCAATTTGACAGCGAGGGTTTATCAGTACAATAAATGGACAATGGCGAGAGTGGGGCAAAACGAAACTGCGGAAACAACTTTAAAAATGCCGTAAATTATCAAATCTGCGAAAGAAAACTTGAACCTAACTAATTTTAGCAACCTACTCGCTTATTTCGTTTACAAACGCTTGTCTTAACATCTCGTGCTTCTCGCTTGTATAGTCTTTCAAATATACCCATTGACACGCGTTGACTCATTATACATCAAGCAGAAGTGTTGAATATTTTGAATAGTAAATTATACATTCTGAATAGTATTGTATGTAAGATTTAGATAAAGAGCTGACGGTTATCGCTTTATTAGTTCAAACATAGATAATCAACAAAAGGGGATATGTTGAAGATTTCAATCAAATTACTTCATTCTGGGTGGGGTTATGGCCCCTTGAAAAACAGTTTTGTCTCGACTGTCATTGCTATCGTTGTTACGATTATCCATTTTTTCATTCTTTTATTAACTGGCAATCGTGTTTAAATTCGTTGAAATTCAATAGCCTCAAATGTTCTAGAGAGTCGATTATGTGCTTGGCATGTGAATACGTGTTCGTCTATTTTATGTAACATTTGGGGCCAAAAGAAAGATCTGCATTAGACAGATTTAGCTCTTACTAACTGATTAAAATACACAACTATATTTCGTTTCGTTTTTTATACTTTCCATGGTCTACACTACATGAAGATCTGACCGATAGTAGTGATAGATCGCGTCAGAAGTCACAGGATAGACTGTTGACCCTATCACGTCAGACATGTGATTAACCAATCAACATTGATGTTTCTAGTGGATTACCCACAGACACGCCTAAAACTCGCGTAACAGATCATTTCATTGGCTAATCCCTCACATTATCATGAACACGTCAATCATAACAACTCTTCCAGGTCCTTGTGTAGTTAAGACAAGTACGTAAAACGAAATTTTGAACAATTAAAAAAAAGAATCGAAATGGGATATGTGTTTTAATCAGATTTAGCTCTTACGTAATGCACCTTTAAAATAGCATTATGCAAGAGCAAAATCTGCTTATTGCAGGTCTTTCTTTATGGCCTGAAATGTTATCTAAATAATCAATTAGACATTAATTAATACATCCAGACCATAATAAACTCTTGATGTCAAGGCTTGCCTTCAATGTTGGCGGATTAAATTCCTATATACCGCTTAATGGCCATTGATAATTAAATCAATCAAGTGGATAATCAAGACTATGCTGTTTATATTAATAATATTAGTAATGATGACCGAGTCTATGTGAATATTTCACTCGCTTCGTTCTCGGCTAATAGTGGATCAATTTGACTGAAATTTTCAGCAAATTACCTTTACACTACCTAGTTCTTAACTATTATAGTGAGAACTGCCATCTCTTTATCTTATCTCCCATAATGTATCTTTAACAGAGAATTATTCATTTACCAAACTCAGTCTGTATAATGGTTTATTATAAATTGCAATATTATTGTATTTAATTGTGATTTGTTTTGGGGGGGGGGGGGGGGTTACGAGTTACACTTTAAATATTGTATACATACAAATGTCATTTACTAACCCTCGACATCTGTTTATATTTGTGTTAATAGTTATTAACTTAAAAGTTTATAAAAAAAAATAATCAGACATAGATAACTAAGACTATTTCTTGCTACGTATGGTTTATGTTTTTCTGTCATGCGGTACTCTCTGATTATAAACTGGTTTTGGTAGTTGACAACTTGTTAATAATGTAGGGGTTTGCTTGATGCGCCCAACGCTTCCCAACACCAATAATCTTCGTTACTCTATCGATTATCCATTAGGGGGAAAGGTGCCGTCCTAAAAAATATATTTCATTTCTGGATTAGCTATATTTGGATTAGGATTAGAATAAGAAGTGAAAGTTTCGTTATCATCGATTGGTGTTATGTAATCAATGTATAATCTGTTTTTCTTTTATGTTCCAGAAAGGAGAATTCATATCTATAAAAAACTGCATTAGCCATAAGTCAATCGTTTGTTGTATTATCTGGCAAGCTTATCGATCATTTGCTGCTTTATCTTCTAAGCCAATCGCTTTCTGTATTATCTGATCCCCAAACTCAAATGACGTCATTAAGAAAATGTATAACGCTTTGGCAAAAACAATAGTGCCAGCCGTCCGATGTTTTCCGTATGCAAAGTATTCACTCTTATAAACCAAAAAGTCCCAAATCTGATTATTCAAATTATTGATAAATGTTATAGGCAAATTTGTTAGAAATTCAATTTTCATATCTTTAATTAACGGAACATAAATGATAAAACCCAGCAAGAGAATTTAATGTTAAAGCCAAAAATATAAGAGTAAGCCATAGCACCGCTGCCCGGGCAAAATTTCCCCCATAGCACACTGTATGGCGTATGCCCGTCTTCATTAGCCCAGTTTCAGTTTAGGAGCAAAACAGTAGGACGTTAAGCCTCATTTCATTCCATTACTCCACTAAATCGTGGGTTTATCTAGGGGATGACACGTTTTCAAATTATCCGCCCTTGATGATTGTGCTATTTTTATCGACCTGTCCCAGACACCGTTAATTGCAAAGGAATTTGGCATGGAGGTAATTCTCGTCGGACAGGGTTAGCATTAAATCCTAAATGAGAAAAATCCAAATTATTCTAATTGTGTATTTATTAACAACAAATTATTTAAATGAAGATCGGACGTTTATATCTATATAGGATCATAAATTTTATTGAGAACCGTTCGTTCGTTTGTGGAGTTTGACGTCCACTTAATATCGTAGACAAGTTATTGTAAATCAAATTGCCAAGTATAAGTTCAATAATAATACACAAGGAACGAATAGTAATAATAATAATAACAAATGCCGAAAATATAGATGTTATGCATATTGGAAATCAATCAGCGGTACTACGGATTTTCACAATACAATTAATTACAAATAAATTATAAATACATACATTATTTACATAAATCATTCAGTAAATGGATATGCATATGGTTATCTACCCGTATAAAATCGAAGGCGAAACGACTGGTTGGTATACTGTTTTTGATTAGTTTGTAGATCTCATCTACAATCTCGGCCAGGGCAAGATAATTTGAAATCGTGTAAACCCTATGGATTAACCCTGGAGTAGAGCGGAATGAGTACATTGGGGATACTGAGGATGAAAATGGAGCTGCATTCGTTTTTCCATACAATGTATTAATCATTATATATGTATATTGTAAAATTATTTTCAGCCAGGCACAAGCCAGTGTTGAAGTTTATAAGCAAATTAACACAACGAGTGAGATGTCACGAAAGGAACTGTCACTGTAAAAAAAAAACTGCTTCTCCTTTAATGTTACTGTCTGCACCGGTAAGTTTAAACTTACGGGCACCTGATTTTTTCACAACCTTCTGTGGAAATGACAGTCGCCTGAAAACATATGCATTTGTAATTTTATTTGCACATGCATGGATACATAAAAAAGTGTGCTCTTACCAATGCAAATTCTTGTAAATGTACCGGTTCCCAGTGTAACACCTTAAATTATAAATGTTTACACTAATAAACATAGACATTTAATATATAATACTTATTTATCTTATACTTTCTCTTTACTATCACGTGTAATTTGTAGTTCCCATGGCTAACTGTGGTTGTGGGGTGGGTGGGTGTGAATGTGGTGGTGCCGAGTGGCCTAATGTCTGTGTATTTTCCCTTAAAAGTCTGTCAACGAGGCATGTGTCTCCAAGTCTCCACCTTCATAACCTCATTGTCTTTCTTCACCTCCCTCCCCCATCCGTCCAAACCCTGAAGAAAACACAATATGTTAGTCCAAACTCAACCTATATACATTGCACTAAGATAAAATTTAATAATCAATAAATACCTGTTGGACATTGTTTAGAAATATATGTACTGCCTGATTCAGTACTAGTTGTTGTCTCGGATGTATATAAGGAACATTCCGATGCCTTCCAGTATACTCCAGTACATGACGAATATAAAGTACATAAAGTCTGACATGAATTCAAATCTAGTGTAAATATCAAAGCTTGGTTATTCCCTCCAGTTGTATGCTCAGCAGTATAAAAACAACATTTAATACCTAAAAGGAATAAATGGTAATTTAAACAGGGTTCAGCAGCATAAACAAATGCCAAGTAATTAAACAGCAAGGAAATAAATCTTTCGATGGTATTTACTAATAATGTAAACATTGGGTTGCAGTATAGAATAAATGACGATTCTATATTTCAGTCTCACATAACTATGTCATAAAATACAAGAAAGATATAAGTCATGAAAAATGGCATTCTTGATTATTTTGCCAATATTTAGGGTCATTCGGAATCATTTGCAGATATATATAAAAGGAACATAAACAAGAATTTTTAATGCGATTGATTCCAAGTTTGGCGTTTATTTTGACTTTGTTTTCTTCATTAAATGTTAAATCATCGATGCTATATGAGTAGAAAAAAAAACCTTAAAAAATTATCCCAAACCTTTTTGTTTAGGTTAATTTGCGCTTTTATTTTCACCAACTCCCTTTATATCTTAGCCTTTTACTTGATTCTTATTGATAACTGAATTTCTATTCAAATTATTTGTTATTATATATAACATGTTATAATATCAATACAGTATTAAACCTACCCCTATAACAGGCCGTTTTGACTGCGTGTTTACTTCCGGTCAGAAAGGAAGTCGTTGTATCTCCACTATAAAATTTACACTGTGTTCCATCATACGTCACAGATTTACAATCATCCAAATATCTACATAAATCCCGACAAGATATTTCGTCCACACTTATTATTTTAGCAAATGGATTACTTCCCCCTTTTGTGTCGGTCCGTGTTATCAAATTACAATTACCTGAAAAGTTTGAAATATAAGTGAAAGTACATTCCTTCCTTGTTATATTAAGTAATGCATATCAAATATGCTTCGTTTGCACCACCAAGCGAATCTCTAATTTAGCCTAATACGACGAACTGCTGACTAATATGCTCAAAGTTTATAGTCTGAACAGAACATACAGTAGGACATTAAACCCCATTTCATTGCGGTATTTAGTTTATACCGTGAAATTTAAATTGGCATTTTCCGATATGTGTTTCCAGTGGTGCAGGACGGCGAGTCTGACTAGATCTTTGTGTACGTATTGGCGTGCACCTTAAACGACCCCTCTATGGTATTATAAAAAGAGTTAGGAAAAACTTCCCCGTTAGCACACTACATGGGATATGTCAGTTTTTATTAAAAGATTGCACAATAAAGATATCAAACACATTCAATGTCATTATTGTGTCAGCAGTGTTTATGACAAGTATTCAAATAATAGCCGAATTTTATATTATTATACTGTTCAAAAAAAGTAGGGGATATTTGATTTTGGGGGCATAATACTAAAATATGCAAATGACTACGAAAAAAGTCACTATAGAACCAAACAGAAGAAACATTTCCAGTTACATGTGACGCCCAAACGCACCAATAGCTACCGCATGGAATGCAGGTGATGCTTAGGATCATCACGGGGGTCCAACCCAAGATTTGCACGACTCTGACTTTGAATGTTACAGTCATTGTGGCATTGAATTCCAGGGTGGAAACATCAGTTTAATTGTTTTAGTGACCAGAAAACAAATTTTGATATGCGTCGACTTACCCAAAATGAAAGGTTACGTGCCCTTGGCATGCTACAGATCGGCACAACACAGGCGGTTGTGGCGCGGACGATGAATGTTTCTCAGTCTGTTATAAGCAGGCTATGGTCCAGATACCGTGATACACAATCTGTACAGGACAGACCACGCTCAGGTCGACCAAGGGCAACAACTCAAGCCCAGGACCGATTTATCCGTACCTTGGCCTTGAGAAATCGTGTCATCACAGCAAATCAGATCAGCGCTCGTCTTCAAACAGACACTGGTGTGAGAGTGAGTGGCCAGACGATTCGGAATCGACTGCATAGGGGTCACCTTCGCGCCCGACGTCCTCGCGTGATCCCGTGTTTGAGAGATCATCACATTCAGGCAAGACGTCGTTGGTGTAGGGATCGTCAACACTGGAATAATCGACGCTGGAGCAATGTGATGTTTTCAGATGAGTCAAGGTTCACTGTTGATTTATTGGACCGACGTAGGAGTGTATGGCGTCGTCGAAACGAGCGCTTCCAAGACGTTAACGTCATCAGACATGATCGATTTGGGGGTGGTTCTGTTATGGTGTGGGGAGGCATCACTGTTGCTGGAAGAACGGCTTTACATGTTGTTGCAGGGCGTGTTACAGGCCAGTACTACCGGGACAACATCTTGGCAGTCCATGTTGTGCCGTTCGCACGACGCCATGGCCGCCGTTTCATCTTCCAGGATGACAACGCAAGATGTCACAGGGCCAGGATCGTTACAGGTTACCTCCAACAACAGAACATCACCACATTACCTTGGCCAGCACTGAGTCCCGACCTCTCCCCCATCGAGCATGTCTGGGACATGCTTGGACAGAGGTTACGTCAACGTCAACAACGTCCTGCCAATGTCCAAGAACTTGCTGCTGCGTTGCAACATGAATGGGACAATCTGGACCAAAATGACCTTAGGCGTCTCATTAGGAGTATGCCACGTCGGATCAATGCTTGTTTGGCAAACAGAGGAGGATTTACCCGTTACTGACTTTGTTGTGATGCTGTGGTAACTTTGCTGTTTGACCCCGGGTATCATTTTACCCTTATAATGGTCAGTCTGTGCCTTACTTAGTCTAACGATCATTTGGAATAAATCGATGAATGTGAACTTCATTTCATTTTGTCATTTGTTTCTTCGTCAGTTTCATTAGGTGACTTTAATAACACTTAAAAATCAAATATCCCCTACTTTTTTTGAATATTATATATATATTATTATGTAGGTCTAGACAATAACCGAATTCAATTTTTCCCTTTTTATAAAATGAAAGTCGATGACACCACGAAAAGGAAATTAATGGAAAATCATTTTATTAAAAAAAATACGTTCCTCGACTTAATAGCCAATAAGTAACAATTGGCGATAAGTTTCATTAATTTTCTTAAATCAATCCCGATTATCTTCCACTCATTGTTCCTAAATTGAACCCATATACTACAGATTAACACTCGTGTGTTCGTGTTCTGTATTAGTTAACGATAAACTATGTAACCTTAGACAATGGCAACTATAGCCAATTAAAACCACAGTGTTACGATGTAAATACGTATAAATATCCTATGCTGTCCATCTTTATATAATAACAGTATTTATGAATAGTCCCAAGATGGACGAAAAGTACTTTAAAATGTTATTAAACCAGTGTTGAAATCAGTTTGTCTCGGCATACCTTTTATCTTTCCATCGTTTGGCGTGAAACAAAGTAGTGCAGCTTTACGTTGTACTTATATTTCTGGATATATATAGATAGATGTGGACAATAGTTTCAACAAATCAATATATCGCAATATGTATATTTTATTATCAATATGTTTTACCATTAAAAATACAGCAGTAATTCAATAATATTATATTGCGTGATTGTCTATATTATCGCCATTGTTCTAATATTCTCTTAAAGATTATTGTTTTTATTGAAACAAAGTATAAATCAGATCGGCCATTTCATACAAATTCATAATTCATTAATCCATACACGACGGAGTATGGATTTATGAATTAACTATATCATTTTTTATGAATCAATATATCCAGAATATGTAAATTTTATTGACAACAATTTTATGATACCGCAATTCTAGAGGGTCCACAACATACGATTTGTTTACACTATTTGCATACGAGGGGCGGCCATTTTATCTGGCAGTTTTGGTCCAATTGTCACGAAATTCGAACCCAATCAGCATTACGGTGATATCTTTGAATGTTTTTTTTTAAATCGGATAATAATTGTGACTTCCAGAGGACCACAAGCTAAAAAGACAATCAGGGGCCATAATTCAGGAAGTTACGATCCGATATCAGCAAACATCGAAAGGAATCAAGATCGTTGGGTTATATATATGCATGCCAAGTTTCATCAAAATCGGTTCAACATGGTGACCTCTGTAGGGCCCACAAGCTAAAAATCAGTGTCCATAATCCATAAAATTTCGACCTGAGTTATGCCCATATAGAAAGCAACCGAGATCTTTTGGAGATAAACCTATATTTCAAGTTCCGACAAAATCGAATACGAATCGCGACTTGTGGGCATATGAAAATATACATAAATAAATTCATTACAGCCATTGTTATACAATTAATACTTATCGATGTTGGACAAAATTGAGATTTTTCACTCTTGAAACGGCATGTACGCGGTAATCTAGTTTCACTTGTATGTGCTGTTCTTGTTCCTACTTTCTGATCGAATAAATAATTTTCAACATATTATGCTATTTCTAACAAGCTGCAGTATATACGATGACTGATGCATAAATTAAATCAACGGGGTAGATATACATCGATCGCTTGTATTAGTTGCATCGGGGAATGTATTGCACATTGATAACAAATTTGGTTTAAATAATTCATATGCAAACAATTTATAACAGAACTAACACAGTTATATGGGAAAACAATCACTGATTTATTATAAACAAGCACGACGTTTCGATAAGTATCCTCCTATCGTTATCAAGCACAATGACATTTAGTAAACTAGATGATATATATATATACAAATGTACAATATGAAGCCATGCTTAATTAATTGTTAATATTGTTAAGAGTTCAAATAAATATAGTTAATAGTATATACCGACAAAGAACTAAAGATTACTATAGGTACATCAAATGGGTAATCATGAAGCCATTTTGCATTATAATTAACAGTTGTTAAGTCCAGACAGCTATGTAAACATCACTAGGTTGACAAGGATATAAGTTGGGGAAACCCCAGTATGTTCTGCTAAGATCAAACAAATTAACTAAGAACACATTGTAATTAGGCCCTGAGGGGAAGTATTGGCAGTTAAAAATGATTGTGAACAATTTATACATCATTGTAATTTACTTACCGGTCGAACGAGTCGAAGTGTCAACAGCCGCAGTAGTGTCAATGGGGGTAGAGGTGTCTGGAGCAGCGGGGGTAGACGTATCTGAAGCAGTCGGGGTGGAGGTATCTGGAGCACACGATTTTAAAGAGTGGGTTGTCCCGTCATTCGGTACCTTGTCAGCTGATGTTGATAAATAGCACAAAGGAACGTTATAATATAGCGATAAGCACGCCGAGCTGGCTGTGCATCTAGCTTCACACATCTCTATGTTGACTGCAGGAGAAACTCCAAGTTCTGATCCGGTTGATCTATGGTCAGCAGTTCTCGTATATGTACATGTTTCTGAAATGATATAATACATTTATTTACAGCAAACTGAAGTTACATGCTCCATCAGCCAATCTCGTACATGTTTCAATTTTATAGAAATCTGTCGACATCATTACAATGTCCCACCTTTCACATAAATAGAGTCAGAAAATTGTGTTTCTTTAACGTCCAAATGTCTAGTTGGCAATATGGATGTCAACTTAATTTTGAACATATCAACATTTGTATCAGTAAATTGACTTCCGAATAGACTATTGTCATATCATTCTTGGTGGATCAGGTTGTATCTGGTGTTCAAGCATCCAATGTATCACCATTGTTAAAATTTGGACTACAATTTAAAACCCTATATGGTCGAGAATGAATACATTCGGTTCAAGATGTTTTAGTTTTCTTTCCAAAGCTCCATTTAAAAGCTCCGCCCACCCTACGATTTGTTTGTAACTTACCTGCAGACAGTGTTCCCAACTGACTTATCAACAAAGCAACGCTCAACAGGTATGTGAATAGGTTGGCCATAATAATACGTTTTTCTTTGATTATATTCTTTTGATCTATAAAAAATGTATATATTTAGAAATATGTGTATCCCATATACATAAACGCAGATCCTGCAATTTCTGGAACAATATACCATTCATATGTATCACATACGCCTACACTTATACGCCACAATTACATAATTTATTTGATGAGATTTTGTGTTAGGTACTTGTCTTGTCAACTGGGGTGTGGTAGTAGAGTCTTCAGTGCAGCGGTTGTGTTACGACCACAGGGTTCCTGTCCAAATGGTCCAATCCTTCGAAACTCGTAGGGGTTTTACAGGTTAACCAGGACCATAGAATAATGATACAAAACATGATAACAGTTCATCCCCATCTTTATTAGCGCGCCTACTCTACGTGCTCCCGAAGGGGGGGGGGGGCGAATGCTTAGCGTGCGCACGCTGTATCATACAGCCTGCCATTGAGTCAACTTGCGTGGTTTGGGATCCTCGGTTGTACGTGACAAGGAGTAGGGTCGACTGTCCACCCTCGTGGGTTTTTTCCAGGTCCTCCGCCCCCCCCCCCATTGTTAAAGACCCCAGGCGAATTATTGAAATAAAATTAAACCATACGTTAGTCCCGAAATGACCAAGTTTGTGTCGTGTGGACGTTAAACCCCATATCTCTCTCTCTCTATCTCTATCTCCACGTGCCCCCAAAACAAAAGAGCCTAGATAATCTCGAGGAAGGTTACTACAATAATAAATTTAGGTCATCCGATCAATATATTCATACCGCGTTCGTATTTAAAGGAGATCAGGTCATAACAATAAAAGTAAACCAGAACTAAATTATGCAAGGCGTGTCAACTTGACATCGCTACAGTTGCGGATATAATGTAATGTGAGCGTAACCCGTCATATGTCGAGTAGAATCGCCGAGATTAATCAAGTCCAGTCATTACTTCCCACGGATGGAACCTGCTGCTGGGCTAGCAAGGAGAGTGTGTCTGAAAATAAAAGTATTTGGACATTGAAGACGAAGAACGAGGCGGACCCCCCCCCCCCCAAAAAAAAAACCAACAAAAAACAAAAAAAAACAAAAAAATAACCTTTGTTGGTCTTAACCCTTGTCGGTGCACGTGGGGTCTCCGTGGAGCCCAGCCCACGCACTTGTTTTATAGTGTTTTGTAATAACTACTGGGCACTGCTTTCTGAAATTTAGTGACTTTGTCTCCAATATATTTTTAAACATAGAGAATAGATCGGTATTTACGGAAGCCTCCTGGTGCCACGATTATTTTTTTTTTTAAGCGTAATTCTGACTTTTTATCTCCTAATTAGGACTTTTTATCTCCTAATTAGGACTTTCTATCTCCTAATTAGGACTTTCTATCTCCTAAGTAGGACTTTCTATCTCCTAATTAGGACTTTCTATCTCCTAATTAGGACTTTTTATCTCCTAATTAGGACTTTCTATCTCCTAATTAGGACTTTTTATCTCATAATTAGGACTTTTATTCTCCTAATTAGGACTTTTTATCTCCTAATTTAGTAAAACGGTAGAATTTAAGTGAATCTCTGTAAACAACACTTATTACTACTATATACTACTATAAACAATACTTACTACTATCATATACTGCTATAAAAAGCACTTACTACTACCATATACTGCTATAAACAACACTTACTACTATCATATACTGCAATAAACAACACTTACTACTACCATATACTGCTATAAACAACACTTACTATTGTCATATACTGCTACAAAAAGCACTTAGTACTACCATATACTGCAATAAACAGCACTTACTACTACCATATACTGCTATAAACAACACTTACTTCTATCATATACTGCTATAAACAACACTTACTACTACCATATACTGCTATAAACAACACTTACTTTTATCATATACTGCTATAAATAGCACTTACTTATATCATATACTGCTGTAAACAACACTTACTACTACCATATACTGCTATAAACAACACTTACTACTACCATATACTGCTATAAACAAAACTTACTACTACCATATACTGCTATAAACAACACTTACTTCTATCATGTACCGCTATAAACAACACTTACTACTACCATATACTGCTATAAACAACACTTACTAATATCATATACTGCTATAAAAAGCTCTTACTACTACCATATACTGCTATAAACAACACTTACTTCTATCATATACTGATATAAACAACACTTAAAACTACAATATTCTACTAATTAGAAGATAAAAAGTCCTAATTAGGAGATACAAAGTCCTAATTAGGAGATACAAAGTCCTAATTAGGAGATAAAAAGTCCTAATTAGGAGATAAAAAGTCCTAATTAGGAGATAAAAAGTCCTCAGTAGGAGATAAAAAGTCCTAAGTAGGAGATAAAAAGTCACAATTACGCTAAAAAAAAATAAAATCGTGGCACCAGGAGGCTTCCGTAGGTATTCATCTGCTTCCCACATGAAGAGTTATGTTACATGCCAAACAGGCCCAACGCTTGAAGGAAACAAGGGGTCCAATCGGACCCCAAACTTACAACTCGCAGTAGGAATTTTGCTAATGTGTTTGCTGCCTGATACCATATTGCGCATGCCAGACTATTCTCTCTTTAAACATCTGCATGTTACAAATACCAAAAATTAAATGATGAATTCCAAAAATTATATGGTTTTTGTACCAAGCGTGAATCGTCATTTAACCTCGTTATAACATAGTACACAAAGTAGCAATTTTGTGAGTATTATTAAATCTGTTCAAAATGTCACTAAAATTGTTTTTGTATAATAATTTAGTTGTTTTTCAGTTGTCAAATATAAATGCAAATAAAAACTTAACCGCTGCTTTTAAATTCAAATACATCTGTACGTAAAAACTTTGAATTACAACTGGGGTCCATACGGACCCCTTGTTACCTGCTATGTGATTCTCACCACGTGCACCCACAAGGGTTAAACTGGCCGAATTGTTGTGTTAATGAGGCGTTAAATTCCATTGCATTCTCTATTCACTATTCAACTACATAAAATAATTCCATTGAAACACCTGTACTCTGTGATTGTTGAATTTTATAATAGATAAATCGATTTAGTAATAATAACACGACTATACATATCACCCGTTTTGACATTTATATGGCAAACGAATTGAAATTTAACGGTCTACTGTTCTGTATGGGGGTGGAGGTGGATGGCCTAGATTTATTATGCGTATTGTATCATAAAGCCTGTCATTGAGTCAACTGGCGTGGTTTTGAATCACCGGCTGTAAGTGACAAGGAGTAGGGTCGCCTGTCCAACCTCCGGGTTCTCTGTTTTCCCCCACTGCTAAAGACCCCTACGCGCAAGCGAATTGTTGAAATAAAATTAAACCATGTTGGTCCCGAAATTACCTAGTTTGTGTCGTGTGAACATTAAACCCTATGTCTCTCTCTCACACTGTTCTGTATCGACTGGGCTAATGAAGACCGGAATATTTATGGCAGTTTAACACTATTTACTGAAATCACTATAATGACGTCATAGTTTGGTAGAATGAGTTTCATACTGGCCCGGTTATTTCGAGACTAACACGTTTTGTTTCTATGTTTATCCGGTCTCGAATTTCAAATTGACCACACTAACTGTATCTTTGTTGATTAACGATGTGTGTTCACATTTTTTATTTTGCATCACATGATTTAATTGTTTTTAGGGTTCTATTTGTCCGCATAAAAATCTAAATAAGACTACCTATTTTAAAAATAAGGACTTGAAAATGTTCAATAGATTATAAATCTGATGGTGGGAGGGGGGTTAACGAACGATAAAAATAAGTTGCCGTTGACTTCCTTACAGGCCGATGTCTTTCATATATTATTATCATCTTCTATGTCATAATTACTATAATAACCCTCGCAGCATAACACCATTAAATAACTACTTACTATTTTTACCTTAAATACTTTATGTTGCAAACTACAATATTATGAAAGTTAAACCTGTAATATGAATGTCCGGGAAAAACGGATCTGTTCCGTTCTTTATATGCAAAAAAAATGTTAAAAAAAGCGAAGTTCCATCGATCTATGCGGTTCTATGCGGTAACAATACGACCGCCATCTTTATTAACCGTGAATCTAATTGATGGACATTATGAAAGTTAAATCTGTAATATGAATATCCGGCGAAAATGGATCTATTCCGTTCTTCATGTACAAAAGAATGAGGAAGCGAAAATTCAATCGATCTATGCAGGGGTGGATTGGGTCCGGGAACCGGCCCGGGCTCCCGTGTCGGAGCGGCCCATTTTATTGACCGCGGAGCCCGGATGAGGGGGAGAGGGTGGACGCTCACCCTCTTCACCCTCTGGAAATTTTTTTGAAAAATGGACCCCAAATATGCGATTTGGTGGTATATCTGATTATAATCTCTGTGACATAATACTTCATGAATCGATTAACTTCGGCCAAAACCTCGACCTGCAAGTAATTTACAACCATCAACCTGTGAAAGAATCATATCGTCATATTATGAATCAATTAACGGATTATCATTTTATCGTCAATGATAATACGTTAATTAATATCCCCACAAACAGAGTACAGGTGACTTAATAATTAGTAAATTTGCAGGCGACAATGTCGGGTGAATCTGATGAAATTTTCGGATGAAATTCGAAATCCCCTTTGCAGGATTCCGAATTCTGGCCCACACCCACCACACCCGACCCAGAAAGTCTATTATACCAGCCCATTCCAGACTCCACTGATGGCGTGGCGGCCCGTTAAAGCCACCGGCCACATACAACATAATCTTCATCGCTCCATGGCCAGTCCAATACCTCCTCCCCCATATAATGTTCAAGAGAAAAAGGTTTTTTTTAGATGAATTGGACAAAATGATTTTTTTCAATTTTTGTCCGACCGGCCTCTCGGGCGATCGCCCGATGGCCCAATACGCCCCTGGATTTATGCGGTTATCTATATAACAATATGATAAGGATTTTATATAACAATATGTTATCTTAATCTTAGCATATCAGTAAAAGCAGATGTAATCTAACTACTGATGTCTCTCCACGCATACATAATTGCTGTTCACTGCTTGGTGATCTGCTTCAGTGCTTAATATATAAACTAACAGTAACTACATTAGGTTGATAGACTTAAAACATGTACGGAACAAACAAAACACATGTTTTATATTTCTATAAAACTGCTTTAGCTACATATGCATTAACGTTGGTTATTATTTGTTTCACCAATTAGACATCCCGGATAATCTGCTGAACACCTTTTATTGAAATAAGGGGTTTTGTGGCCGAAAAGTTTAAAATGTGATCATACATGTAATTAGATAAAATTTCATATGTCAACCCTCCGTGTTTCCAGATGAAATTTCTTCCTATATAATTCAACGTTGCAAGTGCGATTGTGATTTGCAATTTTCATTACTATGCAAAATTGACAATATTTTTCAGCAAAACAACGATTGATTATTGTTATTTATAATATTTCTGCCACGCCAAATTGCATTTAAGCATATTAATATAATCCTTCCTGGAACGGGTATAAATCATCGTATTTAAAATCGAGGCGCTAAGCTGTACTGAGACCGCCATCTTTTAAAGTCAGGAAACTGTCATCGTGAAGGCAGTGCTAAATATAAGGCTTCATAACAGACGATCAAAAATGCAATCGTAAGTGTTTGCGCATACCTAAAGCACTGTGACTATAAATGGCGGTGTGTTTTCGGGCAAAAACAACGCCTGATACATTCAAATGCGAATACTTGGAGTTGGGGGATAGTTGTGCCACAACATTGGCCTCTGTAAGTTTAACCCTTGTCGGTGCACGTGGGGTCTCCGTGGACCCCATGCACTTGTTTTATAGTGTTTTGTAATAACTACTGGGCACTGCTTTCTGAAATTTAGTGACTTTGTCTCCAATATATTTTTAAACATAGCGAATAGATCATTATTCATCTGCTTCCCACATGAAGAGTTATGTTACATGCCAAACAGGCCCAACGCTTGTAGGGCACAAGGGGTCCAATCGGACCCCAAACTCGCAGTAGGAATTTTGCTAATGTGTTTGCTGCCTGATACCATATTGCGTATGCCAGACTATTTATTCTCTCTTTAAACATCTGCATGTCACAAATACCAAAAATTAAATGATGAATTCCAAAAATTCTATGGTTTTTGTATCAAGCGTGAATCGCCATTTAACCCCGTTATTGCATAGTACACAAAGTAGCAATTTTGTGAGTATTATTAAATCTGTTCAAAATGTCACTTAAATGTTTTTGTATAATAATTTAGTTGTTTTTCAGTTGTCAAATATAAATGCAAATAAAAACTTAACCGCTGCTTTTAAATTCAAATACATCTGTACGTGAAAACTTTGAATTACAACTGGGGTCCATACGGACCCCTTGTTACCTACTATGTGATTCTCACCACGTGCACCCACAAGGGTTAATTAGTTATAATAGTAAAAACTTATCTTATTTCAAAGATGTTACGTGCATTAATAAAGAAATTGAATTTGCAACCATTTTCTGATTTACGCAACAACTTATCTAGAGCTGTTTTCGGGGACAATTTAAATTTATTAGTAAACTGATTTCACCAATTTGCTCAATCTACTGAGAGTGGGAAGTGTTCACCAGTAACAATAATTAGAGTGATAAGTTTACACCAGTGATACTAATTAATTACAACAGACTATAGTCCTATACCCACAGTCTAGTAACCTCCCAATCCTTTATCAAATGTGGGGAAAGTGAGGTTAAGCCCTGTTTTCTACAGTCTAAAACAGGTTTATATTTTACAGACTTTCAATTAATATTGATTTACTTCTGACAATATAGTATTGTGTTTTTATTATTCAACTTTTAAAATTATTCATTTTATTTTAAATACATATATATTCCGAATATTTTCTTAAAATTTACGTATATGTAAAGCACGCAAAAAGTTTTCGTCAAATTTTAGTAATGAATTTGTAATGCAACCCAAAATAAATGTTATGATATAAATGGTTTAGTTACTTTGTAGCTATATAAAAGAACAAACTAGAATCTGTAAAAACTGGACTTACCCTGTTTATTGTCGGACAAGAATGATTCAAATACACAGTGCACTTCTTTATTAAATAATGTGTCGATTGCATAGATATTATTGTGAAACATGCAATAAGCGCAATGCTAAATGCATAATGTGATCGGCCCCGACAGAAAGGGCTTTTAATATCAAAAGTAGTATATCGTATTTCTTCATATCAAAGAGTTAATACTAGAACATTGGTGTTATAAACTATGGACCACGGAGAGAAAGAGGGAGGGAGAGAGAGGGAGAGAAATGGAGTTTAACGTCCACTCAACACAAACTAGGTCATTTTGGGACTAACATATGGTTTCTATTTTATTTCAATAATTCGTAGGGGTCTTTGGCAGTGAGAGGAAACCGGAGTGCCCGGAGGAAACCCACGAGGTTGAGAAGGCGCCCCTATCTGCATGCCACATACGCTCACACCAGGGATCGGAAACACAGCCGCAAGCCAGAGGTGACTGGCCAGCTAGAGGTCGAAGCGCGGCACGCTAGACCACTGGGCCATCCCAACCCCCCGTCGTTTTTAAGAATAAAACTGTATTAAATAATTTCTATGCATTATAATTTACACGTTGAACTTTTATTAGATAGAACTAGTAATTTATAAATAAATGCCTTACAAAATAACAATCACTTACAGCCCCACTAAATAGGAAATATACATTTGTTCCATACTGATTTACACTTAAAGTGTCATTTAATAACTGTGTTTTCAAATGGTCAATTCTTGTATCAAGTTCTCGAGGCCTTTTGGTACCACCAAATAATATCTGTAAAATGGTGATTTCGACGATTGTTTTTTGTTTTATTAGGTTAATGAACTTGTAAATATTAGGATGCCGTGCTGTCATTTTATTCAACTTAGAGTGCCAACCTTCTACGTGGTTGGTAGTACGAAGCCCTGTATCAAAATGGCCATTGTTATCAACCCTGTGCTTCGTCATATAATCAGCAAACACTAGTGAACGTACACAGAGAGAGAGAGAGAGAAATGGGTTTAACGTCCACTCGACACAAATTAGGTCATTTCGGGACTTAGTAGTGAACAGTTCTTGGGTGACTACTTTAAAACGGAGTATAGTTGTAAGATCAATTAAAGGATTAACCGTCTGCCGACATAGTGGGAACACACCGGCCAGTGGCTATACAAAATACTGCAATAACATCCATGACAAATACCTATTGCGGGCTAATGAATGCCAGAATAAAAAATGAGGAAAATTTTGCATGGGCAGCGGCACAGCGTCCTACTCATATTTCGAATTCCAACTGCAAAGGGTCTTGTTACGTGTTTTTCGTCCTATCCGAACGACTAGATACTGTGTTTTGTAAGCCGGAATTCCGAGGAACTTTCTTTGCCAACACCCGGAGCCTTTATTTTGGCTTCAAATGTTATATAAATTAATTCACGTGACAAGCGGTCAACGTACAGTTGTTGGGATGTGACGAAATGCCAAGGTCCGATGTACACATTAGCAAACACGTAAAAGATCCCTTGGCATTTGGAATTCAATTTGGAGTAAGCCGTAGTACCGCTGTCCGGGCAAACTTTTCCTCATAGCACTCACTATATGGCGTATGCCCGTCTTCATTAGTCCAGAAGGAGCAAAACAGTAGGACTTTAAACCCCATTTCATTCTTATTGGAAATGTATTATCAGGCGCGCCCCAGTTATTTATCAGGCGCGCGCCAGTTATTTATCCGGCGCGCGCCTGAGTTATTTATCCGGCGCGCGCCTGAGTTATTATCCGGGACTAACATATGGTTTCAATTTATTTCAATAATTCGCTTGCGCGTAGGGGTCTTTAAGCTGCGTTTACACGATACAACCAATCCATACAGCCGTTGGATGCAACATATCGGAAGAGTCTTTACACGATACAATGGTTCTATTCATTGTATGGCAAATTGACGGTTGCATCCGATGGTTGTATGAGTTGATTGTATCGTGTAAACGCTGCATTAGCAGTGGGAGGAAACCGGAGCACCCGGAGAAAACCCACAAGGCTGGACAGACGACCCTTCTACTTCTCACGTACAACCGGGGATTCGAAGCCACGCCATTTGACTCAATGACAGGCTTTATGATACAGCACGCACGTGCTTACCATTCGGCCATCCACCCCAACCCCCGACACACACACGCAATTTTCAGTTGTAGTTTGGGTTGAAAAGCAATGTTTTGAGTTTTGATTTCGTGAGGGCAAACCGGGTGAACAGCACAATTCCATCAACAGACAGGTGGGGTTAAACGTCTTCTCGACAAAAACTAGGTCATTTCGGGACTAACAATTGCTTCCATTTTATTTTAATAATTATCTTGTGCGTAGGGGTGATTAGCAGTGGGAGGAAACCGGAACACCCGAAAGAAAACGGTTGAACAGGCGACCCGACCCGACCCGGCCACGTCACTTGATTCAATCTCAACCATTGATACCCAACCATTGTTATTGGAAAGGGGGCCACGTGGTTCAGTTAATAAAACGTTGACTCGATATCCAGGGGCCCCGTGTTCCATCCCTGCGTTGGTCGAGAAAGTTTATCAGGATTTTCCGCCGTGGTTCCTCCTTGTCAACCAATTTCAATTCTTTATTCAGTTACTTTAAGGCAATATGCCTACAGTATCAAAAACATACAATGATATTTGTACAAACAATATAATTTACAAAATAATTCGATATAAATTAATATATATATATATATATATAATTATCTTTTAGATATAACATGGCAAAAAATAAGGATGAAATTGAATATATACAGAGCATTATCAAGGAGCACTATGGTTGCAGGATTTCTGATCTTAGTTCTATCGCCTTACATAATATAAATGGACAGAGAACGAACTATGCTTGAGTCTTGACATTTGAACAATTTGATAGCGTTTTCTTCGGTAGTGTGTTTTGTTAGCCACGTGGGTAGGAAATTAGCTCTAAGATCTTTAAGTATAGGACAGAATAATATAAATTGTAGTTCGTTTCCTAATTGTTTCCTGTTACAAATTGAACATATTCGCTCCTCTCTAGTAACATTATGATGGCGGCCTTGTTCAATCTCTAGATGGTGAGTTGAGCACCTTAAATTAGCAAGACAAAAACGAAGTTTATGAGATAGTGAACTAGATAAATACGATTCAGAATACATACTAGATTTGATCTTGTGGTAGAATTCACAGCGAGGGGATTAGGATATATAAGTTTGTCAGTTTTGAAAATTTAAATCTCTAATCCGTTGCCTAAAGCATGTCAGAAACTGTTTAACGTCCCCTACACCCTGGTGCATCCACACATAACCAAAACCAGAACTAAATAGTATAACACGTACAGATGAGCACCAATTAAACCTACCATGCGAATCGTGTTCGTATAGCATCCGGTAACATAATTTTGGCAATCTATTGTCGCTCATACTTTGAATAGTAAGAAAATATTTGATAGGTTTAATGACATAATTTACATATAACTCTAGTCTACCACATTCTGCTCTTGCAATGGCGTTTGTAGTTTTCATTCCTGTACACAAGAGCCATTTACAGAATTTGTTTTGCACATTTTCTATCTCAGGTTTAAGTTCAGTTCCCCATATTTCTGCACCATAATATAATATTGGACCAACCATAGAATCGAACAGTTTAAACGCAATTTTAACATTACGTTGACCAAGTTTAGATATACATAATTTTATACAATTTAATGCCTTGTTTGCTTGCAGAGATAGGGTTTTACAACAAAGATTCCACTTGAGTCTATTTGAAAATATAATACCCAAATATTTGTAATGGCTGACAACATCAATAAGGTTTCCTTGATAGTACCATTTTTCATGTTTTGACAAAATACCCCCGTTCTTAAAAACTACAACTTGAGATTTAACTAAATTTACTTTCATGTTCCATTTCGAACAATATGTATCAAGTATATCAAGTCTGTTCTGAAGTCCACCTATGGTATCTGCAACCAGTGAGATATCATCTGCGAAAAGCAGGAGAAATACATCTTCGACACATTGGTTTATAAATATGCCAGATCTACATTCAGATCTCAACATGTTGCACTCATGTTGAGATCTGTCAACCAATGGTGCAGGAGGAACCACGCCGGAAAATCCGAAGAACTTTCTCGGCCAAGGCAGGGATGGAACATGGGGCCCCTGGATATCAAGTCAACGTACAGACGTTGGGGTGGGACGAAATGCCGAGGTCCGGTGTACACATTGGCATACACGTAAAAGATCCATTGGCATTTGGAATTCGATATACATGTAAGAGTAAGCCGTAGTACCGCTGTCCGGGCAAATTTTTCCTCACAGCACGCACTATATGGCGTATGCCCGTCTTCATTAGTACAGTCGGAACAGAACAATAGGACTTTAAATCCCATTTCATCCTATTTCTTATTGAAATGTATTATCAGGCGCGCGCCAGTTATTTATCAGGCGCGCGCCAGTTATTATCCGGCGCGCGCCAGTTATTATCATTATATTTTTATTTTTTGCGTCCCTTACCGGGCTCCGTAAAAAAGTTATATTTATAATTGTAATTAATCAAATCCATAATATTCCTTGAAAACAGGTGTTCTTAAAATAGCAAGGTCGAAATTCGCCAGTCCCGTTGCTGACCATACAGATAAATAATAGTGTATGTTAGTCTCAAAATGATATAATAATAAATAATAATAATAATGATATTTGTATCGCGCAACTATTCAATCCAATAGGGAATGAACCAGGCGCTAGAAAATGTTCTCACTCTGCAGTGTTAATGATAGTGGTATTAAAAAACAAAGTTTTAACTTTGGATTTAAAAACTGACACAGATTCACATTGTCGGATATTTTCTGGAAGTGTATTCCAAGCAATTGATGCGCTGTATCGAAAAGTTCTAGATCCAAATAAGTAAAGAATCCATGAGAAATGAAACCCATTTCATCCAATTCACAAATAGTCTAGATCAATCATCCCGCCTACGTTAAAAAAAATTTGTAAATCAATAAATTTCGCTGTTATTCGTATAATAATAAATTATGGTTACCTATAATATCCTCAGCTGCGTGTAACGAATTGAGAATTGCGTTCTTCTGTGATTAGTAGGTGTTAATAGGGCAATATATTTTAAAATAAATAGAACTGTACAGCCACGCCTCCTTATATATGTGTTTCCATATTTGGCCATTATTCGCGTTTACTTCTAAAAGTCAACAGACCGTAAAGTATTAATTAATAAAACTTGGCTTAGATATGTTCTTTAATGTCAATCATATGCGTTATAAGAAGATATACAAATTGTAAAAATTTCCATTCCAGTGCAGTGCAGCTCTCGAATAAATAGTGAAATATTGCAATGTCACTACATCTAGCAGTTTACCTTTAAAATCTGGGTAAAGTCCAAGTCAGCAACGACGTTTGGAGGCAGACCACCATTTAATCTATTTATAGCAAATTCCTCTCTTTCTCTTTTCTCCCCTTTTGCATGCCCATTTTTGTTAAATTTTGGGTCTAGAATCGAAGAAGAGGGTTTGCATTTTGTGCCAGGTTTTGGTAAATATTTATGATTTTAAGGCGGAATGATAACTGAGTTGGCTACGGTTATATGTACGGCAACTAGTTTCATATTTTAGTATGCTTCTTAAAGTTTGGATATCTCAAAATTTTGGTGGTAAACCTCATACAGATTTTTAGTGCAAAGACATGGCCATTTGTTTCTCACTCTGTAGTGAAAAGCATTCAGCCCGACGAAATTTTGGGAAAGAGTCGAGAATCAACATTGAAGTCAATAGGGAAATTAATGGTGGTCTGCCTCCGTTTGAGATTTAAGAATCATCTCCCTTTACACCTCGGAGATAATGTGGGCAAGCTATATACACACAAATATTTTATTATGTTTTGTAAGATATAATATTTACAATATTGCCAGTTATAAAGATATGAAAACAGTTTATGTTAATATTGTGTTTACATCAAAATGTGTTGGTATTGTATGTATTCACAAACAAGCCAATCATAATTAATACCAATATGCGAGTATCCATGGCAACCATCACACTTCCAGATTCAACTGAAAATGAAAAAAAACCAACAAAATTCCTTTCAAACTTGCTACATACATTGAATATAATGAACCATGTCTTCAGCGACACTTCGTTAAGTCGGATTTTAAACAGTTTAGGCTTGTACGTGTATTAAAATTTATTGTGAAACAAGTTTCATGCGTGCGTTAAAGGGGGCTGCAATCGGTCTTTTTTTTACAATACATTAAACATTATTCGTATATTATAGAATTATTTTCAGCCAGGTACAAACCAGTGTTCAAGTTTATAAGCAAATAAACACAACGTGTGAGATGTCAAGAAAGGAACTGTCATGCACTGTAAATAAACAGCTCCTCCTTTAATAGTAAGCGCAGGGGGACTGCACCACACACAATTCTACACAATTGTGGACAAGACATCGTACTCAGAGACCAAAAACAAAACAATTCAAAAAGAGTGAATGGATCCGGGGGCTAGTCGTAAGCGCCCACTGCGCTGTAAAGTCCCGGGCCTGTGGTGACACAGACTTCACTCATATTTGAAAACAATTGGGAATACAACCCAAAGAAATAATTATGTAATGTCAGCATGAGTCATGATCTGTCATATGTTGCAAGAAATGCGAATGCAAGCATATTGTATTAATTCCGCGATACAAGTAACCACACCGGTAAATGTATCAGAGATGTAGTTAAAAACAACCTAAATGCACTAAATAAATAGAAAAGAGGATCGAAGTATAGTGAAAGCATTTAGGGCAGCACACATCCCAACCGCCTGAACCGGCAAGTTTAAACCTATGAGAACCTGCGCGATTCATTACCTTCTGTTGAAATGGCAGTCGCCTGAAAACATAAGCATTTGTAATTTTGTTTGCCCATGTATTAATACATAAGAAAAGTGTGATCTTACCAACGCAAAGACTTGTAAATGTACCGGTTCCCATTGTTACACCTTAAAATATAAATGTTTAAACATAGACATTTAATATTCAATACTTATTCATCTTATACTTTCTCTTTACTATCACGTGTAATTTGTAGTTCCCATGGCTAATTGTAGTTGTAGGGCGGGTGTGAATGTGGTGGTGCCGAGTGGCCTAATGTCTGTGTATTTTTCCCTTAAAAGTCTGTCTTTCTTCGCCTCCCTCCCTCCCTGAAGAAAACACAATATGATAGTCCAAACTCAACCTATATACATTGCACTAAGATAAAATTTAATGATCAATAAATACCTGTTGGACATTGTTTAGAAATATATGTACTGCCTGATTCAGTACTAGTTGTTGTCTCGGATGTATATAAGGAACATGCCGATGCCTTCCAGTATACACCAGTACATGACGAATATAAAGTACATAAAGTCTGACATGAATTCAAATCTAGTGTAAATATCAAAGCTTGGTTATTCCCTCCAGTTGTATTCTCAGCAGTATTTAAACAACATTTAATACCTAAAAGGAATAAATGGTAATTTAAACAGGGTTCAGTAGCATAAACAAATGCCAAGTAATTAAACAGTGAAACAGCAAGGAAATAAATCTTTCAAAATGTACACATTATGTTGAGGTATAAAATAATTGACGATTCTATATTTCCATCTCACATAACTATATCATAAAATACTAGAAAGACATGAGTCATGAAATACAGTATTCTTGATTATTTTGCCAGTATTCGAGATCATAAACTAGCATTTTTAATCCAAGTTTGGGGATTTATTTGACTTTATTTGTCATAAGGTTTCAAATTTTCGCTTTTAATTTCATCAAATCTCCTTTACATGTTAGCCTAGTATAGGTTACTGAATTTCGATTCATATCATTTTTTATTGTAATATACCAATACAGTATTAAACCTACCACTATAGCAGGCCGTTTTGACTGCGTGTTTACTTCCGGTAAGAACGGAAGTCGTTGTATTTCCACTATAAAGTTTACACTGTGTTCCATCATACGTCACAGATTTACAATCATCCAAATATCTACATAAATCCCGACAAGATATTTCGTCCACACTTATTATTTTAGCAAATGGATTACTTCCCCCTTTTGTGTCGTTCTGTGTAATCAAATTACAATTACCTGAAAATTTGAAATATAAGTGAAAGTGTAAATCTTATATATTTGCAAGGGCATAATTTTAAACTGCATTCATTCCTTGGTATACTAGGTTTCGTGTTCACCACCAAACGGATCTCTTATTTAGCCTAAAACGACGAACTGTTGACTAATATGCTCTAAGTTTATACTCTGAACAGAACATACAGTATGACATTAAACCCCATTTCATTGCGTTTCTTTGTTTATACGGTGAATTTAATCGGAATTTTCCGGTCTGTGTTTCCATTTAAAAGTGGCGCCGGACGGCGAGACTGGCAAGTCCTTTGTGTGCGTATTGGCATGTACCTCAAAGATCCAATTATATGATTATAAAAACAGAGTAAGCGGAAACGCTGTCCGGCCAAAACTTCCCCTTGGCACACTGCATGGTGTATTTTATTTTTTATCTGGAAGGTTGGCACACACCATAAAGATATTAAACACAATGACATTATTGTTTCATTACTGTTTATGGCAGGTATTTAAATAATAATCTAATTTCTCCTTATATCTAAATAAGACTAGAAAATAATTTCAATAAATCAATATATCGCAATATGTATATTTTATTGACAATATGTTCTTACCATTACAAATACCGAAACAATTCAATATATCATTTGATTGTATATATTATCGCCATTGTTCTAATATTCTCTATTGTTTTAATTGAAACACAAGGTATAAATCAGATAGGTCATTCATACAAATTCATAATTCATTAATCCAAAAACTCCATGGAGATGTATTAAGACATGTATTTTTGTAATAATTGCAATATATTGTGAATTTATACATTGATATGGCAATAATAAAAATTTCAAATATCGTCCAGATAAAGTATAAGTATTCTTATGTTTGTGGTAGATAGATACATAAATAAATAAAAAGAAAAGAAAACACATATATATGTAGATATTAATGGGGAATATGCGTGTTAAAGACCTGGAGCCATAGCCACATGTTGTTGTTTATCAAAATTAACACAATAGATAACATGCATAACACTGTGTTTATGTTCAAGCTCAGAGCAGATCACCAATTAAAATTATTATACAAACAACAAAAGCATTATAAACATTAAAAATATACATAAATAAATTCATTACAACCATTGTTATACAATTTACAATTAATACTTATCGATGTTAGACAAAATTGAGATTTTTCACCTGTTCAACGGCATGTACGAGGGGTTCAACCCCACTTTCACCACTTTTGATTGTTTTGATAAAGGATTGGGAGGTTACTAGACTGTGGGTATAGGACTATAGTCTGTTGTAATTAATTAGTATCACTGGTGTAAACTTATCACTCTAATTATTGTTACTGGTGAACACTTCCCACTCTCAGTAGATTGGGCAAATTACTAATAAATTAAAACAAATCTACTGATATTTAATCACAGCTTATAAGTTGATATAGCTCCTCTGATGAATCACAAATGGTCATTCCAAAATGGCGAACGCTCTGGTTAACTTTAGATACATTGCTAATTCTATTAGTGCTAGAAGGTTTTAAATTCAGAGTTAAGTCCTGGCGTATTATTATTAAAATTTTGGAAATGGTATAATATAAGAATCCATATTATATATATTTGTTTACTTGTAATCTTTTTCACTAACATTATTTAAATAATTTTGTTGTAGTGTCATAGATTTGTTACAGACTTTACTTTAAACCCCCTTTGTTGATTAATTAGTCATGGCCTGGTGGACACAAACTCTAAACAAAAGATGTGGGGAAAGTGGGGTGTTCCCGACTCCCCGTACGAGGTAACCTAGTTTCATCCATGCAACGGCATGTACCGGATAACCTAGTTTCACTTGTATGTACTGTTTTGTTTCTGTTTTTAAAATACTACCGATCGCTGCATAAATTGTATATCGGGAAATGTATACACATTAATAACAGGCCTGGATTAAATAATTCGTATGCAGGGGCCTATTTCACGAAATTTTAACTAAGATAAGATCCCAATTTTAGTAATTTGATTGGATAATATTAGATTGATTTTAGTGCTTAGCCAATCAAAATTGAAGTATCTACTAAAATTGGATTTTATCTTAAGTTAAAATTTCGTGAAACAGGGCCCAGATATTACACATCTTTTTAACGTACTTACCGGTCGCAGTGGTATCAGTGGGGGTAGCGGTATCTGATTATCAATTAGAATATTATACATATAACAAAAGTTTGTGTGTTTGTTCGCTAAACAAAACGGGCGAACTTATATTTAAAAAACCCAATATAACCACTGTTTTAAAATTTACAATAAATACTAATTATTGAGTTATTATCGATGTTAGAAAAAAATGGGACTTTTCACCCGTGTAACAGCATGTATAAGGAAACGAAGTTTAAACTTGCATGTGCTGTTTTTGTTCCTACTGTCTGATCGAATATTTAATATTCAACATAATGCTAATTTTAACTAACTGCAGTTCGACAAGTCTTATCTATGATGACTGCATAACGTACGATGCATAAATTAAAACAGCGGGTAAGAAATACATGGATCGCTTGTTTTAGTTGCATTGGGGAATTTATTGCACATTGATAACAAACCTAGTATAAACAATTCGTAAACAGATAATTTATACTTCATTGTAATTTACTTACCGGTCGAACTAGCCGTGGGGGTGGAGGTATCTGGAGTACACGATTTTAAAGAGTGGTTTGTCCCGACATTCGGTACCTTGTCAGCTGATGTTGATAAATAGCACAAAGGAGCGTTATAATATAGCGACAAGCACGTCGAGCTGTCTGTGCATCTAGCTTCACACATCTCTATGCCGTCTGCAGGAGCAACTCCAAGTTCTGATCCGGTTGATCTATGGTCAGCAGTTCTCGTATATGTACATGTTTCTGAAATGATATAATGCATTTATTTACAGCAAACTGAAGTTACATGCTCCATCGTACCTGTTTCAATTTTATAGATATCTGTCGACATCATTACAACGCCTCACCTTCCACATAAATAGAGTCAGAAAAATTGTGTTTCTTTAACGTCCAAATGTCTAGTTGGCAATATGGATTTCAACTTAATTTTGAACATATCAACATTTGTATCAGTAAATTGACTTCCGAATAGACTATTGTCATATCATTCTTGGTGGATGAGGTTGTATCTGGTGTTCAAGCATCCAATGTATCATCATTGTTAAAATTTGGACTACAATTTAAAACCCTATATGGTCGAGAATGAATACATTCGATGCTAGATGTTTTAGTTTTCTTGTCCAACCGAACCTACCCCACCCACCCCACGATTTGTTTATAACTTACCTGCAGACAGTGTTCCCAGCTGATTTCCTAACAAAGCAACGCTCAACAGGTATGTAAATAAGTTGGCCATATGTTTTCTTTGATTATATTCTTCTGATCTATAAAAAATGAATTTATTTTCTAATATATGTATATCATAAACGTATATCCTGTAAGATCTGGAACAATATTCGATTCATATATCACATACACCCACACTTGTACGCCACAATTACATAATTTATTTGATGAGATTCTGTGTTAGGTACTTGTCTTGTCAACAGGGGTGTGGTAGTAGAGTATTCGGGGCACAGGTTACGACCAGAAAGTACTGTGAAGGTAACTCGTCATAGGCTGAGAAGAATCATCGGTTTTAATCAAGTCCAGTCATTACTTCATACGGACGGAACCTGCTAGCCTAGCAAATGAGGGAGGGGGGTGTCTGAAAATAAAAGTATCCCGCACATGGGAATTGAAGACAAAGAAAGAAGCGGAACAGCACAGATCGCATTGAAAAAAATAACATTTGTTGGTTCCAAACTGACCAAATTCTTGTGTTGATGAGACGTTAAACCCCATTGTATAAACTAGTCTATAATGTGTTTGTTGAATGGACACAGCTATGTAAACATAATAACGAAAATAATTGTGTCAAATAGGTGCTACACACCCTCTTGGGGGGTAAATGCGTTTCAATTCACTGTTCAACTACATAAAATAATTCCATTGAAACACCTGTACTCTGTGATTGTTGAATTTTATAATAGATAAATCGATATCGTGTTCATAGTAATAATAATAGGATTATACATATCACTCGTTTTGACATTTATATGGCAAATGAAATGATATTTAACGCTCTACTGCACTGTATCGACTGGGTTAATGAAGACGGGAATATTTATAAGAGTATGAAATCGCTATAATGACGTCATTTGAATATCAGGCGAAAATGGATCTATTCCGTTCTTTATGTACAAAAAAAAATGAGGAAGCGAAAATTCTGTTCTGTTCACTAATGCCCCCGTCAGACCGGAGTGGTGACCCTACTGCGCTCTGAGACCAGGAAATATACAAGGTCGTCGGCAAGCGTGACCACAAGGCGGAAAAATGTCCCAAAATTACAAACTTAATAACGCCGCGTTCTTACTGCGACCGGTGCGTTTAGACAGCATTCTTATGGCGGGCTCGTCACGATGTCTCTGCGCTTATGGCGTTTCTATTGAGATCTATAAGCTTGACAACGACGGTCATCGAGAACCCACGTCGCTCATACCCCCGTCAGACCGGAGTTGCGTCCTTACTGCGCTTCTACTGCGACACAAAATGGTCTCAGAGCGAGTCAAGATCGCCATAAGCGTGGTAACAGCGCGGTGGAAACACTAGATATCGTGCTGTGGTCTCCATGGTCGCCAATGATCGCCGAGCCACGACGTTTGTTTTGAACATGCGCATATGATCTGGAAAGCTGCGAGTACGTGATGTGGTCGCAAAAGTCCTTATTGCGCTGCTACGGCGACAAAAAATGTTTCCAGAGCGTGCCAAGATCACCCTGAGCGCTGTGGAAACGCGAGATATCGTTCTGTGGTCTCCATGGTCGCCAATGATCGCTGAGTCACGGCGTTTGTTTTGAGTATGTTCAAAGCAAACGCCAAGGTCCTGTCATATGACATTGAAAACCGAGAGAACGTGGTGGGTCGCGAGGGTCGCGCGATAAGCGTGGTAACATCTCTATGAACGTAGCACACGCGCAGTACACACGTGGAAAAGACGCTGCGAAAATTGTAACATTTGCAACGGTGCCTTCATGGCGTCTTCACCACAACCCTCACGCGTTGACCGCGACCCCACCCAGCGCTCTGAGTCCTTATGGCGTTGTCATAGCGATGTTACGATGATTTCACCACTGTTGCGCGACTGCATCACGACCTCATGGGGCTACCTCTTAAGCATATGGCGATTTTATGAGGTTCCCACAACGTGTATGGAGTTCTTAATACGACCATGGCGCGGTTACCAAGCTTGCATTATTCGCTTATGGCGACCATGCATTTCATGCAAGACTTGCTTTGAAAACGGACGATTCAAAGGTCATCTTGAAATTTCGAAAAAAAATCAAACCAGCTTGCAAAGTCGCCGTGATCACGTGGTGGAAACGCACGTGTAGTCCAGATAAGATGTGTGGTTGAGCGACGCGGGTTCGCGATGACCGCTTATAGATCTCAATCGAAACGCCATAAGCGCGGAGAGATCGTGACGAACCCGCCGCGAGAATGCTATATAAACGCACAGGTCGCAGTAAGAACGCGACTTTTTTAAGGTTGTAATTTTGGGACATTTTTCCGCGTTGTGTTCAGGCTTGCCGACGACCTTGTGTATTTCCAGGCCGCCGTTCGGTCGCAGAGCGCAGTAGGGTCACCACTCCGGTCTGACGGGGGCTTCAACTACACATCTTATCTTGACTACACGTGCGTTTCCACCACGTGATCACGGCGACTATATAAGCTGGTTAGATTTTTTTTCGAAATTTCAAGATGACCTTTGAATCGCCCGTTTTCAAAGCAAGTCGTACATGAAAAGCATGGTCGCCATAGGCGAGTAATGCAAGCTTGGTAACCGCGCCATGGTCGCATTAACAACTCCATACATGTAGTGGGAACCTCATAGCATTGCCATATGCTTAGAGGAAGCCCTATGAGGTCGTGATGCAATCGCGCAACAGTGGTGGAATCATCGTAACATCGCCATGACAACGCCATAAGGACCCAGAACGTTTGGTGGGGTCGCGACCCACACGTGAGGGTTGTGGTGTAGATGCCACGAAGGCACGGTTGCAAATGTTACAATTTTCGCAGCGTCTTTGCCACGTGTGCACTGCGCGTGGACTACGTCGACAGAGATGTTACCACGCTTATCTCGCGACCTTCGCGACCCACCACGTTCTCTCAGCGTTCCAGGTTATATGGTAAAACCTTGGCATTTGCTTTGAACATTGGCGACCATGGAGACAACAGCACGATATCTCGCGTTTCCACCACGCTTATGGTGATCTTGGCAGCGTAGTAAGGACCTTTGCGACCCCATCACGTTCTCGTAGCTTTCCAGATCATCTGAACATCGTGGCTCGGCGATCATTGGCGATCATGGAGACCACAGCACGATATCTTGCGTTTCCACCACGCTTTTACCACGCTTATGGCGATCTTGACTCGCTCTGGGACCATTTCGGTCGCAGTAGAAGCGCAGTAAGGACGCATCCCCGGTCTGACGGGGGTATTAGTAACAATGTGGCCGACATCTGCATTTACTGTTAATCTACTTGATGGCCCTATTTAAAATCCGATAGACTCCAAGTCGGAAGATTATCTAGGATTGGTATTGAAATAATCCATATCACGCATCGTTATTTTAATTCAAATGTATGAAGAAAACTGTCAAATAGTATCATCGTAAAAATGCAAATGTTTGGTTATCTCGCATAACTAATGTTATCTTAATATTAGCATTGGATATATTTAACTACTGATGTCTCTTCACGCCCATATTATTGTTATTCACTACTTGGTGATGTGCTTCAGTGCTTAATATATAAACTAACAGTAACTACATTAGGTTGCTAGACTTAAAACATGTACGGAACAAACAAAACACATGTTTTATATTTCTATAAAACTGTTTCAGCTACCTATGCATTAACGTTGGTAGTATGTTATTTGTTTCACCAATTAGACATCCTGGATAATCTTCTGATCGCCTTTTATTGAAATGAGAGGTTTTGTGATCGAAAAGTTTAACGCGTGCACATTAAATTATAATATCTTTCATTGAGTCAAGTGGCGTAATTTCGATTATGCGTTTGTGACATGGGATAAGGTTGCGTGTTCAACCCAATGGAATTTCTCCGAATTCCCCAACGCGCTAGCAATTTGTGTCGAGTCGACGTTATCCCCAACCCCCTTTCTCTCTCTCTCTCCACTTCCGTTACTAAAGCTTGTTAAAGTAAACCTTCAAGTATACGAAAACAGGTGTTTTTAAAACTATGACATAACCATTTTCTGATTTACGCAACACCAAATCCATATTCTAAAACAGGTTTATATTTTGCAGACTTTCAGTTTATATTGATTTAATTACTTCTGATAATATGGTATTGTGTTTTAATTATTCAATTTTAAAATTATTCATTTTATTTTAAATACATATTATATATATTCCGAATATTTTCTTAACATTTACGTGTGTGTAATGCAGACCAAAGCGTTTTGGTGAATGTACTTTATAAATGTTTGGTAATATTACAAATAAAAATCTCGTCAATAATTTTAGTAATGAATTTGTAATGCAACCTATGAAGTCTAAAACAAATAAAATAAATGTTATGATATAAATGGTTTAGTTACTTTGTAGCTATAGAAAAGAATAAACTAGAATCTGTAAATCCTGGACTTACCCTGTTTATTGTCAGAGAAGAATGATTCAAATACACAGCGCACCTCTTTATTAAATACTGTGTTTATTACCTATGAAATATTGTGAAACATCCAGTAATCGCACATACTCCGCGCAGCGTTTCGTTTGATTAGAGGTAATCCCACTACACACTGCTATTATGAGTGGATATTGATGTTTTAAATTTTAATTGGTCAGTAGTCCGACTACCAACCAATCACTAGCTGCCCTACAAAAGCTTTACATTTAAAACGAGTGCCAATATTGGACCAAATATGTTTACATAAAGTTACGTCATGGCTCACGATTTTATTATGCCTAATTAACCCGTGCATAGCAGAATACTACAGTAAAACTAATTGCGTGTCAAACGAGGCTATCAAGTCGGGTGTGTGTGTGTGTGTGTGTGTGTGTGGGGGGGGGGGGGGCTAGTGGTCTAGAGTGCCGCCGGTCACCTCTGGCTTGCGGCTGTGGTTTCGAGCAGTGGTGTGAGCGTATGTGGCATGGAGATAGGGGCGCCTTCTCAGCCTCGTGGGTTTTCTCCGGGCACCCCGGTTTTCTCCCACTGCTAAAGACCCCTACGCGCAAGTGAATTATCGAAATAAAATGAAACCATATGTTAGTCCCAAAATTACCTAGTTTGTGTCGAGTGGACGTTGAACCCCATTTCTCTCTCTCTCTCTCTCTCTCTCTCTCCCTCTCTCTCTCTCTCTCTCTCGCTATTAAGTCGAATGAAATGTAAACAATACTGTTTGGAAACGAACATACTTTCACCGTTTTTAATATCTTAAATCACTGTCCAAAGTTTTAGGGAAGACCCAGATTAAACGAAGGACTGTCATGTTGCTGTACTTAAGTGATCGCTTTCATTGAACGGAAAGAACACACTCCCGCATAAGAAACAGACGCTATTCCAGCAATGGCCAGAGAGGGATTTCTCGGACCATTGCTTCAGGAATATGTTAATCGCAATGCTAAATACATAATGCGGTCGGCGCCGATAGGAAGGGCTTTTATTATCAAAAGTAGTATGTCGTATTTCTTCATATCAAAGAGGTTTAGCATTTTCATGTGGACGTGTTATGTCGTCGCCCCTGTCCGTCCGGACGTCCGTCCACAATTTGTTTGTGGACTCTCTACAGGTCACAATTCTTATCCGATTTTGACGAAACTTGAAATATAGGTTTATCCCCAAAAGATCTCGGCTGCTTTCGATATTGGCATGTATCGGATCAAAACTTCATGGATTATGGCCCCTGATTGTACGAAAAATCACGTTTTTAGCTTGTGGACCCTATAGAGGTCACAATTTTGAACCTACTTTGATGAAACTTGACATGCATGTTTGTAACCCAAAGATCTTGGTTCCTTTCGATATTTGCGGCTATCGGAATGTAATTTCCTGAATTATGGCCCCTGATTGTCCGAAAAATCACCCTTTCTAGCTTGTGGTCCTTCTGGAGGTCACAATTATTTATGGAAGCGTATAGGGGTCAATAGCGCGATAGATACCGCAATATTAAGTTGGTATTATGTCAACATATTGTGATTATTCTGATGATTTTATCTCTGAGAAGTTAATTTTTGCCGAGGTAATTGAGTCAACACGCTATGTTTTATGTCCCCATTTCGTCTTTAATGTACACGTTTGCGGTAAGATATTGCTATTCGGAAGCTTTGGCGACATATTCCATTTCGCCGTAGTATATGTCGACATATTCGCAAAATATTGCCATGCGCTATGTCGACGTGTGCATCTAAAACAAAATGACGACATGCAAATTAGCGAGTTATTCAATTAACTTGGCAAAAATTGCCTTTTCAGAGATAAAATCGTCATAAAAATCACAATATATTGACTTATTATCAACTTAATATTGCGGTATCTATCGTGCTATTGACCCCTATACGCTTCCATAATTATTACACCGTAAGGAAGGTTGAGTTCGAATTTCGGGAAAATCGGACCAAAATTGCCATACAAAATGGCCGCCGTTTCTACGCGAATACTGTTAAAAAATGGTATATCAAGGTTGTGGACCCTGTATAGGTCACAATTTCAATTCGATTTTGATGAGGAAGGTTGAGTTCTAATTTCGTGAAAATCGTACCAAAATTGCCGGCTGAAATGGTCGCCGTTTGTACGCGAATAGTGTAAACAAATATGGTATATCATGGTTGTGAACTCTCTACACGTCACAATTCTTATCCGATTTTGATGAAAAGTCACATTTCTAGGTTGTGTACCGTCACACCATAATCATTGTCGGCTTCGAATTTCATGAATATCAGACTGGAACTGACCAACTAAATGGCTGCTCCCAATACAGTATGAAATACAGGACTTAATGATGTAGGAAAAATCACTTTCGGTATTGCTTGTTCTCTATCCTTCTCTCGAAAATGTGGGCGTATCCTGCCTGGCAGTGCCAGCCTATCTTTACTACTATCGAACGTGTGACATCCAGACGATTTGGGTATCCAGGAATGGTCACGTCATACGGTTTGTCATCTGTGTCAGTTTCTTCTATAGGTGACACAACCACTCGCATTAAACAATTTGGCAGTTCCAGGAGTAATTCTGACAACCCACGTTGGTCAGTTGTTATACAAAATACTACAATAACATACATCATGAAAAAGATATATTTATAATTGTAATTAATGAAATCCATAATATTCCTATGAAAAATGATAACAGGTGTTCTTAAAATAGCCCCCAACCCCTCCCCCACGCCGCCATCCGATCCGATTACGCCTTTAACAAAAATTCATAGAAGCGAACTTCATTTTTAAAGAATAATATTATTTAATTGTAAACTCGCGTGTCGTGTCGCGGATTTTTTTTTCCATCTTAATGTCTGGCTATTCACAGATTTTAATGGCTTCTTTTGTGAAATATAAGGAGACTGTTGACTAAGTTAATGATAAGAAAACAGTCATCACAATTACAAGAATGTTTTATATTGTAAAGCAAATAATCGCCACTATCATTCCGATTTCATTCGAATAAAATTATGTTTTGATAATAGATTATATTTCTGTTTCTATGTATTTTCAGATAGCTAATTGTTTCCGTCATTGAATGCATTGCAATTATAATAATGTAAACGCTTTTCATTCATAGAAATTTGGAGTACTTCATTAGAAAAAAATATCATAATCACAAATGAATAATGGTTGATTTATTTATTCACGACAACAAATCAAATTGACTTTCGTCTCTTCAACAGAAAAGAAATAAAAAATCGGTTGCTTAAAGGAAACATTTCTTAAACATAAAAATCGGTTCCTTAAAATGTTAAATTTGATATACATGTATATTGGCTTTCATGTTTAAAGAGTCACAAAATATTTTATACTGAAATGCTAGAATCTTTTATTGTGAACACTCTTTGGGTATTATTCAATTTGGACATCTACACGTTTATGTTTCTAACCAGCATGTGTATTATTCTAGCTTTAATTTAAAAATACAGATGAAATTCAAAGAAGAGTTTGTGAAAATGCGGCAGCAAGGTCGAAATTATCGAGTCCCCTTGGTGACTATACAAATAAATATTACTGTATGTTAGTTGCAAAATGATGAAGGTAAAGTTTAGATAAGAAATGAAACCCTTTCATTCCATTCACAAATTAAAACCCTCGAAAATAAACCAGATCAATCAACCCACCTTCGTTAATTGTAAAATTGTAAATCAATATATTTCGCTGTTATTGGTATAATAATAAAATATGGTTACCTATAAAATCCTCAGCTGCGTATAAAGAATTTGGAATTGCGCACTGTGATTAGTATAATATGTTAATTCGGCAATATATTTTAATATAAATAGAACTATACGGCCACGCCTCCTTAAAAATGTGTTTCGATATTTGGCCATTATTCATGTTTAATTCTAAAAGTCAACAGACCGAAAAGTACCAATTAATAAAACTTGGCTCGGAAAATGTTTTATTTTGGTCGTTTCCACCTATATAGGTATCACAGAGACACATATTATTAAAGGGGATTAGCTATTTGTAAGGAGTAATGTTGTATCAGGATGCTACTAGGTAATAAAGACATGTTACTGATTAAAATCTAACATGAAGATTAGTAATTCTACCGGTCTATTCACACCAAATATGTATAAAGAAAATAAACCCAAACGTCATAAATTATGCTCCATAAATAAACACGTGGTATAAGTTTCAAGACCGTAATGCTTAAACCCTATACGCCCCATTACTTCTGTAATTTAAACATCGACAAGAAGTTTTATCGTGGGCCATTAATTTTGACATAGCTTATAACTGTGTTTATTTAAACATGCCGCAACAAATTAATGTTGACCATGATTTAAAAGTCCTTTTCAATCTTATAATACCTTCCCTCATCCCATCCCACTCCCAAATACAAACGACAGTCATACATTTCAACATGGTCATGCAATTCTGTGCAACACCTTGGTGCGGTGATGGTTTCCAATGCATCCACTTGATTTCAAACACATCGACAAGGGATCGTTTAATTGTACGATTGCCTACCCTCTGTTTGCCCCTCCCTAATTTTCGGAATTAAAAAAATAATGTGATCTGGCCAGCTCTATTTATCTCAACGACCGTTGTCTGAAATGCTACCTGGCTGCATTCCCGGCAGTCTATTTTATCAAATATAGTGGCGAAATTATTCATTCACTTTGAGTCACTCTTACTCCGCCCGGTCGACACTTTCTGGTCAGATAAACTAGTGATTTTGCGACAGGCGGTATCTGTTAAGCTCTATTTATCTCGACGATCAATGCCTGAAATGTTGCCAGACTGCATTTCGGGCCGTCTACTTTTCAAATTATTGGAAAGACTAGTGATCAGGCCACAGACGACATCCGATCAGCTCTATTTATCTCTACGATCGGTGCCTGAATACTTCCAGGCAGCCTTTCCAACTGTCTATTTTTCAAAAGTTTCTTGGGGAGTCGCCAAACCCCCCACAAAGACCCACTTCTTTGGCGCTCACAAAGGTATTTCGTTGAGGTTCGCAAGTCAGTTCGTTTGCCATTTTGGGCTCTAATCGTTTAAACTAGTGATCAGGCGACGGACGGTATGTGGTCAGAAAGACAGCATTTCCGACAGTCTATTTTTCAAAATTGTCTGGGGGAGGTCCCCCATACCCTCCATAAGTACACCCTACATTGGCGCTCGTGAGTTGGATTCGTCAAGGTTCGCAAGAATCCGTTCGTTTGACTCTTTACCTCAACGATCATTGCCTGAAATACTGCCAGGCTGCATTTCCCGGCCCCCCTTAACCTTGGACTTTGCCCCAGCTTTGCCCCTCCAACCACCGACGGCTGGCGCCCCCACTGGTTAGGGTTAGAGCTAGCCCTGTTTACATCTCGTGACCTTTGACCAAATCTGCAGTGGGCCTTAAATTGTATAACCATAAAATGGCATGTGGCACCATTATCTGGTGATGTTGAAATACGCCGAGAAGCGAACTGATTGAAACCCTGCAGTATGATCTGGATTTGAAAATACAAATAGGGAGTTAGATGCTTGATAACAGGGTGCAACAAGTATCATCAAACAGTACCATTGGGAATTACAATGTCGATCAATTAGCTTCGTGTCTGTTTGCAAGCGGAGCTAATTGTATACAGATAGTGTAACTTAACGTGGAAAAGTATCACACCACGTCGTACAAGAATTATCATCTATTAAATGCTAAGTGAAACCCGTGAAGATAAGCAGGCGTCCCTATCGTTCATTCCTGGGGTTTAACGTCCACTTCCACCTAGGTATACGGCTCTATTGCTACTGTGTGTTATGTACAAACTTTGACAGACCTTATGTTATAACGCGCCTGTGTTATTCCATCCGAGATAACAACACCACCACCCACCCCAACCCCACCAACGCCCGTTCAAAATACAATAGACGGTACATACGTCAACCAAAATGGTTGACTTCCAAACAAGTGAAAGAAAAACACAAGTCTACAAACGTTTCCATTTCAGCAAGAGTAAGGTTAAGAAGTCGTAAAAGTTAAATTTGAGCACGCAATTTAGAGACCATAGACTTCTGGTATCAGTTGTAATAGTGTATTTACGGCGGAGTTATATCTTATTGTAGAACATTGACCTATATCCTGTAAAAATTAAACGAGAATGAATTTAATGTCCCCAAGAGAGCTGTGGCTATAAAACCACTCTTATATTTTACGAACGTTGGTTTTAATTGTTTAATTCGCTTGGCATTGTGCCCCAAGTTGTATTTTGCGGTGTCTTGATAAAACTAGACATTCGTTTATAAAATAAAATAATTTGTAGGTGAAATTTACCTTTCGTTATCAAGTACAGCATATGAGTCATTCATTGCATTGAACTCCCAAGGAACGGGAATTGATTATAAGGCCATCCAACGAAAAAATTGACCCGAAATCTTACACTCCCAGTAACTTCAAAAATGATCATATAAAGGTTTGCAGTTGAGATTAGCACTCTCAAACACTGTTCCGAGAATAAAAAAAAAATCGTTTGTGACAATCACCAGGAGCAAATTTCGCACTGAACTGGAAGCAACGTATTTTTATTAAAATATAAATTTGGTGATTATTGAATCTCACCTTTGATCCGTATCCATTCCATATTCAATGTCAATGTGTTCAGGGGGTGCAGGCCCGTGCAAGGATCCGGCCGATCCGCGGTTCATGTCGGATGGCTTCTATAGAAAGGGGCCATTTTCAAGTTCCTATGAAACGCCTACAGAGTGCCTAAAATGGCTGGAAATCACATTTCCGGGTTCCAATTTCTAAAAATTTCCTAGGGGGGAGACCCCCCCCCCCCCCTTGACCCTCCTCGACGGGCTTCGCGCCTACGGCTCTCGCGGTTACCACCTTCGCCGGCCACGGCTCCACGGTCAGTAACCTCCTCAAAACTCTGGGGGTAAATGGGTTGGTTGAGAATTCATTTAGGGGTGAGCGGTGAGAAAAGTTGAGAAACGTGGCTTTAGCACCTAGAAATGGGCAAAAATGGATTGCAACGCATATAATATTGTAATATGAATGTATATAAATTGATTTGCATTCAGTCGTTATGTCCGGCGAAACACGCGAAGAGTCCAATTGAATGGACGTCTTTTGGGGTTGGGTTTTTTTTTTGGCAAACAATATTTTATTTCATAATTTCATGAAAAAGGATCAGGGAACAGGCAAAGCCTATATCACCCCACTCCTCATACAAGGATTATAAAACATATAATAAATATATACATATCTCCTATGTACATATTATACAATAGTGGTGAAAATCATATAAGTTAATAACGTGCACGAAATCAGAAAATTGTTGATATTTCATTGAATATTCAATTAATTTTTGATCCAGTTACATATTTGAGTAGCTTACCTGAACGCGATTCTAAAGTTCCGTGTAACACATTGTTAAATAATTAATATAAGTACTATTTACAACAAATAAAAAATAGAAAGGGGAAAGTGCTGTTATATAACATGGTAAAAGGTTTATATAGATTGAATCAGATATTGAAGCGTGTGGTAACATCGAAGTATGCATGTACTATTTTAAAGATGTTGTTAGATGTAGCCTGATTTTCTATGCCAAAAGAAGTGGTTTAATTGATTGCTGGTGTGATGGTAAAAGATATATTGTAATTTTTCGTGCATCTGAGTACAGTGGGACCAGCGGAGAAAATGTTTGGAATCTTCAAAGCAAAGTCTTTTGGGTCTGGTTATTCCAGTCTACACCGGTAGCATTCTCCTATAAGATATGTTTGACATCGTTCATCGTCTCGCTTCATTTTTAAATCGCGCTAAAAATCATGCTGCAACGCTAATAGTGTACTACTTCTAAAATGTCCATTCTGTTTCAAATATCGGATATCGGAAGCCGATCGTTTCACGATCAGATAACAGCATCAGTGCTTATTTAAATTGACAATTAATTCGTGTTTGCTGTGTTGAAGACTTAGGATGAAACTGAGTTAGAGACTTTAATGTTACATTTTTACCCCGTTGGTTCGATTGTATAAGTCTCCAAATGATCTTACCATTGTGTTCGACATACTTAAAGTCGCGTAATCTCACAATTGCAAATACATACACCAAATTTAATATATCTACATTAATATATTTGTTTGCTGTCTAAAGGACTGTGATTGTACACAATTGGTGCTTTTAAAGTATTTACTTAACTCGATGAGTAGTAAGTGAGTAAGGTATAGGTATGTGTTGATATGTGTTGACATGTGTTGACATACTAATCGGGTGATATTCTTTGTCATAAATGCACTTATTAATCGCCATCTTGGCGTTTTGCCTAGAAAGTGAATGGCATAATAAAAATGGGACCCCTTAAAGCCTATGTTCGATGAAAGAACTCAAAGTATTTCAATGAAGTTAATATATAGATTTATTTTTTATTTAATCTTACGGTAGTGTCTGGAGATTTAAATTTTAAAAAAACAAATCAATTAAATTACAATATTTGACAGGTTAATAATGTTATTCATTTTTCCAAACGTTATATCAGTGACCAAATTTTCAATTCCAGTTATTATAAGAACACGGTGAACACCAATAATATAAATTTGGGAGGGATTAATTTAATTAAAATGTCAAACTAATCAAAGTTTCAATTATATTGTCGTTGAGAGTATATATTAAGCGTTATGAATGGGGTCGTTATTCAAAACGAAATATTTCGATGTGAACATCCAAATTCCTTTTACTTTCATTGTGAATCTCTCAATTTTTGTATATTATTATTACGTTCATATCATCTTTTACAATATTTGTCGTGATTAATTTTTAATAATTTTTGTATATATTATTATGTTCATATTATTATTTACAATATATGTCATTGATAATTTTTGTATAATATTACATGTCCATATTAACTTTTAATAATTTTTGTATATATTATTATGTTCATATTTTAATTACAATATATCCTCATTAATGTTTAATAATTTTTATATAAATTATTATGCTCATACTAATTTTACAATAATACTATATCAACATTAACTTTTAATGATTTTTGTATGTGTTATTATGATCATATTATTATTTACAATAATATCAACATGTATATAAACTTATAGTAGGTGTAGCTTACTGGCTAATGAACTCAAGTTAATGTCAGTGATTCCACGAAAGAAAGGTTAGTAAAAATGCAAATATTAGAAAAGTGGACACTTACAATGCCTATAATTCAGCCAAATTAGAAATATATTACTAATGTTAATAGACCCATGCCTTCGTATGAACACAGTCGGGAAATCCGCACACTTAATATTAATAATAGTTTGCATGCCAGTGAGTCATTTTGTTTGTTTTAAAGTATTAATTAGGATGGCAACTGACGACTTTTGGAGCTTCTAGTTGTAAATAAGCGTCAATAATTTCATATTCTATAATCTTCATTATGTATAACAGTCTGATAAAAATATATATTTCGTGTCGCTTTTTTTATATTTTAGAACTATGTTTATGATGGAGAAAACACATATAAATAAATTAGAATACAATACCTTAAAGGCCAATTTAATCAGCACTCAGTAATACGTGAATTATTTTAAGCTTATATAATGTAGATTTAAATGTTTACTGACTAAAACAGATCATTATTTAACTTTATTAAACTAATTTAAAGTTTAATATAAAATTCATGTTACATTGTATAGGAGACCAAATTTAGTATGGGAATATTTAAGTCTTAATACAGAGAGAGAGAGAGGGAGAGAGAGAGAGAGAGAGAGAGAGAGAGAGAGAGATAATTTCTTGACTAACATAATTATGGTTAAATTTTATTTCAACAAACCCTTAAGGCTCATTTGCAGAGTGAGGATCAATCCAGATCCACATGCATACTCAACCGGTTAAGATGTAATTGAAGTTAAGGGCGTACTAGAGCCCGAGTCGAAAAGTAATCTAGAAATGGGGTGTAATATCTCACGTTGATTACGACTAATCGCTGTTTTATTCATAGTAGTATTTGTAGTAGTATTTGGTACTACTATTTAGTTATTAACATATTAAATTTTTAATAATTTTCAAATATACTTACCATATATTTTGTTTATCCATAGAACATTCATATCACATTGTTTAATATTTATGACCAGTACTTATTATAGCTGGATGATGAGAGTAGTATATAAATACCAGTTTGATATTTCCTATTTATGCTGTAAATATATGACAATGTCATACTACGCATGTACCTACTGTATAACTTTCTTTTCACACCTGGTCCCGAATAAATACACTAATAAAAAAAAACTACCGTTCTTTTAACAGTATAAAAATAACATGAGTTGTAACGATTCGTTAAGCCATTTTCAGACTAAGTACGTTTAATCCAACTTCGAGTGGATCTTTTTTTTTATATAATACATTATTATACACCTCTATAGCCAACCACGGGGATAACAAAGAACATACTTGATAAGAAAGAAAGAAAAAAATCAGAAATCGTTAAAAGTGTCCTTCAGAATTTACAGCTCTAGATAATCCAAGTAAAGGGTCACTATGTAAACACTTTTTAAAATCCGTCTTTAGTTTTAAACGCTGAAAATGAACTGACTTCACGAATTTCATTCGGTATTATTTTCTATGATAAGCTCGAAATGTAACTATGACCCGGCCTATCTTAGAATTTCTCTTAAAAATTAATACTTCATAAAGAGTATATTCAGAAATAATAAATTCCATTGAATTAAGAACAATTCGAAGTAAACGAAATGAAAAATAGAATTTTCACAGATGGTGGCGATGAGAAAAAGAAAGCAAATATTCCTGACTGGAGACGAAGCTCGAGTTTTATGGGAGATTTGTTACATGCTAAGATGTGCCGTACAGCGACAAACCATCGAATCAAACCTCAGAATGAAGGTACAGTGATACCTGACGGCGCCTTTTTGACCAAATTAAAACTTTAATTTCTCAGAGCACGGTTTTCGCTCTTCGGGGCACGGACGTTCTCCAAGGCACGTTCGAATGGGCATTGAGCGGGTTTGTATTATTCAAGAAGTTCAGATATATAATGTGGGAGCTAATCATTCAAGCATTTAATGGCAAGTAACAGTATTTTGTATTGTATCATATATACTATGTGTAGAGCCCCTAATCTGTTTTACCCCTTTTCGTCACTACTGTAACATTATGACGTAGTTAAATAAGCCCGAGCCAAATTTAATATCCGTGATCAAATTATTAATTTGCAAGTCTATTGTTTTTATTAAAGATACATTCTGCAAGAATTAAATCTGCTTAATACATATCTTTTGTTTGGCCTCAAATGGTATATAAGTCTTTAATTGGACATTTATTCACATGCCAAGCCGATAATCAACTGATAGTTTTGATTTTCAACGGATTTAAACATGATTGTCAGTTAATGATTTAATATATAAATGGATAAACGGGACATTATTTATTATCGTAACAATAGTAGCAATGACACTCGAGACTACAGTGTTCTTCCAATGATCATAACTCATCTCAGAATGAAGTCATTTGACTTAAATGTTCAACATATTCCGTTATCTACCCTTTTAACTACCAGGTAGCGAGACCCGCCACCTCTTTATCTAAATCTTACATAATGCATCTTTAAGCGAGGTAAGCTATCGATGTTCATTATAATTTGGTGTTCATTAATCAAATACCCTGGAAATTTAATTCCAAATGTAGTTCAAGTTGTTGGGGCTGATTAGTCAATTCTAAGCTAACCCGGTCTATATTGTCCATATCACACCAGCTGAATATGACTTAATTGTTGAAAGTGCTTTGAGAAATGTTTCGTTTTAACAGTGTAATGTTGTATGAAATAAGTTTACAATATAAAGTGTAGTATTATATGACTAGGCGGGTAAATAAGTATGTAATAATACCTAGGATAGTATACAATTCTATAGGGTATATTATACAGAGTAATGTGAGACATGGTATGGATAATGAAAAGACTTTTATCGTTGTTTTTAATCTTCCATTCTTAATAAAAGAAGTCAATACGGCAAGCTTTTAGCTGTGATATCACGATTAATACACAACTATTCAATACACAAGTACCTTTAAATGAGAGAGAGAGAGAGAGAGAGAGAGGGGGCGAAAGGGGGGGGGGGGGGCTAGACAGGCTACTATCATGACAGATCTTATCTTCTAAAGCGTAAGATTGGCCATTAAAAGAGAGAGAGAGAGAGAAATGGGGTTTAACGTCCACTCGACACAAACTAGGTCATTTTGGGACCAACATATGGTTTCATTTTATTTCAATAATTCACTTGCGCGTAGGGGGTCTTTAGCAGTGGGAGGAAACCGGAGTGCCCGGAGGAAACCCACGAGGTTGAGAAGGCGCCCCAATCTCCATGTCACATACGCTCACACCAGGGCTCGAAACCATAGTCGCAAGCCAGAGGTGACCGGCCAGCTAGAGGTCGAAGCGCAGCACTCTAGAACACTAGGCCATACCACCCCCCAGGCCATTAAAATACATACAACAAATCGTATTTTCTATTAGTATCCGGATCAGAATCCGTTTACATACAATAAAGAAATGGCAATTTAGCGTGATGTTTATTCATCTGAGATATAATTCCTATATATTTATATAATGTAGAATCGGGTACCGGATTTTTATCTGGTCCCCCCACCCCAACGTTTTTCGACTAGCTCCGGGCCTGTATTTGGTAAATATCACTGAGTTTGGTATATTTGTCTTTGAGTTGAATATCTACAAGCATGTTGACAATATAAATCAATCATTTAGTATGGTCGAACACGTCTCCATTCATCATTATTGTCCACTACATATTATATATATGTTATACGCCATTCATCCAACACTCAATATAGATAAACAAATACCCATGTTGAATTTGTACAAACAAGATCATAAATGTTTCCCCTTTATTATGGTAATAATACCCTGTCCCCAAAACACAAGTCAGATGCTTTAAGAACATACACTCAAAATAAACATGTATTTTTATTCAACAGGGTGGGTACATGTACATGTATATTGAATCGCAACATGGGTAAGGTCACTTCAAATTGTAAGTCGCATTTTTGACAGTCTTGGTAATTCGTGGTAATCTGATACAACATAATGCAAAAAAGAAACGCAAAGTTACATTTCGTAGTCGGTATATCCTGGCTCTACCATCGCCTTGTTGCAACAAGAACAGCGACACGTCGAAGAACCAAACTGCTCTCCAATGATGGTGTGGCCATACCCTCGGTGTCTGAACCCATTAAAGTTGGATTTCATGGTGTTGGCGTATTTCAAAACAGAAGCTCTAACGGGGACGTTTGCCTCGTTATTCGGCTTCACGTAGGCGTTTACGGACTGTCTGGTACGAGATTTTACGCCGTCCGGGAATTGCTGCTGCAGTAGAGGTCGCTGTTGAAAACCATTTACGCCAATGACGTAACCGGAAGTGACAATCCAGGACAGGTGGGGTCATTCGATCTTGTTTGGCCTGAGCTTGGGCGGTCACGTGTTGAACTTCGCTGTCGGTACCTATCCCAAATGAAACTAAGGGAAACAAGCAGCAGCCTGGCTACATCTGTCTTGGATTCACCTGCTTGTAATCGACCAATAGCGTTGTTGCGTTGGTCTTCGTTCAGATGTGGCATTACTTGGTTCCTTGAGTGTTTACATGTGCAATTGATTTGGGAAGCGAGAATCCCGGGATTTTAAAGACCTCAGATAGAGGTTCCATGCGAAAAGCTCGCGAAGTTGTTAAATTCATGTTTGTTAGTGCAATCAAACGATAACAAATTTCGATAAAAAGGATGACCAGTCACAATTAGTAACATTACATTTAAAACCAATAACGGATTTCTTTTATCGTTACATAATGACATTAAAACAAATAAGATTTATGGAAAGAACGACTTTGTGTAAATAAAAAAATTATGAAAAATGGGCTGTGCGTTTCTTTTTTTTTAAGAGTATATTTGCTCTTCTATTAGATACACCAATAGTGTAATATTGTAATATCTCTAAATATATTGTATTTAAAGCAAACGGATCGATTGTCTTTGTTTGCATTGCAGATCAGATTTGAAGATAAATGATCTTACATATTTTAAAATCATCACGTGAGCGCCTGACACTACAATCAGAGGCCATATACCTTTCATGTTCCTTAAGCAACGTTCGCGACTTTTACAACAACAAACCGTTGCTTGAATACTCAGCAATTCCCGCACTTTGCAGTCGTAGCTTTTACAAGTGACCAATTAGCATTGTCCAATCAGAGTTCGTGGCACATAACACACTATAAACAAACTGAGTTTTTTAAATTGAGAAACTCGTCGAAAAACAGCAACCGTGACATTGATCGATCTTTGAATTTTGCAACTCGATTGTCACACGTAGGCATTTTAGCTAAAAGCACGAGACTTGGTATTCACGACGACCGATGAATCTGATAGGTTTCCAAGCTGGACTTGTGCCAATCGAACTTAGTGGCGAAATATGCAGGGTATTACGTGAAGGGCTTGATAAGTTGTATGTTATAGTTAAGGCGAGATCAAGCCGTCGATTGACGATGTATACCTTTGGGATATAACCATAATATCGAAAGGAAACAACGAGATCTTTGGGTTATAAAATCGGATAAAAATTGTGACCTCCATGAAATTACGATCCGGCATGGCAATATGGAAAGTAACCGACATTTGCAATATAAACCTATATTTCAAGTAAACATGGGCTAAAACTATAGGTATAGTGTCTACTGATTAACAGCGCCTCTGTAGAGTTTGCTCTTCATGTGGTGTATATTGACCACAAGTTTTGTTTGTTTTTATCACCTTACTCAATCAACCTGGATACACATCCATTAACTTGGACTTGCAAACATGTATACAAAGATGACAACGAGTTCAGACTTTTTTAAATAAAAAGTTACAGTAAAAAACACCCCCCCCCCCCAAAAAAAAAAAAAACAAACTACAAAATACACTGCAAAGAAAACGCTTTAGGGGAAAATACACAAATAAGTCTGGTCCTCTTGTGTGTATTATAGAAAGGGGAGTTTACCTATATAAGGCAAAAAAAAAGTGTTATTTTTCCGGTAACCCGATCGACCCATTACAAAACCTGCCGACTCAAATTTTTGTTAGTGTCAAGATAAATAAAAAAGTTTTTTGTTCACCAAGCGACTGTTCAGAAAACTCTAAACCTACCGGATTCGTGAAGATATATATATTATTTGTTGCTATAAATGAATATTAATGTCATCGTTCTTTGAATCGGCATTTACCGATCGGACCGGGTACAGCGAACGTTTATTAAGATCTGTCATACTTTTGACGCGAGATTTCTAACTGACGTGAAAAATGAGACTACAGGTTTCGTATAGATTTACCAATGCACATTCCGAAAAGCTATATATATAAACCTCACAACTTTTGTTCTAATTAGTAACAGCTCGCAAATGGACAAAAACAAGTGAACCTATATTTCAAACAGGTGGATAGGATTTATTAAGGACCGATTTCGTGCAATAATTTTTCAGCGCGAGTTATTTCCCTTGAACAAAATGGCCACCCTACCACACTCGGCAAACCTCGACAGATTTCGGAACCTACATCTAGTCTCGGCTGTATGACAGCAAATGATATGTACCTACGCCCATACATTTGCGATGCGGCTACCGATTTACTTTAACAGGAAAACTTGACGCTATTACACAATTTGGGAACCTATTCGGCTAGCGACGTATTCGACCGGAAATCGAACTGCAACCTGTTCGTTGTAAACCAATTTAGAATAAAGACAACAGTCGCCTTAACTCATCTATTTATCAACCAATAAAATCCAACGTTATGTCTGTCAAATGAAAGTAGAATATATTATTTTTTTTATCCATTCCTTTAGCTCAGAATAGTAGTGTAATTTTGTCATTATCTTACAGCTGGATCGGTCGAATAGGTCGCTAGCTGCATTGTTTTTAGAACGTCCACTTTAACCAGCCCTAGTTGTTCGCATCAGATACATCATATTAGTTATGATATCTTTCTTAAAAGGTAGGAGTCCACTGGCAAATCCAACTGTTTCTATATACAAATCCTCCCCTAACTGTTTTTCGCATCAAAGAGTGAGTTGCTTTAGGTTTTGGCGAGGTCATTACGGTATTACTTTAGTCTGCAAGCACACAATAAGCACAAATAGGTAAGTATATATAGACAAATACAGATAAGTATTCTTAAAAAGTTTTATAGACATGAAAATGTAACAGTAAAATGTTATAGAGGTCATTTACACTTAGAAAATATCAACATGTATGGAATTTATGGAAATATTACCGCCATCTTGATTTCTGCCATTTTGGATTTTCAAATCTCAAATTTAACATCACTAATGAACTCAGCAATCCAGAAAACCCTATTACCGCGTGAAGATGAAGTTTATACAGGGACAATAATGAAGATTTTTAATGAAATCTAAATTATCACCTTCAGTTGAACCCCCGCTATCTTCAGGGGGTATGTACAGGGGGGTTAGGAGGGTCAGAAATTTTTTTTAAAAATATGTTCAAACATGGGTAGGGTAACTAAAACTTTTGGAGGGGGCCCGAAAAAATTCATATTTAACACTAGAAATGGTTCCACTACTGCTGTCTTCCGTCTTACTCCAGTCGCAGTAGTGGTTTTCCCTACGACATACGCCGGCATACGGTCACTACGGACAGTTTTGATTACATTTATGACGTCAATCTCGGATTTTAAAATTCCATGATTTTGGATCTAATTGGAATATTTTGATGAAATAAAAAAATTGGGTAGCTTTTTATGTATGTTTTCAAAAAATATTTAAAAAAAAAATGTTACTGTCATTTGAAACTTTGACTTGAACCCCCTAGTACGGTGGTAGAAGATCTTATATGATTTAATAAAAAAAAAAAACCTACCTACCGACCCTACCCTATTTTCCATCCGTTACAGGAAACAGAACTCTTTTTTTTTGCCTAATGTTATTTGTGCCAAGAGGAGTGTACTAAGACACCAGCATTGTCATATATATGATTATATATTTGACTACAATAAGGTAAAGAACATAAATTTGGAAACAAAATTTTTTTTATTGACAAATATTGAGAATGTTTGACAAAAAAAGAGACAGGGTGGTGCCACATTGACAAGTTATACATATTATAATGTATGTATATATAGCTTCACTTACATTGCATATAATTCTCTTTACATTAAAAACAAAGTAGACAAAATAACACATGAAAATAAATAATAGCACAGACAGTAGTTACATAAGTGAGATTATTGACGAAATTAAAAAACAATCTTCTTTGGAATGTGATGAAACTTACTTATCATATGTGTATAATGTGGAATATTAGGTTTTTCATTTCAAGTTCTGTCAGCCATTCTGAACAATTGGCTAATCTCAGATTATCCACCTTTTCCTTTGCAGGTTAGGATATGTTTTAGCATTCAATTTCACTAGCAGTCAGTTAAGACCAGAAGATATGATTGATTGAAATGTACTTCCTAATATCAATATTTTATACAGGGAACACAAGCATTAAAATTAGTAGGCATGTGGCCTTTGAAATGTGATCTACATAAAATATGTTGTTATCGGATTCTGTTGAAAATTTAACATAATGTTATCAGATTCTGTTCGAAATTATATATAATATACATAAACTTAATAATATACTGTAAAGTCAAGCAGGCCACTGACCATGTCAAGAACATTATTCAGACCTTTCATCACGGTATAAATTATAACCTATAATATGTTCTCTCATCCAACAATTTTTTTTATGGTTATTATTCAATTTAACATTGTCTTATGGTTTCTATCCAATTTAGCATGGTCTTATAGTTATTATTCAATTTAACATTGTCATATCTTATAGTTATTATTCAACTAAACATTGTCTTATGGTTATTATTCAGTTTAACATTGTCTTATAGTTATTATTCAAATTAACATGTAATTTCATTGAATTTCTACTTGTATTTTACACACACAACCATTATCCCAGACTCAATACATATTATAACTAGCCTAGAAACGATTAGGCTCTCTTTCTGTCACTTGATCATCATAGTATAAAGCTATTAAAATTATGCACTAAGTTCACAAAAAGTATAAAATAAAAATGATAACATCAAATGATTAAAATAAAAACAAAACAAATGACCCATGTAAATAAAATATAACAATAAACTTTGAATGATGAATGACTCATATAAATTCTTACTTTATCCTCAACTTTAAATATTTCTTTTACTTACTTGATAGACAGATGTTTAATATAAGTAAATGAACTTGAATTTAGAATATAATAGGCATGCACTAATATCGTTTTTCTTTGTGAATTAGGGGCCAAGTATATATTTTCATCAATATATTACTGCTTCATTTTAAAATTTTCTAAAATTTAAATCGAATTTAAGAAGAAAAAATCTTAACAAAAATCTTAAACAACATTTGAAAGGCACGTATAACTTGCAGGAACATCATAGCGTATAAATTGTATACTCATCACAAAGCAACTATAAGCAAAATGTTTAGAAATATTATTATTTCATGTATATCAAATTCCACTGATAATTATTTAGTTAATGGAATTTTTAATCTAATATTTTGATGACAATAGAGAGATTTATTTTGATTTGTAAGGAATCTTATAAAATGCTAGAACACAATGGGAGACAATCCAAACAATTTATTGTGTCATTCAGAATGACATCCCTTGACAACTTATGTTTTGCAAGAATTCATTAATAGATTGGTCATTAACCCACAATTTTATGAAATCATTTATAAAATTTAGATTGTTTTTAATACGTGTATGTTCTCAAACAAAAAATATCACCATGTATATTTGTGAAAAAATATTTAGGAGGTTATTTTTATATAAAGATAACGAATTCCTAATTATTTAAAGAATTTTTTAAAATTATTTTTGTCAAGGGTACTTTAAATGAATCCCATCTTGAACAGCTTTGATTATTATTGTTATTCCTCATTAGATATTTTAGATTAAGATCTAGAATCTATCATGGGAGGTATGTCTTCGATTATGACTACTATTCCTTAAAGATCATTAGATATTTAAATTGATATTATCATTCCTTCAATCACATTAAATAATGATTATTATTCCTACAATATTTTTTAATATTTTGGATTATGATGGGTTTTTTAAATCTCACTGGATATTTTGGATTATTATAGTTATTCCTAAAATATCATTATGACACAAATGATGGTGGTGGTGTATATGATATAATTAACAGACAGATGCACAAACAAATATTTACAATAAAAATAACACACAGTGATCATATACATTGTATATATGGGGGGAAAGTTTGAAAAAAATATCACTGCATAAGGAAATATTTATAATATATATTTCCCATTAATAAATACACAACATATAATAACAGCAACATTGTTACATTGTTTGTAAGCAAATTAATGTCTTTTATGGGCAGTTAGAAGCTGAAAATAACAATTCGAATTAGATGAAAAATTTCTATATGTATTTCACTCATTATCCTGTTATCCATAAGAATTGTTACAATTTAATTGCTTGTGATTTGTTTAAGATTTACATACTCAAACACAGTGATTACTATTCCTGCAACTGTAATTATGGTGTACTAATTATTATCCCTGCAACAATAATAATGGTGTACTAATTATTATTCCTGCAACAATAATTATATGGTGTAGTAATTATTATTCCTGCAACAATAATACCAATAATTATCAATTTATTAATTGTTATTCATGCAACAATAATACCAACAATTATCAACCAATGTTTTGTAATGTATTATTATTAACCACTGCTTCATTAATATAACTATAAATAAGTCTATAATAATTATAACAAGTTAAACAAAACAATAATTAGTCATACATGTTCAATGTTGCAACACTTTTATACAAATTAAGTCTGTGTTCACATTGGAATCAAAATTTGATTTCAGCCCTCTCTCAAAGGCAGCGCCGTTAATTATTCCCATTTATTAAGACAATCTGGAGACTGAATTTATTTCATAAATTCCCAAATACCTAGGCCAATTGATAAATACTAGTAAAATACCTCTAAATCAGAATCTACAAGTCTATTCTAATCTAAAACACTTGACTTAGAAAATCTGTTGAACAATTGATTCATGTGAACACAGCTTAAGCTTGGGTCTGTTAAAGCTTTAAGAATAATAATAATGAAATTACACCAAAATATGCCATTTACAAACAATATGGAGTATAATGTGTAAAGTCATATTGGTACATTTGATGTACTTTGTCATAAGATATTAGACATTCAAAGAAAAAACACTTAAAATTTGTTTAAGATTTTTTTAACATGAAAAATTCACATCAATACAGTTATAGGCATAGGTATATAAAATTTTCTTAAATATTGAAGCCAGCCAATCACAATGCTTCTTATATTCTGCACTACTGTAAGCTTCAAATCCTTTGGGATTTTAGATGGAAGCCAAATAAAAAGCATCTAAATTATCCTTACTAAAGCACCTACATAAACTAATGGCTTCATAAAATCATCTAGATAAATTTTCTGTTAGTTCTTGAAAAGTTTTTATTTTAGAATAATAAAATTATGGCACAAATTATATTTACTTCAAATCAAATGGAGTATTTGAACACCAAACAGTTATTATTCTTGTTGAAACAAGTTTGAATTTGTCACATAAATTTCACAGCAAAAATTCAGAAGTACACACTCTCATATCACTTTCTAATTTTCAGAAATGTTTTCAAACAAGTTATTGTGCTAAATACAACACACTGATCTGAAAGGTAGTTTTAATTTCATCAATATGAGTGAGCGTGAAATCTTGACAATTTACTCCATTTCAAAACATATCGTTATTATTATCATTAAATGATTTTCCAACATAAAGTGTTATTACAATTAGTTCACAACTATTAGACTAGCTAAAAGACTAGATTTCCATTTCAAAATTAATTTCACATTTCACTTAGCTCATACAATTTACATATGATTCAAATGCTACATTAACTGCAAACATATTTTTTTGCAGTTACAAAAGTATCTTTATCTATTTAAATCAACACAAAAAAATTGAACTTTAATTTGTTCAAATTTTTCAAAACAAATCATTGAATTTCTAGAAAATTGTTTACATTTCTGTTGAAGTTATTACCATTTTTTTCTATCATCTAAAACAAATTCAAATTTATTTCATTGAAACAAATAGTTTCTAAGTTTAGTGTGTTATCTTCTAATCAAATCTATTTTACGAAACCCCAAAAAAGTTTTACAAAAAAATCATTCTTCAATTCTCTACAAATACTATTCCATTACTCTGTAGTGTTCCCTTGAATTCACATTTCACATGGTGGTGTTTACCGTCAATAATTGAAATCGTTGAATCAAATGGTGTCAGCAAATAATCACCAAATACTCCGCCTGATACAACTGTTCTTGTCATGTGACTTGGTGTCATCATACTGTCACCACCTACTTTATGGGTTCCTATGAATGTGAACAGATTAAAAAATTTTAAAAATATATCATTATATATACTGGAATACAACAATACATGTATGTATCATTATATACTGGAATACAACAATATGAATCATTATATACTGGAATACAACAATATATTATTATACACTGGAATAAAAGAGAGAGAGAGAAAAATGGGGTTTAATGTATACTCGACACAAACTAGGTCATTTGGAGACTAACGTAGGGGTCTTTAGCAGTGTGAGGAAACCGAAGAACCTGCAGAAAACCCCCGAGGTTGGACAGGTGACCCTACTCCTTGTCATGTACAGCCGGCGATTCGAAACCACACCAGTTAACTCAAGGACAGGCTTTATGATACAGCGTGCATGTGCTAACCATTCAGCCATCCAACCCCCCTACCGGAATAAAACAATATGTGTTATTATATTCTGGTATACAACAATATGTATTATTATATACCGGAATAAAACAATATGTATTATTATATAACAAAATACATCTATTTGTTTTGTGACTTATGGATTTCCAAATGAAAAAGATAGAACATCATTACTGAAAATATAAATTGGACTCATACCTTTTATTTTTTCAACCTTTCCGTTGTTCAAGCTAAGGATAATGATGTTCTCTGTATCGGCAGATGACATGACAAAATCGTAACCTTTTCTCTCAGATGATGGGAAGAATTCCACATCACTAATACTTGTACTAACAATCACTTCAAAACCCATTTCCAACATACCTGTAAATAACAATGTTAAATATTTTAGATGTTTATAAAAGTTTACTATAAATGTAAATTATGCAAATGTTATATTTAGACATTCATTAACATGAGAATACCTTAATCAACCCTCAATGCTATCTTATGTGTCAGATTTTCAATGGATAAGAATCCAATTTGCTGCTCACTGCTCAATGATGAATAATTTTTAGCATACTCCCTTTACATTATCTATTTTTAACTATTATAGTTCGAACTGCCAGCTCTTTATCTAATCTTCCATAACGCCCTGTTTATGCAATACATTTTGTCTATGGTCAAAAGTACAATTCTAGTCACAAGATTCTCGCCTGCAGATCAGAATGTCCAGTGAATTTCGCCAGTCACATTGGAATTTCAAGGACAAATTTAAGAGAAAAAAAGTTATGTATGAACATCATGGTATGTGCTGTCCAAGTCAGTTGTATTTAAACCCAAATAACAGATCAACTTTCAGAATGGAATAGTATTCAATGTCTGGTGAACACATACTTTCGATCATTTTGAAACCAATACACATTAGTTTTGATTTATATGTGCATGCCAATTTCTACACATCCCATCTGAATGACTAGGCACATTTTCCTCATCAACCTACAGATGTGACCTGTTGAGAGTCGAGAAACAAATTGTGGATGCACAGACGGACGTGTATGACATTATATCATTCTTAATCATTTTATATACTGTCTTCATTAGCCTGGCAGGTGCAGGAAACTAGGATGCTAAATGGCATGGTTTTAGTGTAAATCCACTGCAGAAAAGTAGGACTTTAAGCCTTTTATTTATTTTATTTCTACTGGAAATTTTACCTTCAGGAGTTACATTTGAGACTGATATTTTTCCAGACAGGAAATCCACAGTGACAACATGTCGGGAGTCAGGGCTGACAACTGGTCGTCCAGGAACTGCCAGGTGTGACACAATAGCATCAGTGATATAATCTACGACAATCTGCAACGTTTTACGAGTGGATGGTACGACACATTCTACTACAACATGACCACCTGAAATATACAGTATGCAAATAAATGTATCAAAATATAGAAATCTCTTTGCAAATTAAAATGGAGTAAAGTGATGTGGAAGAGAGAAATGCGAGAGGAAACTGGAGGACCCAGAGAAAACCTGTGACGTTGGACAGGTGACCTTAGTCTTTGTCACATACAACTGGGGAATTGAAACCATGCCAGTTGACCGAATGTCAAGCTTTATGATACAGCGTGCACATGCTAATCCTGGTAAAGTGGTGTTCACACAGCATGTCATGTGTCATGACCCGAGTCCCACTGCTCAAATCTATCAAATAGAGTAGAGTAGCTGGGGAGGGTATATTATACAGATGATCGACAAGAAACAATTTCAAATGGAATAGCTGAACCTTCTAATGTTTTATTCAAATATGCTGCAGTTTATGTTTATTAAACAGTCTTGAAATTAAATTAGCTTTAGTTTGATATTTAGTAGATATAACAAAAGTTGTAACAAATTAAATAAAATGAGTTATACTTACCAATAGGAACAAAGGCAACTGATTTTGGGATACAGTCAAAGTGTGAGAAATCAATGACTTTGACATATTTCATCTCTACAAGGTCAAGTTTAAATAAACCACGTTGCTGAGCATGTACGATATATCCAAAGTTAAAATGGTGGTTTAAATCATTCTGTGGTGGCATGAATATTTGTTCAACCTAAAAAAAACCCATTCCAACTTAATCTAATGCACCTTTTCAACTTTACATAAGATAGGTTGCCAGGCAACAGAACATATTTATTCTTTTGTAGGATATATGAGCATTAATATGAAATTGATATCAATTTCATACAAAACTTTTGTCAAAAGGCAACAACTAGTAACTCACTTTTTTCTCATTTTGAGAAATCATAGGAAAACGTGATGAATGAATAAACCCCAGCTTCTCCATTGATTTGACTAGGTTTTTCTTTGACATACTAGGCAAATGAACGAAGATGCTAGATTGTGTCATGGGTGTAACTGCTTACAAAATCAAAAAATAGGTTGCCAGGCAACGAAACATACGCCCACACAGCAGCCAAATCGTCCGGGCAGTCAACAAGAGTTGTCGCATATTAAGGAATTATCAGAAAATCATTAGAATTTGTTTGGTTTTTATAATCAAACGTTTTTTTTTTTTAAATCAGATAATAATTGTGACCTCCAGAGGCACAACAAGCTAAAAAGGGTGATTTTTCGTACAATCAGGGGACATAATTCAGGAAGTAATGACCCGATGGGCGCAAATATCGAAAGGAACCAAGATCTTTGGGTTATAAACATACATGTCAAGTTTCATCAAAATCGATTCAAAATTGTGACCTCTATAGGGTCCACAACCTTGATATAACATATTTTCACACTATTCGTGTACAAACGGCGGCCATTTTGTCCGTCAATTCTAGTCCGGTTTTCACGTAATTCAAACTCTCTCTTCATTACCATGTAACGGTGATATAGTCAAACGTTTTTTTAAATCGGATAATAATTTTGACCTCCAGAGGGACCACAAGCTAAAAAGGGCAATTTTTCAGACAATCAGGGGCCATAATTCAGGAAGTTACGATCCGATGGGCGCAAATATCGAAAGGAACCAAGATCTTTGGGTTATAAACATACATGTCAAGTTTCATCAAAATCGATTCAAAATTGTGACCTCTATAGGGTCCACAACCTTGATATAACATATTTTCACACTATTCGTGTACAAACGGCGGCCATTTTGTCCGTCAATTCTAGTCCGATTTTCACGTAATTCAAACTCTCTCTTCATTACCATGTAACGGTGATATAGTCAAAGGTTTTTTTAAATCGGATAATAATTTTAACCTCCAGAGGGACCACAAGCTAAAAAGGGTGATTTTTCGGACAATCAGGGTCCATAATTCAGGAAGTTACGATCCGATGGGCGCAAATATCGAAAGGAACCAAGATCTTTCGGTTATAAACATACATGTCAAGTTTCATCCAAATCGGTTCAAAATTGTGACCTCTATAAGGTCCACAACCTTGATATAACATATTTTCACACTATTCGCGTACAAATGGCGGCCATTTTGTCCGTCAATTTGGTCCAATTTTCACAAAATTTGAGCTCAACCTTCATAACCATGGAACGGTGATATAATCAAACGTTTTTTTAAATCGGATAACAATTTTGACCTCCAGAGGGACCACAAGCCATAATTCAGGAAGTTACGATCCGATTGGCGCAAATATCGAAAGGAACCAAGATCTTTGGGTTTTAAACATGCATTTCAAGTTTCATCCAAATCGGTTCAAAATTGTGACCTCTTCACTGTTCACAACCTTGATATAACATATTTTCACGTTATTCGCGTACAAATGGCGGCCATTTTGTCCGTCAATTTTGGTCCGATTTTGACGAAATTCGAACTTTGGTTTATGAACATGCATTTCAAGTTTCATCCAAATCGGTTCAAAATTGTGACCTCTACACTGTTCACAAGCTAAAAGATAGGCTGGCACTGCCAATCAGGATACGCCCACATTTTCGAGAGATGGATAGAGAACAAGCAATACCTAAAGTGATTTTTCCTACATCATTAAGTCCTGTATTTCATACTGTATTGGGAGCAGCCATTTTGTTGGTCAGTTCCAGTCTGATATTCATGAAATTCGAAGCCGACAATGATTATGGTGTGACGATACACAACCTAGAAATGTGACTTTTCGGCAAAATCGGATAAGAATTGTGACCTGTAGAGAGTCCACAACCATGATATACCATAACTTTACTCTATTCGATTACAAACGGCGACCATTTTGTCTGGCAATTTTGGTACGATTTTCACGAAATTCGAATAATTCAGGAAGTTACGATCCGATATGCGCAAATACCGAAAGGAACCAAGATCTTTGGGTTATAACCATGCATTTCAAGTTACATCAAAATCAAATTAAAATTGTGACCTATACAGGGTCCACAACCATGATATACCATTTTTTAACAGTATTCGCGTACAAACGGCGGCCATTTTGTCTGTCAATTTTGGTCTGATTTTCCCGATATTTGATCTCAAACCTTCCTTAAGGTGAAACGGTGATATAATCAAACGTTTTTTTAAATCGGAAAATAATTGTGACTTCCAGAGGGACCACAAGCTAAAAAGGGTGATTTTTCGTACAATCAGGGGCCATAATTCAGGAAGTTATGAATCAATGAGCGCAAATAACGAAAGGAACCAAGATCTTCGGGTTATAAACATGCATGTCAAGTTTCATCAAAATCGGTTCAAAATTGTGACCTATATAGGGTCCACAACCTTGATATAACATATTTTCACACTATTCGCGTACAAACGGTGGCCATTTTGTCCGTCAATTTTGGTTTGATTTTCATAAAATTCGAAGTCAGCCTTCATTACCATGTAACGGTGATATAATCAAACGGTTTTGTAAATCGGATAATAATTTTGACCTCCAGAGGGACCACAAGCTAAAAAGGGGAATTTTTCTGACAATCAGGGGCCATAATTCAGGAAGTTACGATCCGATGGGTGCAAATATCGAAAGGAACCAAGATCTTTGGGTTATAAACATACATGTCAAGTTTCATCAAAATCGGTTCAAAATTGTGACCTCTATAGGGTCCACAACCTTGATATAACATATTTTCACACTATTCGCATACAAACGGCGGCCATTTTGTCCGTCAATTTTGGTCCGATTTTCACGAAATTTGAACTCAACCTTCATTACCATGTAACGGTGATATAATCAAACGGTTTTTTAAATCGGATAATAATTTTGACCTCCAGAGGGACCACAAGCTAAAAAGGGCGATTTTTCGGACAATCAGGGGCCATAATTCAGGAAGTTACGATCCGATGGGCGCAAATATCGAAAGGAACCAAGATTTTGGGGTTATAGACATGCATGTCAAGTTTCATCACAATCGGTTCAAAATTGTGACCTCTATAGGGTCCACAAGCTAAAAACATGATATTTCGCACAATCAGGGGCCATAATCCATGAAGTTCCGATCCGATACATGCCAATATCGAAAGGAACCGAGATCTTATGGGGATAAACCTATATTTCAAGTTTCGTCAAAATCGGATAGGAATTGTGACCTGTAGAGGGTCCACAAACAAATTGTGGACGGACGGACGTCCAGACGGACGGACGGACGGACGGACGGACGGACGTCCGGACGGACAGGGGCGACGACATAATACGTCCACATGAAAATGTGGGCGTATAAAAACGTGATTTTTCGGACAATCAGGGGCCATAACCCATGAAGTTACGGTCCGATACATGCCAATATCGAAAGGAACCGAGATCTTAGGGTGATAAACCTATATTTTAAGTTTCATTGAAATCGGATAAAAATTGTGACCTGTAGACTGTTCACAAACAATTGTGGACGGACGGACGGACGAACAGGGGCGACGACAATATACGTCCACATGAAAATGTGGGCGTATAAAAATTGGAATATCTAGTACAACAACAGGAATCACATATATATAATTTTCTAGTAACTACAAATTTGATCCTAACTCAATTTTGTTAAAACAAAGTGATCAGTTACTAGGTTTTGACTTTTGAGGTAGGATGATAACTTTTGGTATTAGCATTCGCAAGGCTCCACCCAAATGGCAAAAATAAAACCAAATATGCTATTAGATAATATGAGAATCTACCCCTCATTCTTCAATTCTAACTGGAATCCCTCTACCTCTGTGAAGAGCAATTAAAAAGCTACAAATAGTTGCTGGAACTCACCAGATCAAATCTGTTTCCTACAGGTTGAGTATGAACTGAATGGTGTTGTATTTCCTGACTGGCATCCCGTATTACAACAATAGTTTTCATACTACCATCATCTCTTCCATTCCAACATAATACCCATACTTGATCTAGATGGGGTATATAGTATAATCCGATTGGTTGACGATCAGTGTCAATCACCTAGAATAAATATTGTTGTTTAATACAATATTATGTTTTCATAAGAAAAATCAGAATTAGTTTGGAGAAACAAACCAGACTTCTCCAAGTTATAAGTAATCATCAATGTATGCTTAGTTTTTTTTTAAGCATCTGATATCACTTCTCATTCTAGAAAATCTATTGACATTTGAAAATTAAAATAAGAGTTGAGTGTAGCGCCACTGTCAGAACAAAATTTCCCTCATAAGCATGTCTTTGTAAGTCATATCCCATTTCATTAATTTAAATAAGAATTTTAGTTGTACCTTTGGAAGCAACTAATTAGAACATATTTAATGCTAATAAGCGAGAGAAAGTGAAAAAATGTGATTTAAAATGCACACAAAACATATTCGACCATCTGGGACTAAAACATGACTCTAAAGTTATTTCAATAATCCTCAACAGTTGAAGGACACAGAAGGACCCAGAAAAAAAAACAAGAGGGTGGACAGGTAACCCTACAAGCAGGAAATCAACAACCCATGCCACTTGACTTAGTGACAGACCTTATGATCTAAATCGCATGCATTAAACCATTTGGCTACCACAACACCCTAAATAATCATAAGTCCATTGTTACCTGAATTGGGTTCCATTTTCGTGAAGTTTCTATGACAACAACACGATTTTGTGATGGCTGACTGATGAACACAAACTGATTTTTTACATTGACAGACATTCCCCAATCACATTTACTGTTAGGACACAAGGTCAGGGGGGAGTCCAGGTTGTCAGGAATAAATTTAAAATTTCCAAATTTTCCTCGAACTTCTCGTCTCATCAAACAGGACTGTGGTTGGTAAGCTGTATATCCTCGTGAGTGGAACACCAAGAATGTTCCAAATGACTTCTGTGAAGATGTGTCTAAAATAAATAAATAATTCAATGTTTCAAAGTCAAGATAATTTTCATTTCAAATCCTGGCCCAAGTTCACAAATCCTTCTCAGAAGTTGTCTCCCTTTAAGTTTGACAAATAACACTATAAACCGCAGATTACCTCGTTCGGCATTTCTGTCCAAACTAGGTAAAACAAATGCCTCGTTGTCTGGAGTTCCAAAACTAGGTTTTTTAAATTGCCCTGTTTTTGGAACGAGGTATTTTGTTCAGAACGAGGCTTGGTAAAAATGCCTCGTTTACTAAACGTGTTTTTTTCAAGATAGTTATTTGCAGTATTTCCTATCAGCAAATTTGAAAAAATTAAAATTTATGTTATTTAATACGAAAATAAAACCAGTCCAAACTATGATATTATAATCAGAGAAATAGACAAGACAAGAATACACGCCATAGATGTAGGTGTAAAGCAACATCAGCTACCTTGATTGATTTATTGGCCCAATCAGTTATAGGTATTTAAGAAACAACTGTGGTGTTGTGACAATTTATTGGGGCCAATAAATTAATCAAGGTAGCTATGTGTCTGCAATAGTTTTACACCTACACCTAACTGATATCGCAGACAACAAATTAGTGTTTATCTGGTCTATATACAACAAATAATCCATTCTTATCAATCAAAAAAGCATATAATTTCATTCCTTATTTCCAATACGCCAGTTTATTATTTATATTTATTGTATAAAAATAACTTGACTATAGCATTGACTGTTTCTGTTGAAACTCCATAACATTGCACAAAATATTATTGGAGCAAAATTACATAAACGCGCAGTGATGCATGAATTTGTTGGCTTATACCAATTGTCAATTAAATGGGAAATATACACAGTTGTTTCTTAACACCTATAGTCAAGTTATTTTTTTACAATAAATATAAATAATAAACTGGCGTATTGGAAATAAGAAATGAAATTATATGCTTTTTTGATTAATAAGAATGGATTATTTGTAGTATTTAGACCAGATAAACACTAATTTGTTGTCTGCGATATCAGTTAGGTGTAAAACTATTGCAGACACATAGCCACCCTGATTAATTTATTGGCCCCAATAAATTGTCACAACACCACAGTTGTTTCTTAACACCTATAACTGATTGGGCCAATAAATCAATCAAGGTAGCTGATGTTGCTTTACACCTACATCTATGGCGTGTATTCTTGTCTTGTCTATTTCTCTGATTATAATATCATAGTTTGGACTGGTTTTATTTTCGTATTAAATAACATAAATTTTAATTTTTACAAATTCGCTGATAGGAAATACTGCTAATAATTATCTTGAAAACACCACGTTTAGTAAACGAGGCATTTTTACCAAGCCTCGCTCTGAACAAAATACCTCGTTCCAAAAACTGGGTAATTTAAAAAACCTTGTTTTGGAACTCCAGACAACGAGGCATTTGTTTTACCTCGTTTGGACAGAAATGCCGAACGAGGCAATCTGCGGTTTATAGTGTAACATATTCACAGCTATTGTTCAAGGACTCGACAACTAGAAACATGTATATATGACCTCTGTTGACAAATTTAAAGGCTGAGTTATTGTTATTTTCACATTCTCATTTTCGACCAAAATCAATATTGTTCACTTGTTTTGCCTGTGGCTCATTTATTAGGCTGTGTTCATTCCGACTCATTTTGCCAGCACGGATCACATATGATTAACAAACAGTCTAAATTTTGGAAAATCTAAACTAAGGAAATATACTAATATTATAACTATCCACTATATTACCGATATTGCACACATAGTTTAGGGATTGAGTGTGTTTTTGTTGTCAAAACTGATTGTTGGACAGAGTATGAAATCATGACAATAATAAATCTAATCTACTTACGTATTTTAGAATGAGACATATCTTCAATAAATATAGAAGCTACATCTTCAGCTATACCAGCTTGGTTTTTAGCAACACATTTATAAGCTCCTGTATCTCTTTGGTAGTCTGCTTGACGAATTGTTAAAGTTTCATTATCATCTAAAATAAAATATTATCAATTGTTTAGTTTATAATATCTATATATTAGGACTGCTTTTAGAGGGAACTACTAGGGACACACAAAGTGTAACTAAAATAACCACTAAAACAGCTTGAATTCTGTGACGAGGCTTAAGACCATCTGGACACAATGAAATAAATATCATTTTTGAAAGCTGCCATGGAATTAATTTATGCATATTTTCAGGCCATATCATTTACCAATCTGTTTCACAGAGAATTACTTATAAATTATCTCTGTAACAGATGACTGTCCACACCACGTGCGTTGACTGCACACGCCGCCAGTCATTGGCTCAACGGCTCGTGCAATGTTTACTTAACACCTACCTGCTTCGGGCAAAATGATGCATTTTACTCATTTTAATAACCATTTACACTAAATAGGAAATATTTTTTAACTACAAATACTTCAAACAGCTTTATTTATTTTTCTTTTACCTCAAAAATATGTTTGAGAATTTAATTTGTCGGAGTAAAAAAGTTAATATGCTGTACTCATTAAGCCTCGTCGATGTCATGCTTATCAGTGATTGTAGCGGCCAAGCGAATATTCACTGCGGGATCAGTTTGATCATTTACCTGATTGTATGAAATGATCTGGGTCGTGAGGTAGAGGCATTTCATTGATATTCCAGGAAATAACAGGTCGTGGAATACCCTCAGCATGACATTTTACTGTTATATCTGACTTGGACTGACGCATCTGACTCATTGGTGAGACTTGAACAACAGGTGGCACTGTAAGTAAAGAAAGATGAAATTTCTGCAAAATTCAATTTAACAAAATAACAAAAAAAATTTCCAAAATTAAATTTATATTAAAAAACTTAAAAAGATTTATAATCTATTTAAGTCAACTCATTGTTGATTGTTAAACCTACTGATTCACTGACTTTCGTAGATTAAAGCAGGTTAAAAAGCTGTAACATTTAATTGAGAAACAAAATCAAAGTATGAATGCTCAGCTTAGATTCAAAAGGTCTAGCATTTCTGTTTGTCTACAAAAAATTGCTAGAGGGTTTATTATATAGTTAACAGCATAGATCAATTACATTTCAAATCAACTATACGTAATTGAAATGATTTTGGAACAATATTCCTATCAAAAATTTATCTTTCACAATATTGTAGTTTTTAGCTGGATTACTGTTGCATAATGACATTCAAAGACTTTAAATGAAGCCAAACTTATTGCCTTGAATTAAACTACCCTGGTAAGGTAAAATATTTAATCATCTTGGTATATAACAAAACTTACTCTGTACTTTCAGAACATGAACCTGTTTAAAGTTGTTATTTTTACGATCAAAGCAGGAATAATTTCCAATATGGTGGACTCCAATTGTACTGAAGAATAGCGAACCATCATCAAATACCTGTTGAAATAAATAATTCATCGAACTAAAATAAAATACAGAATCCTATCATCAAGGGTAACCTAATTAAAAGTCTGTATACAGGTCTAATATGTGGACTTAAACACTAAAATGCGTGGAACAATAAGCATGCTTTAACTCATGCATGGTACCCTTTACCACTTAGAATTCCTCCACCATACCCTTGGGTGTCATAGACGGACATTATTTGTAGATACATACATAATTGCAATTTCATTGATCATTAACTAGGGGTCATTTTCAAACTGTAAATTATTAATGACATCCGCTCTGTCTAACAGTCCCTTGGATCTCTTATAATCCATATTTGATAATGGAAGTTACAAAATGGTGGAATGAAGAATGAGTGGATCATAAAATGGCGAGTGTAGGATTGCCAAGACCAACAATGATAGCATTCCTATCACTATGGGCTAAACTCACTGTTGGCTGTTTGGCCCATTTTTTCTATATATATTTTTTTTAATTTGATCTTGCATGGTACTGATCCAAAAGTTTTTGTATTGTTCACTCTGATATGGTACTGATATTTCAAGAGCAATTAATGTTTGTGTATTGTTAACCCCGATATGGTACTGATACTCTAAGAGCAATTAAAGTTTGTGTATTGTTCACTCACACCAATATGGCATTGATACTCCAAGAGCAATTAACATTTTTGTTTTTCATACATCCCGATATGGCACTGATACTCCAAGAGCAATTAATGTTTGAGTATTGTTCACACCAATATGGCACCGATACTGCATGAGCAATCAACGTTTGAGTATTTTTCAGTCTGATATGGTATTGATACTCCCAAGAGTTGAGTATGGTTCACCCGGATATGGTACTCCACCAAGAGTGATACATGTTAGAGTATGGTTCACCCTGATATGGTACTGAGAGTGATACATGTTTGAGTATTGTTTGCCCCATGTGGTACTGATACTCAAAGAATAATAAATGTTTGAGTAAGGTTCGCCCTGACAGGAAGCATTATCTTAATCACAGGTTTATTCTTTTATTTCCTCCTGTAGAGTTAAACATTGTCTTCGTCTAGTCAGTCTTCATGAATATCTTATCTTATATATCTGTTCTTAATTCAAATGATTTTAGTTATTCTCTTCTGCCAGTTAACAAGGAGATTTTTCTATTGAACTCTGTTGATTCACAGAGTCTTGTAATTAAAATGTCTGTGGAAGAAATTAACCTGCCAGTCATTTGAAATCCAGAAAATTATGTTTTTTTTATTGATCATTAATCACAGTTTGAGATATAGTCTTTGAAAGGCAGAGATTGGGTCTTGCCAACGCAGACTGAATAAATTTTTTTTTTTTATTCTATAGGTTTTGCGTGCAATACTAAGGAGATAGAAAATTTTTTTTCTTCTAATTATTTTCTACCTTCTCTTCTTCAAATGTCAATTCACAAGGGACGTCTAACCGGTACAAAAAAATGTGACAAAGAAACTTTGTAACCTGTTTGATGAGAACAACTAGATACTTCTCTGACATTACCTATCAAAGATGAAAACCAGTCCTGAAAATAAAAAACCTCGAAGATACCATATGACCCATTCATGGCAGGAACATGCCTGGGAATTATTTCATTAGTTCTATTGCAGTCCAGCAACTACCCGGCCCCTTAAACCATATTTCTGAGACAGATTTTGCTTTTTGCAGGAGGGGTAGGGGGGATCAAGTTTCACTTACTGCTAAACCTTGGTCTGTATTATCACCAATTTCTGATTCGTAGCGTTTCCACACAATGTCCTCTGCGCCAGGGATTGCACACTTCAACTCTAGTCCATTTCCTGCTGTGGCTAGGGTTGGTATAATCTGTACATCAACTTTCTTCCCACTTTTCCCTGATTTATCTTCAATAAAATAATGAAAAATTAAGTTATTATTATAATAGAAAAGTATTGGTTTTTGATACAAGTTCATCATTTTCTTTTATTGGAACATCTGAAGGTAAGAGAAAAATGGGGTTTAACATTCACTCGACACATACTACGTCATTTCGGGATTAACATAATATGGTTTAATTTATTTCAATAATTTGCTTGCGCGTAGGTGTCTTTAGCAGTTGCAGGAAACCAAAGGACCCAGGCAAAACCCACAACCCTTCTTCTTTGTCATGTACAACTGGGGAATGGATTCAATAGCCAATAGCCTTTGTTACCGAGACACATTGATATATAACATGGGCCGTGATTAGTGTGATTAATGAGTGAACTTATAGTCAGATCTCTTCAGTGATTCAACAATGCCAGTCAAGTTATCAGACAAACGTGAAGAATATAAATAATACTGTTCAGTAACAAACAATAGGACAGTAACATGCAACTAGACAGAAACATGTTTCATGTGGTGAAAGATACACAGATAAATACAGAACAAACTAGACGGATTAAATGATATAGATTTAGTCAGATGGAGAACACAGTCATAAATCAAATGATTTTACATTAGTAAATGGATGATATTTGTAAATACTTGTAGACTAATACATGGTTCAGACGTCCAACAACAGTAAGCTGGCGATTCTCAAACTGTAGCAATCACCTAGACTAGAAGTCTAATGAGCTTAAAGGTTCTAAAACCTTTGGTCAGATAATGTTCAACAAACCTAATTAGATGACAGTTCATTAAACTTGTAAAAGAGATTATGGACTGACTTAGTTTACAGCCTGTGGTCAGACATTTCACTGAATAAAAAACTGTTACAAGCCTGGAAATAAGGCACCTGTCACAAACATTGCTGGGCACTGACCCCTAATGTGTCTGTCATTTCATCAGTTAAAAATTTGTCTATTTTTTGTATTTTTGTTAATATTTGTAAAAGTTGAAAATCTCAGGTACAATATTTAAAGAACCTGTTGTTTTCAACCAGACATTAACTGTCAATGACCGCCAAAAACTGAATGTCAAAATGGCCGATATATAAACTATGTTATCTACTTACCAAAAGCCTTAAGGAATTCATTGACTGATATTTTATTATCATTAGGTTCAACATCATCATATAACAACATATCTGGTAAACTACAAAAGTTATCAAGTTGTCCAAAATCCTCTTTTTTCTCGATCTCATATAACTCTGATTTCTCCAAATAATAATCAATATCTCGGTCATAATAACTGAATATTAATGTAGCCAAATATTCACGATCTGAAATTAACACACAAAAAGAATAAATTCAAATTCCAAGTCTTTATTAGCTTCATGTATGTGATTTATTTGAGTGAGAAGTAGTATACTAGTAAACAACAGCAGCATCAGAGTGGGTTGGTTGAAATGCATCCTACACTATCAGGTAAACTTTAATCTAATTAAAACACAGATCCAATTACATTTTGTTTTTTATAGTTCAAAATTTCGTTTTACTTGTCATTACTACACTAGTATCTGAAAGAGTTGTTATCATTGACGTGTTATGGATGATGTGAGGGATTAGCCAATGAAACAGTCTGTTATGGCAAGCTTTTGGCGTTGGGTGCACAGAACTGGGAGTAATCCACAAGAAACCTCAATGCTGAAACCTCAACCTAATGTCTGATGTCATAGAGTCAATATCTGCTTGTATGACCTCTGACACGACCTCCCAAAACAACTTGCCAGATCTTTCATGAGGAGGCCATCGAATGTATAAAAAAAAAAGAAACGAAATATAGATTTGTATTTTAATCAGATTGGGTAAACTTAAACCAGATACTGATTTGAACATAGACTACTAAAAATAGGCAGGACTGCAGTGAGAATACAATAACGAAGGGGATAGTGAGATGTTGGTTCAACTCTACACATTTCCAACCTAATTTAAGATCCAGACCGGACCAACCCTACACATTTCCATCTTGATTGAGATTCAAATGAGGATTAACTTTATACAATAGTAAATATATATAATGTTCACCTTTCGGCTTGCTGACTTCTGATTTACAATCTGGTTCAGCAAAACGAGCACAGTGATGAATCAGTAGCTTCTCCTTAAAGTCATTGTAGTTTTTCAGATTGCATCCCTTGTCTGTACCATCAACAGATCCCTTGTCCTTGCCATTGACACCATTCTTCCAGGATTCCTTATCATCAGCAGAATTAACATGGTTCATCTTGTAGGATCCAACAAAGATTTCTTTGGAATCAATGATTGCACCAGCTGGCAATTTGGGATCAACTGGAGCATCAATTGAAGAAGGTTTCTTGAATTTTGGTTTCATAGTAATGGCAGGTGTATCTATAAAACAAATTATAGATTTCAAAAAATTAATAGTAATTACATGATTGATATCAATCTATTCAGCTTCAAAACTAGGCCAGTTTGAAGTTTAACCCATCACATCAAGTGTTAATTTTCTACAAATTACATTTCATTACTCAAATCTAAATTAGAGTAGGTATTTTTCAGAGGTAAACTATGAAAGTATCTAGGTCTTTAAAGTTTTCCATTTTTGTTGTGCGGATACTGAGGTGATGAGGACTATTTTGTTCCATTGGAAATTCAACAGACGGTTATTGTGAAAGGTAAGACTGGCAACAATACTAGAACAGATATTGAAGATTCAGCTCTTTACAGATCTTTATTTAAAAAACATTTGAGACATTTTCATTATATCATATGGCCCCAGTTTCACAAAGCATTCTCAGACTTAAGTTAAGAATTTACTCATCTTTCAATCACAGTTGATGACATATATCTTTGATCCAGAATCCCCAAAATTTGCACATAGTTTTTTATTGATAATGTTCGATACATTACAAAAGTTTTATATAGGATTATATTTTGAGTAAATTCCTAACTTCAGTCTGAATGTTTTGTGAGCATGATCTTTTACAGATGCGTGGGTCCAAAACAATTGTATATACTTTGTTTACTAACCTTCATCGGATTTGAGACAGAGATTACTTCTATCAACTTTAATATGAATACGATGAATGCAGGCTGTACGATGTAATTCACAATGACTAGGATACCAACTACCATCTGATCCACAGACTGGATGATTGTGTTTTAAACATCCATCATTAGGTAAGCACATACAAACACCTTGATGACACATTCTGCCCATTCTACAGTCCATATCATGCTTACAGAATGCTGAAATATATAATTATATCTTGAATTATGTTAATATTTGCATAGTCACCAAGACATATAATAGGAATGTAAAGTTGGAAATGGACATCCTGGTAAGTTACCAGTGGTAACCATGATTAAAGGTTGGCATATATACAAAATACAAAACCAGCTGATAAACAATCAGTAAAGCATGATTGATCTCACCCATGGTCAAATAGCAAATGCAATGGACAAAATTGGCAAAATCAAGTAATGAGAGAGAAAAGCACCACCATCTGTTGTGGAAAGAGTAAGCATTTATATACCATGGGAGAATGTCATATGTGTTGGATGTGACATATATTTCTAAAAAGAGTATAGATGGATAAAGATATTATTATCTGAGAGATTCAAAGTGGGTATCTGGCATTCAGATAGGGAGGAAATCAGCTTTGAGGGATGCATAGATATGGCATCCGAGAGATGCATAGAGGTGTATATGGAAGATGATATCAGCTTGGAGAGGACACCAGGTAAATGCAAAGAGGGTTTTATAAAAGATTGACGGAATTCAGCTTAGAGATATGGATAGAGATGGTATCTTTAAGATGGATAGAGATAGTACATGTACCTGGAAGATAGATAGGGATACAATCAATTTAAAAAGAAAAAGAGAGATGTACACATAAGGTATTTTTTAGATGGATAAATATAAAGGTGATATAGCAGAGAAGGATAGAGAATGCAAACTGTATTTTGTACTTGGTCAACAGTCCATTTGCTATTACACCTTTTTGCCTATATTGTTTTTTAGGACTTTGAATTTTGTCAAAAGGTTTGGTTTGTTTGTACTCATTTTTATTTTATCGAGAGACCAGGAAGATTGGAGTCTTTATTACCACTCAGCCCATATAAACAACAGACTGTTGTGTAATCGATATGAACTTTCAGTATAATTATAATGATATATTCCTTACTGACACTCAAAAAAGCTGTGATAAAAAATTTAGTCTTGAAACCATTACAGCAAGATTTATTGTCTTGTTCCTGACATTAGTTATATCAAATCACTGAAATCAACACTTTCTAAATTCACAATCTTTTTTATTCTAATATATCTTACATTGACCGTGTAAATGCTGAACTATAGACTCACGATAATATAACCAATTGAATACATGATGTAGCAGGGACCCTTAAAAAACCTTTGAACAAATTACTTTGAAGAATTTTCTAAGTAAGAGAAAAAAGTTAGTTTATTACAACATGAGAACATCAAAATAGAAAGAGACTCAAGCAACTCACTCTGGGTCGATAATAATTAATGTCAGTAAGTAAAACAGGTCTTACCTGCAGGTTTGGACTCAATGTAGGTTTTCGCTTTCTTATAATCTTTCTTGGTGGCCGGCTTCTTCCCAGCTGGAGTTACCATGGGTATCTTGCCTTCTCCATAACCAGGAGGAGGAGGATTTGGACTGGTCTTCAGGTCAGGTTTCGTATTCGTAAAATCCTTCAAATAGACTGGGTTTTCCAGATCCTTTTTAACAGATTCATGTTTAGTATGGTATACTGGATAACCCACATATGAAATTTCCTTTGATTCTGTTTTTTTCTTCTCATCTTTGGTTTGATCTTTTTCTGGAACAATTGAGTCATAACTGTTCAATCCTTGATATTCTTTCACGTTTTTTGTTACTGGGTCATCTTCAAGTTTCTTTTTACTTTCAATTTCATTTTCTGTAACCTTCTCATCTTCTTTGTTCTCAAAGGCAATTGGCTGCTTGAATTCGGCATGCCAATCTTTTTCACTTTTTTCTTCTTTCTTTAAAAAAGATTTTTTATCATCATCTAAAAAGGATTCAACATCATCTTTTAAAGACAGAGATTTATCAAATGAAAAGTCTGAATCCTTTTTTGTACCATGTTTGCTGTTTTTGCTGTTATAATCAGGCACATTGTTGGTATGAGAGCTGTCACTTGTTTCTTTCTCTTCAGGAAACCATTCGGTCCAATCTTTATCCCACCAGTGCTTGTGTTTCTGAAGCAAAAAAGAAAGATAAAGCATTTATTTAAAGGTTCAGAATTATATTTTATTGACAGCAGTTGATTATTTTTTCAGCCCACCACAGTTTTAAATCACTATCTTGCTGATCTGAAACATTAAAACTTTGGAAAGAGTCAATTCGGTACATGTGGTTCAATTTCATTTCAATAATTCACTTGTGTGTAGAGGTCTTTAGCAGTGGGAAGAAATCAGAGGTCCCTGTTAAAGCCTTTAAGGCTAGACAGGCAACCATACTACACTACTTGACTCAATGACAGAGTTTAAAGGAACATACTTAAACCATTGTCACCCATCCCTCTGTTAAAGCTTTGGTGAAAAGTTGCTTTGGTGTAGAAAAGTTGTAAATGTAGAAAAATTCCTTTCTTTTGAAAATTGCATCAATATTTTTTGTAATATTCAAGATAGCCTACTAGTACAGTTCGATTGTAAAGATCTTATGAATTGTCCTCTAAATCTAGGTGTTAAATATAAACAAGATTTGATACATCAATGATAATAAATGATCCAGACATGTGCATGATCATAAAATGTCAAGAGGATTGCTATAACAGTGGGCAGTATTAGAAGTTCGATAGCCTTAGGGGTTTCATTATTTCAATATAGCTCTGGATAAAGATGAAATGAAGGTCAATATACAGAATATTTTGATTATACTAGTGCTTCACTATGGAGTCTATGGACCATTGGTGCATATGCATTAGATTGAGACTCTTAATGCCTGGCACACTCTCTTCATTCAGAGCCATACAGAAGTTCACCATAGTGTGGTTGAAGTGTATTTCTATTGGTTTATTGATTGTAAAAATATTTTCCTGGAATGAACAATAAATACTTTATTCTCTTTCGAACTGTTGATTGATTTATTGTAAAAATATTCTGTGTTTTCAGCTCAAATCATTCAGTCTATGGTTTTCAAAAGACTAAAACACAAATCAGCCATCTTCAAATTTTGTTCAATAAACACTTCATTGGAGAAATCATAATATTTTCTCAATAAAATTGGGAGAACCAGAAGCCCTAATAGAAGAACAGGCTATATGTCTGTCTACTCATTAACCCCACCAGATCAATAATTATAACTTACAAATGTCTATAACCATAGATTTATGTTAAGTAGCCACAGTGGCTCAGTGCCTAAGACACTGGGATGCTACCCAAGATGACTCAGGTTCACTTTCGGTTCTGGAATAAAAAAGTTCCTCTGGATTTTGAGTGTGGTTTAGTTGTTCGGATGGGACACATTGGTGGTCACGTAAAAGAACCCTTTGGAATTGGAAATAAAACTGGGCTGTAGCACTGCTGTCCAGGCAAACTTTACTTCATACCACACTGCATGTTGCATGCTTGTAGCCCAGTCACTGCAGAAAAGTAGTGTGTTACACTTCATTTCTGGTTTATGTTAGAAAGAAGAGGTATAAATATCTTTATAAGCATTTCTGCATTAGCTATAATTAACAACTGATGCTGTGCATGAAGTAGCATGTTTGTTTTGAGAACACCCAGTGGCACTTTGCATTTAATGACTGTGTTTACATATGCTTAACTTTTAAACATCACAATATTCTAATCGGGAAGCTGGTTTGTTCGTAAGTGGGTTTTTGGCCATGTTTACTATTCTGTCTAACAGCAAGGCAGCAAATATACAACCCAAACACTACACCAGTAATCCAGTAGGTACATCTAAATAAGAAATGAAATGGTTACTAAAACAACCTTCTTGCATTCTCCCAGTGATTTTTTGATTGTCTGTGGTGACCAAGGTAAAGAAACAAATATTGGCAAAGTTCCATTTTAAGTTGATTCTTGGATCAGTGCTTGAAGTATATCAGGATTTATAATTGATGATTCTTGTTCTCAACAAAAAAAGCTACCATTATATTTTACAATACAAGTATGACTTGGAATATTTTGACATGATTTTATCTTTAAGAAAAGCAATGTTGACAGATATAATTAGCATATTATTGATTGATGGAATGGAATTTCAATATTGTGCTATATTGATCAACAGTGTTAACATATTATTTCTGTTTGATGTGTAAATAAATTAAATAATTAAAATATGTTTATTTCTTGTAACAACTAATTGATATTATCGCAGAATAATTTCTCCAAGTCAACACACTATAACACTTACTCAGAAACGCATTTTGTATCATATCGCAAATGAAAATACACAACAGCTCCCATTTTGGTGACTTGACCAGTTCTTCATACTGACATGGGAATAAAACCGGCTGACCCCCTTGGTAAATGCCCCCGCCCACCAAACACCTACCAGCTTATTTTAATGCTTGATCCCAGTTTATGAAGGTGTAGCCAGAAATGAAACTACATAATGTGTGCTAACATTTTCACAACCGAAGTTGCTCTTAAGGCACTTATAATAACATACTGTCGTTCGGAAGCTGATGTCCCGTGTACATACTGATGTGCACATAAAAGATCCTTAGAAAATTGAAATTCAATAAAAGACTGGTCCGTCCGTAGTGCCGCTGTCTTGGGAAAAGTAGGCCGTTAAAACTTGTTTCAGTTCATTTCATTATAACATATATGAATATGTATGTATATTATAAGCTGATGGGAATTATAATAACATTAATGTTGGAGGCCGTGTTGACTGCCACATAATATCGTACTTCCCTTTTAGCAAGGTGATGTGTATTGGTTGAAACATTAGCACCAGGAGGCCATGTTGACCGCCACCCAATATCATACTTCCCTTTTAGCGAGGTTTCTGTGTATTGGTTGACACACTAGAACCAGGATCTGTTGCAAATTGTGATCACACACACTGATTAATATTGACAATATGCCACACGTCACACTCTTATAGACTTTCAAATATTGCCTTCCTCTCCTCCACATGCAAGATATACATTACATGATTAAATCCCTCCACATGTCTATCAAACTCGTGACAAGATGTATTACTACATTATTGACCTGATTACTTTACCACAATGTAAGGTTATTAACTTCCAAGGCCCTGTGGCCATAACTAAATAGATTTAATAGAAAGCCATTCATGTTGTTCTATTTTCCACCATTTTTCCACATGAGAAAGTTTGGTTGGAGCAGATAAGCCAGTAAGATAGGAGGTGATTGACATTTAACATTATATTGAGAACAACGTCAGCTTTAATTTAAACCATGATTTCACCATAGCCAGGGTAACTATCAGGGCTCCAAGAAAAAACCAATAAAACAATTTATGAAAGAAATGTTGGGGTTTTTTTTCATACCTTCCAAATGTCTCGACACCACCCTGTGACATACACCACTGAGAAAAAGAAATCAGATTGAAATATCTTTGGAAATTTTCTCAACCAAAATTGTCATAGAAACCTATTGGTGGCATTCTGAAAGATTTAGATACAGAGCTGGGCGTTCTCACTATAATATTTCAAAAAATGATAATGCAAAAGGAATATATTGAAAATTTCATTCAAATTACTTTATTTTCAGCAAACTTTTCAATGGTTGTATTTTTGACATGATAACGTGCATCGATCTCAACGTGACTATACTGGCCATTTGAGTCTTAGCCTCGCTTTTCCATTTGTCAATTAAATCATTAAATGACTGAATCTTTCTTATCTACTTAAAATTGGAGCCATCCGATAGCATCAAGAGTTGATATGGTCGTGTCATGTTAATAAATGTCTAATTAATAATGTATATAACATTTAAGATCTAAAGAAAGACCTGCAATAGGCAGATTTAATCTCTTACTTCATGCCTGTTTAAGGAAGTCAGTGCCAAATTAATAATAATCCTACTCTCATGTTTGGAATGTTTTGGGAATTTGAGTTTGATTCATAATGTCTTAATGTCCAGTTTGATATTTTTATTTCGACATATCCGGCATATACATACGAAACAGAATTGCTATCCACTTTTGGTTTACTCCTGGTATGAGCGTATGTGGCATGGAGATAGGGGCGCCTTCTGAGCCTTGTGGGTTTCCTCCGGGCACTCCGGTTTCCTCCCACTGCTACAGACCTCTACCCACAAGCGAATTATTGAAATAAAATCAAACCATATGTTAGTCCTGAAATGACTTAGTTTGTGTCGAGTGGACGTTAAACCCCATTTCTCTCTCTCTCTCTCTCTCTCTCTCTCTCTCCACTTTAAATTCATTTTTCCAAACTAATTCTCTTCTCTAAATCAATTGTATAAAAGTGAACTCAAGCTTCTGAAGTTTAAATTATCATTTATTCCAGTATCTTTTCATTTTAAGTCTGGATTAGATGTCTACATTTAGTAACAAGAAAACAGTTTAATTAAACCCTGTACAAATCCATGAATAATTGTGTCTGGAGCGTAAAGATGTATAAAACACAATGTCTTAAATATCCAGTCAATGTGTTTATAACATCCATCTTGAAGTCTCCCCTGCCGTTAACGACCACATTTTGATCCAACATAAGCTGGGTAATATTGAATGACATGAAGACTAATCGAAGGTATGGATTTTTTTTTGTGGGTCAAAATCGGTTGGGATTGTTCTGATCGCGTGTCTCTTCATACAAGGTATCAAATTGTTGCCAATTCACAGAATTTATCTGGAAAACTGTGGACATTAAATCAATAATGTTAACCCATCCACATCCTTTCATTGGCATTTTTTTTAAAACTTCCATACAAACTCTGAGGCATTATGTCAATGCAATTATCGGAAATGCATTGAAATTGATTATATATCACATTATTACACATAATCTGTTATTCATGTCAAAAATACATTTCATTTATGCCAAGAAAGAGTAGGGGAAAGGGAAATGTCCGACTGGCATTTCAGGACTAATATATCTCTATATTTCAGCCAAGGGAAACTAGATTACCTACTAGACATATATCACCCTGTTCTTTGTAATGTACAATCCAAGGATCAAACCAATGATTTGCAGAGATTTCAGATCTTGGAAATAAAAGGCCTGTGATATATAGACTTAAAATGCCTAGGCCTGGAAATGATGATTTTAATTTTAAATGTCATGCAATAAAACCAAATAATGACAAATCATACAGGGTTTATATATCAGCAACATAGATTATACACCACACAACAAGGACCTGGAAAAAAATGATTTTATTTGTATGTATGACATTTTAAACTTCCTGCCAGACACATGTATTACACTTATCAATAAAGATAGGTTGCCAGGCAACGAAACATACGCCCACAGCAGATAAATCGTCCGTGCAGTCAACAAGGGTTGTCGCATATTTTTACTTTTTTCGGTAATGAAACATTTGTAATACACTAAAAACTGATTAAGAGTAACAACTCATTATGTAATTATCAGAAAATCATAGTTTTACCCCACGCTAACAATTAGTATATACATGAAACATTTAATATCATGGATTTAGCTGTTCAGTTATCTAAATTCATTGAAAATCAAAATACTTGTTCGTTTCAACACCTTAAACTCTATGTATCAATCTGAAGTCAATCGGATGGTAACTTTGGCCTCTATAGCGTCACAAGAATTTTTGAAGTTATCAAAGGAGATAACTCTGGCAGTAATTATTTGAAATCGCTGAAAATCAATAGGCTTCTTCGTCTCATGACCTTAAACACTGTGTATAAATCTAAAGTCAATCGGATATTAACTTTGGCCTCCAGAGCGTCCACAAGATTTTTTGAGGTGATCAAGGGCCATAACTCTGGCATTAATTATCGGAAATCGCTGAAAATCAATAGGCGTCTTTGTCTTATGACCTTAAACACTGTGTATAAATTTGAAGTCAATCGGATATTAACTTTGGCCTCTAGAGCGTCCACAAGATTTTTTGAAGTGATCAAGGGCCATAACTCTGGCACTAATTATCGGAAATCGCTGAAAATCAATAGGCTTCTTCGTCTTATGACCTTAAACACTGTGTATAAATTTAAAGTCAATCGGATATTAACTTTGACCTTTAGAGCGTCCACATGATTTTTTAAAGAGATCAAGGGCCATAACTCTGGCACTAATTATCCTAAATCGCCGAAAATCAATAGGTTTCTTCGTCTCATGACCTTAAACACTGTGTATAAATTTAAAGTCAATCGGATATTAACTTTGGCCTCTAGAGCGTCCACAAGATTTTTTGAAGTGATCAAGGGCCATAACTCTAGCACTAATTATGGGAAATCGCTGAAAATCAACAGGCTTCTTCGTCTTATGACCTTAAACACTGTGTATAAATTTAAAGTCAATCGGATATTAACTTTGACCTTTAGAGCGTCCACAAGATTTTTTAAAGAGATCAAGGGTCATAACTCTGGCACTAATTATCGAAAATCGCCGAAAATCAATAGGCGTCATTGTCATATGACCTTAAACGCTGTGTATAAATTTAAAGTCGATCGGATATTAACTTTGGCCTCTAGAGCGTCCACAAGATTTTTTGAAGTGATCAAGGGCCATAACTCTGGTAGTTATTATCGGAAATCGCTGAAAAACAATTGGCTTCTTCGTCTCATGACCTTAAACACTGTGTATAAATTTAAAGTAAATCGGATATTAACTTTAGCCTGTAGAGCGTCCACAAGCAATTGTGGACGCCGGACCGACGGACCGACGGACCGACGGACCGACGGACGGGGGCAACGACAATATACGACCACATTTCAATGTGGGCGTATAAAAACACTGAAAATGACAAATCTGTGCCAGACAAAATGACTAGAGTTATTGTGCCACACAGGAATTTGTGAGTGATACATATACTGGTGGCTTAGTAATCTTTAGTGTTAGCACACTTCTCATCCAACGATTTCTTGAAAGAATGCAGTCGGGGTGTGGTAACACAACAATCTTTTTTCTTAAACAAAGGACACAAATCTCCTAATACACAGGACAGAATCCTCCTTTTTATACAAATGTCACAATTCTCTTGGAATACTATAATTACTGAGTGACGTTTCCTTCAGTAATCAATTAACAGTATAATTATTGTTGTATTCTGTTGAAATTATGTTCTTGTGATTTGTTTAAATATATGTGAATTATATTAATATTATCCCTACCAGTACAATTATTCCTAATGGCAAATCAAAAAAATATACTTCAATACTCTGAAGCCTGCTTCAGAATACATTGCCAATTAACGTTAAGATATTGTCCAATTATCGTCATCACCATTATTGTTCACTTATTAAACACATTTTTTTTTATTAATTTCCAACAATCTCTTTTATTAGTTTTTTACTCTTTTACTAACTAGATAATTCTAATAACATATATTAACCTTTTGTTGGTAATCAATTTTCTTTGTTTAAAGTAGAAGAAAATCTCTCTATAATTACATATTGTATATATTGGATAAAGGGCAAAATCTGAAAGAGACAAAACCCCACTTTCCAAGAATCGATAGTTAATGGTTTCTTTTGTTGAAAAAGCAAGAAAACTTCAAAAGAAATGAAAAAAGTAAAAAGATTCTGTGAAGTTAGAGATAATCATTTTTTATAATCTTATTATTTCTTTATGACATCTTAAAATTCAATTATAGTTTTACACACAAGCTACAGATACACGTGAAATTTATATAAAGATCACAGTGGCCTTTACAGATAAGTTGAATTAAATCTAAATTGAAAAAATGTACATGTAGGGTTTAACTTATTTTGGAACACTGTCAGATGTTTCATCTTCTAACTCTTTCAAATATGGGCCTACCTGTTACTCTTGCATGATCATATATCTGTTCTCTTATCAGTGGTACACGTTGGAGGACTTTGCAAAGCAATAATAAAAATCTATGGTCCCCTATATCTATATTATTGGCAGTGTATTAAAGATCCCCGGGCAGTAGAAAATTTAAATAAGAGCTGGCTGTAAAAGTGCTCCCCAAGCAAAAATCGTCTCACAGCACACTGCATTTAACAATATGATGATTTCTCCAGGGATATATTCATTTCTTTTTTAATTTCTTTCGAAATTTGACTCAGTAATTTGAGAAACAAACTTATAATATGTAGTTGTGGCCAGTGAAACAATCAGTGCAAGAAAGCTGCTTTACCCACTAGCAAGCAAACAACCCAGAAAATAGAATAAATGATTTATTGGACTGTGATGTACTTCCAACACAGTGGGTCCCAACAATCTTAACTAGTAGTAGATGTCAGGCAAAACATATTCTTTAGCTATCTGAATCTTTCCCAAATAAGAGAGAGGTGTTATCAGATGTTACATAGAAACAGTAAGCACTCCCCATCTAAATGCATGAGACCCTAGTAAAATCTTAAGCTATCGGTACTGTAGTATCCACATAATAACAATATAGTTAGTGGTCTGAGCCTATTCTATTTATAGTGTTTGGGTTTGGAGTGATGTCCCTTATACATGTGTATCCCTAGTTACCCGTATGTAAGCATGGCTGAATAAAGTTCTATGATTTATGAATTCCTACTGTTAATACAATATGTTAACTCATACACCCCGTCACATATGGCGACGAGTACGGGATTGATGTCTGGAACAGTTAGAGACTAAAGTAGATGATATTGGAGGGCAACAGACACATTTTCTTCGTCAAAACCAGGCAAGTTAGGTGTATTGTCAAAGTGAAAGTACAACATTTCAACAGAACTCCCTCGGATTCTCACTCTTAGAATTACTATGAATTAGTCATCCTCTACATTTTGTATTCAACTGTAACTAACGTCTATAAACCCAATCATCATCACAAGCCAGTAATAAGCTATATTGACCATTAGTACACATAACTACATGAACAATGTCAGATTCCAATGACACAGTTAACACAAGTTATTTGGGCAACAGAAATGACACATTTCAGGCATCTGGAAGTGTTAACAGAGACATCAAAATGATTCAATTTGTTCCTGAGGCAGATCCACTCCTCAATGGGCCAAAATGGGAGAAGTGGATTGATGAATTTAACACAAGATTACGTTACTTCCGTGTCACAGACGATCAAGATAAATTAGATGTTTTGAAAATTTATGGTGGAAAGGAAATTCGAGATAAAATAAAACTTCTTCGAGATCCAGAGCTGGATTCTGATGACTCGTCAGACACAGAATTAGAAGTTTCGACCACACCTTATGGAAAAGCAATAGCAAAGCTCAGCAATCATTATATTGGTTTAAAAAGTGTGCCACACGCAAGATTTCGTTTTGGTAAACTGCGCCAGAAAGATGGTGAAACAATTAATGAATATGAAGTACGTCTTCGCGAAGCAGCCACAGATTGTGAATTTTTAGATATGGATGGACAGATCTTATATCATCTTAGTTTGACAATTAAGGATTCTGATTTTAGAAGAAAAGCTATGGACAAGAAATATAGTTTACAGAAATTTCTACTAAAAGCACAGAGTAAAGAAGACACATACCGTAGAGCAGAAGAAATAGAAGCAAACGAGGAAAGAGCTGTAAATAGGGTTCAAAGTTATAAACCAAGGCCTAATCATCGAAGGAAACAACATAGATCTAATAACCGTCATCATCAGCAATCCACACAACCATCTTATTCTCTTAATAAACAAATTGACTGTCCACACTGTGATGTCGATCACCCATCTGGAAGATGGAACTGTCCAGCATCAGGGGTCAGGTGCGATAATTGTGGTGGTAAAGGGCATTATGCTGTAAAATGTTTAAAACCAAAGAGCCACACACAACACTCTTTCAGTCATCGTAAATCTAGTAATTACCAGTCAAACAAACATCGTCAAACACATGTGAAACAGATCTTCGAAGAATCAGAAACAGATGAAGAGTGTGTTTATAAAGTGGGCATTCCCAAAAGCAGCCAAGAGAACTATTCATCTATAGTCAAGATTTATGTAAATGGTATAAAAGTACAGTTTGAAGTAGACACTGGTGCTAGTTCAAATCTTATTGATGAGAACCGCTTTGAAAAAATTCAAGAGAAACTATATCCAGATAATAGGTTAGAGTTAAAACCAACCAATGTTAAACTACTTACGTATGGCGACTATATGATTCCTGTTATTGGTTATTTTGAAACAATAGTAGCCAGCAAACAAAGTAAGGCACTCAAGGCAAAATTCTTGGTTGTAAAAGGTTCAGTCAGATCTAGTCCACTTCTTAGCCTACAGACATCCGTAGATTTAGGTTTAATATCATTTAATTATCAAGTTCAGACTACGTCAGAAAAACCAAGTGAAACTATTGATAGTATTCTGCAGCAGTATAATGATATATTCACAGGTTTAGGTCAGCACACAAAATATGAAGCGTCGTTTATAATAGATGAAACAGTAATTCCTACAATACAGAAACAACGCAAGATCGCATATAATTTAGAAGAAATGGCACTTCAAGAAGAAAAACGATTAATGGATAATGATATTATTGAAGATGTTCCAACCACAGAACCGACAACATGGTGTACTAATCCAGTAATCACAACAAAACCTCACAATCCGGATAAAATCCGTTATTGTGTAAATATGAGACCAGTCAACCAAGCAATAAAACGACCTATTACTGAAGCACAAACCATAGAAGATATTGCATTCAAGCTTAATGGTTCAAAAGTTTACAGTAAGTTGGATATGAATGAATCATACCATCAGATAAAACTTAAAGAATCTTCACGTCATCTCACAACTTTCTATGGTGTCAACGGGAAGAAGAGATATAAACGTTTAAATTATGGTGCTATATCGTCCCAAGACATTTTTGATGATATCATGTACAAAACAGTAGGTGATTTACCTGGGGTCATAAACATTCGTGATGATATAATTTGTTTTGGTTCAGATGTACAAACTCATGACACTGCACTCAAATCTGTTCTTCAAAGATTTCGTGAATGCGGTTTAACTTTAAACAAAGATAAATGTCAATTCAGGTCAACAGAAATAGATTTTTTCGGTTTTAAATTTTCATCTGAAGGAATGAAACCTGATCCTAAGAAGATTGAAACAATAGAGAATCTAGAAAAACCAAAGACTGTTAGTGAAGTCAGATCTTTTCTAAGTATGTTAGCATTTTCATCTAGATTTATACCTAAATTCTCAGCTATTTCAACACCTCTTAGAAAGTTAACAGAGAAAAATGCTGTAATGAAATGGGGTCCCGAGGAAGAGCAAGCATTCGACCAACTTAAATCCAGTTTATCTAAAGATTTAACTTTGACATATTACAACACAAAGTTAACAACAAGAGTTTACGTCGATGCAGGTCCTACCGGTATAGCAGCAATGTTAGCACAATTTGAAAATCAAGTTTGGCATCCAGTATTATTCGTGAGCAGATCATTAACCAAAGTGGAACAGCGATACAGTCAAATCGAACGAGAAGCTTTAGGTGCAAGATGGGCATGTGAAAAGTTATACATGTATATAATTGGTTCAAAATTTGAATTAATTACAGACCATCAACCTCTTTTACCTCTATTCAACAATCCGAATAGTCGTCCACCTATTCGAATAGAAAGATGGTTACTATATCTCCAACAGTTTGACTTCAAATTAATATACGAAAAAGGAAAGTTTAATCCAGCGGATTATCTTAGTAGACATCCAGTTCCTCATACTGACAATGATCGAAGTATTTATAGACATAGTGAAGAAACAGTTCGAGCTATTATTCGTCAATGTTCGCTACCAGCAGTTACACTAAAAGATATACACAACGAGACTGATAATGACAGAACATTAATTAAGTTACGAGAGTATATCAACACTAGCAACCATGACATGTGTAAGTCAGATGACGATACTAAGCAGTATGCTACAGTATTTCATGAACTTAGTCTGATTGATGGCATCATATTGCGTAGTGATAAGGTTATCGTACCAAAGAAATTACAACGTAAAGTCGTGGAATTGAGTCATGAAGGTCATCAAGGAATGACGTTAACTAAACAATTGCTTAGATCAAAAGTATGGTTCCCACTCATGGACAAAATGGTAGAAACTGAAATAAAGAACTGTATTCCCTGTCAAGCAGCTATTCCTGAGCATAATAGAGATCCGTTAGTCATGTCAGTATTACCCAATCATCCATGGGAACGTGTATGTGCAGATTTTTGTGGTCCGTTTCCTACTGGAGAGTATGCATTGGTTATAATAGATGAGTATTCAAGATATCCAATTGTTGAAATTGTGACGTCAACATCATTTAAAGTGGTAAAGCCGTGTTTTGAGAAGATATTTTCATTATTCGGAATACCAAAATCAGTCAAATCGGACAACGGTCCTCCGTTTAACAGTCAGGAGTTCAAACAGTATCTCAAAGACCGTGGTTGTAGACATTCACCAGTTACACCTCTATGGCCTGAAGCAAATGGTATGGCGGAAAGGTTTATGAAACCTTTGGTCAAGTTCGCCCAAACTGTCAATATAGAGGGAGGTGATTGGAGAATTGAAATTCATTCCTTTTTAGCTAATTACAGATCGACACCCAGATCAACTACTGGAAAATCTCCTTATCAACTAATGTTTAATAGAAATGTCACTACTAAACTTCCAACATTTGAAGTTAATACGCCAGAAAATTTAGAAGTTCTTGCAAAAGACACTGCTAAAAAGGAAGAGATAAAGGAATACGCAGATACGAAACGTCATGTCAGCAGTCATAAATTTATAGTCGGAAATCCGGTATTAGTGAAAACAAAGAAGAAATGCAAGTTATCAACGCCTTATGATCCTCAACCATATATCGTATGTCGCGTTAAGGGTACAATGATTACTGCAACTAGAATAGCGGATGGAAAGAACATAACACGTAATGCATCACATTTCAAATTATTAGAAATTCCTATGAGATCAGTTATTATGATGAGTGATAAACAAACTCCTCGAACTAGAACTGATGAAGATTTGGAAAACGTCATTGAAAACGAACTGCGCAATCAACAAATGTTAGTACAATATGATAATCAATATATAAATCAGAAATCTTCTGATAATAATGTTGTAAATGATGCACAAGTGAAAGTTCCAAATAATGTGTTTCAAAATCCATGTACTATTAATGACAGTGAAAGCAATCAATGTGAATCTCAAATCATATCTACTCCGTCAAATTCTAATTCTAGTGAAAACATGAATAGTAATAATAATGTTATAAGAAGATCCACTAGAGTCAGAAAACAACCAATTAAATATGATGATTATGTTATGTGTATCAGGGATATGTAGTATTAGTATCACCTAGATTCATTCATTTATAATATTATGTTATTTCAGCATATAGCAACTCTAAGTAAGAGATATCTTATTTTAGTTTCAGACTTTGAAAACTTAAACAAAGGAAGGAATGTAGTATCCACATAATAACAATATAGTTAGTGGTCTGAGCCTATTCTATTTATAGTGTTTGGGTTTGGAGTGATGTCCCTTATACATGTGTATCCCTAGTTACCCGTATGTAAGCATGGCTGAATAAAGTTCTATGATTTATGAATTCCTACTGTTAATACAATATGTTAACTCATACACCCCGTCACAGGTACCTCACTGATAAGTATTCCAATAGGTCTAAAGACACAATCCCTGGAGTGATATTAGTTAATGTTTAGTCAAACAAAGGTACAATTCAAATCATTACCTTTAAATGTCCAAAAACAAATGATAAATGTTATCCGATGTTCTAGAAAGAATAACATTCTAATAGGTCCAAATGTCTAATCACAGTAGTGCTATTAGTAATATAATTAACTCCAAACAAAAGAAGTGCTACCAGATGTTCTTGAGATAGTTAGTATACTTTTAGTCAATGCATGACATCATTCCCTAAATGAAGCAATGATTTGGACTTGGATTTCATAAACAAAGACTTGATAGAATGGGCATTTGGCGTAATGTTTCCAAATCAATCCACATCAGATTAGCAACCCAAATACATTAGACTAATGGATAAATATCCTAACTAATACCCAAACCATGAATAGAATTATCGATAAATATTCACCAATGTTCAGTTTATTGATTATGGTAAATTTATACGGCCATCAGAAGTGACCATCTTTTATTTTATTGTTCTGTCTAATCTCTGTAAACAGATCATGTTGAATAAGAACTTTTCTGGCCTTAGAAACATTCCACATGAACTTGTAATCGGATAGGAAGGATAAATATTGGATTCTTTCAGTATTCATACAGATCGAGAATGAGTGTTCCCTATGCTATGGTTAAACTAACACACAATATAATGGTTGTGTCGTCACGGAAACACATTAAATAATGGCATTAAACATCATGGCAGGCTTTGAGTAAATAAATGTTTAATTATTGTCCACTTATGACAAGATGAACAAAAAAATAAACATAGTTATAATGTTTCATAAATATTGAATACCTCAACTTTTAGATTTATTTGATGCAGCCACTATTGTTATTGAATTTATTGGAGACAGGTAAAAGATTTATATTATTTTGACCAGCATCAATTACATTAGAATCGTCAAGGGGACCATTTACTTTCACTATATATGTGTACGCAGAACCTAACCCAAATTATAAAGTTATACATGCCAGTGAAATGATTAATTTCTTTCCATATTCTTTTCATTAATGAACAGATATCTAAACAGTGTTGGCTGGCATCCCCCATTGAAATACAATCTTATAACCACCATGTTGAGTGGTAGTGCTATTTAAGGCAAGTCTTGGAGAGGAAATCATCACAATGAGACCCTTCAGTAGAGGTTTTAATAACAATGTACAGGTCAACACGGGTCAACATATCGTTATCCCAAATTATATCACATTAGTGCCATGAATCTTAGCACGTTTTTGGTCAGTATCGATGATGAAGATGTTATTACGCAAATTAATAAGTCAAGTTTTGCGTAGGTTTAAAGTGGGTTTTATTGATTATTTTGTGAGTAAATGAAGAAACAGAATACAGATCTTCTACAGACAGTTGATTAAACCATATAGGTATTATAAAATATACATATCAACAACACGTTGATCATATAGATATAACACATGTTATCAAGCAGAGAATTAATGTAGACATTGGTTGTGGAGATTGGTTTCCATGAAAGTCTTAAAAGACCTGGAGGCATATATGGTCAACTTAATCCAAATTCCTGGGGAGTTATTGTAAATCCCAGGAGTTGATGTCCCTTAATGCCCCAATGGTATACCAGAAATACAAGTTACAATAAATCCAAAAAATTGTTAAGGTCAGTGGAATGGTAATTGAAATGAGTTAGTAGGTTGTAAAATACAAATATACACTCGATCATTCTCAAATTAATATCATGCATGGACCCTTATATACACAACCTTTTATGTCTGCAGAGATATTAATTTCGTAAGCGTATAAATGTCGCCTAGAGCATTCTTCGGTGGATTGAATAATTGTGCTATACATGTAATTAAATATTTATAGTGTATCAGAAAGAAAAGGAAAAGGAAAGATATTACACAATCTTCATGCTATTTTTATACTATGGTCACATATTCAATGCTATGAAGGCAAATCTGTCTACTCTTTGTTAATTCAAACTGTTAATTTAGTAAGCTTTCCATAAACACCCAACAGGAACATGAACAGACCTAATTTTGTAATATAGGCAACACTTTCTTATTTGGCGAGACAGAAGGTATCCCTGAAACATGGGAAAAAGGGTTGAAAAACCAGTAGGTTCTTCTCACCAAGCATTCAGATTCAAGCTCAGGAAATTCTAGCTTCAGAAATATAGTATGTGCACTTTTGCAAAGTAGGTTCCTAAGTAAAATCTGTCTGTCACAAAAAGTCGCCTATTTTTCATGTGACAACTGTGTAATTCTCTATGTTGGTCTCAAAATGGTCAAAGCATTCTGTTAGTTTAAAAATACCATTTCATTATTAATAAAGTATTGTTGGAGATGACCGTGTAATGTTTGAATTTATGTTCTGTCTGAGTTTTGTCATAAAAAAAACACATCACGCATTTACAAGGACCATTTATTACTATCAATATCATAAATACTGGGACAGATGGGATGAGTCAAATACAATAAAACCTTTCCAGATAGATTCAACTGGAAACTTGATAGAACTAACAGTAATAAAACAATGGAACCCCATCATCTCCAAATTGCTAATTTCCTGGCTTGTATATATCTATAAATCAATTGGTGTAAAATTAAGACCTAGCACTGTCAATCTAAAAGGGAAAACAAGTCTGTATATATAAAAAAGCTGTAAAAATGTGGATTTTACCAGGGGAACATGGGAAAATATTATCAGAAATTTTGAGAAAATAAACAAACTCTGGCTAAATGTATGACCTACCTACCATACTAACATTTGTTATGGACATTCTATACTTATTGATCACCTTTCTGGAATGTTATTATTTGGAAAGGGTGATAAATATCCTTATCTCAGTAGTTTGGTTGTCAGTAGAAAATCTCATTAGAGTACATGCTCTAGCATAGTGGATTAACTAGATATGTGACTGGGTGTATATTACTGCAAATATGAATTTGAAACTAATGAGTTAATTAAAACCACCTGTTGTTTTTCTAGTCAATTCAACAATCCACCTAAATGTTATAATCTATCTATCAATATCAATAATAACCAGTCAATGTGTGTGATAAACGATTTATAATTTCACATATTTAACATATTTCTGTAATAAATAGTTTCATGACTATGTGTTTAATATTTCTATTTAAATACATTAAGTCTAATAAATTTGTTTATTAATAACGGGACAGCAGATGTGTTCGATTTTTCTTTGTTTCAATTTGTTTTTTTTCCTGGATGACAAAGAGAAATGGCTTAATGTCCACTCAACATTAACGAGAGGTCATTTGTTACTGACTAAAAAACTTCTTATATTTTATTAGGCCAAAACAATGGATGCAGTCAAAAGTATAGTGTTGGAGTAAATATTTATGACATAATGTAACACCAGTGTAACTCTTTTCCTAACTTTTGACCTTATAATGTTTTAAGCCAAAAAGGGAGATATTGATAATTACAGGTCCATTTCATTAAACTGTGGGTAAAATTATGAGCTAGAGTCTCACAACAACACCAGCGTTACCTAAACAAATTCAAACATGGCTTCCGCTTTCCTGCTTCCATAATTTCATTGCTATTTCTCAAGAATTGACCACAAAAAATCTCAAATTTTGTGTGTTTTGTATAAATTTTGATGGCCTTGCTTTTAACCTTGAATAATGGTTTTCTAACCCATGTAAATCACGACCATCTATTGGTCTAGAAAGTTGATTATAGGCTTGCCATGTGAATAATTGTCTAACTAATAAAGACCTGTAATGGGCAGACTTAGCTCTCACATTAATCATCATTAATATTTATTTATTTCATGTTCATCATTTTCATGTACCGGTACTAAGATAGATTTAATTGATATTTACACCTGCATCACATTAATTAATCAATACTGTACATAAGATACATATAATATGTAGAAGAGATAGTGCTAATTTGTTATAAAAATATCAAAGCAATTATTACAAACAACACAATATCTATTAATTCTGGTTCTTCATGATCAAGATAAACTTAATGAGTATTTACACCTGTACCATAAGTTAATTGTACATTAATAACTTTTTAAATAACATGCTCAGGTGGTCATAGCCCTCTCATGGGACCAAAAAATTTCAAGAAGAAACTAAAAACTTATTTTTTTAACGAAGCTTTCAAGATTTCCCAGTGTGATCTTTAAACTTTATTCCAATGTGACATTATTTAAGTTTCTTTTTTTCCCCCGGCTATTATTAATATATTAACAGCACATCTGAGCAACTAATCTAGCTTGATGTTGGTACACTATAAATGTCTATTATTATCATTATTATTAAGCTTTCATAATATTTCATATGAAAGCTTACTGTTTTCGTTTAAGATTATTATTCTTATTGTTTTATGTTTTTTCTGCCAAGATTATATCTCGGAATATAACCATAGGATCAAATCATTTATTCATTCGGGTGAAATGTTTCTCGCTATTTTCAAGCTTATAACTTTGCAAGTTTTTGAGCAATTTTAATAATTATTTTTTTCTTGTTAAGATTCTTTATAACCCATAACATGTGACAGAAAGTGATGGTGAATATGAAAGCTCACATATGTTTTTAATTTTAATTTTAATTATTAGCCTTTGTCATAAATGATGTTCATCCTTTCTCTTCTTCTTAAAATGTTTTGTGGATATTTGTATCCTGCCTCTTATGGGGTGTTTAGATACAATAAAATCTTATCTTATCTTATCTTATCTACCTGGCAGATCTATTATTATTATTAACAAGCCAACAGTGAGGCTGGTGTCCCCCGCCGAAACCCCAAAATAAATAGAAGACACATATTAATTAATCGCACATTTATTTTTTTCAATGTATCGAGCAATCAAACTGTACACGAAGTGTCATCCAAAAGTGTTTTATAAAGAAAAATGCTAAAACCGACGAGAAAAATGAAAATGTACCCTAGTTAGGGGGACCCTAAAGGCAGACAAAAGGGCCCCTCTGGCCAAGGGAAAGGGCCCTCGTGTCCAAGTCAATCGTTTCTATACACTGTTACTGTCGAATCGATTACTAAATGAGAATGCAGTCATTGTATTGGCATAAAAATTATCAATCAAGATGAACCTAAGTTATCTTGTCCCAAAGTATCAACAAATCAAATTGCTTATCTCTGCTTACCCTAAGCGGAAAATGCTCATCTTCGAACTCCATCAAGGCATTGACCCAATAAGCATATACACCAAGTTTGAACATTTTAACTCAATTAGAAGGAGAGTTATTGTGTTCCAAAGTCTCGACTACTCTCGACCAATCAAATTGCGTATCGCTCTGCTTACCTTGAGCAGAAAATGCTCATTAACGAACTTAGTCAAGGTATTACTGTAATGAAACTATACACCAAGTTTCATCAATCTCACTTAATTAGAACTAAAGTTATCGTGTCCCAAAGCATCAACCAATCAATTTGCTTATCTCTGCTTACCCTAAGTGGAAAATGCTCATCTTCGAACTCCATTAAGGCATTGACCTTATAAGCATATATATTATACATCAATTTGAAAATTTTTACTCAATTAGAAGAAGAGTTATTGTGTTCCAAAGTCTCGACCAATCAAATTGCGTATCGCTCTGCTTACCCTAAGCGGAAAATGCTCATCTCCGAACTCCATCAAAGCATTGACCTAATAAGCATATACACTAAGTTTGAACATTTTAACTCAATTAGAAGGAGAGTTATTGTGTTCCAAAGTCTCGACCAATCAAATTGCTCTGCTTACCCTGAGCGGAAAATGCTCATTATCGAACTTAGTCAAGGTATTACTGTAATGAAACTATACACCAAGTTTCATCACTCTCACTTAATTAGAACTAAAGTTATCGTGTCCCAAAGTCTCGACCAATCAAATTGCGTATCGCTCTGCTTACCCTAAGCGGAAAATGCTCATCTCCAAACTCCATCAAGGCATTGACCTAATAAGCATATACACCAAGTTTGAACATTTTAACTCAATTAGAAGGAGAGTTGTTGTGTTCCAAAGTCTCAACCAATCAAATTGCTCTGCTTACCCTGAGCGGAAAATGCTCATTATCGAACTTAGTCAAGGTATTACTGTAATGAAACTATACACCAAGTTTCATCACTCTCACTTAATTAGAACTAAAGTTATCGTGTCCCAAAGCATCAACCAATCAAATTGCTTATCTCTGCTTACCCTAAGCGGAAAATGCTCATCTTTGAACTCCATCAAGGCATTGACCTAATAAACACATACACCAAGTTTGAACATTCTAGCTCAATTAGGAAGAGAGTTATTGTGTCCCAAAAAGTGTGACAGACAGACGGACAGACAGACAGACAGACAGACAGACAGACGGACGGACGAACCCATTTTAATAGTCCCCCAACTTTCTTCGAAAGGCGGGGGACAAAAATCTGTTACATTTTTGCACTACAGTCCGATCCAATGTGCAGTGCAAGGAGGGCTTTAGTTTTTCATCCCATCCAAATGACTAAACACTGTTTCATGTCAGGCCCTCTGGAAAATCATGCGGAACTTTGTCAGTTAACCCCAAGAGCGAACTCGAAACCTGATCTTCCGCTATTAAAGGAGTTAAACCTTTGTGATTCCTGTTAAGTATAAGGATGGTTGATCTGACAAGTCATTTTGTTTAGTGGTGGAAAGAAATACATATACCATTAAATATATTCACTTTAAAATATTAAGTGAAAGTAGGTTGCTTACTACTTTGGTTTTAGCAAGGAGTAAGTAACTAATGACTTTTCTTACATTGAGCTACCTTTAAATCTAACCATGCGGAATAACTTTACATGGATGTACAGTTTTTCAATAAAGTATGAAGTAATTTCCAGAAAAAACATATTTGTTTTATAAATAACCAGAGTAAGGGGAATATAACAAGTGCAATTTAAGGAATTGTTAAATTTAGAAAATATGTTCTTTTACCCATTACTGTTCAATATACTGGAAATTCTCATTTAACTAGGATTATATATGCCTGAAAATCGTTCGCAAACACAATCCAGCAGACGAGAAAATAATTTGAATTCCTGAAAGCCAGGTTTGTCTCCGCTATTTACTTTAATACAAAATAATTTATCTTTAATTGGATGAATGATGGTTACAAAAATAAAAAATGTATTCCCATGGAAACTGACAAGAGCCATAAAAAATCATTTCTTGTGAATATATTGTCTAGGAAATCACATATTTGTTCTAAGAGGGTGACAGATCAGTGAAATAGAAAATTCCAAAGGCAACCAAAGTACCTTTCACCTTGTCAAATATATATATATATATACATGGATTGAACTCTCAACTTTGCACAGGTGACTGTACTCATTAGACCAGTTGAAAACCCAGCCATCTTGGAGGGAAAGACCGATATTTAAATATGTGTCTCCGTAATTAACAAACGTTTGTCAGCAATAAAGTGGACAGACCTTACAAACTAACAAAAGAGTTTCAACAATATGGAGTCAACTCGTAATGCATATTAAAATACTCCCAAGAAACATAGATTTGGTGGAAAAAATGGAATTACAATGTAGCTTAGTGTCCTATGGGAAATATATTATATTAAAGCAATTTCATTTCTAAATGTATATATTCAAAAAAATCTATTTATTTTTTAAATGCTTTCAACTTTCCCTTTAAAAAAAACCCACCCATTTTCATCACTTTCTATAAACAACACATCAGGCAATAATATTTCCCCACAGAAACACATGATAAACTTTTTGTGGCAGAAAAAGTCAAATTTTCATCAAACATATACGTATCTAAAAAAATAAGATTAAATTGTATAAATATTTAATAACAATTCTTTGTTGCCTTTTACACACATTGATTTATCCTAAACTGGTTTTACTTTCAATATAGGTTGCCAGGCAACAATACATATAGCCACCAGCAGCTAAATCAGGAATAAAACATCCAAGGTGCTAAAAAAATTATGTAAGAGAGGGAAATAACCCTGAAAGCTCTTATCGAAAATCATATAAAATCATTGAAAAGTTAAGCATACTGATCCAAGCCATCCTTTAAAACAACTGAAATAGTATAGCAGAACCTGATTAAGTGTCTGTATATGCTGCTATAATAAGCTAATGCAGGTACTGTGAGGCCCCCAGAAAGTCAGTTTTGTCTCAGAGGCTCCTAGGCAGCATTTTTTTAAATCTGTGCCTTAGAATATTAGTCTGGTCTTAAAAACATTTTTGAAAGTTTCTTAAAAGCCTCATGAGCATACTACCGGTTATTATTCACATGATGAGACCAGTAAATCAGATTGTTAGACTACATGTATTTAATTCACGGTAGCCAACTATTGAATATTTCTGTAAAACCCCCATAAAAGTTTGCTACACAATAAAACTGATATTTAATTGAATCTTTCGGTTTGACTGGATTGTCTCTGTGACATTTATCTCCATTTTATAATGCTCTTGTGTGCAGTTATATAGTGGAATATAGTAGACCAAGGTCACTGCAGGTCAATACCATTGTTATAACTCTCAAAAGCTATAGGAGGCCACAATGATCCATCAAGTGAGAGAATAAATAATAGATTAAACCCAGTCCTTTACAGGAAAACTTACTTTTTGTCTTTCAGCAATTTAACTGACTAGAAATCAATAGAGGGCAGAACTTACACTGACGGAAATAGACAAGCTTAAATCTTTAGGATTTGTCTTTTCTTTTTTTAAGCAGGTGATCGTCATTGGAAGCTCGTCAATTCCATTTGGTACCAGTTATAATAAAGCTATAATGAATAAATAGTTCTGAAACATTCGGTTTCTCCCGGATACGATATAAACGAGCCAGCAATATAAACCAGCCAGTGCTACCTAAAAATGTTGGGCAAAATTTGTTGTTTTGCCTCCTTTTAATCCAATTGAATTTAATACATGCTAAAAAATCATCTACTTTTGATATTTTGGTTTGGGTTTCTTTATTACATGTTAAAATAATTAATTGGAACACATCTGAACATGGAATAAATAGTACAAAAATAGTTACTGTCCAAATATTGCAAAAATAATGATTAGTGACCAGGCTTTAATAACTGTACATTGAGTAAAATTTCAATGCACGTTCCACTAGTACTAGTTCCAATATGTTTATACTTTTAAAAAATCTGCAGAATTTATTAATTAAACGACAAGAGATTTTATAGATTTTTTTCCTGTATGATAAAAAGGCTGATATTGTTTAAGGAGACAATAACCATCAGACAGTTTAATATTAACCATACCATCGGGTTTCCATGTTTGAAGTACTGCACAGCCGATGGATAAATTAATATAAAGCTGAACTGACAAAAATCAATACATGAAAGAAAAAGATGATTATACCCCAAAATTATTTCTTTTATCTTTATTCTTAGAAAAAACAAAATCTGTTATCTGGCAGGGTCTAGTTTATACTGAGAAATATATTCAAATTCTGTCTTTGTGACTTTGTGTATCCCTCATAGCAGGGGCGGATCCAGGAATTTTTGCAGGAGGGGGTTTGCCAGGTTTCTGTTACTGAAATCTGCCATCATCGTCTCTAAATTACATAGGCATACATACAAATTGAGCTTTTTAAAAAGACAAATAATTTTTATACTGATGTAGGGTCACTTTGTGATGTAATTTCATTAACGCAAGGCATTCTTTTTTTATGAAGTGATTTGGCTGAAATTTTTCAACATTTTTTTTTTCTATTATCTATTTTGAATTATTATAGCAAGAATGATCAACTCTTTATTATAAACTCTTAACTAATGTATCTTTATGGCAGCCTGGAGTTTAACTGTAGATTTAATTCAAAGAAATAGTATGTTCAGACTAATTATATATAGTAGCCTTAATAAACTCTATTCATTTCATTTGAATACAACATATTAGTACTAACTTATTATGAAACATATACAAGATCTGGAGATATAATATAGGAGTCATGGTGACTAGGTGAGAATGGAACTGTGTCATTGGCCAAGATGTTCCGGGTTTGATCTTAGTGTTACCTAAGAAAGTTCCTCAGGATTTTGCAGCCTTGTTTGCCCTTGATGATGTTGCAGGACAGAGAGTCTGGCAAGGCAAAGCATCTATTTGATTGGAACCAAAAAAATGAATGTCTCATGCAGACATGCCGACAATGAAATGCACATAAAAGAGCCCTTCACAGTAGGAATTTGCAGAAAAGCTGCCAGCCAGGTAAGTTTTCTCTTGCAGCACAAAACATAATAAAACTATTTGATTGCAACAAAAAAATGAATCTCATGCAGACAATGAAATGTGCAAAAAAGAACCCTTCACAGTGGGAATTCAAAGAAGAATTTGCAGAAAAGCTGCCACACAGAAAAGTTTTCCCTTGCAGTACAAAGCATAAAACTTTATTTCAATTTTATTATGCAGAATGAATAAATCATACTCTGGAATGCTCCCATATCACAAACCTCCATGCCAAGAAACAGAAAATAAAACTGGATGAAAAAGCAGTATAGCATAACGCCTAATTCATTATGCAAACATGTACTATGTCTGATGGATGTCTGGATGAGACATACTACATCATGAATAATTCATAAAATACAAGTTGTGTCATTAACAACATGGATGTTATTCCGTCTGCTTGCACACACCTGTTGTGTTTGTAATATAAATAGAGACAATAGATTGATATTATAAAGTTGATGGAATATTCAGCCATGATGTGATGAGAGATGAATATTGATTGACTATTATGACCGGATCTATTCTCTCCGCTGGCTAGATAGTCAGACGATAGTAATCATTACTAATCAACTGTCTTATATATAGTCAGTAATTGAATAGAAACGTGTCTCACAGGATTTTACATAGGTCAGGACTACTGTTCCCTCTCAGCTGTATTAGCACCCAAATTTAATTATCCCCCATACGCACCGCCTCACCCTAAATGCAGTATGTAGTTTAATGAAAATAATTGCTTAGCTTACTCTGTAAATTCATTTTTCAATTACCATATTTTATTTGCATGTCAGACACAGGCTGCACCAAAATGATCTTGAAATAATTCAAATTTTACATTTGTACAAATAAATTGCACACACATACTTTTGTGAAAAGAATAAGATTTGCATACCATTGTTTTTTTTCGTACACTCAATACTAAGTATTAGAGGGTACACTGGTTATGACCATGGGTGAGGTTAATTTTGCACGAGCAGTGGCCCTTGCATCAACCTTATGATCATTAACTCATAAAACTGTCATGCAAATATTTATAAGAATCATTTTGTGCAATATGGTTGTGTAAGTGACATGGTAGATTCTTCAGACAGTCTAATTTAGATTTTTCATCTCTTCTTCATAATTTGGTTTGCCTTAAACTAAAGTCACAAAAAGCCATACAGTTTAAGTCTATCGTAACAGATAAAGTTATGTAATAAAGACTTTTATGATATAATTAATTAAGCAGAATCAATAATTAAGAAGAAGATGTATTATTACGTTTTTAACATGGTGGTGGGAAATCAATAGAAACTTATACTAAGTTGGACTTTATGGATTTGGATATTGTTTTGCTTAAGATGTTTTAGTCTTGATTGCGTTTATTTAACCTTTTTGCTGGTATGTAGAGGCTTTAAATGTCATTCTATTCAGATATGATGTTGACCCTATCATATTACCAATCATTAACCTTGTAGGAATTACAATGTATTGGCTAGACATGGGGTCACACCAGGTCAATATGAATAAGATCTTCATAAAACTATGTTTTAATTCTAGACTGTACCACTGGGATTGACATTAGTGAATCTAGTTTCAAATGATTACATCTGATAATTCTGTGTTTTTTTAATTAAAGGGATGTGGCTGTCTGTTTTTGTCTTTTTTTAACACATGGAATATCAGGTTTAAAGTCAAATCAACACAATATTTTGGTCATTTTGAGTCTAAGAAGTTCCTGATCATTCAGAATTCTTTTACATAGGTGGACCTCAGGTTTTCCATCACATTTGAATGACCAGGCCCGAATGGATGAATGGCAGAATGATTAGAATGTATGCATTGTATCATAAGGTCTGTCATTGAGTCAACTGACATGGTTTGGATTCCCCGGTAGGATTGCCTGTCCAACCTCATGGGTTTTCTTCAGTCCTATGGTTTCCTCCCACAGCTCAAGACCCCGACATGCAAGTTAATTATTGAAATAAAATTAAAATCATGTGTTAGTCCCGAAATGACCTACTTTGTGTCTTGTGGACGTAAAACCTTATTTCACTTTCTCTGTTTATTTCATTGGCAGAAAAATAAGGGTCCAAATAACAGTCCAATTGGTACATGTATTTGGATATCTACAGATGGATAAGTTTATATATAATCTAATTTCATTCAATCCTAAATAATGTCTGACACGAGGCTTAGATTCCTCTTCATATACACAGTATTTCGATTTGTTTCTCGTGTTCCTCTCCAATTTTATTTATACAGACGACAGTCAATCACATTTATCTGAATTTCATCCATTATCAATGAGCAGACGGGGTATGAACGAAATTAATTTGATGTCTCTTTCAAGTTGCGGAAGCTAATACGACATATAAAAAGCCTTTAGGATGGTAGAAGTTAGAATTTATGACGACATACAATAAAATATTTACAGGTCACCTGTTCATTGGTTGAAATATCTGATTATATGCTCGAAGAAGAGCAGAAAGACTGGATAAACAAATAAAAGCCATATATAATTTTTCAATCAATTCTTCAATATATAAGGCCATTTTGAGACTTATATTGTTAAAATTTTTATTCCATCAATTTGGTACAAAGAACTGTATATATCGGCAATGGGAATACACTGGATTGAATATATATCATTATGTTCAAGCTTAAACCTGTGAGCACACAGTCCCCATAGCATATAATATGGGAAATCAATCAGATATAATTATGAATACTCTTATCTTACATGTACTCCTGCTCACATATAAGCTAATCATCGAAATAATCCCACCATTGTAATTCTTTACCCCTTCCGCCACCCAGAAATGTTAAGGGCGACTTCATCGTTTTTCCACAAGATATATTTTCCTCCTCAGCTCCCCCTCACCAGTTGAGAGTGTCTCTCCCAGATTAGCTTAATTCGTATTAAGTGGATATCATGTCCAATTTTATCTTTTTTCTTTCTGTATCTAATATATTTTATAGAGAATAACATTAATTAAATTGTCGCCCATGTAGAATACCTCATGAATACAAATGGCTGAAAACCATGCAATATAAAAAATGTGTTTTCCATCCTCTTGTAAAAGCCCTGCATGAGAGTGTCCAACAATAACCTAATTTGGGGTGAATTGATGATAAACACCATTTTCTATATATTTGTATATCTATTTCACTACACCATTCTGTATCTGAAATAATTTATTGAGGATTCAGTCAATAATTACTGTGTGTCATGTACAATAACTCCCGGGAATTATAACATATGTAAATGGCTGAATAACATGCAATAAAAACTGTATAAAATATACAAACGACATTTATAGCCAGAACTAACTAATTTATCAATTTTTTTCACCAATAGAATACAAAATGATTTTCATGTGTAACTATTTTCCCGGATTTCATGACATTAGTGAGTAAATAGCACTCCCCCCCTCGCACCACACTTTCCTCCTTCTAAATGTTAAATTCATGTCATTCCTTGGTCAATAATATTTTTTGAACATTCTGATTATCTTTATTGCATAAACGACAAAGAGCTCAACCAAAGAGATGTATTTCCAAGATAGGGTATTATCAGGTCATTTCAAATGGAAGAGGGTGAGTGGAAATATAGAATTCATTATTATGTTCAAATTAATGGAAGGGGGTGGGTGGACGAGAGGAAATATAGGATTCATTACTCAACCAATATGTCACAAATTTCTGTAGGGGATTGACCACCTCATTAAATGTTTGCTGTGCATGGTAAAAGGAATCTATAGGCTCTGACTACATTACATAGAGCAAAAATAACACAATTTTATATCGGACAACAATCACTGGTTTATTATACACAATCCTGACATCTGAGTGACATCATAATAGTACCTACGCTCTGACATCATTTTAGTATGTGATTTCCCTCATTCATGTTTATTTACTTCCTGACCCTCTGCCACAAAATCGTGACTTCACAAAAACCGGGCAGATAATGGAAATTAGAACACTCTTCTTCAATTCTCTACCAGATAGTCAACAAAAACCTTTGTGCATTAAAGAGAGGAAAAGAGGGAATTGCTATAAATATAAACACATTACATTCTTCCATCATGAACCAAGAACACCAATTACTATATAATCTTTATATGTTCATGAGTTGCCTAGATTGGTTCCTCCCATGCTGTTGGCAAGAGAAATATGTCTTCTACTGACGCAGTCAGAAAAACCTTTGGCTCATCCATTGAAGTTGTATGGTTTCTATTCTCTATCTGTCATTGCAGCATTGATTCCTGGCACTTGGTGACCGTCATCAGTTTTGTTAAATTTATCAAAGATTTAGATTGAAATGGAAAAACATAAACAAATTTAATGACTGAAGCAAATATATATCACAAATCTTAACGATTCTTGGATTTTTTGACCTTGTGGTGATATGTTATTTCATTCACAATATTCTAATCTAAGCAAAAAAAGTTCAACCAATAATGTGAATCTCTTAGGGTTAAAGATTATTTTAGCAACTGGAGGCTTTTCTTTGACAAGAGGAAATTAAACCCAGTAAATAATAGATTGGAAAAATATAGAAAGGAGTATTAAATCACTTGTGGTATACATATCTTTTCTTTTACGGGGTAAACTGTATTTAACAAAATCAAGTAAGCAAATGATCATTTTGTGACAAACATCTATATTTTTAGTTTCATGTGTCCATTGCAGAATTTTGTCACTTCATTTTTGAATTCCAACTTTTAAGGGCTCTATTATGTGCACTCTAGTCCAGTATGTACACAGATTTACACAGTTTTCTGTCCCATCCGAATGGCAGGGCACAAATTCCTTGTCAATCCAACAAGGCACATGCCACAAATTAATTATACTTTATTGAATGTGACTCAAATGGATAGATATACTGATCGAGTTTTAAATTTAAACTGGGTGCTTATAATTGTTAAAAAAAACCCCTGAAACTTGTCAGTATAGTGGAGCTAGATTAATTGGTATTACTGGAATATGGTATTGAATCGAGTTTATTTATAAAAATAGTGTGAAATGTCAACAGCAGCTCGATACATGTATCTTGACATTTTACACTATTTTTATAAATAAACTCTTTATTTGATTATAGAAGGGAAATAACATACTTCACATTCTTGTTTGAATCACTGTCTTTCAGGTGAAATTATAAGAAGGAAATGTGAGTTTTTATTTGATTAGGACTATAATATAGTGACTCTTATTTCAGTCACAAGATAAAAATGTGACTTCAGTTCATTTACACACTTAAAGATGCATATCACTTTCAACAAGAGAAATAAATGTACCAGCAATAAGTTTAACCCTGATGTCATTGTTTAACTAATATGGAGCTGTGTTTCATTCGTAGACCATCTATATTTAATAGACATATTCACAGGTCGTCGCAGAAAATCTGCATACATTCCACTTCAGCTTTGATGTATCTAGTCAAATCACTGTCAAGTTCCCAAAGTGCTACTTCCACTTTAATGTTACCTGACCGTGCATGCAGGTGAAGTATATTCAACCTGCTTGTAATCCTAAGTGGTGAGGAGAGCTGGTTCAGCATATGTACATATTTTTGTTTAAAGATGCACACTTATGAGGAGTCGAATATGTGTATTGTTTAGCTTAATATGATCCCTAGTTTTCATGGAGCCAACCATGTGCAAATTTCTATTAGAGGCTCAAATATGTTCTCTATTCTTTTAAAGTAATATCATCTTTCCCATGTACAGGCATTGTAAAATATCCACTTTCTGGGGGTCAAGCATGTGCAGGATTGTTTGGTTATTTAAAAGAAATATCCATTTTCCATGTCTCCTTTTCATAATTTGACTGAGATTTCTATCCAAGTCATGTCCACTTTAACCATCCTACCGTTAATATAATCAGCTACTATTACTAGATGTATGACTAATACTTCTAGTGGATAATACTCTACATTATACTCTATAGGGCCTCACCTTCACATTAACATTGATACACAAACACAGTGGTTATAATACATCAGATCACAGTCATTCACCCTTTCCTATCAATAATATATTTGCATAAATATGTGTACTTTTTCAGGGGGAGATGTTTTATGAGCAAGAACCTTCTTCGATCCACATGTCTCTATAGTCATATGTGTTAAACGCTACAAGTCTTCTTAATGTGCGTGGAGGTTGGGTGTTCTATCCATGCATTGGGCGAGAAAGCTCATCTCGATTTTCCAGCATGGTTTCCCCTTGTCAGTGATGTAGAACGGAGGGCCTGACAAGGATAGCTGCCTAGTCATTCGGATTGGACGAAAAACCAAGGTCCCGTGTACACATTGGAGTGCACGTAAAAGATCCCTTGGCAATTGGAATTAGATATAAGAGCAGGCCGTAGTGCCACTGCCTGGGCAAAATTTCCCTAGCACACTGTATGGCATTTGCCTGTCTTCCATTAGCCCAGGTTAGGTGCATAAGAGTAGGACGTTAAACCCCATTTCATTTCATTTCATTTCTTCTTAATGTTCATGTCCATCACTACGGCCCCCACCCACCCTTCCTCTCCACCCACAGTATTTCATAGATAAATGTATTAATTTGGGTCCTTTTTAAAACATCACAACTTTTGACAATTTCCCCAGTCACTTACAATTAACATGTAGTTTTGTGAGTCAAGAATCCACAGATTCTTAATTATAGATGTCAGTGTCTATTAACGAGCTTGGCACTGATGTTTCAGTGTTATTGGTTCCTGGAAGTCATCATATATTTAGCCTTGGGTGAGATTCATCATTGCTACTAGAAGTAGTATGACTAATACATGTAGGCCTACCGATATTCAAGCAAGGACAACTCGATGAAAATATCAACATAACAGAATAATGGTCCCTAAATATTTTTTAAGGAGGATATATATACATGTATTTTTATAGTAGGTTTTGGGATCATGTCCCTTGTTGATCAGTGGTGTAAGGTATAAGTATTGGCAAGAAAAATTGTCTAATCGATTTGATGTGATGATAAAGGATAGGTCAACAAAAAGAGAGAGAGAGAGAAATAGGGTTTAATGTCCACTCAACACAAAGTAGGTCATTTTGGAAATAATATATGGTTCAATTTCATTTCCCTAATCCACTTGTACGATGTGGTCTTTAGCAGTGGGAGGAAACTGCACGACCCAGAGAAAACCCACGAGGTTGGACAGGCGATCCTACTCCTTGTCACATACAACCTGGGAATCGAATCCACACCAGTTGACTCAATGAAAGAACTTATCATATGGCACACACGTGCTAACCATGTGCCCATCCAACTCCTTAAGGCCAACAAAACCTTAATTGAGTATACTGTTTGGGGCATGACATGTCCAACCAATCATTGCCCACGGTAAAAAGTGTAAATGTATGACTAATACTACAGGATAGAGAATCTGATTGAAGAAGCAATAAAATGTCTCTGATTATATTGATGATGTATCAATACACTTTTATCACATACACTATTACTTCTATGTATGACTAACTGCAATGACTCAGTGCAAATGATGAATAATGGCTGCAAGGAAAGAAATGGTGATGGAATGAATGTCATGTCAGCACTAAATGTCAGCAAAAGAGACCAGATTATTCAGAGGCTTTAAGACCGATGAAAGTACAAAACAAAAGGATTGTAGAGTAGCTTAAAGAATTAAATAGACAAACAGTTTGTTCAAAGAGACATTATTCATAGATATTCTAATACATATTTATATGAGGTGCTGAAGTACATTGTACGTAGAAGTGGATTTCTTACATAACTTAAATTATTGAAGGTTCATGGATAAATAAATCAAAACTCCTGTTGGTTGTTATAATTAATAAGGTGGATTAAGAATATTCGTTATAATACATGTATATAGCTCACTGAATTAAGTAAAACTGTGCAGATTATAACAACATATTTACTATTGGGCTGAATTTATCAATTGTGAAAATAATACATATTTAGAATTAACTGTATTTGCCCTAGTAAAATATCACTGCACAGATGTCAAGACTTTTACTGGAACCGGGGAAACAAAAATAAATGATTTCTACTGCTAATTTCTAAGAATTATCAACAAGTCAGTTTGTTGAAATTTGTTCCAACATTTAAACCCTTGACAGGCCGCATCTGGCCTGCAGACCGCATGTTTGACACCTTACTTCATTTTTTTTTTGTTTCGTCCCAACGTCAGCTTTCAAGGTATCACCCCTAGCTGTGGCCTCTAAATAAGCTAAAGGGAAAACTATACAAATTTGATGTATAAGTCCACTACAATTAGACTAATATGAGCACTATTCCTTGATTACTGGTTAGTCAGTTATTGCTCATGGTTAGTCAAGCATCTAATTCTTGAGTAGGATTTCCAAATGAGCATCTCCCGTAAAGAAAATGAAAGATTACTGCATCAAATGTCTTGATTCCAAGGGTGAGGGTTAGGGTTTTTTGTAGGTGCCAGTTATTACATTGTGTACATTAAGATATACATAGTGCACTGATTTCCTCTCAACTTTATAAATGCATCATTTACTATAAACATGTATAAAATGTATTTCTGAATTGTCATAAGATGATTTCTTTCATAAATTATATATATATTTAATATCAACTGCCTGCCATAAGTACATGTGATATCATATCATCACAAACTCTAACCACTAATCAGAACAATTTGCATGTTGATAATCAACAACTCCTATTCACAGTCCAAACATAAATCATTCGCAAGTTCCTGTCTTTATTCAGGACTTCAGGCAATCATCATTTATATCACTGTAAATGTCTCCAGTACTGAGATGTTAAATGTCATAGGTCACATGTCTGATCAAAGTTCCTACTATTAAGAACAATATTTTACAATATTTACTGTTAATTACATAGCAATATTCAAGTAAATATAGCATTATTAATATTTAATGTATTTGTAAATTTGCATTGTTTTCTTTCCCTGAAAATAGACAAAGTAATATTGTGCTATTTTCTAGTCACAATGAACCATTTTCTGGGGTTAATAGCAATATTCATGTAAATATAGCAATATCGACATTTAATTAGTGTTCACCTCTGGAAATATACAGTCACAATGAAGCATTTAATTTAAAGGGGTTTAAAATGAAAAGTCATTGATTGTGTTCAATGACTTTGATCATTTGAAAAATTAGCATTAGCACAACATGAATTGTTATTGAAGAAGTTTTTTATTTATGACAATTATAATTTGTGGGTACTGTTTCTTTCTAAATGTTCTGTGCCGTAAATGACATGTGGTACATTATCTTCAATCATAGTATTTGCACATTTTGAAAGTCATTTCTCAAAAGTGCAATATTTTGAGCTGTTGGTTGAAATGCACATGTATATGTACAGTGTTTGGACATTTTGAAAATAATGTCTCAAAAGTGCAATATTTTGAGGTGTTGGTTGAAATGACCCTACAGCCCTATCCTGTGTATCCATCTGAATTTTGAGTTACATGTCATCATGTCTGGTCGAAATGCCCTCTTGTCTGTATGTAACAGTCAGATATATTTAAGATGGTTCATCTATAATGAATAAATATCTTATTTATTGATCAGACGAATAACTGACAACATTTACATTTATATGCTACTGCATGGTTCTTTCTTTGTCAAACCTATACATGATTATATATATTTATTTTGTAACAGAATAAGTGGAATTTTGCTTGAAATTCAATGTAATATAAAATCAAGACTTTTTTGGTATTTCAAACTGAATTATCTGTTTTACCCCCAAAATGCCATGGTGTTTAGCAATTGATGTGTATACAACTTATTTTTTTCATCATGTATCTTGTAGAATCAAGCACGAGTTGATGGAAAAGAGACATAATTGTGGATCATTAGTCATGAGTTGGCGGAGACAATTAAGATATTGTGTATCATGTAAGACCAGTTTTGAGTTGATGGAGACAATGTATCTCGAAAAAAACAGTCATTAGTTGATGGAGACAAGACGTGTATCTTGAAGAAGCAGTCATTAGTTGATACAGACAAGACATGTATTTTGAAAGGCCCACTCATGAAGTGATGGAGAAAAGACCTAATATAATATATACATTTTTTATAAAAAAAAAACTGCAGACATGAGTTGGTGAAGATCAAGTATTTTGAAAGCCCGGAACCCCTAAGTCACCTACATTTTATTCTTTTATTATAGTTACCACTGTTTGTCATGTATTTTGTACACGGTGAACAGTCCATTTTCTGATTACACTATTTTGCCTCGACCGTTTTTAGGACTTCGAATTTTGACTAATGGTTTGGATTGTTCGTACTTGGTTTTATTTTATTGAAACAATTTATATTTCCTATGGCTGTGAAATACTGTATAAGGAATGCAAGTTAGTTATTTGGTGAAAAATGAGGTTAACATGATTCTTTATGATTTTAAAGGGCTGTACAAATTCTTATTGCTAATATATGTTGACGAAAAATTTGATTATAATCAAAAATTCAATTATAACTAATGCTATTTTTGACTTAAATTCTTTTGTTTGCCCTTAAATTTGTTTCTTAGAATGACATTTTATTCAGTTTGTTTCCATTTAATTTAGAATGACAATAAAATGAGTTTTATGTTGACAGCGTAATACGATCTTGTACTGCTCTCAGCTCAATACTTTCTCTATTTTAATTTAATATCACCACAGATAGATGAACAATACAGGCATTACATGACTACAATTACCCACAATTACTGTCATTATTTCTACTTCCTGTTTCCCAGGGGGTCATATAATTCTATAGAATCATGTCTCATTATATGGTCACTTAAATCTGTTCCTTTGATGCGATATAATTTAGTTACTGAGTAAGTTCTAATTCCCTTCAGGATCAGATATTCTTCGTCTCGCCTTAGATTACACAAATCGAAATCAAGATGAAATGGGGTCAAATGTCCTACTTTTCTGCACTAACAGACGGGCAATCGTCATGATAATTATTATAATAATCTACATTTATAATGGCACTCACTCCATCCATATTGCATGCTCTAAGCATGGATGATAATAACCAGTCCTGATAATACATAACAAAAAAATGAGTTTGTGTTATTGGTGAAATTTTGCTGGGACTAATTAATCTTAGTCAAATTCCAACTGTTAAGGTTTTTTATACACTGGACCTCGGCTATTCTTCCAGCAATGTGCACCATTGACAAGGGGAAACTACACTGAGAAATCCCTTGGAACTTTCCTAGAAAACACTGGAATTGATCCAGTAGCCATGATCACACCACTTCTCTCCCACCCTTAATACATGTTCAAACCAGTTGGCTATATGTGACAGGGTATGCTTACTCTTTACAGAACATCTGATACAACCTGTACTTTATGTCAATTTGAGTAAATATTGTGTCACTGTACTGCCCTTTTGAAAGCCCTGTGTATGACACTACATGTATGGCTGGAATATGTTAATATTTATTATAAGAAATCTAAAACAAAAAATGCGCCAGCCATTTTGAAAAACTCTAAGATACACTATGAACAAAGTTGATAATATTGGCAAAAATATTTAAATAACTGTAACTAAAGAAACATTTTTCTCCTGGGAATGAAAGTAATTTAATAAAAACAACTCCTTTATTCTTAGAACAGCAAGAATATTGACATATATGGCATGGTGACCCTCACACATCAAATCAAACCATGCAGCCATATTGCGTACAAAAGGAACTCTCTAGAGAAAGAGGTAACAATCATATAACCCACATCTTCACTTAACCTTCGATCATGTCGTATTTCATCCCATCACACAACTCCATGGAGATAACAGATATTGTTATTCTGCTGAATATCGATACATTCCGACAGTTGAAACCAGTTATATAGAACAGCAGCTATAAGCCTAACGTTAATTTTATAGATTACAACTATACTGCAGAAAATTGATCGTCTACTTTTTGTTTCTCATTCACAAAACTAATTTTAACAGAGAAATATATCAATATGGCCGCAATGATATTTCACAGCTCTGTAAAATTTTCAATTAATATGACAGAGTGGCCAAAACATTGAAAACTTATTTCTAATGTGATATTGACAAATGCCGATTTTTATTTTATTTTAATGCGATATAAGTATGGATATAAACACGGAAAGGAATTGAGATAAACACCTCATTAACACAAAACTTTGCTTAATTTGAGATGAATAGATGGATATGATTATATGGTCAAGTTGAAAATGTTATTAAAGAGAATTTGCAGTGACAGCATCATTTCTGCCAACTTTAATCAATTTCAATGTGTCATGGGTTATTTTACTAGCATGCCAATAATAGGGATAAAAGATAAAAATTTCTTTCTCTGATTTCAAATCTTTTCTGGGGTTCTCCAAATATGTAGCCTTAAATGAATATAATATTAATAGGTAAAAGAATCATTCATACAAATGATTTTACACTCTACTATATATTAGTCTCTGTCTTATGAAAAGAGATAGAGAGAGAAATGGGGTTTAATGTCCACTTGACACAAACCAGGTCATTTCAGGACTAACATAAGGTTGGATTTTATTTCAATAATTTGCTTACACATAGGGGTCTTTAGCAGTGGGAGGAAACTGGATGACCCTGAAAAAAACCCATGAGGATGGCCAGACAACCCTACTTCTTGTCACGTACAACCGGGGAATCGAAACCATGCCAGTTGACTCAATGAAAGACCTTATATACAGTTTGCACATGCTAACCATTGCCCATCCAATTCCTCCATCCACCCCCACACCCCCGATTTTGGAAAGTTGGATCTCAAAAACAAATATCTGTCCAACCATGATTTAATTTCGTTTTACAAAACTTTGATGAATTGAACATTTGTCAATAAACAGGAATAATGGTGAAAGAAATCTTTGTGAAAATCTTGTGATGAACATCTTTTAAATCCATCTGTAACCAAAATCCCGAGATTATTAACATTATTACGGTGTTGATAATTTTTATTCTGTGTTTTCTTTATTAAATTTTAAATAATCATCAATTTGAATACATTTTAACATGGACATTTAACCAGTGTAGAATTAGATCTTTTCAAAAGAATGCAAACGATGATCTAAAGTTGAAGATAATATACACAACATTTTGCCTGTATGCACAAACTTGATCTAAATGAAAGAAATTTTGTTAAAACACTGATTCCAAATTTTCTTTTTGAGGGATTCTGAAATAAGGGTCTACACAATACATACATGTTCTACGTACGTACTTTACTACTGATAATAAGAAAACTGTGTTCTTTTAACTCTACTCTAGACAAGGGTCGGAATTGAATTTAGCCTGATTTATAGACTTCAATAAAACATTTTATATTGATACTAGATTATCCAGACTGTTGATCAATACAAGAAAGTCTGATAAAATTAATCACATCTTTTGTTCAAGACTACCCTTGATGTAAATTTAATTATTTTCAACGTGTGAACGACACGATTCTATTTCCTATTTCCATTATGTAACTCTTTTACTAAAATCAATAACTACCTTATAGCTATTTTTTTACAAGCCAGTTGTTGAGAGTCGAGACCTATAAATGGACATCAAAACCAGGCAACGTTTTATCGCACTCCATGTTATCTGTCTGCTTGGAAATAATCCAACGATTCCCCACTAAACATCAGTAGATGGTTAATCCTTAGAGGATCTGAGAATTTACATCATCTGATTTGACCATCATCTCAGCATGGAATTGGTCTGCACTTGAAAGTAATTCTTTCACCTTCAGAACCAGGCCGAAAGAAAAGAAGATTTTTGAAGGAGAAGCATGAATGTTTGAACATATTACAACAACAGTCAAAACAATTCTTATATGTAGTATTATCTGAAAGCTCACTCAGGGTGGTATCTAGCGGGGGTGCAGGGGGTACATTACAGGGGTGGGGGGGTATGTGTGGGTGTGCTCGGTAACCCGGGCATTATATTGGGCCCCTCCTACCACTCTGCTGTACCCCGACTTTTAATATCCTACATACGGCCCTGAGCTCACTGCTTGGGTACAACTGTCTTTACTAGTCTGGATAGCAAAGAAAAGCAGGATGTTGAAATTCAATTCATTTCTCTGAACCCTGATCTTATTATACCCCTGCAATAGTGTTTAAATTTTTCTTTTGGTTATAAGATTGGGATGATTTAACACAATTTTCCGATGCTAATCTCCATTAGCATATATTACAATTAATACCTTCTTATTGTAAACTGGTGTTTTTCTTTTATTTTGAAATTCATTATGCGACTACATCTATTCCATTGACGCCACTAGACTATACTTATCTCCAGTACGCCAATCAAATGTCAAGAAAACTTGCAGTTAGATTCTGGAATCGATATGTTAATTGATCTATACGAAAGTGGTTGTCTAATCTCAAAATAGTTTAAATGTCAATGAACACAAATAAAATGAACAGCGTAATTTAAACAAAGAATAATAAATCATTTGAAATTAAATCAAGAATAAATATTCAAAGCTTAGCAGATTAACAAACAACTGAATAGCCATATTCTTGATATATAAATTCCAAATATCCATATTGGTGCCTACATTTAGTTATTGATGCCTACATGTGCCTTTCAGTACATATTAAACTCACTAACATTCATTCAAAGTCTCTGGTTGTCATTTCAGGGATTGCCAACCCCTTGCCAACTACGGTACAATATTGTAAAAGTTGAGCCTCTAAAAGGATTATCATTTTAAAAATGGTTCAGTTTAATTATATATTTACAAATTAAAGCTAGCTATCTATCATAAACATTCAACATCCACCTTAAATATTTTGATGGTCCTAATTTTATTTTGATAGAAGAATAACTACCTTTGGTTTTACACAATAAAGATTAACGTAGCTAAGTCTCTAACTCAATATCATCCAAAATCTTTAACTTTGAAAACACAAATTATTTGTCAATTCAATTCAACATTGATGCTGTGATCTTCCTGGAAAAAGATGGGCTTCTGATATTTAAGACAAAATAAACATTTTACCATTGGTACACGAATCATGTACCATTATGTGTTTCAGCCCCAGTTCTAGCAAGCGACTCGGGGAACGAGGCTAGACATATTGTACCAAATCAAACAGCGTATGTAGATTGGAATAACCAGATGCTAGAAATTTGCATTTGATTGAGACTGCTGGCTTATTTCATGGAACATAACTGATTTGAAATTAGAGTAAAACGGAAACCATTGAATGGAAATCAGTTTATATACATTCATATTACAGTATTACATACATTGCGACCAAATTGTGTCAATTTCTAGGTGCCAAATGTCAGCGATTTAGCTCCTTTAAATAGACAATATGTGTACCCTTTATTATAAGATGTGGAAAATTTGATATTTTACAGAAAATGCAAATAACAGACAATCTTCATCTACGTTAATTGACCTCAACAGGTTTTTGCCAATATAATCTTTTGAATAAAGCATACCAGAATCTACAAGCTATAATTGGTGAGACATTAAGATTTTAATAGGTAGTACATTATGTTTTTATCCCATTTTTTCTTATTGAAATCTTCTGAAGATAATATTTAGCACATGGGACATCAGTTAGTCACTTGTATGTTTTAATATCAAATATAAAGTTAGAATCTATACTGTAATATTATTATTCATTTCGGTGGTATTGAATATGAAGGACTGTCTATATATATATACATTATTAATATCTGAAGACGCCTATAGAGGGCAGACAGCTAGCTTATATAATTTAATGTATGTCAGAATGAAGTAAAGTGGAGAATTTTTTACCTGGACGAATTTTTCTATATTTTGTATATATAAATGAATTATAAGTTGTGATGACTGTCTTGCATTAGGCAGAATACACTTATTCCTATTGGGACACCCGCTATCAATTTTATTAACTGAGAATTTGGGTATTTCTTTGATAATTAGGTCAGTTTACCTAATATCTATTGATTAGGTATTGATTATATCACCATGGTTACCATGGCATCATATTTATTATTGATACAAATAATTGTATCATCATCATCAATTATCATTGAGACTGACAGATTGCCATTGAACCTCGCACTTGATTTAACATATAGCTCTGATTACTTAATTAGGTCTCCAGTGTTTTTACTTATTTGACACCAGAGAGAAAGAGATAGAGAGACAGGGTTTAACGTCCACTCGACACAAACTAGGTATTTCAGGACTAATATATGGTTCAATTTTAATTTAATAATTTGTTTGCGCGTAGGGGTGCTTAGCAGTGGTAGGAAACCAGAGGACACTGAGAAAATCCACGAGGTTGGACACGCAACCCTTTATGTTCATCTAGGGAATCGCAGCAGACTCAATGATAGACCTAATGGTGCAGCACGCACACAAAGCATTCGGTCATCCAACACACTTATTTGACACAATATTATAGCTTAGTGTCAGTGATTTCAGTGCATTTCAGGTTATAAAATACTCTCGGCACCCCTGCCGTTCTCAGTCCCAATAATCATTTACAATGTATTGTGAACAGCAACAACTGGTTTATTAGTATTAGCCATGCTTAGGGCATCTATTTGTTTAATTTGATATACTGTGTGTTGGTACTAACTTGGAATGTCAGTGTACATGTATACTTTTTATCTTGTCCACAGGTTTGTCTTATGGAAGTTATTTAACATGCAGTATAGTCTTCCTACATTTACTATTAATTTATCAAAGGCTTGGGTTTAGGTCTCCAAATTCTTTTTTACCCACAAACAGATGTGTTTAAACGAAATAAAATGAAATGTGTTTTTGCATCCCATCGGGGACGACTAGCGATTTAACCAATAACACACTAAATCTGAATAAAACAGCTAATCTTGACAGTAAGTAACATATGCCCTTTAATGGTGAGAGAGTGACTTAAAGGTGTGCTAATAATCACCCATAGATAAAAATAAGCGTTGATCTACATGTACTGTGTAGAATGTTCAGGTATTAATGTGTTGGTTTCGATTTTTCTAGAGCTAATTTTAAAATCTATGATGTGTTCTTGTTACAGTGTCAATCATTGATTGCAAGTTACTAGATTAAACCATGCAATATTGATTATAACAACCAGTTATTTGTGTAATAATCAGAGGTAAAATACAAGTAGATATAGATATCAACCGGATTTATTGATTATAGAAGCAGGTGAATCAGTATACTTATATACTACACCATTTATATTGGTTTCTTGTATAATATTTTAATATGATGTGTCACCATTTTGTTTAAGATTACATCCTGACATAAAAGTGAGCAAAGTATGTATAATGCATTATCATTGAAAGTTGTACTGGGTAATTATGAAATGGACAATGGCACTCGGAAGGGATGTTAAGACACTTTTAAAAACTATATGTTTCTTGGTCCAGTGTAGTTTTCTTTTTGATAGCAGATATATACAATTTGTGTAGATAGTAGATGTATATTAATATACAATATGTGTATATAGTATATACCCAATAGATGTCTTGATAGTAGATGTATAAAATATGTCTAGATAGTAGATGCATTATATACCCGATATATGTCTAGATAGATGTATTTCTAGATGTAGATGTATATAGTATATACACTATAATCAAATATAATATACCTATCTATATAGTAGATGTACATATTATTACATTGTAAGAGAATGACATACATGTAGATAATATATTTCTTTATAAAAGATATACTGGTAATTTACTGTTGACTGGCGTTAAACAAAGACACCAGCCTAGTACAAATACCACAATTCATATCTGACACAGTTTTTTTTTTATGAATAAACGCATCTGTTGAATTGTAATATCTTATCTAATAACCATATACTTTATTTCTTTATTAGTAATATCCCAATAATAAACACAAAATATTCAATATTATTAAAGAAATATCATACATGTATTTTTACATATAGGCCCTATACAAAACACTTCTTGCAAGTGAATATACATGTAAGCAGGGCTTCCACTTCAAAATTGTCACAGTCAATCATTTTTGATCATGCACGAAACTTTGAAAAATAAATTTACATTTGTTATTCATGGTAGGGTTTTGTGAATTCACCTGTCTATACGACTTTCTCAGCATGGGGTACACAATGTAAATATAATATGTATCAATAAAAAAAAAATACTATTTACAACTTATACAAAATAAATGAAAAGAAATACGGTTCAATGTTAAACTTTTTTCAGCACCTAATGGGGGCTAATGAAGTCGGGCATACAGCATGGAGTGTGGTGTGCTATGAGGAAAATTTTATAGAGAAAGTGGCATTTCCAGTTATTCTTCATTAATTCTTTTATGTGATAATGCCAATGAGTGTACAGTTGGACCTTCTTTCTTCATAGAATATGAATGAATGGGAAATCTAATGCTATAGGTTCCCACTATTACGATTAGCGCAATCATGTATTTTAATCGTGAGGTAATCATTGTGACCCTATCGGGTTTATCAAATATTGGTCAGTCATAGCAATCGCATTGATCACATCGAAACATACCCGAACGTATCTGCACGAACCAAATCGTGTACTGAATAGGGTCAATCCTATTGTAATGCATCACACGATAGTGGCAACCTAGCTTACGGAACTTTCTTTTTTGTTATTGAACCTGTTCCCCCTTGATTACTGAGGAGCCAGAATAATTGGCATCAAAATATTTAATTGTCATCAAAAATCCAAGACTTTTGAGTTCATAATGTAACAATGAATATTTTTTGTAACCTTAGAAAATATGCAACTGTTAACCACTACCATGGCTAAATGTTTCTGCAGTATTTTCGCTCAAAAACAGTTGTCTTAGTTCAAATGACGTTCACCGAGGTAATGTAGAATATTATGTTAAGTATAGTAAATACATGAGATAAATTTACACATGTCAACATAGCTAATAAACAATCAAACAGTTATCATGTTTACATGGTGATTCATTGACACAGGTATTTACAGTTAAATTCTACACGATCTCTACCTCTAGTCACTAATATAGTTTATCATATACAGGGGGTCACACTTATACATTCCATATTCAACAGATTAAACTAAGCACATATTGCATGAATACATACATGTAAATGTTGTGTATTCAAATGAACATTATCATATTGGGTATTCAATTACGTGAACACATTATAGCATTGGGTATTTAAATGAACACATGTATTGGGTATTGCGATGAACGCATATAATTGGTATTCAAATGAACACATAATAATTGAAATGAAATGAAATGAAATGAAATGGGGTTGAATGTCCTACTGTTCTGCTCCTAAACTGGGCTATTGAAATGAAATGAAATGGGGTTGAACGTCCTACTGTTCTGCTCCTAAACTGGGTTAATGAAGACAAGCATATGCCATACACAGTCTATGAGGAAAATTATTTTGCCTGGGTAACAGCGGTATGGCCTACTCTTATATCTAATTCTAACTGCCAAGGAATCTTTTCCGTGCACGCCCTCTGTCCAGCATCAATGACAAGGGGAAACAGCCCCGGAAAATCTGGGGTCGAACACCGGCTTAGCCACCGTGATCTCCAGTGAAAGGAAAATATCAATATTGTTTTCTATCACATATCTACACATTTTAATGACAGTATTAACACTTTTAACAAGAAAACCCCTTTGTATGTAAATTCAACTCTCAGCCAATGAAAAGGATGCATTCTCAAAATAATTCAGATTAAGTTTCCATGAATAAGGCTACAGCTGTAATCAAACTGTAAGTTAAAATTATACTGAATGAAAACTGGTTTGAATTTAATTTTTCTTCTTGTCCCCAATAACTAGAGATTATATACCTAATCAATTATACACATTTCAACAATATCTTTAATTTGCATTATAATATAAAAGATATTATTTTAGATAAGTATATAAAAATTAAATCTAGTTGCTATGTAATACAACCAGGGGTTATATTTCATTACCTATATGACCTCAATAAATTAAAACTTCATACTACTGGAGTCCTTTGTGTATATTTATCATAAACAAGTCATATTACCTCTAGGTTTATATATAATCTATCAAAATCATACCTGCCATAACGATATATGGGGATCTATAATATTGTCCACCGCTTTCACAGAAGATATTCTCTTAGCTGAAAAATCTTTATTCTCTCAGCTACAAGAGATATTATACTGTAGAATGAAATCGGTTCAGAGCCTCTCTGGTTGAAAAGAAGCTGCTCATTCAACAAAGACACATACAACGGGCAATTTCAACCTGGTCCAAAAAAAGAGAGACGCATACTAGTTGCTTCCCACTTCCAATTTCCAAGGCATAGTCCAAACCCTGACTCTCATATAAATAAACTATTTGGTGCTAATTCGTATTTAAATATATTAAACTCCTGAGGTGCCATATTAAATTACTTTTGCAGTATTTAATGTTTAAAAACCAAACTACTTTATGGAATCAACAACAAATCTAAACTTGGGCACTCCAACCTATTTTATTTTTGTTTTACTATAATATTGTTCCATTAAAGCCCCAACTTGAATGAATAAACTTTGCATTAAAGAATGAAACTGTTCATTTAAATGTAATACACTCCTGTCAAACAGAAATCACCAACTGATTCAAGCACAGATCGTATTTCGTTAGAATTTTTATAGTTCAAAATTTTGTTTTACTTGTTCTCAAGAGTTGTTATATAACAGGCATTCTCGTTGATGTGAAACATTAGCCAATGAAATGGTCTGTTACAGTGAATTTGTGGCGAGCTCTGCACGGAACTGTGGGTAAACCATAGAATCATCAATGATAAATGATTAATCAGTGACTGATGCAATAGGGTCAAAAGCTGCTCATATGACCCCTGACATAACATCCAAGTACAATTGGTCAGGTCTTCATGTAGTGTAGATCATCAAAAGTATAAAAAAAACGTGACAAAACATTTATAATCCCTATTTTATACCTAATAGACCCACTACTGTTAGTCCAGACTAGTGACAGCTTTGTTATATTAGGTAGAGATACAAATTCTTAAAAACATATAAATAGACTGAATGAAATAACCAGGAAAGGATTTATGAAAAAGGGTTTAATGTCATATTTTCTGTACTGACAGACAGAATTCATTAATAAATTTTTATAAAATATATGTGCAAGTGTAAAAAAATAGAAAATAGGGTGTGCAAAAATTGCATGTGAGGTTTTGTGGTTTCACCATTAAAGCAGAAGCTTCTACACTTATTTTTAAAACTGAGCAGAATAAAAAAAAACAAAACATTTTTTTCGTCAAATGTGGTTTAACATTCATTTTACCATGATAAAGCTTTTTATTTACCATGTATACACTAATATAATTTCTATGTTATGAAGGGTCCCCCGCTGGAGCCCCCCCAAAAAACCCACCCCAAACCCAATAATGACTAAATGTATCCCTGAATATAACACATCTGAATGTAATATAACATACAATGTAATTTACTATTTCTACTATTAAAAAGCAGTTTGTGTAATAATGATGTCTGTCCTGGTTTAAATGAGTAGAAATATATGACAATAAACATTTTATTCCACACGGATATAAAATTCAAAGTATAATTTCCATGCATGATATTACCACTATTAAAGCAGTTTGTGTATTATTTGCAACAAAGATAAAATGGCTAACCACAAGATAACCATAATACACTGTATAAGTCGCTTACCTGTTCTTTGTGTTGAGATGGTTTCGCTTCTGTAGCAGACGACACTGCGACTACAACCAGGACAAAACCCCACAAAAACATTTCCCCTCTCATCTTTCACAAATTATCTACCCATATATTCCAAAATACTACAATAAAAACATAGAACTATAAAAGACCTAGCCCGATTCTCGATCCTCGGTCCTTTTATGGCAGTAATACTCTGGTTGTCATGTAAACGCACGCTCACATCACGCTGTCAGCTTCCAAACGACAGAAGCAGTTAAAGAGTCGAGACAGAGCGTGCTTTTTCATTCTATTAATTAAAAGGAAATCCAAAACGAAAGTTTTAATTAATCGTAACGATTATGTGATAATAACATCTTTTAAATAAATCTATGAAATTGATTTTTATAATCGACAATGGCGACTTACCTATTAAGACTGAATTAGAATCGACCTATCTCCATAGTCCAACTACTGCCAATAGATGGCGTTCCGCTCCGTCATTATAAATGATAATAAATAATAATAATAACGGATGTGTGTTCAATAAAGCGAGGGATGTTAATAGAACTATATTGCTAATGGTCACACAATGCGGATATTAATTAAATTTCTGGTGGACATTTGCAACAATTGAAATATCATGACCTTTTAATTAGAGTAGAATTCAACTAATATACCTATTGATAATGAATGGACTCGTCCACAATGGCTCGATATTTTACCATGAATTATTCAATGTCCCATGCTCTTAATATTAACCAGATAATCGGATATTGCGCCATATTCATTGTGATAGTACCCCTGTATAACCGATACATAATGTAAACAACAAAGATAGTTGATGACCTACTATTGCATTTTACCGCCAATGTCCCGATGAGTAATCGCAAGGGTACACAATGGCGCGCTAATTTGTATTCATGGACACGAATAAACTTCTCCTTTTTCTAATTCAGAAAGTTTTTGATTTCAGCTTTGTACATTTTAAAATGTTTATCGGGGACGTGTATAACATAACATATCTTTTTAAAGTAAAATATTTAACATAATATTCGTTTCAAATGACCTATATTCATGCGAGTAAAGGATCGATCGCCATATAAACAAAGAAATCTATATAATTAATTTAGTAGATAAAACTGTTGGAAGCCATTATATAAAGATAGGCTGGCACTGCCAGGCAGGATACGCCCACATTTTCGAGAGATGGATAGAGAACAAGCAATACGGAAAGTGATTTTTCCTACATCATTAAGTCCTGTATTTCATACTGTATTGGGAGCAGCCATTTTGTTGGTCAGTTCCAGTCTGATATTCATGAAATTCGAAGTCGACAATGATTATGGTGTGACGGTACACAACCTAGAAATGTGACTTTTCGTCAAAATCGGATAAGAATTGTGACCTGTACAGAGTCAACAACCATGATATACCATATCTTTACACTATTCGCGTACAAACGGCGACCATTTCGTCCGGCAATTTTGGTACCATTTTCACGAAATTCGAATAATTCAGGAAGTTACGATCCGATATGCGCAAATACCGAAAGGAACCAAGATCTTTGGGTTATAACCATGCATTTCAAGTTTCATCAAAATCGAATTAAACCTTGATATACCATTTTTTAACAGTATTCACGTACAAACGGTGGCCATTTTGTATGGCAATTTTGGTCTGATTTTCCCGAAATTCAAACTCAACCTTCCTTACGGTGTAACGGTAATATAATCACACGTTTTTTTAAATCGGATAATAATTGTGACCTCCAAGCTAAAAAAAAAGGCCATTTTGCGTATAATCAGGGGCCATAATTCAGGAAGTTACGATCCGATATGCGCAAATATCGAAAGGAAGCAAGATCTTTGGGTTATAACCTTGAATTTCAAGTTTCATCACAATCGAATCAAAATTGTGACCTCCACAGGGTCCACAACCTTGATATACCATTTTTTAACAGTATTCGCGTACAAACGGCGGCCATTTTGTATGGCAATTTTCGTCCGATTTTCCCAAAATTCGAACTCAACCTTCCTTAGGGTGTAAAGGTGATATAAACAAACGTTTTTTAAATCGAATAATAATTCTGACCTTCAAGCTAAAAAAAAGGCGATTTTGCGTATAATCAGGGGCCATAATTCAGGAAGTTACGATCCGATATGCGCAAATATCGAAAGGAACCAAGATCTTTAGGTTATAACCATGAATTTCAAGTTTCATCAAAATCGAATCAAAATTGTGACCTCCACAGGGTCCACAACCTTGATATACCATTTTTTAACAGTATTCGCGTACAAACGGCGGCCATTTTGTATGGCAATTTTCGTCCGATTTTCCAAAAATTCGAACTCAACCTTCCTTAGGGTGTAACGGTGATATAAACAAACGTTTTTTTAAATCGAATAATAATTCTGACCTTCAAGCTAAAAAAAAGGCGATTTTGCGTATAATCAGGGGCCATAATTCAGGAAGTTACGATCCGATATGCGCAAATATCGAAAGGAACCAAGATCTTTAGGTTATAACCATGAATTTCAAGTTTCATCAAAATCGAATCAAAATTGTGACCTCCACAGGGTCCACAACCTTGATATACCATTTTTTAACAGTATTCGCGTACTAACGGCGGCCATTTTGTATGGCAATTTTCGTCCGATTTTCACGAAATTCGAACTCACCCTTCCTTAGGGTGTAACGGTGATATAATCAAACGGTTTTTTAAATCGAATAATAATTGTTACCTCCAGAGGGACCACAAGCTAAAAAGGGTGATTTTTGGGACAATCAGGGGCCATAATTCAGGAAATTACATTCCGATAGCCGCAAATATCGAAAGGAACCAAGATCTTTGGGTTACAAACATGCATGTCAAGTTTCATCAAAATCGGTTCAAAATTGTGACCTCTATAGGGTCCACAAGCTAAAAACGTGATTTTTCGTACAATCAGGGGCCATAATCCATGAAGTTTTGATCCGATACATGCCAATATCGAAAGGAACCGAGATCTTTTGGGGATAAACCTATATTTCAAGTTTCGTCAAAATCGGATAAGAATTGTGACCTGTAGAGAGTCCACAAACAAATTGTGGACGGACGGACGTCCGGACGGACGGACGGACGTCCGGACGGACGGACGGACGGACGTCCGGACGGACAGGGGCGACGACATAATACGTCCACATGAAAATGTGGGCGTATAAAAAATTTAAATAGAAATACAAAAATGAAATGAAATGGGGTTTAACGTCTTACTCTTCTGCACCTGACCTGGGCTAATGGAAGACGGGCATACGCCATACAGAGAGAGAGAGAGAGAAATAGGGTTTAACGTCCACTCGACACAAACTAGGTCATTTCGGGACTAACATATGGTTTAATTTCATTTCAATAATTCGCTTGCGCGTAGGGGTCTTTAGCAGTGGGAGGAAACCGGAGTGCCATATACGCCATACAGTGTGCTATAAGGGAAATTTGCCCGGGCAGCGGCGCTACGGCCTACTCTTATATCAAATTCCAACTGCCAAGGGATCTTTTACGTGTACGCCAATGTGTACAGGGGACCTCGGTTTTTCGTCCCATCGGAACGACTAGGCAGCTGTCCTTGTCAGGCCCTCCTTCTGCATCACTGACAAGGGGAAACCACGCCAAAAAGTAATATTGATGTTTTATTAAGGACCAACAAAATTTCATAATCACATGATAGCAAGGGGTCGAGCTTCTATAATGTCGAGTTAGTGGGAGTTGTTGGATCCGAAGAATCGCAGGTCACATTGACGAATCACATTACGATTTTAAAAACATTTTGCTGTAGTTTCCAGACAAGAATTTCGAACACTTGGGTATGGAAGCGTATAGAGGGCCAATTTTCTGAGAAAATTGTGCTCTGATTTTGGTGCCCATTCTGAAAAATAGAGCCACCGTGCACCTCGCAACGCTTAGTAAGAAACTAAATGTATATCACTCTTTATATAGTCTATATAAATTATAGTTTGACGATTACGACCCCCCCCCCCCCTGCTGCTGTCTGACGAACGATTTTGCTAGTACAGCGGCTTCTCCGACGACAAATCATCTAATTCCAACTATAAATATTTCTTTTACGTGCACGTCAATGTGTTCACAGTTGGCGAAACATTACCTGTCAGCCCCGAGGTTTATCTCGACCCACGCAGTTTATCATCTTAGAAAACGACGCGGGATTTAACGTCGAGTTAAGACGTTGCTTGTGAAACTTTGAAGGTTTTATTTCTACGTACGGTTATTGTAATGAGAAAATGAGAATTTTGCGTAGTTCCGCTAACTACCACAATAAAAAGATCTATATCGACATCCATTAATTCTCTCCACTATGGAAGCGTATAGGGGTCAATAGCGCGATATATACCGCAATATTAAGTTGATAATAAGTCAACATATTGTGATTTTTCTGACGATTTTATCTCTGAAAAGGCAATTTTTGCCGAGTTAATTGAATAACACGCTAATTTGCATGTCGTCATTTTGTTTTAGATGCACACGTCGACATAGCGCGTGGCAATATTTTGCGAATATGTCGACATATACTACGGCGAAATTGAATATGTCGCCAAAGCTTCCGAATAGCAATATCTTACCGCAAACGTGTACATTTAAGACGAAATGGGGACATAAAACATAGCGTGTTGACTCAATTACCTCGGCAAAAATTGACTTTTCAGAGATAAAATCATCAGAATAATCACAATATGTTGACATAATACCAACTTAATATTGCGGTATCTATCGCGCTATTGACCCCTATACGCTTCCATACTCCACCGACTATACCCAATCTCGCTCTACTCCATTAATGGATTTTTGATAGTTAGGGTTATTTTGATTTTGATATTAAAGTTCCAATTTCACTTTTTCTAAGAAAGTCAAAATATAATTATTTCTATGTTTTTTGCTCAAAAGGTTGTCAACTCACTATTATACGATCATGGACAAAATTTTTGGGGGGTTAGAAAGGGCGACACTGGTTGATTGAGGAAATAGTTACTCAATTACCTCCCTTGTTTTCACATTCTTCTCCATGGACGACCATCTTCAAACGTTTGAATTTGAAGTTGAAAATGATATTTTTGCCAATTTCTCAACTGGCAATAGTGAATTATAGGATTATTCTTTAACAAGGTAGGACTGTTTATAGGTTCAATCTATTTTGGGGCTTTATTTTAATAAATTTTAAAAATATAACTTAAAAAAATGCTATTGGAACTTTAAATAATATTAACTGGATAAGACAGATAATTAGGTCCGTTAAACATATTATGCAGGAGATAAATCTGACTATTTTAGGTATTATTTTTAGGCATGTAATGTTATCTAAATTATTAATTAGACATTACTTATATTATCCAGACAAAATCTCGATATCAACGCTAGCCTGTGATATTTACTGCGGTATTAGAATCTGGTTTGCTGCTCAACATCCATTCATTATTTATTCAGGAAATGGACAATCGAGACTATGTAATCTCGGTTCAGGGGGGATCAATTTGAATCAAATTTTCAGCAAATTCCCTTTACATTATCTTGTTTTGACTATTATAGTGAAAACTGCCAGCTACCTCCCATAGTGTGTCTTTAAGTAAAATGTTCTCTGTGAGCAGGGATTCAGTGTGGCTAGACGGTTAAGACGTTGGACCGCTAACCCGGATGTCGGGTGTTCGATCTTTCCATTGGTTAAGTGGTGCACGACAGGGGGCCTGGGACGAGAAAAATGGAGATCTCGTGTATTCCTTTGACCATGCGAAGAACAATCGAGATGGTCAACGGCCTTCAATATTTTTGATATATGATTGTGACATGTTGGAGAGAGAGAGAGAGAGAGAGAGGGAGAGAGAGAGAGGAGTGGGGGGGGGGGGGTAACGTCCACTCGAGACTAACATATGGTTCAATTCCATGTCAATAATTCCCATGCGCGTAGGGATAGTTAGCAATGTGAGAAAACCGGGAAAAAACTCGTAAGGTTGAACATTCAATCTTACTCCTTGTCACGTACAACCATTGGAGAATCGAAATCACGCCAGTTGACTAAATAACAGACCTTATGATACAACGCACACGCGCTGACCATTCGGCCATCCAACCCAACGTGATAGGTTGGGGGCTTTATGTGGTTGCAAAGGTTAAATTACTAGGATTACTGTAATCTGTTAAACACAGAATTGCGAAAGTCTTCTAATATCTCTGTATAATATACTGCCTTCAACACGTTCCGTATCACGCGGTGTCAATCACTGGCTCAATGGCACGTGTATTGTTTACATAAGACATTACTAGTTTGACAGAATGATGCCTTTTACTCATTTTAATATCTATTTACACTAAATAGGAAATCATTTTTACCTACAAATACTTCAAACGTCATTAAATTTGCAGTTCGTCAATTTATAGCAATCCTCTCTGTGTCTCTTTTCTCCCCTTTTGCATGCTCATTTTGTTGATCGTTTGGTCTAGAATGGACGAAGGGGGTTTGAATTAGCATTTCTGACAGGTTTTGGTAAATATTCATGATTTTGAGGCGGAAGGATAACGAAGTTATCAGGTTGGCTACGGTGATATGTACGGCAACTAGTTACAGTTACATGTTTTTAGTATGCGTCTTCAAGTTTGTGTATCTCAAAATTTTGGTGGTCAACAAAGATATGGCCATTTGTTTCTCTGTCTTTAGTGAATTGAAGGTGGGCAAAGAGTCGAAAATTAACATTGAAGTCTATTGCTAAACATAAAACGGGGTTACCTCCCTTTAATTGCTTTGTCAGTTTTTCAATATAAGCAAAAGAATTGTAAGCGGACGTTAAATAAAACTAATTCACACAATAAATATTTGTATGATGCATCTGGTGAAACATAACTGTTCGATAGATCGGGTAACAGTGAATATTATCATAAAAACGGCATTAACACTTTCAAAGAAAGAAAATGGTCGAATTTAAATGGGGTTTAACGCGAAGTAAACGGACATACGCCATACAGTGTGATGTGAGGGAAATTTTGCCCGGATAGCGGTACCACGAGGTACTCTAATATCGATGACGTTAGAGATTTTCATAGTCTCAGTTTACCAGTCACAACGTGCTTAGAATCAAACTTGACTTGCGCTTACAAGAAAGACCTTGAGAATTTTCGAGAGGCGGTATTTTATAAAGTTTCGTACGTTAGAAAAAGTTAATCAAAACTTTGTGCTTACTTTAATAATTTTCTAGGAACCGAGCAATGATGTTGTAAAACAATTTTGTTTTCAGATCGAAATTGTGAATAAATTATTAATAGATAAAAGCTAGCTAATGATATTGACAGCTGGAAAATTAAACTCAGAATATGAATACCAAATACAATTTATTTTCGATTAGTAGACTTATATAGTAAGTGCAGGGTGGCTGCACCACACACAAATACACAAAACAAATCTCAGGTTTTTCCATGTCACCGACGATATGCAATGAATAACCACTGCGATGGATAGTGACGTTACATTGTAAATGTTAGCGAGAAAACTTCCATAATTAATAACAATAACAATTCAAACTATATCAAAGAAGTAACAAAAATAAAATTTAAAAAAATTAAATGCTTTCGATAAAAAAAAGGTGATGATTTTGATTACAAGCTATAATAAAGAAGAAACAAAAATAAAATTAAAAAAAAATGAAATGCTTTCGATAAAAAAGGTGATGATTTTGATTACATAGTATTGAGAAAAAAACATAAAAATAACAATTCTAAAATAGAAGTAAAACAAAAATGATAAGTAAGGTGTTCTGTACAGAATTTAAAAAACGCCCGATGCTCTCACGAATTTTATAACAAAATAAAATACAACTTTTTCCATAAAAAAATCACAGCAAACGTAACAAAACATATTTAAATGTAACTATAGTATTGCCGAAGTGTTGTTTTCTGGGAGTTGTAGCTTATTCTAACACTAACGACGAAAACTCAGATAAATAGCTAAAGTTGTAATTTTAATAACGAGTGTCCAAAACTGGCTAACGGTCACAATAACGAGATAGGTAGCGCTAGGGCGAGTCGGTCACCAGACTAAAGTTACAGTAGAATATAGAACATATATACAAGCTTAGGATTAAAATAATTATATAACGATATTTGATAAGATGTTAAATTGCACATAGGAAACAGATGTTTAAATACAGAAGAAGATATGGACATAGCAAGAACGCGGGTTAACTATAATTACGTAATATATATATCGTTACATTAAGTTTAAACTCAAACAGTTAAGAGACTTGAAAGATTTAGGCTGTGATTTAGCCACGAAAATCGTTTCATTTTGTCCCAGCAAATTCCAGGCGAAAATCTGACGCTTTGCTGCACAAGTAAACAAGTAAGTCGTCACTGTAGTACACATTTCTATTGCGATGTTTTGTACAATCAGACCAACACTCGAATTACGCCTCGGACTATATTTGTCAAGTGTAGCCATAATGTGGTGAAGAAATCATATTCTAAGCCAATCAGAAACCATAAAAGCAATCAACGTCATTAGGTCAGGGGTCAATAGCCATAAATAGACCAGGGAATACCTTTTACGAGACGGAACACGTTGGCTTGTTTACATTTGTATGAGAGAATTTTTCTGCAAATATGCCTGAATTACGGGACAATAACATCAGATAAATGTTGTGCTGACACCGTGAACACGGCTGGCCCGTGATTTGCGGAAAAAATATGGTCAAAAGCGAAATTGTATCAATGAATGTGATATTTCCTGGAAAAAGTATTTTTTCCATTTTATTTCAATAAAACAATATGCAAAAGAAATATAAATATAGTATACAGATGAAAACGTTTTTGGCATGATTGAAATACTGGTTCGGTATAATAATTATATATAATGTTGAGAAAAAAACAAAAAAAATAATACTATCTACATGAGCCCACTGATACAACAGAATATTAATAATGATTCACCTAACAACCCTGAACATGCAATTATACCTGTTTTTTAAAAAAAAAAACAATAAAGACATATTATAAGAGATGTCAAATAATACATTTATTTTATAGAAAGAAATACAGTACTTAAAGATAGGCTGGCACTGCCAGGCAGGATACGCCCACATTTTCGAGAGATGGATAGAGAACAAGCAATACCGAAAGTGATTTTTCCTACATCTTTAAGTCCTGTATTTCATATTGTATTGGGAGCAGCCATTTAGTTGGTCAGTTCCAGTCTGATATTCATGAAATTCGAAACCGACAATGATTATGGTGTGACGGTACACAACCTAGAAATGTGACTTTTCATCAAAATCGGATAAGAATTGTGACCTGTAGAGAGTCCACAACCATGATATACCATATTTTTATACTATTCGCGTACAAACGGCGACCATTTCGTCCGGCAATTTTTGTATGATTTTCACGAAATTAGAACTCAACCTTCCTAATCAAAATCAAATTAAAATTGTGACCTATACAGGGTCCACAACCATGATATACCATTTTTTTAACAGTATTCGCGTACAAACGGCGGCCATTTTGTCTGTCAATTTTGGTCCGATTTTCCCGAAATTCAAACTCAACCTTCCTTACAGTGTAACAGTGATATAATCAAACGTTTTTTTTAAATTGGATAATAATTGTGACCTCCAGAGGGACCACAAGCTAAAGAAAGGGGGATTTTGCGTATAACCAGGGGCCATAATTCAGGAAGTTACGATCCGATATGCGCAAATATCGAAAAGAACCAAAATCTTTGGGTTATAACCATGAATTTCAAGTTTGATCAAAATCGAATTAAAATTGTGACCTTTACAGGGTCCACAACCTTGATATACCATTTTTTAACAGTATTTGAGTACAAACGGCGGCCATTTTGTATGGCAATTTTGGTCTGATTTTCCCGAAATTCAAACTCAACCTTCCTTACGGTGTAACGGTAATATAATCAAACGTTTTTTTTAAATCAGATAATAATTGTGACCTTCAAGCTAAAAAAAAGGCGATTTTGCGTATAATCAGGGGCCATAATTCAGGAAGTTACAATCCGATATTCGCAAATATCGAAAGGAAGCAAGATCTTTGGGTTATAACCATGAATTTCAAGTTTCATCAAAATCGAATCAAAATTGTGACCTCCACAGGGTCCACAACCTTGATATACCATTTTTTTAATAGTATTCCGTATAAACGGCGGCCATTTTGTATGGCAATTTTCGTCCGATTTTCCCGAAATTCGAACTCAACCTTCCTTAGGGTGTAACGGTGATATAATCAAACGGTTTTTTAAATCGAATAATAATTGTGACCTCCAAGCTAAAATAAAGGCGATTTTTCGTATAATCAGGGGCCATAATTCAGGAAGTTACGATCCGATATGCGCAAATATCGAAAGGAAGCAAGATCTTTGGGTTATAACCATGAATTTCAAGTTTCATCAAAATCGAATCAAAATTGTGACCTCCACAGGGTCCACAACCTTGATATACCATTTTTTAACTGTCTTCGCGTACAAACGGCGGCCATTTTGTATGGCAATTTTCGTCCGATTTTCCCGAAATTCGAACTCAACCTCCCTTAGGGTGTAACGGTGATATAATCAGACGGTTTTTTAGATCGAATAATAATTGTGACCTCCAGAGGGACCACAAGCTAAAAAGGGTGATTTTTCGGACAATCAGGGGCCATAATCCATGAAATTACATTCCGATAGTCGCAAATATCGAAAGGAACCAAGATCTTTGGGTTACAAACATGCATGTCAAGTTTCATCAAAATCGGTTCAAAATTGTGACCTCTATAGGGTCCACAAGCTAAAAACGTGATTTTTCGTACAATCAGGGGCCATAATCCATGAAGTTTTGATCCGATACATGCCAATATCGAAAGCAGCCGAGATCTTTTGGGGATAAACCTATATTTCAAGTTTCGTCAAAATCGGATAAGAATTGTGACCTGTAGAGAGTCCACAAACAAATTGTGGACGGACGTCCGGACGGACAGGGGCGACGACATAATACGTCCACATGAAAATGTGGGCGTATAAAAATAAGAAATGAATGCAATTTTATATACTTCCTCATACAGTATTCCACAACAACACTCGATGGCATGAGATTTCTCCGATATTAAATAGATTAAAATGATTCAGCGATACTTTGATTTAATCAAATATGGAGGACCGTGACTTAGCTTTGATCAAACAGTACAGTGGTTGAAATTGTTGAACATGACTGCCAAACCTTTAAAGGCTAATATCTTTGCTTGCAATAGAGTAATTTGAATGAAATTTATTCATTAAAATTATTCATTTTACATTATCTACTTTTGAACTATTATAGCAAGAATGGCTAGTTCTTTATCTAAATCTTATATAATGTATCTTTAATGAAAAATGTATATAATAATAATAACATCATTTATATAGTGTATTAATACTGGAGAATGGTTTCTAATCTGCTTTTCAGATTTTTATATCCACAGAATCGGGCCCGTCGCCAGCTCATAAAATTGGGGGGGGGGGGGGGAGTTATAGAATTTTTTGGAGGGGCTGAGGATGTGGCCGGCTAAGAATACTCCTAAGAAATCATCAATTTTTTTTTTGGGGGGGGGGGGCTAAACCGCACAGACTACATGTATTTACACACAGACCAGGTCTTGTGTCCGTATACACTGTACAAAATTAAAAGATATATGCCAGTAAAGAAAAGTACATATATGAGAAAAACAAACAGTTAACTAAATAAAATGGTTCCAGTAATATGAATAAGAAATGAAATGGAGTTAAACGCCGTCCTACTGTTCTGCTGTTATACATGTACATGTACGCTATACAGTGTACTACGAGGAAAATTTTGCCTGGGCACAGCACTATGGCCTACTCTTATATCGAATTCCAACTGCCTAGGGACCTTTTTACGTGCACACCAATGTTACACAGGAATTCGGTTTTTCGTCACATTTGAACGACTAGACAGCAGTCCTTGTACCTTGTCAGCCCCTCTGCCTGCACCACTGACAAGGAGAAACCACGTCTGAATTGAATTGGAATAAAAAAGGAAAATATATATGTCAACTTAAAATAGCTAAATATGATATGAACATTTATCGACATGTACAGTACATTTAAGTAAAACATGTTTAAAATACAAAAATACATATGTATACAGGTTGAGGCCTACTCATAAAAATCACAATTTCATCAATTTGATTTGGCTGTCACTTTCATATTTGAACAATTTTCACAAATCCATACTAGAAAACTTTCACTTCTAAAAAATACATCTATCTGTAGCTCCTATATACATGTACTGGGTTAAGGAAGACGGGCGTGCGCTATACAGTTTATTATGAGGGAAATTTTGCCTGGGCACAGCACTATGGCCTACTCTTATATCGAATTCCAACTGCCAAGGGGTCTTTTTACATGCACACCAATGTCCAAACCGCTTACAAAAATACATACAGGTGTAGGACTATTCATAAAAAATCATGTAATTTCATCAATATCATTTGACTGTCACTTTCATATTCAAACAATTTTCACAAATCCATACTAGAAAGCTTTCACTTGTAACAAATACAACTATCTGTAGCTAATGCAGCCTGATTTGCATCAACAGAGAAAATATTGTTTGGTTCTTGGTCTCTATAGTCAACCTAACCCTGTCATTTGTTACAGTTGAGTTTAACAAGAAGGGGATAAATTTCTGCAGATACAGTAAGGCAACTTTAAAGTAATGCACATGGTATTTCACCTCAATGGTGACACAGTCATTTCCATAGTGGTCTTTTGTCTTGGTCCATGAGTTGTCATACAGAGAATATCTTCATCAACTTGCATTTGCAATAAAATTGGAAAATGTTAAGATAATGATCCCCTTAACAAATTAACCAGACCTATTATTCTTTTTCTTATTTCGCTGGTAAAATATTAGCTGCTCTAAACATAGTTCTTTATTCATACACAGTTGTTGGGGTTTTTTTACGTTGGTAATGTATGTGAGAAGTCTGTATTGTTAGAATGAGAGAGAGTTTTGTCTGCACATTCCTGCAATTCTTTGTCCAACATATCAATATTTCCATCTAATTTGATCCACTGGTTAGCACATACCCTAGATTTTTCCCAGTTTCTCACAGTAAACGGTTTTACATCGGTGTTTTAAACAAAATCTACACGGAGTATACAGTTCTAGTTATTCTTCCGCTTGTTTACTATCAAAACGTAAACAAACCGGTGACTTTCGGAGAACGCTAGATCGGAGACGGTCCTACGCAAATTGTGACGTCATATGTGAATTGTGGGTTAGGGTAAGGGTTGGGCTTGATCATGGGTTAGGGTTAGGGCTAGCCCTGTTTATATCTCGGGACTTTGACCAAATCTACAGGTCCTAGCCCTTACCCTAACCCTAACCCACAATCTATATATGACGTCATATGTGCTAAAATGCGTAGGACCGTCGCCGATCTAGCGTTCTCCGTGACTTTCACTCTACACGACCCGTTGACCTTTCGTCGTGTGCGTCTGATTGGTGAGCTTTGTCACGTGATCTATTAAAACCAAATCACCGCGAAATTCAAATACCATCGCACATTGATAAGTAAGCCCATTTTTATTTTGACGTTTTCTGTCAAACGTCAAAGAATTGATAAAAGAAAAGTTGTGTGGAAATACAAAGTAATACTAGAAGAATTAGATTATGTAGTTTGTTTTCCGCCTGAAAATCGTCGGGATGGAGCAACAGAAGCAAGCTTGCTAGAAATTTCACATCACGGCCTATTGTACATGGTCAAGATGGAACACATTATTCAAGGCATTGCTTTCTATTAACATTATTCTGTTTGTGGATCTGGCGATACCGTAAGTTGATGCATACAGAAACATTTGATTTCCTATACTACCCTTCAGTATCGGACATATATAAAACTTCTCTCCAGCACTTGTTTTTAATGGCGTCAATCTCGTTTTTACGCCTCTTAGATTATCGGGTATACAAGGAAAGAGTGCTAGAATAATGAATAGACTGAAGACTACAGCGGCTGTCAACACCAATTTTGCTTTTATTCGTTTCTTACCTGCAACAGAAAAAGTGACAACCTGAATGAAGTGTTGTTTCATTTCAAACTAGCAGTGTGATTTTTTCTTCTATTTTGAAAGATTTTAAAGTATTTCTATGCATAAATTTACATCGAAAAATAATATTTGAATGAATGCATTATAAAAATGGATGATAGTATCTTATATATCACAGACGTCGCACTATACCCCATGAAGTGTACAATGGGCCTCGCTTAGCAGTTATTATACTTTGAACCCAATCGGCCTCGCTTAGCAGTGGGACGTTTTCTTAATATTGAACCAACCACGTGAGTTTTCTCCGGGTTCTCCGCCCCCCCCCCCCCCTGCTAAAGACCACTACGCGCATGAAAATTATTTAAATAAAATTAAAACCATATGTTAGTCCAGAAATGACCTAGTTTGTATCGAGTGGGCGTTAACCCCCTCATCCATACCTCTCTCTCTCCCCCTCTCTCTCTCTCGAAAATTTACATCGAAAAATAATATCTGAGTGAATGTATTATATAAATGAAGATAGCATCTTATATATCACAGACATCGCACTAGGCCTATACCACATGAAGTATACAATCGGCTTCGCTTAGCAGTCAGTATACTTTGAACCCAATCGCCGTCGCTTTTCTTTTATTTTGAAAGATTATAAAGTATTTCTATGAATTTATTTTCATAGAAATATAATATTTGAGTGAATGTATTATATAAACCAAGAATAGTACCTTATATATCACAGAAATGGCGGAATTCATCGCACTATACAGTATACAATCGGCTTCGCTCATCAGTCCGCCTTTTTTCTTATGTTGAAAAGATTTGGGGATATTTTTCGAGCGTTTTACGTATATTAAGGACATTATACTATATATCCCATAAACACTGAAATATATCACCCAATACCTCGAAAAGAGTCGAATCGGCCTCGCTCAGCGATGGGGCCTTTTCTTAATTTTGAATTTTCATAGAAAAGTGAATGTATTATATAAATAAAGAATAGTATCTTATATCACAGAAATAGCGTAATTCATCGCACTATACGACATGAAGTATACAACCGGCCTAGCTTAGCAGTGCACCCTTTCGGACCCGTATCTACAGGGGGGCGCGGGGGGGGGGGGGCATGAAATGCTCCCCCCCCGCTCAGAAATTGCTAACAAGTTCCTTATATTAACCTAAAAAAGCTATTTTATTGTTTGAATACTTATTTTAAAATGCTTATTAGACGCCTAGGTAACTACATAACATGATGATTACAACAGTCTGTTAGAATGACCTTTCCGAAAATTTCCTCAAAATGCCCCCCCCCCCCCCGCTTAATGGTGTCTAGATACGGGCCCGCGCCCTTTTCCTATGTTTTAAAGAGTTGGGGATATTATTTCGATTGGTTTTCATAAAATAATAATATTTCTTTCGAGCGTTTAAATTCATCGTCCAATACCGCGTATAGAAAGAGTCTAATCGGTCTAGCTACGCAGTCAGCACACTTTGAACCCAATCGGCCTAGCTTAGGAGTGGGACTTTTTCTTAATTTTGAAAGATTTTAAAGTATTTCTATGAATTAGTTTACATTGAAAAATAACATTTGAGTGAATGCATTATAGAAATTTAGGATAGTATCTTATATATCACAGACATCGCACTAAGTATACAAGTATACAACCGGCCTTGCTTAAAAGTCTGCCATTTTCTTATGTTTTAAAGACTTGGGGATATTATTTCGATTGATTTTCATAAAATAATAATATTTCTTTCGAGCGTTTAAATTCATCATCCAATACTGCGTATAGAGTCTAGTTTAGCAGTGGGGCTTTTTCTTAATTTTGAAAGATTATAAAGTATTTCTATGAATTAATTTTCATATAAATATAATATTTTGTAAATTAAATGATACTTCAGTAAGTGATTCACATATTTTGAGAATATTATATTCCAGAAATAGGGAAATTCATCGACCACTTAAAACTCCGAGTACACAGTATTTGTCTTGACGATGGAGACTAATTACATAGTAGAACAGGTCAGGGAGAGTACATTTTGTCGTTATTGAATTTTCGTACCACTAGTACCTCCCCCGATACCTCCCGTGGTCGTAGAGATCTGGAATTTTTAGGAAGTGTTACGAGCGACTATTGATAATCACACACTAGGACCACGGAAACCACTAGGTGTGCGTAAGTGTAGTAGCACTTGAGATTTATTTTATTATTAACAATAAATAGTCCTTTCTAACCTCGACCTTCAAATAAAATGGGAGGGACTAAAACAAGGCTACCACCTGCCTCGTTCAGCGTCATCGGTAAAATCGGTCTCGTAAGGCAGGATCTAACGCTTACCGTTAGATTGGCTGTTTTATTTTCATTTCCATAAATAGATACACTTATCCGTAGCATGTTATCTGTATAATAAAAGTGCCCCTACTACAATATAAAACCTGACCAACTCACCTTCTGGGAAGAAAATCCTCATTATTAGATATTGTTGTCACTGATATCTTGAATTTCTTAAAATATGATTTTAAACCCGTCTCTAGGCAATGTTAAAGATTATTTCTAACCTACAAACACTACTGTCTTTAAACACAACACATATATGTATATAACTAGGCAATGTTAAAGATCATTTCTAAACTACAAACACTACTGTCTTTAAACACAACACATATATAACTACTTCTCTGTTATTCAATAATTATGTTTCTTACGGTTCACATCCAACGGGTACATATATCACGGGACAATATTATTCACCCTATATTACGAAAATAAACAACCTATCCCGAACCTGCTGTATCGATCTGTATGGTTATAATGAATATATAAACTATGACCATGACGATACCAGTGATAAGATAATGTACATATGCAAAAAGTCATGGTCGATTAACCCATGGCTTAAGTATGTAGGCCATCAGTTCAACTAGAGATTCTTGGGATACCCAATTATCACGTTTTTGTATGGAGACGCCATTATTTGTTTTAAATAATCAAACAATAATATGATTTAATAGTCCGGGAGCTAATGACAAAATAATATGGTCATCAGTTACAAAAGGTTTGACCCCCCAAATTTATAGAAGGCGTCCACACGAGTAAAATCGATTGGTCAAATCGGGCCCTGCTGGGGTGTTTGTGTAATATTTACTGCCTCTATGGATACCATTGTCCCAAGAAAGTTTCAGCCATGTAACTTATGACCTAATTTTAGCCCCCACCCCCCCGGGCGCTACTTTAAGGTGCTGCCGCCGCTAAACGCCTCGGCAAAGTTGGAGGGGGTGTAAGGTCAAACCTTTTGTAACTGATGACCATATTATTTTGTCCTTAGCTCCTTGGCTATTCAGACACCAATGAATTCCTACATCTGTATTCGTATAAACAATTCGTATCAGTGCAATCTCCCCGTCGATTCATTAACAACGGTAGTGGGTTTGATCGGTGCAATTATATAACATGTTCTAACGTATGATATCCCGTTACAAGTAATCAAGTCTATAATTTAAAAAAGTAATTAACGTACAGTTATAAACACCCAAACCCGAAGAATCGTATCCTCCTAACACTTGGATTTAGCTTTAACACATTACAAAACAACAACATTTATTGTGGTTGAGTTCACAGCATATTGATCGAGACCCTGTTATCTTTGCTAAATAATAGAACAGTCCAATAGTAACAATGGGTTGCTATGCAACACCATGAAATGCGGCGATTTTAATGAATGTGACCTGATTTGAGGCTGTAATACAAATGTGAAATACCTTCTAAACTATCGCTCCAGTCATCTATAATGATGGGTACCGTACACGAGGCAGTGTGTGCTTACAGGTTCGATATCTCCCGACACCACCTCTTATTAAAGGAATTAACATAGCTAACTCACTTTTGTCCTGCTAATGTAATTCTAAGATTTTTTTAAATATAATACTATGCAGAATGTGTCATTATTTTGAGAAAACCAAATTAATCAACGTTTTCCTATTATCGCTTTTGCACGAGTCTTATTTATTTTTAATCTAATCTGCTACCTGTATGATGTAATAAGTACGGCTGTAATTTTGTGACTTGTAGAAGGTATGGTGGCGGATTGGTATCATGTCGTGATGTTGTGGTGTCGCACTTCATAAGGCGACAACCCAACATCACGACATTATAACCCGACACAACGACAACGTGACATTGTGACATCACGACATTATTAACCAGACACTACGACATATTCATCCGACACCACGACATTAAGAATGTCGTAATGTCGCGTAAACATGTCGATGTCGTAATGTCGGGTTGTCGTCTTTATTTATCAATGTTGAAGCGGCCACGGGATGAAGTTAGCCCTCACTATCTCATCCTTCACAAAGAATACTTACCCTTCAGTAACTGCAAATCAAACTGGCCCTGACTACCAAATTTGCTGGATGACCATGACTTGGGTGAAATCATGTGCTCGGTATAGGCTAATCCGAGCCTTTAGGAGCAGATCATTAGGACGTTAAAACCTATTTCATTTCTAATCCGAGTCTTCGATAAATAAAATGAATTGAAAGTAGTCTAATTTTTAGTAACCCATTTATTTTCTCAAAATAAAAATGCTTTTATTTCTTCTAAAGTATCTAATCATAAGTGTGCCAGAAAGTAGATGTAAAGAGCGTGGCTGCTTCAGCATTGATAAATAAAGGCGACATCACGACAACCCGACATTACGACAACCCGACATCACGACATTTTTACGCGACATTACGACATTTTTACGCGACAATACGACATTTTTACGCGACAATACGACATACGCGACATTCATAAGGACAATGGTTGAACTATCAAACATGTTTATTGTAATATGCATTCTGAAAAACAAAAATAATCATGTTTAAAAGCATATGTTGACCTCGTCCAGTTTTTAGCGATCAGTTGCCCTGGTGGATCCGTAAGTTGACACGAAACTATCTTTTCATGATAAACCCAATAGACCGCATTCTCGGGTCGAAAAACCGGCCACCTTCGCTCCCGCTAAACCGGTCTAGAAATCGTACAATCAGTACTCCAATATATTTTGTTAATTTAATACTTTAAGCTCCATGACCTATTTCTTTATAGCGCGAGCTATATTTGCGTATATTATATTATGCGAGTTGGATGCTGCGCGCAGGTATTTCAAATTTGACCAATCACGGGTCGGGCTTGAGGGGTCGCGGTCAAAAGTTTATGGGGTCAAGTGCCAGGTCATTGCATTTGTAAACAAAACCATGTGCACGATTTACCTTGCAAATTGCTCGCGGTCGGTCCGAACAGAGAACCAGTGAACCAAATAAACGTTCCATCCGTGTACAGAAGTGGTGTAAGTAAGCCACAGAAAGCTGTTTTGATAACATTGACACAAAATGTGGAGTCAAATCAGTTTTTTTCGACACGGACTAATTCTAATGGACCGGTCGATTTCACTGGAAATAGTGGGAAATGCCTTCATATCAAGGGAGATTACAAGGAATACAACAGAGCCACTATTTCTATAGGTATATTTATAGTAAAAGCATTCATTTTACATAACAACATATTTAAAACATGCCTGGCCTGCTGTCTTAATAATGATCATGTATAGTATATAGCTAAGATTAAGAATGAAAAAAAAACATATTTCGAAATAAGATAAGAACTGTTAAAAAGTTGCAGAAATATTAAGAATAAATGCTGAAGTAATTTGAACAAGCTCTGAATTGTAAGGGAATAGCCCAGATGGAAAAAAATAAAATTTGGCATCTACAAAAAATAAGCTTACCATAGTAACATGAAGTCAAATTCCATTCTTATACAGAAAATGGGTTTTGTCTTCAATTGCGAATGGGCCAATCCCTCATCAATATGGGATTCATCTTTGACATAGTGTGCATGTAATCATTGATAAAAGTGCCAAACACATTTTCAGTGTTCCAATCTTGTTTCTGATTAATAATTTGCAGTAACAAAAATAGGCTATTTGTTTCACAGCAAAAAGTGTAATTGACGCTTTGAATAAAATAATAAAAATGCTGTTTTTATACGTCCACATTCACAATGTGGACGTATATTGCCGCCACCCCTGTCTCTTAGTAATGTGCATTTATGCTCTCTGAGATTACCATTGAAAATCAACATTATAAATAGTAAAGAAAAGAATGTGATATATATATAAGGGTGATTTTTCGTACATATATATATAAGGGTGATTTTTCGTACAATCAGGGGCCATAATTCAGAAAGTTACGATCCGATGGGCGCAAATATCGAAAGGAACCAAGATCTTTGGGTTATAAACATGCATGTCACGTTTCATCAAAATCAGTTCAAAATTGTGGCCTCTATAGGGTCTACAACCTAAAAACTTGATTTTTCGTACAATCAGAGGCAAATAATCCATGAAGTTTCATTCCGATACATGCCTACTCTCGGTCACCCAGAACCTCCTAGTCTTCAACGTACGGGGGTCTGGGAAAGTTTTCAATATTTGACGTAAAGTCCATTGCCCATGCGTAACCGGGGTTTTTAATGTGGTTGATGGCCACAGATCACTAAATATTTCCCCATTGACTTCAATGTTAATTCTCGTCTCTTAGACTGGCTGTAACTTTTCCCAAATATTTGATGGGTAGAACGCGTTCTGCCACAGATGGAGCAACATGTGGCAAACTCTTGCCCAAAAGCATGTATGAGGTTCTTCATGAAAAACTTGAGATACACAAGCTGGAAGTAGAGACAGCTAACCAGGCAATTTTCGGCCCTCCCTTTCAATCAATGTAACCAACCTCACAACTCTTGTATCCTTCCGCCTCAAAATCATGAATATTTACCAAAACCTGACAGAAAATATATTTTCAAACCCTTTTTTTTTATTCTACACCAAAAAGTAAACAAAACTCGTCATGCAAAAGGTGGGGGGGGGAGGGAGAGAAAGACTAAAAATAACTTGGCCCTACAATTTGTATCGTCGTAGAAATATTTAGTGATCTGTGTCCTGAATATCCAATATCTTCTGGCCAAGTCAAGTAAGAGTTGTACCCCTTCCCGCAATAAATCCCATAATTCTTGCATTAGTATAAACAAACATGACTCGTGACGGCGAATTAGTATTAAATAAATAAAAAAAAACAAACAAAAAAGCAAAAACAAAACATAAATAAGGCCCATGAAAAGAGAAATTTTACAATAAAAAATAAGTGTTGGATATGGAACTGACATGCAATCAAATGTATCATTTGAAATGACATTCTTAAATTAATTTCATGGGCGTCATCGTCTTGTTTAAGGACGAGTTACCTCCCTTATAAGACCGGATAATCTAGTCAATGACCTACTTTCCGTCAAATTTTGACGACCCATCCGGACTAATATTTGTAGAATATTTTTCTGGATGATAGAGACTAATACATGCCAATATCGAAAGCAATCTTTTGGAGATAAACTTACAATTCAAATCGGATAAGAATTATGACATGTAGAGAGTCCACAAACAATTGTGGATGGACGGTCGTCCCGACGGACAGGGTCGACGTCATAATACGTCCACATTAAAATGTGGGCGTATAAAAAAACAAAATGCAAAATCGACAAGATATGACATTTGTTGCATTCAAAGAGCTTGTTACATTCTTTGTTGCAGTTTCATATTTTCACACAATATTACCAACAAAAAGATGTAGGAAATGAAAAACAGCCAAGTTCAAAGCGACGCTAACTCAATAATTGTATTTTAGGTCTTTGAAGCTTTATAATTACAAATATACTGTTCATGTTTTTTTTTAAATAATAAACGATATTAATATTATATTTCATAACTGATGGAATTTTATGCAATTGACACTCAGTTGTATGCATTAAAATCGCAAAAGCAATATCAAAACGGCCAATTAAATTCATCAAAACATGAAAAAGACACAATTTATGTTTTTATATAATGACATGTTAAGCGGGGCGATGCGAACAACTTTTTAAAAAATGATATTCACTTTTTATACGCCCACATTTTTATGTGGACGTATATTGTCGTCGCCCCTGTCCGTTCGGACGTCCACAATTTGTTTGTGGACTCTCTACAGGTCACAATTCTTATCTGATTTTGACGAAACTTGAAATATAGGTTTATCCCCAAAAGATCTCGACTGCTTTCGATATTGGCGTGTATCGGATCCAAACTTCATGGATTATGGCCCCTGATTGTACGAAAAATCACGTTTTTAGCTTGTGGACCCCATAGAGGTCACAATTTTGATGAAACTTGACATGCATGTTTATAACCCAAAGATCTTGGTTCCTTTTGATATTTGCGCCTATCGGAACATAATTTCCTGAATTACGGCCCCTTATTGTCCGAAAAATTACCTTTTTATACGCCCACATTTTCATGTGGACGTATTATGTCGTCGCCCCTGTCCGTCCGTCCGTCCGTCCACAATTTGTTTATGGACTCTCTACAGGTCACAATTCTTATCCGATTTTTACGAAACTTGAAATATAGGTTTATCCCCAAAAGATCTCGGCTGCTTTCGATATTGGCATGTATCGGATCAAAACTTCATGGATTATGGCCCCTGATTGTACGAAAAATCACGTTTTTAGCTTGTGGACCCTATAGAGGTCACAATTTTGAACCGATTTTGATGAAACTTGACATGCATGTTTGTAACATAAAGATCTTGGTTCCTTTCGATATTTGCGGCTATCGGAATGTAATTTCCTGAATTATGGCCCCTGATTGTCCGAAAAATCACCCTTTTTAGCTTTTCGTCCCTCTGGAGGTCACAATTATTATTCGATTTAAAAAACCATTTGATTATATCACCGTTACACCCTAAGGAAGGTTGAGTTCGAATTTCGGGAAAATCGGACCAAAATTGCCATACAAAATGGCCGCCGTTTGTACGCGAATACTGTTAAAAAATGGTATATCAAGGTTGTGGACCCTGTGGAGGTCACAATTTTGATTCGATTTTGATGAAACTTGAAAGTCATAGTTATAACCCAAAGATCTTGCTTCCTTTCGATATTTGCGCATATCGGATCGTAACTTCCTGAATTATGGCCCCTGATTATACGCAAAATCGCCTTTTTTTTTAGCTTGGAGGACACAATTATTATCCGATTTAAAAAAACGTTTGATTATATTACCGTTACACCGTAAGGAAGGTTGAGTTCGAATTTCGGGAAAATCAGACCAAAATTGCCATACAAAATGGCCGCCGTTTGTACGCGAATACTGTTAAAAAATGGTATATCAAGGTTGTGGACCCTGTAAAGGTCACAATTTTAATTTGATTTTGATGAAACTTGAAATTCATGGTTATAACCCAAAGATCTTGGTTCTTTTCGACATTTGCGCATATCGGATCGTAACTTTCTGAATTATGGCCCCTGATTATACGCAAAATCCCCCTTTCTTTAGCTTGTGGTCCCTCTGGAGGTCACAATTATTATCCAATTTAAAAAAAAAAAAACGTTTGATTATATCACCGTTACACTGTAAGGTAGGTTGAGTTTGAATTTCGGGAAAATCGGACCAAAATTGACAGACAAAATGGCCGCCGTTTGTACGCGAATACTGTTAAAAGAATGATATATCATGGTTGTGGACCCTGTATAGGTCACAATTTTAATTCGATTTTGATGAGGAAGGTTGAGTTCTAATTTCGTGAAAATCGTACCAAAATTGCCGGACGAAATGGTCGCCGTTTGTACGCGAATAGTGTAAAAATGTGGTATATCATGGTTGTGGACTCTCTACAGGTCACAATTCTTATCCGATTTTGATGAAAAGTCACATTTCTAGGTTGTGTACTGTCACACCATAATCATTGTGGGTTTCGAATTTCATTAATATCAGACTGGAACTGACCAACTAAATGGCTGCTCCCAATACAGTATGAAATACAGGACTTAAAGATGTAGGAAAAATCACTTTCGGTATTGCTTGTTCTCTGTCCATCTCTCGAAAATGTGGGCGTATCCTGCCTGGCAGTGCCAGCCTATCTTTTAGCTTGTGGTCCCTCTGGAGGTCACAATTATTATCCGATTTAAAAAAACCGTTTGATTATATCACCGTTCTAAGGAAGGTTGAGTTCGAATTTCGGGAAAATCGGACCAAAATTGACATACAAAATGGCCGCCGTTTGTACGCAAATACTGTTAAAAAATGGTATATCAAGGTTGTGGACCCTGTAGAGGTCACAATTTTAATTCGATTTTGATGAAACTTGAAATTCATGGTTATAACCCTTGGTTCCTTTCGATATTTGCGCATATCGGATCGTAACTTCCTGAATTATGGCCCCTGATTATACGCAAAATCGCCTTTTTTTAGCTTGTGGTCCCTCTGGAGGTCACAATTATTATCCGATTGAAAAAAACGTTTGATTATATTACTGTTACACCGTAAAGAGTTCGAATTTCGGGAAAATCGGACCAAAATTGCCATACAAAATGGCCGCCGTTTGTACGCGAATACTGTTAAAGGTCACAATTTTAATTCGATTTTGATGAAACTTAAAATGCATGGTTATAACCCAAAGATCTTGGTTCCTTTCGTTATTTGCGCATATCGGATCGTAACTTCCTGAATTATGGCCCCTGATTGTCCGAAAAATCGCCTATGGTCCCTCTGGAGGTCACAATTATTATCCGATTTAAAAAAAAACGTTTGACTCTATCACCGTTACACCCTACGGAAGGTTGAGTTCGAATTTCGAGAAAATCGGACCATAATTGCCAGAAAAAATGGCCGCCGTTTGTACGCGAACAGTTTAAAATTTTGATGAAACCCGAAATGCTTGTTTATAACCTAAAGATCTTTATTCTTTTCGATATTTGCGCATATCAAATTGTAACTTAATGTATTATGGCCTTTGATGGTAGGAAAAATCACTTTCGGTATTGCTTGTTCTCTGTCTATCTCTCGAACAATTATTATCTGTTTTAAAACAAAAAACTCTGATTATATTACTGTTGCACCGTAAGGACGGTGAGTTCGAATTTCGTGAAAATCGTACCAAAATTGCCGGATGAAATGGTCGCCGTTTGTACGCGAATATTGTAAAAATTTGGTATATCCGATTTTGACCAAAAGTCACATTTCTAGGTTGTGTACCGTCACACCATAATCATTGTCGGCTTCGAATTTCATGAATATCAGACTGGAACTGACCAACAAAATGGCTGCTCCCAATACAGTAAGAAATACAGGACTAGAAATGCAGACCGATGTCCCAAGCAGTATAAATACGGTGTCTCAAAAAATCAGTCTTTTATTTTATAAAATAGCGTGATGTGAAATTTAACTTCCGTTATCAAGTACAATACGTGGGCCATACACTGTGTATATCCTTAAAAGAACAGCAATAGATTATCAGGTCACCCAACGAAAAAAATTGAATCGAACCCTTTAATCGCTTGTGCGAAATGTCCCAATACTAAAACATTCTATAATATCAAAAATTCATATTGCAATTTACTCTGTGAACTTACCTAGGTCGCTTCTGGGAAATGTGACGGATAACAACTACTGAAATTTACTTTCCCAATACTAAAAATTTCTACAATACTAAAAATGTCATACTCTATTAGTTGGATGTATTTTTCTCCGTGATGACATCCTTTGAACCCCATGTTGGGAAACACGGTTCTCAAACACAATGTCATAATTTTGTAATCTACTGACTGTAACCGGTCCCTTTGGTCAATGACAATAAAAACCTCTTCAATCAATGATTATATGAAATCAGTGATTTAAATTTTAAAACTTAATTTTAATCATTGACGAAGAGAAATTCTAGTCTAAAATTAGCTTATCTGACTTTTGAGAATACCACTATTACCAATTAGACCTAAACACAAATTATTTTAGACACTGTTCAAAAATACAGGTCCAAGTTTTTTTGGGTTTTTTTTTTTAAACAAATGCAATATTCTACAGTCTGTTGTATAAAGACTGCTTTGTTTGAGATGCTATATTTAATTCTATAACCGCATGGTAATTAGGACCTATACGGCTTATTTAAAACTTTCACGTAATACAAATGTCCTCTGGGATAAGAAAGTATTTTTGTTTTTCAAAAAAGAAGCAATTTTATTTACTGCAATGTTTTGGGTTAACCATTAATGGCATCACTGGCTTCAATCGTCATAATGATAAAATGACGTCATGCCGTCTCCAGTTCATTAAAGCTTCTTGGTATAGGTAAAGTTGCGACAACTACTGTGAAGACGCAATTTTGGGTCCCAAGTAATTGCCTACTCACTAATGTGTCGAAGTTGGCTGCTCCGACAAAAAGAGTCTATAGGCGATAAAACATACATTTTGAAAACGAAAACATTAGCTGAACATTACTATCATTATTAATTGTTATAGAACACAAAGAGTACATTGTAGGCCTACATGTTATATAGCCTAATTCATAAGAAATGAAATGAAATATCATTAACGGAAATGAAATCTGCTAGGCCTAATTTATAAGAAAACGAAGTAAAAGATATGCCAGATAAAAGTGTTAGCGTATGCAAGTTAAATATATTTAAAAATATATTTAACTTCCATACGCTTTTAAAAATCAGATTTTTTAAATTATAATTTGGGAGATAAAACCATTTTGCCTCCTAGACGGCAAAATAAGGGCCTGAAATTAAAATATATTTAACTTCCATACGCTTTTAAAAATCAGATTTTTTAAATTATAATTTGGGAGATAAAACCATTTTGCCTCCTAGACGGCAAAATAAGGGCCTGAAATTACACATTTTTTTTGGGGGGGGGGGGGTCTGGAGCCATTCCGGATTGTGTGTCAAGTTTTCGCTTATCGATCATTAATTGCATAATCAATTTTTCGAAAATCGAAATTTCTCTAAATTGACTGATGGATAAATCATTTATAACATTTAACTTAAAATCAGTGTAATTTAGGTGCAGAAGAGTAGGATGTTAAACTCCATTTTATTTCAGATAAAATGTGTCTAGCTCCGCTCTGCTCTATGGGTAGGCTATGCTCGACATGTGTTTATGGTATATGATTTCATCAGTTTCATGCGATACTAGTTATCGCTCTCCGAAAGTTTGCAGTTTCTCTTGCAATTTGTTTTGGGGTAAGACGTTATCACTCCCCGCCTATGTGTAAATAATAATATTAATTTGTCTAATATATAAACGGCACAAATTTAACATACAAAGACGCCATTCCACAGGTAGACAATAAAGGGGACGCAGTTAGTTTTGAGTTTGTCCGACTCCTTTGAGTATTTGCCCCCTCCCCCATTTCCAATGAAAGAATGATGTTGTTCAGATACTCAACCAGTATCAAAGATATATCAGATTTGTTACAAATTGCCCCGAGTTTGTTCCACCCATCTCAACATTTATCGACTTTATGTTCCATCTATAAAAGCACATATCCCTACTAAATGTGAAACAAGAAAATCCAAAGGCTAAAAGGAACAATAGAACAAGTACACCTTAATGTCGACAAAGACTTTATGAAATAAGATATGTTTATGATATGATTCAACCGAAAGGTACATAGTATATGCAACGTAGATAATTAAAATCTACATTCAAGTTAAACCAATCGTGTCTATATACGCCGAACTATGGCGGGGGAAAGCGGCAAAAACCTAATGCTATGTAGAAATGTCTAATTCAAAACACACATGTAACATAATGCCATACCAAATACCTAAAACGTCTAATGCAAAAAACAAAATACAAGAAACCTCTAATACAAAATACCTCATACGTCTATTGCAAAAGACAAAATACAAGAAACCTCTAATACAAAATACATATACGGTAACCTCTTGTGCACAATTGATTTTACAATCTGAAACATCTACCATAAGCATTAGATGACATATCTCGTTGTCATTACTTACGTTTCTCAACTGAATTATCTTTATTTAGGTCAATGTCACGGTCGAACTATTTTCTAATCGACACAATAATTTCTCCTAAACGAAGGGAGCTAAATCTAGTTTATTGTTGGACTCAGACTAGTAATTATTTGTCCATTGACTTCAATGTTAAATGCCTGTAACATCACAGGCTGTAGTTTTTTTTCTCAACATTCCGTTGCTTCCAATCTTTTTAGGCACAATGGGGACCACATTTGGCAATCTCCTCATCATAAATTTGTAGGGGGTTGACCATTTAGATTTTTTGCTACGGGGATTTCATGTTGATTGGGGTGAAAATCTCACTTCCGACACAATGATTGCTCCGCAGAAAGACATTTTACACCCCCTATCCCTCCGCAGTAATATCCTCAGTATTACCCAAAACTGCTATGAAATTGAAAATTTGATGCCTTTTCTCCAATTCTAGACCAAAAAGTCAACCCAAAAATGCAGGAAGAGGGGAGAAAAAAAATAAGGGAAAAATTGTCTATTTATAAATCGCACTACATTCGTACTAGTCTTAGTCCTATATACCTCACATGTTGCTGCTATTTGAACAAATCTTTTGTAATCTTAATAAACAAACATATATGCAATTCCCTGGCCAGAGATTATGAAAATCCATGCATTTTCAGATGAGCAGTGCTGCATTCTGCAAACACTATAATACATCAGAAAACTGCGGAATTTCAGAGAGAAATTTCAAAGGACATGAATTTTGAATTCCACACAACATATTTATTGTTGACCATAAATGCATTCTGTAATAAGATGAGATAAATTCAATGTAAATCAAACATGAAAATACTTTAAAACAGCAACCATGATGCAATATTAGACTTTTTAACACTTTCATCAAAAACCACACAGTTTTTCGCAGTTAACGTAGTTTCAAGTGCCAAATTATGGTTAAATCTAAGATGTTGAAACCTGCAGTGCCTATCAATTTTAAACTGTCTCCTATATAGCTGTATTTTTATAGGATAAGTAAGTTGAAATAATCTGATTGTGTAACACTACAACAGCTTTTTTAACCCCACCCCCAGTATGAAATCGTATAATTTGAAAGCACATGAATTTTGAATTCCACAGAACATTTTTATTATTGAACATAAATGCATTCTGTAAAAAGATGAGATAATTTGGCACTTGAAACTACGTTAACTGCGAAAAACTGTGTGGTTTTTGATGAAAGTGTTAAAATTTATCTCATCTTATTACAGAATGCATTTATGTTCAACAATAAATATGTTGTGTGGAATTCAAAATTCATGTCCAACAATAAACTAGATTTAGCTCCCTTCGTTTGGGAGATATTATTGTGTCGATTAGATAATGGTTCGACCTTGACATTGACCTAAATAAAGATAATTCAGTGGAGAAACGTAATTAATGACAACGAGATATGTCATCTAATGCTTATGGTAGATGTTTCAGATTGTAAAATCAAATGTGCATAAGAGGTTATATGTATTTTGTATTAGAGGTTTCTTGTATTTTGTCTTTTGCATTAGACGTATGAGGTATTTTGTATTAGAGGTTTCTTGTATTTTGTTTTTTGCATTAGACGTTTTAGGTATTTGGTATGGCATTATGTTACATGTGTGTTTTGAATTAGACATTTCTACATAGCATTAGGTTTTTGCCGCTTTCCCCCGCGTATAGTTCGGCGTATATAGACACGATTGGTTTAACTTGAATGTAGATTTTAATCATCTACGTTGCATATACTATGTACCTTTCGGTTGAATCATATCATAAACATATCTTATTTCATAAAGTCTTTGTCGACATTAAGGTGTACTTGTTCTATTGTTATCTTTAGCCTTTGGATTTTCTTGTTTCACATTTATTAGTGTGTTTTGAATTAGACATTTCTACATAACATTAGGTTTTTGCCGCTTTCCCCCGCCATAGTTCGGCGTATATAGACACGATTGGTTTAACTTGAATGTAGATTTTAATCATCTACGTTGCATATACTATGTACCTTTCGGTTGAATCATATCATAAACATATCTTATTTCATAAAGTCTTTGTCGACATTAAGGTGTACTTGTTCTATTGTTCCCTTTAGCCTTTGGATTTTCTTGTTTCACATTTAGTGTGTTTTGAATTAGACATTTCTACATAACATTAGGTTTTTGCCGCTATCCCCCGCCATACCGATCTGCCTATTAAAGTATGGTATGTGAAATATTGTCATAAAAACATCTATGGATGGTTAACAGTGTGTAACTAGAATTTACTTTCTACACCAAATCTATTGAATCCATATATTTTAAGCGTGTTAACAATATATTCAATTAAAAAAGCATTATGCAAGAGCAAAATCTGCTTATTACAGGCAGGGGCGTAAATGTGTGGGGGTGGTACCCCCCCCCCCCCAGGCCCAAAAATAGTCGGTCGCAAAATCAGTGCAGTCGGTCGCAAAATAGGAGTTTATAGTCGGTATCAAAATAAGAGCCCACTGTATACGTCACGCAAAACTTTAGTATAAAAATAGTCGGTCGCAAAATCAGTGCAGTCGGTATCAAAATAAGTGTTAACTGTATACGTCACGCAAAACTTTAGTATATAATAACCTTGTCAACTTATCATGTTTGAAAAGATGCTGTGTTTCAGTCTCATTCTGTTGTGGGTATGTTAGTCTAACAACAAAATTTCACCCAGGGAGAAAAATAGTCGGTCTCAAAATAAGTGCAATCGGCCTCAAACACAATGCCAGAATAGATTCCAAATACTGTGTATTTGTGTGAATCCGTGAGCCTAAATTGCAAACGTCACTCTTAATCTGTTGTGAGTATGTTCGTTTAACAACAAAATTTCACCCAGGGAGATAAAAAGTCGGTCACAAAATAAGTACAGTCACTGCAGTCGGTCTCAAAAACAATACCTGTGTATTTGCGCGAAACCGTGTGCCTAAATTGCATACGTCACACAAAACTAGAGTATAAAATAACCACGTATGCTTGTCACTCTTATTCTGTAGTGAGTATGTTGTTCTATGAGACTGCAGTGGGTCTCCGACTAAATGAATTAATGAGATAAACCAACAATCACAAAACGGGCGAAATTGGCAGATAAGCCTCAAGATTCTGTCCCATTTCTTATCCTCTCGTTAACGAGAATTTGGTTCCATTTGCCATGATATTAATTCAAATTTTCAAGCTGAGTCCCAAAAATTTAAAAGCTCCGTTACATATCTTTAACATCATTTTTCTACACAGTTACATATTTGAAAATTTTTTTCGCGCCTCCGGCGCTCGATTCCATTTTAAAATTATTCTTCTACTCCTCAGTTGTCTCATACTGTATCAGAACTATCATATTTACAATTATAGTGAATTGCCCAGATGTTATGTAAACTCTTGCAAAACAGATCTTGAGATTCTGTCTCATTGACTGACATTTCTGGTCCACTCGTCCACAAGAATTTCTCCCAGCAATGACCTCATATGCCAGGATATTGGATCAATTTTTAAAAATTTTCTCAAATTACTGTGTTATAGGCACAATCAATAATATGACATAAACTAAATAAAACTGCTTTCGGACGAGACAACGATCGGCGAACAACTATGTAGTTCTACAATACTATATATGTACTACCGGGACGCCTAATGTTATACCAGTATTTTGTTTACTTTCATTGTGGGGTGGGATTGTGGATGGTGCCCTAGATTTGAAACCGCCCCTACCCCACCCCATATTACCTAGAAAACTCACTCGCGGTGCTCGGCTCTTGATTGCGTCACTCGCACTGGAGGGGAGGGGGTATGTGCATCAGTCGGTCGCATTTTGGCTAAACACCCCCCCCCCCCAAACGAAATCAATATGTACGCCCCTGATTACAGGTCTTTCTTTAGTCCTGAAATGTTATCTAAATAATCAATTAGACATTAATAACCATATCCAGACCATAATAAACTCTTGATGACAAGGCTAGCCTTCGATGTTGGCGGATTAAATTCATATATGCCGCTTAATGGCCGTCGATAATTATATCAATCAGGTGGATAATCGAGACTATGCTGTTTATATTAATGATTTGAGTAATGATGCCCGAGGCTATGTGAATATTTCAAACGCTTTTTTCTCGGCTAATAGTGGATCAATTTGACTGAAATTTTCAGCAAATTACCTTTACACTATCTAGTTTTTAACTATTATAGTTAGAACTGCCATCTCTTTATCTTATCTCCCATAATGTAACTTTAAGGGATACTATGTCAGTTCAGGATTAATATATCATAAAATTCATATTCATTTTACGATCGACTATGGTTTACTAACTACAGTGTAAACATGGTTTAGAGACTCTAATCTAAACTACAGGGTACATCAAATTTTAGAGACTACAGGGTAGATTATGAATTGGAAACTATCTGAACTACATGATACATCTAACTAAAGGGTAGCCTACACCATGGTTTAGAGACTCTATCCGATCTACAAGGGTACATGATTGCTTAGAGGGGCTCTATCCGAATCACGGGATACATTACGGTTAAGATACTCTATCCGAACTATTCTTTTGCAATTTGTTTAGGATAAATTGTAGCTCGTAAAACGTTATACCAAGAAGAAATAAAACGTTTCGTTAAGTAAAGCTACATGACGCCTTGACGTAATAGTTTTTATGGCGTCATAGTTGGGACCCAAAATGGCGCCTGTAAATGAGTTGTCGTAACTTTTCCTATACAGGGCTTTGCCATAACAAATCGCTGTTGACTTCCGCCCGTGGAAAGAAGAAGGGTATCCTATCTAAACAAATAGCAAAAGTGACTTCTTAGCGCTATGTTCATAAGAAACTCAGTTTATGTATTCTTGGAGTGAATAATTTATTAAAATAAATATTAATTTCCAGACATGTTCCTTACATTTGTTTTACTATTAGTAGGTTCGCCGATAACACAGATTTCGCGTAAAGTCATTATCGTTCTCGAGCGTGCGTCCTGGAATATGGCACCGTTTTGTATCGCATAGTTCTAGTACAATGACAGACCGCGCTGCCGCCAACCATGCTGCAATAAGAATAGTCAATGAGACTTTGGGAAAAACTCTTCTCGCAGTAAACTGTCATTTACATTCTCTGGACACAATTGCCAGCAAGTGTCGCAGCACTTTGCTATCTCTAGAGACTGTCAAGGGCAAGCTTTATGGGAATGGTTGCTTCGCAGAGAAGGTGGTTCTTGCATTAAACAAAATGCGCTTCAAGGACAGCAAAGGGGATCCCCACGGGTTCAGGGTTTTCCTAAACTGCCACAGTCTCTTATAATCCGCTATCGAGGGAACAGATTACATGTTTTATTTAAACTGGCCGCAGTATATGTTACACATTTACCTCACAACCAGGTGTCTCATCAATTCAAGCCTATAGACAGGTCTCATTGCTGACTTCAGCCATGCAGTAGCCTATCTCGAATTGAAGATTCTTGCGATTCTTGGTAAAGTATTGACTGGACCATGGATGAAACATTTTTATCGGGGGAAGAATGAGTAGATGCATCACATGGATGCTTTCAACGAAGTGAACATGTGTTCTGTGAAGGTGGGGGCTTTAATGGCTAAGGATGAAATCAAGCTGAGTGATTTCACTGAAGACTTCTTTGGTGAAAAATTAGACCACAGCGAGGACCAACTCATTTGGAAAGATGATGTTGATGGCAATCAGTTTTCAGTGACAATGAAGCTCTCTTGAAAGCGGTCTTTGAGGTGATCCAGAGACAATATAAAAACTATTACAATATGGAGGACACAGCTGAGAGGAGACAGATCCTAGAGAGTGCGAGGACACACAATATCGATTCGGAAGAGGTTATGGGCATGTTCAGTGACAATACTGCCAGAGCTACCCTTCTCTTTGTTTCGTCAAAAATTCGGTCGAAAAAGAACGATACACTCAAGTTCATTGAGTCACATCCAGACAAGGAGAACATTATTAAGAAATCGGTATCTCTTGCTGCCCACCTTAGAAGAAAGACACAGAAGTCAGTCGAAGACCTCCAAAAAGAACTGTCTTGTCGCATAGCCAATAAAATGCAGAAAAAGGAACAAACTGAGCGAAGGAAAATCGAGAAGACCGTAAAAGAGATCATGTTGTCCGAAGACCAAAACTCCCCATTGTATGCAAAAGCCTTTCCCTATCTTGATAAGCCATCATTGGACATCCTCCAGTAAAAACAGAAACCATTGAATGGAAATCAGTTTGTATACATTCATATTACAGTATTATATATGCGTTGCGACCCATTTGTGTCAATTTCTAGGTCCCAAATGTTAGCGTTTTAGCTCCTTTAAGCGCCTCTAGATTATAATTACTGAGAGAGATTTTGTAAATAATACGGAATATTGTAAACACCGAAATTTGTTGGGAAACCGTCAGTGTAGAGGAGTAGGGGTTTAATAAGTAAATAAATACAAGTGTGTTGACACAAAGAATACACATATTTTAATTACAAATACACCATCACATGATTTTTTTTTCCATCTTAATTTTAGCACAGGTTTTACACTTCATTGCTCAATTGAAAAGTAACCATTATGTGCCAAATGCATGACTGCACTATTTACCCAAATTCAACTTTTTTTTTTAACTCTGATCATAATATTTTATATCTACATGAATTTGATAATATGCCCTTCTTTATGTGAAATTAGCATTTTCCATTTAAACTCGTAACATTTGTTTCAAAACTGCACCTCAAAATGTAATTTACAAACAAGCGATTTATTTGGATTTGTATAAATTGTGCCACCCCCAAATGCACATATGTTAATTGATTAATTACCACTTGTGTAAAAGGTTGAATATTTTACTTTACCGTCCATGGTTCAACTTATTTGAATAGTTCGCTTGTAGCAGTGACAGGAAACCGGAGGACCCGGAGAAAACCCATAAGGTTGGACAAGTGCCCCTATTCTTTGCCACGCAGAACTCCTATTCCTTGCCATGCAGAGCTCACATTTCTTTTCCGTCAAAATGGATGATAATATTTTTTCTGCCAACTGGGATGTCGTATCTGTCATTAACACGTATAATAAAACAATTACCGATGTATGCAATATACATCATTCAACAGCTTTCAAAACCTGCTTTTACGTAATACATTAGCACAGTTTTTATTTACTACACAGACAAAAAAAGTGGGTCAAAAATGCGTAAAACTAACTCATTTGGGTGAGTTATCAGAAAATACTAAGCTAGATGAGTATTTTGACTCAGATTGGGAGCAAATAGGTCAGCTATGACTCGGTTTATTGAAACTTGCGGGAAACTTCTGAGTCACTAACTAGTCACCTCTGAGTTATTAAATATTCAGTAATGAATTTGACGTTATTGAGTCACAGCCTAGTAAAGAGTGGGTTACGTGTGAGTCCTTTCGGTCACACGTATTATGACGGCAGTTAGACGAAGCCTGGACTAAAATAACATCTATAGCATCTGTAAATATCAACAATGGAAAAAGTGAATCACATGTATTTTTTCTAACAAAACTTGTGAGATAATTCCCAGTTAAATAAATAATCAGCGATGAAGTTTTTGTAAGTGAGTCACAGCCTAGGCAGGGGTGAGTCCTTCCAGTGAAATGAATTGTGGGTGGACGTTTTATGAAGCCTGGACGCTTGTTTGAGTAAAAGAAAATCGAAGTCATCTACGGATATCTGCCACAGAAAAGGTAAATTATTGGTGTTTTTGTTTAGGATACAGCCTTATTCAACATTATGTTTACTACATTAAACAGATTAGGTAGCATATGTGAAATATGCCACTGATTTTGTTTTTGATTAAAAATTCAGATTCAAATTTATGAGATCGACTTGTGTAGACCTTGATGGGTCCCCTTTGCCTTGGGTTAGGAAATCATTATGATCCAGTTAGTGCTTTATATTGAGATCTTAAGCTGATATAGATAGGCCTGCGAGGAGTATTGCCGCATTGCATTGGCGGGGGCTATTCGGATAATTATACGTATGAGTCACAACTGAGTCGCCAAATGGTTCATAGATGAGTCATATTCCACAAAAGCGTATGAAAATGAGTCAAGACTGGGTCAATAGTGGATAACGATTTTAAAATCGTAAGACATAGTTAAGAATTTGTTATAGTTGGACCTAATAATATGTAGATAATATTTTCAGAAAGATGGGGTACTTAGACTGGTTAAGCGAGACTAATTTCAAAATAAGGGCACGTAACCGGTCTTTTACTCAAAGTGTCTGGATGTTATGGACGACACTCGGAGTCAGTTTTCAGTATATTATAATTTATAGATTAAATGGTCATATCTTATTAAGTACAACATGATCGTTTATTTAGTGACTATAAATGTATAAAGCTGATATAAGGCTTGGTGTATATATATAAATATTGTGGCGTAATTGTCGAGATATTTATTTATGGTGGGTCACCCTACCACAGGGCTTTTTTGATATTTTACTTACAGACGTGGGAGTTATATTCTCTGAATCCTTAAAGGAATGCCTAAAAACTAAAAAAAACGTTCAGAGTAGAATTTTGATTTAGGTCAACTTATAGTCAACATGTTGAAGTGAATATGAAAAATAGTGAAAAATCCACTTTAACGGACGAGAAAATAAATACAATAGGCTCTAGTACGTCCAATGCGACTCCTATTTCTGAAATCAATACATTTCAGGATAGATAGCCGTATGCGTGTTAAATTTTTGGTATTCCAAAATTTCGAATTTCGCCGTTGGGATTTTACGTGCCGACAAAGATGTTTACATGACAATTTATGCCTTTAATTTTCTAAATTTACAAATTTAACCTAAATATACGAACAGCTGAGGACAATCTGATTTAAAAAATGTTAGTCCCGTTCAATTTTTTTTTTGATATTTTCCTGCCCTTTTTAGTTCTTTCCCGCCATTTTCATTTCATTTTTTCATCCGTCCCGTTTTTAAACGGTTTGATCCATTGTTCTGAAACTTTAGGAAAGGGGAGTCATTCCGATTACAGCAATACAAGTTCCAGTTATTTCCCTTTAGTATTCAGATTATTGTTTTGCCCTGGTGCAATGTTTCATACTATATTTAGACCTGTAGCTTCGCGAGTTTTTGACCAATTTTAATCATTTTTCTACTTATCCTTTTATTTAGGATACATGATATAATCGATGACACGTGACGATGAATATGAAAGCTTTCATATCTGCATGGGACAGTAGCAGATCTAGTATATATTTGTTATTAGATTAGTCAACGACAAACTTTGTTGTACAACGACAGACACACTTGTCAATGGGAGTGAACACATAGACATTAAATACGCAGTATAATAATGTCACAAGAAAAAAGGGTACCCCCCGTGACTAATAGATTGCGGAATTGTCTTTCGAATGGTACGAAAACCGAGATTCCGTATAAACCTTGATTGTTGGAATTGAGTTGCTCTACACTTTACGTAGAAAATTTCTCCGTACGGTTGCAACGTGAAAAAGCAGAGGTAAAAAGCGACATTATATATGAAATGGGGTTTAACGTCCTACTGTTTTGCTCCTAACCTGAGCTAATGGAGGCGGGCATACGCCATACAGTGTGGTATGAGAGAAATTTTGCACGGATAGTGGCGCTACGGCATACTTTTGTATCAAATTCCAACAACCAAGGGATATTTGGGTACAAGAAAGGAACCAAGATCTTTGAGTTATAAACATGCACGTCAAGTTTCATCAAAATCGGTTCAAAATTGTGACCTCTATAGGGTCCACAACCTGGATATAAAATATTTTCACACTAATCGCGTACAAACGGCGGACTTTTGTCTGTCAATTTTGGTCCGATTTTCACGAAATTTTACCTCAGTCTTCATTACCATGTAACGGTTATATAATCAAACGGTTTTTAAAATCGGATAATTATTTTGACCTCCAGTGGGACCACAAGCTAAAAAGGGTGAGTTTTCGTACAATCAGGGGCCATAATTCAGGAAGTTACGAATCAATGAGCGCAAATATCGACAGGAACCAAGATCTTTGGGTTATAAACATGCATGTTAAGTTTCATCAAAATCGGTTCAAAATGGTGACCTCTATAGGGTCCACAACCTTGATATAACATATTTTCACGCTAATCAAGTACAAACGGCGGCCATTTTGTCTGTCAATTTTGGTCTCACGAAATTTTACCTCAGTCTTCATTACCATGTAACGGTTATATAATCAAACGGTTTTTTAAATCGGATAATAATTTTGACCTCCAGTGGGACCACAAGCTAAAAAGGGTGATTTTTCGTACAATCAGGGGCCATAATTCAGGAAGTTACGAATCAATGAGCGCAAATATCGAAAGGAACCAAGATCTTTGGGTTATAAACATGCATGTCAAGTTTCATCAAAATCGGTTCAAAATTGTGACCTCTATAGGGTCCACAACCTGGATATAAGATATTTTCACACTATTCGCGTACAAACGGCGGCCATTTTGTTTGTCAATTTTGGTCCAATTTTCACAAAATTTGAACTCAATCTTCATTACCATGTAACGGTGATATAATCAAACGGTTTTTTAAATCGGATAATAATTTGACCTCCAGATGGATCACAAGCTAAAAGGGGCGATTTTTCGGACATTCAAGGGCCATAATGCAGGAAGTTACGATCCGATGGGCGCAAATATCGAAAGGAACCAAGATTTTGGAGTTATAAACATGCATGTCAAGTTTCATCACAATCGGTCCAAAATCCACAAGCTAAAAACATGATATTTCGTACAATCAGGGGCCATAATCCATGAAGTTCTGATTCGATACATGCCAATATCGAAAGGAACCGAGATCTTATGGGGATAAACCTATATTTCAAGTTTCGTCAAAATAAGAATTGTGGCCTGTAGAGAGTCCACAAACAAATTGTGGAAGGACGGACGTCCGGACGGACAGGGGCGACGACATAATACGTCCACATTGAAAATGTGGGCGTATAAAAAAGAAAACTGCGTGTAATGACGTTCTAAACAAAATAAATTAATTGCGCAATTGTTTTCTTATACAAATAACATTGCCTAAGTCTAGAATATATACCAATCCATACAAACAGTTTCAATGTTTGGACAATACGTAGGTAAGTAATTGATCAGGTTATGTCTATATCAAAGAAACCTTCATCAAACAAATATGTTTCTTATGTTGATATATAACGGTTCTTGAGGCTACGCCACGTGCTGGTTTCCCGACATTAATTTAGGACATTTTGATTTTTTTATTATTATTATTTATAAAAATAGTAATAATAATTTTATCCACTTGAGCTTTCTATTGCGAAATTTCTGGAAATTTAGAATTTCTTACGCTTCCTTGTATAAAAAAATATAGAAATCACCTACAAGCAATATTTGGAGGTAGAGATATACTGTTTCTTAATTCTCGCACTTAAAATACTTTTATGTTAAGTCTAAGACCTCGCCTTTTATCTTGAAAATCATAATAGCTTTAATGAATTACATATTAGCTTTTATGAATTACAGCCTCCTTTATTTTTTTGTGTGTGATAAATTTACACTGCTGTATCAAGGCATGGTTTTTGTATCTCGTTTACCTTTCATGCTTGTAATCCATACTGACCAACGATACGGACTTCTCATGTTCCTGTTTTCTAATAGCATGGCGTATTTAGCGGCGCCGGTCACTTGTTTTTGACATAAAATATATACTGTAACCACGGTTGATCGCATTTATATTTATTAGGCGTTGGTTTAAACTTTATTTATTTCGAGAACATTATACAATATAAAAAGCATAAGAAATAGGATACAAAAACAAGCCAAGTAGGCTTATGTCTTTGTTAAATTTGGAGGGGAAATATATCAGCAAGTGGTAGGTATCCCCATGGGTACCAACTGTGCACCTTTGCTTGCTGATTTATTTCTCTGTTCGTACGAAGCCGATTACATACAGGCACTCGTAAAAACTAATAAACGATTAGTCAGACATTTTAATTTCACTTATCGATATATCGATGATGTTCTATCACTGAACAATCCAAAATTTAGTGATTACATAGAATTCATATCCTGATGAGCTCGAAATTAAAAACACTACTGACAGTGACAATCACGCTTCCTACTTGGATCTGCGTCTCGATTTTGACAATTGCCATAAACTTAGTGTTAAATTGTACGATAAACGTGATGACTTTGACTTTCCGATCGTTAACTTTCCATTTATTAGTAGTAACATTCCAATATCACCAGCTTATGGAGTGTTCGTGTCTCAGCTAATACGTTACACGAGAGCTTGTTCCTTTTATTCTGATTTTTTAAATAGATCGAGGCATTTGTCATCTAGGCTTCAACTACAGGGATACTTGCGCACTAAACTCATTAAAACCTTTAAAAAGTTTTATGGACGTCATATTGACTTGATTGGTAAATATAACATGTCTCTCTCGGCTATTATTCAAGAAATATTTTATTGACTCGTAAAATATTATCTTCCTAATTATGTCTGTCTATTACATCGTTAACACTATTCATCACGTGCATTTTGGATACCGATAGTCCATTTTCCAATCATGCTATTTCATTGAGATTTCGTCTAATAGTTTGGATGCAGCGGTGGCGCCAGGCAGGGCGAGCTTACTCTTCCGGACACCTGTTACCACTGTTTGTCGTGTATTTTGTACACGGTGACCAGTCCATCTGCTGATTACACTTTTTTGCCTCGACCGTTTTTATTGGACTTTTTGGATTGTTCGTACTTGGTTTTATTTTATTTGCTTCCTTCTGGTTTGGGTGTATAATATATGTACACTGAAAAAACACAAACTTTATGGATAACAATCACTAGCAACTTTAATAGTGCAACGTTTCAACAAGTGTCCTCTTGTCGTTATCAAGCACAATTTACAATTGATAATTCTCATCTTAGTTCCACATATTGCAGATAGATATGACACACTATAATATATATCGTTCGTGTATATTTCTTTAAATCAATTTGTATGGAAGTATAACACACCATGTCAACTACGTTATGTTCCACTCTTGAACCACTATTCGTTGTATAGTCGAAAAAGTATGCATTCCATGCTTTGTGTATGGAAAACATGGCATGTGCGGGGTGGGGCATTGTTTGAAATTACACCATATGAAGGTGATGTTACTTAACAGCGCGAATTTATGGCGAATAGGTTGTCTAATATCTACGTTGAAGAAGTATCGATCCAACAATCCACTCTTGTACGTGACAAGTTCTGGGTCTCTAAGGTCTTTATATATTGAAAATCTCCTACGAGTCTTTTTCGATATCTAAAAATATGAACATTTGTCGATAAAGTAAACAATTCAACACAAGTCGATCAAGTAAAAAATATAAGAGAGGATCTGCTGAGTTGTTTTGTTTGCTGTATTGACGAGCATTGATATATTTTTAAATATAAAAAAAGACGACTAAGAGCTTTCATTTATCACCCAATTCTTTCTTACATGCACAAATAAATAAATATAATTCTTTGCTATAGATGTCACTTTTACTGAACCTGATTACATTACGGCTTAGTGATACTGATACATCCTATTTTTTACAGCAATTCAACCATTGCAAAGTCATTTATATTGACCTAGTTAGTTTTCCCTCCAGGCCAACAAAATATAAATTACCCTTTTTAAAAAAAAAAAATATAAGAAATTATTTTAATAAAAAAATGAACTGTTCTTTGAAAATAATTAAAAAAAAATCATGTACCGGTAACGCAAAATTTATCACACACGCGGTATCTTATTCACAGGCGTCAACATTTTGGTACAGATTGATCTCCACATGACGTGTAGAAAACTAGATAACACAATTCTATTGTTTTCAAACACATGCATCTATTATTTCCTTCTGTTATTTATTTAATTAATCATTTAAAAAAAAAAATTGAATCGATTTCCCTTTATCTTGATGAAAATCTTATAATACAATATTCGCAAAAAATTATAGATCATTATAGAGCTTTCGACCAGCTATTAAAGCAATTATCAAATATATTTACATTTGATGGCAATTGATTGTATTATGGTGGTAATCACCCTGGGTATAAACAAAACATCTGTTTATTCAGGTAGTCGAAAATAGGACATCCTTTGAAGAAAAAAACTTATGTAAATTATCTCGAAGCAATTAGGCACGTCTTAAAACGATCCGAGGTTGGTATAAAATGCAACTGCCCCCGGATCAAACGAAAGATACAAACAGTTGTTCTCAAGGGAAGACGTAGATAAATTTACTAGTAAAATGTTTTGTTTCGCGTTTCTTCTGTTGTTTACGTATGCATCTGGAAATGATAAATCTGCACTCTTTACAAAAACTAAGATTACCATAAACAAATGTGACCATACCACCAATCTTGGGATATTTGATAAAGTTAAAAATAACATTGCCTGCGCTCTTCTATGCTCATCTGATGCTGAATGTCGAAGATATTTGTATTGTTCGTCCACATCATCCTGCAACTTATATCTAGATGGCACTGATTGTATTATGACCAGCGACTCCATTGATTGTTCCTGTTATAAAAAGGTTAGGTTTTTAACTTGTAAAATTGTTTGTTGTAACACCCTGTGATGAAGGAAACGCCATTTTGTAAATCTTTTTTATGGATTAATTGTATCATTCAAAAGACTTCAAAGATTTCCCCATGTATAAAACGGTTCATTTACACCAGGTAAATTAATTTCACAATGTAACAATGCATCATCATGTAAAATTCTCAGATTAAAATAAAAACTATTACCATAACATGTATTAAATAATTCACACAGTGATTTAAACATGAGAAATCATAAAAAAAATCATGAAAGAATAGCCACTATATATTGTGGCGCATGTTCCGATCCCAGGGGTGGTGTAAAATCCAGTTTGTAAATACTTGGTACATGTATATATATTTTGCAAACAATTTGAACGCGTAGCCTCTTGCCATATATAGCCATTGCAGCAATTTCATATTCCATGCTTTAACTATTCCCCGCCTTTCAAATGGACAATTATAATGAGTGCGGCCGTCTGTCTGTCCGTCACACTTTGTAAGACACAATAACCCTCTTTCTAATTGAACTAGAATATTCAAACTTGGTGTAGATGTTTAGAAGGTCAATGAGCATTTTTAGCTTATAGTAACAATTTGATGCTTTGGGGCACGATGTCTTTATTAGGTCAATGCCTTGATGGATTTCGAAGGTGAGCATTATATCATTACCTTGACTTGGTTCGATAGTGAGAATTTTCTGCTTAGGCTAAGGGGCGATACGCAATTTGATTAGAACTCTGAGGTTGGAACATAGCAACACTGCTTTCAATTGAGGTAGAGTGTTCAAACTTGATGTAGATGTTCATTAGGTGAATGTCTTGACTGATTTCAATGATTAACATTTCGAGCCTAAGCATAACTAGCTGAAGCTAAGCAGAGCTAATCAATTTCATTGATCGATGCTTTGGGACAAGATAATCTTGATTCTATCTGATAGAGAGTGATGAAACTTAGTGTATAGTTTGATTGCTCAATTCATTTGAGAAAAAAAAATGTGCGATTTATTAATATGTCATCGATTTATTTTTGGATTTCGGCGGTGGACATCTTTCAAAGCAGGGATGTGGACGCCTATGGCAGCAATAGCGATGCTCTTGTTTAAAGAAATCGCATGTCCATTCAGCAAACATCACGCCCACGTTCATAAAACATTTTAGTCCCGAAATGACCTAGTTTGTGTCGAGTGGGCGTTAAAACCCCATTTCTCTCTCTCATAATACATTTTACAATACAGAAGTAGAAGGTTCAGATGAAAAAGTGAATAGTACCTGAAATAAATTAAAATCGGGGTTTACCTGCCTTAATTTCTTTAGTAACCGTGCCAGCGAAGACGCATTGATACGGTAGTGTACTATAATCTGAGGAATAATAATAAGACAATTTGTTTCGTTACCACACCAGGGAACACACTTAGTTAGGGTAAATTTGTAGGTAGGTAAGTTTCGCTGTAACCATAACCACGAATCATTGTATCAAAGTCTTGATGAGAATGAGATTTATTTGTTTAAAATAATCCGTGAAGAACAAAGTAACAAACGAAAATGTTAACTTTAAAATTATTGTTAAATACTTATACCACAATCCTCTATATTATGTTTCCTCAAGGTTTTCAAGGGTATTTTATCATTACATGTCATACATTCTCCAGTTGCCCCTTGAGACAAGTCCTAAAATTGCAATAAGTAAATTTAAAGTACAGAAGAGCGTTACACAGCCGAAGACAAACCAAGAGATAAGACACAACAGTACACAAATAACATTGCAATCAAGAGAAAGTTTCGGAGTCTGTCCTTAAGTAAGCATCCATTGCAACTGCAGCACATATTCCCAAACTGATAGGGTTAATATAATAAAATGGAGGAATGAATATATATTCTACACAGTACGGGCACCATTTCTTCTAAATATGAAAAAAATACATCTTCTCCAAATATACTGCCATGGGGCAAATTCATATCATCTTCTCCAGATATACTGTCAAGGGGCAAATTCATTTGAATTGGCGACTTGACCTAAACAACTCTCATTAGCCAAATAGCTGATGTGAAAGCATGTTGTAGACTGACTCATCAGTTCAAGAGACGACCAACTTCCAAACTCTGTGCGCAGAAGTTGATACCCCCACAGGACTTCAGTGCTGGAAAAACACTTTCCAACTTCTCTCTAAAATAAAAAGGGTTGTCATTTTTCTCAAATGTCCATTTCCAAATAACTCCTTCTGTTCTTTGGTAGGTACAACATTCCGAAAACAAGACGCCAAAATTCAATTAAATTATTGTCAGATAGCAATTGAATCAGTTAAAGGATTATCCTTTGCTATACAATATACTCGCTGTTTTCTTGTGTGTCAAATTGTCATTTTTAATTGAAAATGTCAATTTTTTTGATTAAAATAATGTTTCTAAAAATGCAATTTCTAAAAAAGCGATAGGTAATTTAAAGTACAGAAGAACATTACACATAGCAGAAGACAAACCAAGAGATAAGACGCACCAGTGGGCCAATAACATTGCAATCAAGAGAAAGTTCCGGAGTCTGTCCTTAAGTAAGCATCCATTGTAACTGCAGCACATATTCCCAAACTGATAGGGTTAATTAAGTAAAATGTAGGAATGAATATATTCAACACAGTAAGGGCACAATTTCTTCTAAATATTAAATATGAAAAAATACATCTTCTCCAATTATACTTCCATGGGGCAAATTCATATCATCTTCTCCAGATATACTATCAAGGGGCAAATTCATTTGAATTGGTGATTTGACCTAAACAACTCCCATTAGCCAAATAGCTGGTGTGAAAGCATGTTGTAGACTGACTCATCAGTTCAAAAGACTACCAACTTCCAAACTCTGTGTGCAGAAATTCATACCCCCACAGGACTTCAGTGCTGGAAAAACACTTCCCAACTTCTCTCTAAAATAAAAGAGGTTGTCATTTTTCTCAAATGTCCATTTCCAAATAACTCCTAATTCTGTTCTTTGGTAGGTACACCATTCTGAAAATAAGACGCCAAAATTCAATTAAATTACTGTCAGATGTTAAAGGATTATCCTTTGCTATACAATATACTCGCCGTGTTTTGTGGGTCAAATTGGCATTTTTAATTGAAAATGGCATTTTAATTGAAAATGGCAATTATTTTGAATAAAATTTTTTTTTTCTAAAAATGCAATTTTTAAGAAAGCGATTTCGAGCAATACTTGGATTACGTCCCTAATTACAATTTCCAAACTTGCTGAGCAATTGCATTTTGAAAGGGAATTGTGACTTGAAAATGTTGTGATTTTTTATTGAAAATATAGCTTGTATGTATTAGCAAATATTGAAATAATGGTGGAATTGGGTAAATCGTGTCACACATTGAAGTCTGCAGTTCAAGTCTCTCTCTCCTCTGTTCTGACAATGGCAAGCCATTAAAAAAACAAATTATTCTCTAGAAGTATTCACTGTCTCTTATGAGATATTAATGGCTCATATTATCACAATACTAAGATAAAAACATAAATATTGATGGGAATGGACCAATAATTTGAGTTTATATCAAAAATATGGAGCAATCAAACTATACACTAAGTTTCATCACTCTTTATCAGATAGAATTAAGATTATCTTGTCCAAATGCATCGACCAATGAAATTCATTAGCTCTGCTTAGCATCAGCTCGAAATGTAAAATCATCTATCTACATCAAGTTTAAACATTCTACCTCAAATTGCTTATCGCTCCTTAGCCTAAGCAGAAAATTCTCACTATCAAACTTAGTCAAGGTAATGATATAATGAATCTATGTTCTGCGTTTCATCGCTCTCACTTTATTAAAATCAAAGCTACCGTGCCCCAAATCATGAACCAATCGGATTGCTTATCTCTGAATATTTTAGCTCAATTTGGAGGAGAGTTTATTGGGACCCCAAAGAGTGTGACGGACGGGCAGACGAAACCATTTTAATGGACCGATGGTAAGCAGAGATAAGCAATTTCATTGGTTATGCTTTGGTAGAGAGAGAATGGTGTTTAACGTATGGGTTAATTTTACTTCAATAATTCGCTTGCGCGTAGGGGTCTTTAGCAGTGGGGGGAAACCGGAGTGCCCGGGGAAACGCACGAGGTTGAGAAGGCGCCCCTATCTCCATGCCAACTACACCCGCAAGCCAGAGGTGACCGGCCAGCTAGAGGTCGAAGCGCGGCACTCTAAACCACTAAGCCATCATGTCAGTATCATCTGTAGTCTTCGTCCATTTTGGTGGTGGAATATTAAAAAAAATCTGACATTCTTCTGTCAGACGTTGAAGAAGGCTGTTCAATTTTTCGCTTACGACCCATGGCATATGATTTGACAGTCCCAAGTTTATATACGCATTTGTAAACTGTGACAACATACCTGGCTTCATTTATTAACGATATCGTCAATTTCGGTTTGAAATAGATCAAACAGCAGTCATAATCCAATAATCCCGAACAAATCGAGTGAGTACTGTTTACAGTGTCCGCCATTTTGAATATATCGAAACCATCAACAAAGCAACCGATTCGTATTTGAAAACACACAATTAAGTCTTTTGTCTCTTAATTAGTTTATTACTACTCTGACTGTAAATACTTATCAACAGTAATCAACACTAATCCCAGATTGATCAAGAGACAAAAGATAGGGCTATTATTGATACCTAATTGATTGTTGATTGACTCAACGAAGCGCGATCGACGGTACACTGTTTAGTATGTACGCGCGGAAATCAAAGCTTTGTGCCGATAATTTTTTTATTTCCAGGTAAAAAAAGAATCGCCATACAGGAAAAAAATATCGCCAAAAATTTCGCCAAATTGAATATTCTTTAGCCAAAATTATATTTAAATCGCAATTGGCGAATTTGGCGATCGACAGCGTGAGCGCTGAAGCCATCCCACCCCCTTTAATTAAGTGATAGAGATGAAACTTGGTGCATAGTTTCATAACACCAATACGTTGACTATGGTCGATAATGAGCATTTTCTGCTCAGGGTAAGCAGAGCGATAAGCAATTTGATTGGCCGATACTTTTGAACCAATAACCCTCCATCTTATTGCGCTAGAATGTTCAAACTTGGTGTAGGTCTTTATTAGGTCAATGCATTGATAAGCGTTCAAAGATTAGCATTTTCTGCTTAAAGCTAAGCAATTTGATCTTGGGCACGTGAATATCTACTGTCGTGCAACATAAGCATTGATGTAAGTATTGTTGGTTTCAAGGGCAGACATAATCTCGTTAATTATATTCGTATTAAAAAAACATCATCAGTGGGGACCACAGGAATACAACCGGTGTGATTCTAGAACTGGTTATATTTATCAAACTATACATCACACTTCAAGTTTGAAAACTTCTAAGTATGGACAGCCGTATGATGTCTGTGCTAAATTGTTAACAAACCACGGCGGAAAATATCACCATTTGATTGTTGACAATTATTACACAAGTGTAGACCTTTGCAATAATATGTTAGATAAACAGATATACGTTCCAGGCACAGTGCGCTCAAATCGCCGCCGATTGCCACCGGGAATTAAACAAACTTTGAAAAAAAGGTGATATTATTGCTGTACGTAAGGGTTAGTTGTTGGCAGTAAATTGGTTTGACCGTAGACAAGTTAGACTTTCAACCACCCATGGTTCAGCGAAAGCAGTTAAACAGGACAAGATCAAGAGAACATACTAGTTCCCCAATTAATAAATGAATACAATCATGGTATGGGAGGTGTTGACTTAGCGATGAAATGACCGATCATTACTCTGCAGAATTAAGAACTGCAAAATGCTGGAGAAAAGTCGTGTTTCATCTCATTGACAGGACAGTTACGAATGCTTATTTGTGCTACAAAAATAACAAGAATATAAATGGCAAAAAAACTAAACCACCTTCAATTTATGATCAGATTAGTTGACGGTCTTATAAATGGTTATACGCAGCCGTGTCGAAAAGTTGGTCGTCCTAGCCTCACATCACCAAATAAAGTACTTTCTACCATTCAGCATTACTAAGAATGTATTCCTGATAAAAGGCGTACACCATGTGTGAGCTGTGCTGTGCACAATCTAGGGATCAAGGATTTAAAGGTACACGTATAACTACGTGGTGTCGACAGTGCGGGTTTGGTCTGTGTCGCAAATGTTTTCCTGGTTATCATAAGTAAAACAAACATTTTAATGTAAGATTCAGCATTTTCGACTAATATGATGAAATAATAGTTTGATTGTTGATATTTTAAAAGTTTATTATCCGGTTATGTGTTTACTGAAAATGAAGAAATGGTGTACAATACACTATTTTCTAAATTAATTACACCTGAACTTACCTGTATATCACCTGTAAATGTAGTTTTGACCAAATAGTTTAAGTCCATTATTGTTATACTTTATTATCATGTTACATTCAAAATTGTTAGTTAAATGTGTGACAAATTGTACATTTCTTAGTACACCGCAGCTTACCTGTATTTTTACCTGTGATACTCCATTAATGCAATATTTGTCTTCAAAGTTTAAACCTGTTATTTCTAAAATTCATTATTTTGTTTTTACTGAAATGAATAATATTTCAGAAAACAAAAATGTTTTTTATCTTGTTTGTAATTTTTACCTGAGCCACATGTATTTACCTAGATAAAACGGCCCCAGTGACAAAATCGTTGCACGTGCAGGTAGTGTGATGTACAATCATATGTCCCACCAAGTTTCAGGAGCTTTGGTAACATAGCTGCAAACATATAATGATTTTAAATTTTATCCCGGCTTTAAACATTATGCCCTAAAATTAATTCCCCCACAGTGGTTGAGCAGTTGGAAAAAAAAATATCCCCCTAAAAGGGTTAAGTAATTATCTGACAATCATTGGAATTTGTTTGGTTTATATAAAGTTCTGCCCAATGCTAACGTTTAGTATACGAAACATTTAATATTATGGATTTAGCTGTGAATTATCGATTTTCAAGAAATTCCAACTCAACCATCATTAAGGTGAAATGGGGATATAGTCGAACTTGTTTTTAATTCGGAATAAAATTATGACCTCCATAGGGTCCACAAGGCAAAAAACATGATTTCTCGTACAATCACGGGCTAAAATTCATTAAGTTATGGTCCGATGTGCCCGAATATCGAAAGCAACCGCGATCTTTGGGTTATAAACTTACATTTCAAATTTCATCAAAATCGGATTAAAATTGTGACCTCTACAGGGTCCACAACCGTGATATAACATATTTTCACACTATTTGCGTAATAGTGGCGGCCATTTTGTTCAGCAATTTTGGTCCGATGTTCATGAACTCAACCTTTATTACCATGTAACGGTGATATAATCAAACATTTTTATTAAATCGGATAATAATTTTGACCTCCAGAGGGACCACAATCAGGGGCCATAATTCAGGAAGTTACAATCCGATGGGCAAAAATATCGAAAGGAACCCAAGATCTTTGGGTTATTAACATACATATACATGTCAAGTTTCATCAAAATCGGTTCAAAAATGTGACCTTTATAGGGTCCACAAGCTAAAAACATGATTTTTCGTACAATCAGGGGCCATAATCCATGAAGTTTCGATCCGATACATGCCAATATCGAAAGCAACCGAGATCGCATGGGGATAGATCTATAATTCAATTTTTGTCAAAATCGGATAAGACTTGTGACACGTAGAGTCCACAACCTTGATATAACATATTTTCAGACTATTCGCGTACTAAAAGCGGCCATTTTGTCCGTCAATTTTGGTCCGATTTTCACGAAATTCGAACTCAACCTACCATGTAACGGTGATATAATCAAACAGTTTTTTTTTAAATCGGATAATAATTTTGACCCCCAGAGGGACCACAAGCTAAAAAGGGTGATTTTTCGGAAAATCAAGGGCCATAATTCAGGAAGTTACAATGCGATGGCCGCAAATATCGAAAGGAACCAAGATCTTTGGGTTATTAACATACATGTCAAGTTTCATCAAAATCGGTACAAAATTGTGGCCTCTGTAGGGTCCACAAGCTGAAAACGTGATTTTTCGGGCAATCAAGGACCATATTCCACGAAGTTTCGATCAGATATATGCCAATATCGAAAGCAGCCGAGATAATAGGGGATAAACCTATATTTCAAGTTTCGTCAAAATCGGTTAAGAATTGTCTCCTGTAGAGAGTCCACAAAAAAATTGTGGACGGACGGACAGGGGCAACGACAATATACGTCCACATGAAAATGTGGGCTTATAAAAATGCAAGATAAGAAGGCCCCATTTACGAGGAACAAATGATGAAATTGGAATATACATTGTCGTAGATTAGAAGTTACATGGATAGAAGAAGTTAGACGATAGCATGTAAGAATTTTGACTGTAATACACTGCCATTTTTCCCCACACTCGTCTTCGAATGGCAACTGTACAGCTTTCGTCCCAATTCAACCGACCAGACGCGTTTTCCTTGTCAGTCCCACGTGAACTCCGGGTTTGACAATGACCATGCGCATTTACTTACCATGCCCCCTCCCTGCACGACTGACAAAGAGGAAACCAGACTGGGAAATCTGGAGGAACTTACTCATTCAGCACCAAAGTTGAAACCGGGGATGACTGATCTACGTGACTTAATTGAAGTAAACAAACTTTACCTGAGCCCGCCAAACGTAACGTGGCATCTTTGTGTTGTAAGTCAATATACGTATCTTGTTTCTGAGTAGCTACAAATGTGGCACAGTTTTTCAACCGGGAATCCTCTGTTGTTGCTGTGGATTTTGGTGGTGGGGAAAGGCTAAACCCGGTTATGTTTTATATATCGGGGTAGGGGTGAAACCCGAGGGGGAAGAATTTTATTAATATTTGTTAACTTTCAGAATTTCGACTGTGATCAGACTGCCTGTACCTGTCCATATGGATACTATGGTGAGCGATGTCAAAATATCATTAAAGGTAAATTTTCCCACAAAAACCAGTGAGGTACAAAAGCTTTTGAAAACATACTATCACAGGCACTTGAAGGGATTAAAATAAATTAAAATAAAACTTCTTACCACTGCCTAATACAAGAATACAAGGTAAGTCAGACGCCATCTTTGTTTTGACTGATTTACCATGTATCGTCTGATATCTTCTCACAATACTCACTAGTTCTAACACTTCATGTCTTTTTTTATTGCTAACGAGACTTTATTTGATTATTATTCACCTTCCGATGTAATTAAATTGGTCATTTAACACTGTTATTGATAACAAATCAAACTTGAACCGCTATCATTTATCGACGATCAACTTCCCGAGACCGGAAGTAACCCGAAAAAAGGTCAGTAGAAGTCTGTATCACCCAGTCCCTTTATAAACCTATCATTACTCGATATGTGCATAGGAACTGGGTGACCAAGTCTCGCTTAACAGCGGCCTGGCTTCGTAAGTTCTATCACGTGATAACAGCGGCCTCGCTTCGTAGGCTTTATCAAGTGATAGAACTTACGAAGCCAGGCCGCTGTTAAGCGAGACTTGATCACCCAATTCCTATGCACATATCGAGTAATAATAGATTTATAAAGGGACTGGGCGATACAGACTTCTTTTGACCTTTTTTCGGGTTACTTCCGGTCTCGGGAAGTTGATCGTCGATAAATGATAGCGGTTCAAGTTTGATTTGTTATCAATAACAGTGTTAAATGACCAATTTAATTACATCGGAAGGTGAATAATAATCAAATAAAGTCTCGTTAGCAATAAAAATGACATGAAGTGTTAGAACTAGTGAGTATTGTGAGATGATATCAGACGATACATGGTAAATCAGTCAAAACAAAGATGGCGTCTGACTTACGTTGTATTCTTGTATTAAGGCTTAAGCAGTGGTAAGAAGTTTTATTTTAATTTATTTTTATCCCTTCAAGTGCCTGTGCATACTATTATGTTCCCGTCTACATTTAATTTACATGCTCTTTCAAGTCTTTATATTAAATATTAGATGTATTAAGTAATATTTTATACAGGATACGAATGGGGTGCAATGTGCATTGCTATTATTCTAGTCTTGGCAAGGGCTATGAAACAATTTCTATTTATCTTCCATGTCCATAAGATGTTGGATTTTTCCAAAAGCAGGAAATGTAACTATTCTTAGTCGAAATGTATGATGGTCGTTGTTGAGACAATATTGTTTTCACAATATTTATTTTTTGAATCCTATTTTATTATCGTAAATATTATAGCAAACATAATAGTTATTGCAATAATTTAAGTCTGGGGTGTGCAATAATTTTCAACTAGCTGAAATAATATGCCAATACCTGTAATGCAGTGTTGACAGAATATCGGAACATCGCGAAAGGTATAATAAAAGGGTCAGGTACAAAACTTGGAAAATATTTTCCGACTTTTCTCCTCTCCGAGTTTTATGAATTGGCTCGATTGAAAACACAAAACTCGGAAAAAATTGTCCGACTTTTTGTTTTAAACTGAAAAGTCGGAAAATATTTTTCGAGTTTCCTATTCAAACAAAAAAGTCGGACAATTTTTTCCGAGTTTTGTGTTTTCAATCGAGTCAATTCATAAAACTCTGAAAAATTTGCGAAAGAAGTTGTAGTAATACATCTATTTAAATTGGCGAAAGTAGTTGTAGTAATACATCTATTTAATAAGTTGGACATCATCTGTAACTTTTCAGTTATATTTTAACCAAAATAATGCAATATGGCAGTTATAATCGAATATCCGAGCTTTGTATTTTGGCCTACACGAAAACCTAAACCTCGGAAAGTGGTCAAACGGTATAAAAATAAAATATTTTTCATTGGATATGGTGTGTAAGGGTTGTAATATGTACAAAGGAACTCAACTCGCCTTTACGGGGATAACTTGGGTGAGATCGAAAACTCGGACATTCAAAAGATGAAATGATTAAAACGAGGTGTGAATATAATTTCAATTTGACACATGGCCTCGAGGCCGAACCTGCCCCGTTCTACCATACTATATACGTCGTGTCGAGAATAGGCCTACCAAACTTTTAGAAATAAAATTGGCGAAAGGAGTGACAGTAACACATCTATTTAATATGTTGGACATGATCTATAACCTTTTCAGTTAGATTTTAACCAAAATAATGCAATATGGCAGTTATAATTAAATATCCGAGTTTTGTATTTTGGCCTATACGAAAATACAAAACTCGGAAAGTGGCAAAAAGATATCAAAATACACTATTTTTCATTGGATAATTATGATTATGACAGTAACACATCTATTTAATATAGGCACTTGGAGATCACTGCATATCTACGTACGTTAACCCGTGACGTAAAATTGCGCGAGTGACCTAAATGTAAAATGTTAAAGATTAGCATCGGTTGCGCTAATTCACGGTGAAACTTTATTCTGCGTGTTTCGGTCAATCATAGAGCTTCTTACAAAACTACGTAGGCTGCGCTACATCTCAGTTTTTGTCCGATTGAAATCGATAAAAAAAACTGACAAAGTTCTCCGAATTTTGGTCAAAAGTTCGAGTTTTTCGAGAGAAAAAGCACCAGATTGAAGACTCAAGAAGTAATGCACATCATTGATCAGGTAGGCACAGTTAGCTAGGGCTTTTATCTACTCAAAAACGGCCACATTTACTGTAAAATTTATGCCGCAGATCCCACAATCGGAGCCGCCATGTTGCTTACATAAGCTCGACGGGTACGATTTTCTTGATATTTCCTTTCGATTCAACATCAATAATATCAACAACTAAGGGTTATTTCATATAACTAAGTGACATTTTATGAAGAATATATATCATACCTATGACATTAATTGTTAGATGAAGATTTTATTCAACATTAGGGATAGGATGGCTCGGGATTATGTGGGATGCGGGATTTGTCGTCTGTATGACACAGTCCTTGCTCCTGATTGGTCCGTTTGCTAATATGTTACAATTTTTAGACCAACTCACGTGTTCTTGCTTTGTTTATATTTCAACAATAAGCTATTTTGAACTCTTTTTTGTCTCATTAGGCTTAAAGTATTTTCACTGTATTTTAGGGGAATCATGAAAAGATCACAAAGCATTCTCAGACTTAAGTTGAGAATTTGCTCAACTCTAAATCACAGTTTATGAGAAATATATTTGTTCAAGAAATACAAAATTTGCACATATTTTTCAAGGGTTATATTATTTTATTAATTTTTCTAAACACATGAGGAATTGAATCAGCTGATTTTTTAGGTATGGCAAAGATTTGAATGGCAACACAAATGAATTAAAAACGTCAGTGATCCGAAATGGACTTGTTCTCTTCTTGTTTCATAAAAACAATGACGATGTCAAGTCGACCACTAGACATATGAAGGCAATTGCTGATACGAATGGCATTTCTCTTGTACAGGAAAATCTGTTAAAGACCAGGATAACACGGATAGTCAATTCCAACTGCCAAGGGAACCTTAAAGTAGCCATGCCTCTAACTCAATGTTATCCAAAATCTTCAATATTGAAAACACGAATTATTTGTCAATTTCAATCAACATTGATGCTGTGATCTTATCGGGAAAATGTGGGCTTCTGATATACAATATTCAAGTCAAAATAAACATTTTACCATGGGTACACAAATCGTGTACCATAATGCCTTTAAGCCCCAGTTCTAGCAAATTTCCCCAAGACCGATAATGGCCGCTTTTGTTATGGAAGTACTAGAGACCACACCGAAACATTTCCCAAAGAAATGATTTCTGTTGCAGTTTGTTCTAGGTCCCCCCTCTCATATTGCTATCTTTACCCACCTAGACGTGAACACTCCTGATCTGCATTCATTAGCTCCTCCAATTGTTCCTGACATTCCTGATCTGCCCAGGTTAGTTGTGGTAGACTCTGGTCCTGATGCCTTTGAAAACGCTGCTGATCCTGATACATGTCGGGCAATCACGTCTGAAGCTCAGCCTTTACCTTCAACATCCTCTGCTACTGGTGTTGACATTCGCCTGAGGGGGGACTGTGCTAAGTGTAAACAGCATCGAAATTCTTTGCGATCTTTGGCAGCTCTCAAATCTAAATATTACAAATTGTTAAGGAGACGTAAAACTCCAGATCACCATCTTCGGCAGGCACTGGACCGAAAGAAAAACATTGAGAATAGCTTGGGTGCTGAGAGGATTCAAGTCAAATCAAATTTTTTGAAAGCAGATGGTGGGCCTAAGAAGGTTATAAAGAAACAGAAATGCAATAAGCCAAGAAATAAACTGCAGACCATATCCCTGTGGGAGCTTAATGCTTTGAAGAGAAGGGTGGCAGTATTGGAGAATGAAAATGAAAAACTTAGAGCCAAGAAGGATGGAAAGACCTTCTGTTACTCCTACCGAAAGGCTGCTTTACGTGTTTGGTGAATCAGGTGCCAGTTGAAACCGCGGGTTCTCTGATTTCCAAAGTAGTTACAGAGATGACTGGGAATACTGTGGACTATAGTGCGGATGCCTCAACAATTAGCCAAATGGCATATGAATTGTCTGTACTTGATGAAGTGCATGTGGGGGAGGCTATGGTGGAGGGGGGCGATTTAAACCTGTCATGGGATGCCGCCTCTCTTGATGGGGAACATATTAATGAAGTGCATATTAACTTGTCTGTCGATCCTACGAAAGCCTCATTCTTCGAATTGATTTGCTTTCTGGGGGTAAGGCCTGTGATTATGTGGACCATAATTCAAGAAGCATTCAGGATGTTACTGAGACATATGCTTCATATTCTGATCCAAGAAATGTCCATGAAAATGTAGTACAAAAACTCAAAAGCACCCTGGGTGACCGAGTACCTACCAATCGCTGTGTGAGAAATCAGCTTCAGGAACTTCTTGATATCCAACTTCTCGATCTAAAGTGTAATGTCCATCCCCTTGATGGGCTGGCCAGTGAGGCTAGGAAAACATTGAAGAAATTTGATAGTGAACAGCAAGTGAAAGGGCAATGTTATTGGAAGGACTGCGGAGCTGTCAATCTCGTGATGGGGCTCAGGTATAAAAATGGAGCAGGAGAGTTTATGCGGACAAATGATATTAGAAACAGCATGTTGCCACGATATATTGGCAACCGCATGCACGTCATATTTCACCTTGCTGGTGCATACTTCCACTTAAAGGACAAGATTCTAAATGTCTACTTTAAGGACTTCTCCAACTGTACTTCAAGCTTCAAGCCAGCAGTAATCAAGGACTTACAGAATTCAAACTTCATCCTGCAGCTGAAAGCCTTGGGGCTCATGGGGAAGATCCTGACTGGGCCATGGATGAAGGTTTTATATGGGAATGCAGACAAGTTGTCCAATCTCCAAGCTGTGCCGACCCTGAAGAAATTAATGGAGAAGATCCATAGCCTGAGGGATGACCCAATGTCAGTCTCAACAGCGAAAGATGATGCTTTTGGTAGACCGCTAGATTCAGCAGACGAAGTTCTCCAATCATTGCAGGCTGAACTAGATAAAATGGACGAGGCCTACTTTGAGCAAGTAACCCTGAAGCTTCTTGAATGCTCAATCACTCTCCTTGAACGGCAGATGGAGTCGTACAACACGGGTGAGCTCTCATCCCCTACTCCTGAAATGTTGGAGGCCACCAAATATGCTCCTATTCACAACATTTTCAGTGAGGAGGTGATGGGGTTGACAGATCATCAATACCGCCGAGCCCCTAATGCCACCTTTGGGTTCATTGATGGAAAAGTGAGAGCAGCTAAAAATAAAACCCTTATGTGGCTGGGCAGTAAATCCACTGAAGACCAAGAACGTATAATTTACTTTTCCATCTCCATAGCACGGAGCAAGAGGGTCATTCGTAAAAAAACGGGAGGAACAAATGAGAGCTACATACCTCCAAAGACAAGCTGAAAAGGTGACACAGAAAGACACTCAGTACAGAGAGAGGATTGAGATAATAATCAAGACGGCTATTGCTGATCAGAATTTGACTGTAGACAGTTTGAAAGCTGATAGGGTTGTGTCAAGTCGGACTCGTGGAGAGTCGCCGCCAGCTCGGCTACATTTGACCTTGACGGATACTTCTTCTCTTCGTGTAGATGGCATCATAACACTGTAATGTGCCTACTGTGAAAGATTCATCAAGATATCTTTATTCATATAGAAGATATTGGCATAAACAGATACCCTTATTTTCTACGATTCCGTCTGACCTTGACCTCTGTTGACTTTCCTCACTTTGGGCCAAAGGTCATGAGGGATTGTTCACGTTTCATCCGTCCAACATTATCCTGTGGAAATTTCATGATGATGACTTAAATAAAAAGGAACATATTGATGTTAGAAAGTGGTTCTTTTATTTACTGCCTTTTTAAAATCACAATTTTTTAATCAGTTTAATGGAAAATGTATTGTTTTAATTAGTCCTTAATTGCGCTCTTCAAAATGCTGTAACTCTGGTTGTAGTGAAGGGATTTGGACAAATGAGGTATCATTTTAAACGTGTCCCAAGGCTATTTCCCCTTATAGTGACATTTTAAACCTCATTGGGACAACTTGAAAAAAAAGTCCAAGTGCCTATATAAGTTGGACATGATCTATAACCTTTTCAGTTATATTTTAACCAAAGTAATGCAATATGGCAGTTTCCGAGTTTTGTATTTTCGTATAGGCCAAAATGGAAAACTCGGATATTTAATTATAACTGCCATATTGCATTACTTTGGTTAAAATCTAACTGAAAAGGTTATAGAACATGTCCATCTTATTAAATAGATGTGTTACTGTCAAAATTATAATTATCCAATGAAAAATAGTGTATTTTGATATCTTTTTGCCACTTTCCGAGTTTTGTATTTTCGTATAGGCCAACACTCGGATATTTAATTATAACTTCCATATTGCATTATTTTGGTTTAAATCTAACTGAAAAGGTTATAGATCATGTCCAACTTAATAAATAGATGTGTTACTGGCACTCCTTTCGCCAATTTCATTTCTAAAAGTAGGTAGGCCTATTCTCGACACGACGTATATAGTATGGTAGAACTCGTTTTAATCATTTCATCTTTTGGATGTCCGAGTTTTCGATCTCACCCAAGTTATCCCCGTAAAGGCGAGTTGAGTTCCTTTGTACATATTACAACTCTTACACATCATATCCAATGAAAAATATTTTATTTTGATACCTTTGACCAATTTCCGAGTTTTATGTTTTCATATAGGCCAAAATACAAAACTCGGATATTCAATTATAACTGCCATATTGCATTATTTTGGTTAAAATATAACTGACAAGTTACAGATTATGTCCAACTTATTAAATAGATGTACTACAATTACTTTCGCCAATTTAAAAGAAAAATAATATTTTTGATAGTTTTTCAACTTTTTCTTTTTCCGAGTTTTATGTTTGACTCAATTGAAAACACAAAACTCGGAAAGGTCGGAAAAATTGTCAGATAATGATTTGTTAAAGAAATCAAAATATTTACCAACATTCGAAAGAAGTCGCGGCGTTGGTGTGTCGAAACTGTACACCAATTTTCACTTAATTAGAATTTAAGTTACCGTGTCTAAAAGCATCAATTAATCAAAGTGCTTGTCTCTGTTTACCTCAAGTAGAAGATACTCATTTTCGAACCCCCATCAGCTTACACCATATGCTCCTAGATCTAGAAATATATAAATTCGTGAAATGACCCGCAACGGCCGCTAACGAGTTAAGGGCCATATTTTAGTCAGGCATCAACATTGTCATCCGAGAATAAATATTGTGGGAGCTATAGAGGATTCTTTGACACCATTTTGAATTTTTCAAAACGCTCAAGGGTGATCGACCTAGGTTCACCCGACCTAGGTCACTCGGCAGATCCTTAAAGAGGATAATAGACCAGGAGCCCAGAGGGTCGAACCTAGGCGAACGAGGTACCAATATCTGACCATATAGGCATATACATACTAACCTGGGATGCACAGAAGTGGGCGTCTGCCGGGGCCCAGTCCATGGGTGTGACCCTGGTGACCCCTATAATGACCCCAAAAATGGGTTAAACTCATACATTCGAGTGACCGGTCAAAACCAATTCTAAATGAAAGAATACACTCTACTGAGTACGAAATTGCCCATAACAGACGATTTTGGCCCTGGGATGGCCCAAACTGACACCCCAAATATGAACCCCAGAGGGCTTGAAAAAAAAAAATTATATTCATATATTCGAGGTACCAGTTCAAACTAATTACAAATGCAAGAGTATATCCCACTGAGTACGAAATTACCCATAACAGACGATTAGATCCCTGGGATGGCCCAGACTGACACCACAAAGTCGAAGGGAGTGGGGTGGGGCAAAGATAGAGTTTTGCTCATACATTCGAGGTACCAGTCAAGACCAATTTTAAATGGAAGGGTACATCTCACTGAGTGCGAAGTTGCTCATAACAGACGATTTTGGCCTTGGGACTGCCCAAAGTGACACCCCAAATATGAACCCACATCCCCCCTGGGTGGCTTAAAAAAAGGGTTATATTCATACATTCGAGTTATTAGTAGATGTTAAATGAAAGAGTATATGCCGCTGATTACGGAATTGTCCATAACAGACGATTGGGCCCATGGAATGGCCCAAATTGACGCCCAAAGACGATGGGGCAATAAATTTGCGGTACCGGTCAAAACCAACTCTAAATGAAAGAGTACATCTCACTAGGTACGAAGTTGCCCATAACAGACGCTTGTGGCCCTTGGACGGTCCAAATTGACACCTTAAATATGGACCAGTCAAACCAATTTTAAATGGAAGAGTACATCTCACTGAGTTCGAAATTGTCCATAACAGTTGGTTTCGGCCCTGCAGGCCAAGCTGACACCATAATATTGACCCCGAGGCTCGAGAAAAATTTATATTCACACATTCGAGGTATCAGTTCAATTTAAAGGAATAATCCCAGTTACATTTTGGGGCTTAAAATTGCTTAATTTTGTATGAAAGGCCTTTAATAACTTATAACTTAGCCCCTAGTAACTACCTCAAGCGTTGTGATACGTTTTCAAAAAATTTCCAATTGTCGGTATTGCTCTGTGTTTGAAGACCGGCGTCTTGGTTGCATCCTAAAAAGTGCCTGGATAATACGCGTCTACATGCTGAGTGCTGCGTGCCGCAAGCTCTCTATTTATGAAGTGTACAATAGGTATCGCATGTAGTCGCATTTATCAAGTTCAACTATTTAAAAAGTCTAGTGTCCGGATATTTGATTGTGGTGCGATTTTGACGTTCACGTCCAAACGACTGAATATTTTGAACTGAACTTTTCAGACAAGGTAAATACACAATTCCTCTGTATTTTGGCGTTAAAATTTCATACGTATACGAACTTGTAATTTTCAGATTCTATGAAATTCGGGATTAGCACTTTAATTTTAAATGAAAGTGTGCATCTCGCTGATAACGAAATGACCCATAAAAGATGATGGTTCAAACTGACAAAATGCATAAATGGTATTGTGGGGCCAGATTGAAACAGACTTTTGTCACCAACAAGTACAATCATGGACATAAGAACTGCACCTGTAGTGTTAATATTGCTTTCATACCACACCATCTTGTGATTAACCCACCAGGAATCACCAGAAATGGACAAAACTGACTATAGGGCAGCTATCAAATACCTGCCACTGAAAGGACTAATCATTTCAGCTATGTAAAAAAATTTAGGTGGGGGGGGGGGGGGTGGTAAAAAATAAAAATAATTCTTCCTGGCCGGCATCCAGGCCTTGCAGCATCGTTGGCAATAGTGTAGAAAAGTTCATGGAACCATCGGCTTTGTACAATTTTGTCAAAAAATGGCCCAGAACATTTCATGCAGTCCTCGCCAAATCAAAGTGGAGGGGGGGGGGGGCAAAACTATTTTTTCTTTTTTCAAACCTAGAGGGAAAAATTTAGGATGTCAGTTAGGACCATCTCAGAGCCAGAATCATCTTCATACAAGGTACTAAGCGACGTTTCGACGAGGATACTCTCGTCGTTATCAAGCAAACGATGCAGATATGTTCGTTCGTTCCTTGGGTTTTACATCTACTTCCATCTAGAAAGAGGGGCGGGGGGGGGGGGGGGGTCAAGATTTGTTAGAATAACATTTTTCAAGCCTAGGGATGTAAAATTCAGAGTGTCAGTTTAGACAAAAATCGTCTATATACATGTACAAGGTACTAAACGATGTTTCCACAAGGATACTCTCGACGTTATCAAGCAAATGATACAGATATGTTCGCTCGTTCCTGGGGTTTTACGTCCACTCCTACCTAGGGTGATAACACAGACAATGCAAATATATAAATAGTACACAAATATACAAAGAACATGCAACACAAACACAACAATGAAATACAATAAAAACGCAAGACCTTCCATTAGGGGGCCATTTGTAACTGAACCATCACAGCAGAAACTCTTTCAGGCATTAAAAGACAATGGGCTGGCAACCTATTGATTTATCAAGATCAATGTATTTAATACTATTTAAGGGAAACGAATTAACCTGGACCATATATAACAGATAATTTAAAAACAATGTGGGTGTGTAAATCTGTTATGGGCCATTTTGTAATCTGTGGGGTCTATACTTACATTTAAAATTAGTTTCAACTGGTACCTCGATTGTATGAATATAACCATTTTTAAGCCCCAAGGGTCATAACTATGGCGTCAGTTTGGGCCGTTTCAGGGTCACAAGCGTCGTTATGGACAATTCCGTACTCAGTCACATGTAATCTTCTGTTATGGACAATTCCGTTCTCAGCGGGATATATTCTTTCATTTAGAAATAGTTTGTACTGGTACCGTGATCGAATGTATGAGTATAACCCTTTTTTAAACTCAGGGGGTCATGTTTTGGATGTCAGTTTGGGCAGTCCCAGGGCTGAAATCTTCTGTTATGAGCAAGAGAATTGGTTTTGAGCGGTACCACATTCTATGAGTATACCCTATTTGTCCCCCCCCCCCCAACCACCCCTCTTCGGCTTTGGTGTGTTGGTCTGGGCCATCCCAAGGGTCCAATCGTCTGTTATGGGTAATTTTGTACTCAGTGGGATATACTCTTCCATTTGAAATTAGTTTCAACTGGTAACTCGAATGTATGAATATGACCCTTTTTTAAGCCCCTGGGATGGGGTACCACATTGGGAAGTCCCAGGGCCGAACTCTTTTGTTATCAGCAATTGTGTACTCAGTGAGATGCACTCTTTCATTTTAAATTGGTTTTGACCGGTAGCTCGAATGTATGAGCAAACCCTATTTTGCCCCACCCCACCCCTTCGGCTTTGGGGTGTCAGTCTGGGCCACCCAGGGGTCTAATCGTCTGTTATGGGTAATTTCGTACTCAATGGGATATACTCTTTCATTTGTAATTGGTTTCAACTGGTACCTCGAATGTATGAATATAATTTTTTTTCAAGCCCTCTGGGATCTATATTTGGGGTGTCAGTTTGGGCCATCCCAGGGCCAAAATCGTCTGTTATGGGCATTTTTGTACTCAGTAGAGTGTATTCTTTCATTTAAAATTGGTTTTGACCGGTACCCACTTCTGTGCATCCAGGTTAGTATGTAGATGCCTATATGGTCAGATATTGGTACCTCGTTCGTCTAGGTTCGACCCTCTGGGCTCCCGGTCTACCAAAATCAGTCACAAATCAACTTTGTATACAATTTTCAGGTTCACTCGAAATATTGGGTTTCGCGACCGGACTTTAATGCGGGACAATTGATGATGTTTATGGTGCCTACATTTACCTTGGATAATTATCTCTACGGTTAAATGTTTCAGATTGCACTGACGGATATGACATTGGCATCAGGGGCACCAATAAAGTTGTATCATCAATCCAGCCAACAGGGACCAGTGAACCAGTACATGTGCTCTGCGTGTTTGATAATGGTGGCTCAACCTTTATTCTTAACAGACGGGTTGAATGCGACACCGAAAACTTCAACAGAACTATGTCCGACTACAAGACGGGGTTTGGCGAGGTAGTATTCAACAGTTGGATCGGTCTTGAGAACATTGTACGCATACAAGCTGCACATTCTGCCGAGGCCGTTATGGAAATTTATCTTCTGGTCGACAACTTTGAATGTAAAATCGAATATCGGGATGTAACTATTAAGGATGAGATGTCGGGGTATGCCTTCTCTTCAACCAAGGCTGTTGCTGTGTCTTCGTTTACATTTTGTGGCGATGCCCTATTATCCAGTATTAGTCTATTAAATCAGTCCTTTTCAACCACTGATATTGACTCTACGGGGGACTATGAGTGTGCCATAAAATATGGAGGCGGGTGGTGGTATAAGGATCACGTGGATTGCACAAGGGGATTCCTGACTGGGACCATGGATGGTTCAGGGAAAGACAACTTCTGGTTTGGCGCCAGTGACATTAAAGAAGTTGCAGTTCAGTTAAGATTTATGTGAATTACTAGCTTTTTTATAATTCACGAATATAACATATAATACATGAATCTAGTTAATTAAAATAAGACCAACAGTTGCAGACTCATAAATTGGACTACCTGTATTATGAATGAATAATTTCCAGTTCGGAAACTACTGGTCGTGTGCAATAAATGAATGTTCTCTAGTGAAATAATGCCACATCGGAGTAGGTCGTTAAACCCAATTATTTCATTTCATGTTTAGTACAATGACATTGCTTCTCGCTTCCAGATAATTTAGGTGTTGTTAGACAGATGATGATTATGGAGTATGGATAATTAAAAACGAAATCAAGCAGTTACCATGCAAGTTACCCCCATATAATGCAAGAGATGGTTGGTAAATCGGTAGGTATCGTGTGCTCTTATCGTCGAAATGTATAACCTCGAATTTGATAACTAAAACCTCTATCGCGTTCAAGCTTTCGTTTGTCCTGAACCCGTTGTATTGTCTACGATATAACCTTCGGTGGAAGTGGACGTTAAACTCCAGAAACGAATGAACTCAATGCTTCCGACCTATAACTTTGCAATACATGATACAGAAACTGATAATCAATAGGTTCGTCCTCCCGTGACACAAATAAGTTTCATCTGAATTTCACATTGTGTCCTTCGGCACAGAATGTGGGATGCGCGCTTATATTTAGAGGAGAGAAAGAAATGGAGTTGAACGTCCACTCTGGCCTAACACATGGTTCAATTTTATTTTAATAATTTGCTTGCGCGTAATAGTCTTTAGCAGTGGGCGGAAACCTGAAGACCCGGAGAAAACACACGATGCTGGACAGGTGCCCCACACTCATTGTCACTCAGAACTGGGGAATCGAAACCACGCCAGTTTTGTCAATGACATACATGCCTGGTGATATAGCGCACACGTGCTAACCACTCGGCCATCCAACCTGGTGGAATCTTGACAGGTACCCTGCTTTTTCAACCAACACCGAGCATTACCATTGCATGTGGTATAGAACACGTACAATTGTAGGTCATCCTATAGAATAAATATTATACGATTGTAGGTCATAAACCCACTGGGTAAAGCAAAAGCATTTTTTGTTATTTCTCTAAACTTATCTGTGTAAGCCATCATGATTAGCAATGAATGTTGTAAGCGAATGTGATGTTTAAACAGTCGGTTCCAATGTAGAGGCATATCCCCGAGACTATTATGTACTTTGTTGTCATATACATTTTAATATGATTCCATAATATAGATTAGGCGTGTTGTGATTTTAAGTCTTGAGTAAATGTTATAAAATGTTATAAGCAGATTCCAATGTCTATTCCGTCTTTCTAGTTTGCACTTTATTCTATGTATGTGCGTATTTCATTTTGTAAAGCACGCGTGGGCATTTCGATTTGATAAACAAAAACAAACCATTACTGTAACATGAAGTTTATGTTGTTTTTATGTCACTCTTTAGTCTCAGTGGTCTGTGTTTTCAAGATAATGCATTGTGTTTTTAAATCAGTTATATGCATGTATGCTTACTCATTTCTTAATACATCTTTTATACATTTGGAGCATGACCTGATTTTTAATTTTCTTAATAACCAAATGGCTATTAAGAAGGGTGTTTCACCACTTACCGGTGTACTTTTATCAAGATAAATCTAGAAATATCATATAGATGTATAGATAATGGTCCATTCTTGTGATGCATAGGCGTACGAGCTCGATGAATGTTTGAAAATTTATCAGCAGCAAGTAAAATTAGAGTATTAATAGATTGTGGGTACTTTATTTTGTCAACAAAATGAAATATTAATTTTCGTTGCACGAAAAATTGCCCAAAAGCTAAGGTTTTGGAAATAAGATCAAAATGGTAAGGGTCCACAAACTAACGACGTGATATTTCATAAGTTAGGTGTCGTAATCACCTGCTACCACCGTTTGACGTGTATTTTGTACACGGTGTAGATTCCATTTGCTGATAACACTATTTGCCTATTATATAATTTTTTTTAGGACTGCGAATTTTGTCTAATGGGTTGGATTGTTCGTACTTGGTTTTCTTTAATTCCAGAAAGCTACGGCCCAATACCCAGGCCTGTAGGATATACCAAATTGGATGAAAATTCGAGCCTCTGGAACACAACCTGGGTATTGCATGCTTTTAAGGGTAGCGGCCATTTTGTCCGATTTTCACGAAATTTGAAGTCTGTCGTAAATATGGTGCAGCGGTGATATATTTAAACGTTTTGACAATCAAATAGGAATGGTGAGGTTTAACGGGGCCACAATCTTAAAATGTCGAGATCTTTCGGTTATACATCGTCAGTTTCGTCAAAATTGAAAAAAAACCTTGTGACCTCTAGAGTGTCCGTAACCGTGGTATTAGTATGCATTCAGCATTACAGGATAGGATTTAGAACAGAAATAAAATTTCAATTGATTGTTGAGTAATTTCATTAGCCAGAAAGCGTCTCGAGATGTCATTTACTGCACACGTGTGAACAGTAGCGTCGAATCAGGGGTCGTGACACAAACACGCTCAAATTAAATATAGCAACAGCCACGGACAACTTGACATCGAACAAACCTTGAACTTTTCAACTTGTTTATCACAGATAGACATTTTAGATGGAAAGCGCGGAACTTGTTATTCGCGATGATCGATGAATCTTATAGTCTCTCAAGCTGGGTGAACATCCAATCGAAATTAGTGCCTAAATACATGTATCCAGCATATTACATGAAGGCCTGGATAAGATGTGCAAAGGTAAAACGAGATAAAGCCTTCTATTGATTTGGAGTTTGCCACAATCCCTTTTACGCCCACACATGATTATGTGCGTATAATATAGTTGCCCTGTCCGTTGATCGGCCACACATGCTTTCTAGATAGAGGCCACCAGTTTTTCAAATATTCCAATAATGATTCTTATGAAGATTGGGATGGAAGTTAGCGCAATTGCTATCTGTGTAGGAGGTTATCGCTTATGCACGTGTCAAATCTTTGGGATAATCGTTCTTAAGAGTAGACGTCGGGTGGGGTTGAGTTTGAGCGCAATCTCGCTATTTTCGTTTTGGAGTAATAGCCTTTGATAGCACACATCAACCTTAATTCATAGGGATTAGTCGAATATGTCTACATTTCCCCAATGGTTTATTACACCCATTGCCCAATATAGACAATCTAAACAAATCCAAACAAGCACCATCCAACCCAAATCAATTGTTAAATTTAATCTTATGAATTGATCAGAAGAAGATATCGACAATGTTCAGTAAGTCTGAAGTTTGAACCTTTACGATGGCTCCAGTTGACTTATTTTAGTGAAATTGAACACCCATTACCTCCTTAATATGCCTATATGTTGACTCGATGAGGTAGAAAAACAACACACTTTAATTCAGTAAACAGTATGTTAAAATATATAAATGGCTTAAGTTATGTAATCAGGCTTTATTTTAATGACTTTCGTTATATAATTTAGATAAATATATATTATACACTAAATGAAATAATATTAAAATCGCACTTAATAGATGCAACAGGCATTCGTTGCTTCTATATTTAAATAATTATATTGTTACTCGTCTTAAAGTTCTAATTTGGATGAAAACCTTTTTAAAGTCTTTGCTGACAGTCGCATTTTATTTCTCTGAGGTTTAAACAAAGGTCCTCCTCGAATCAATTTTCTTGACAAACTGGACTGTCTCTGTCTATCCGCAGGTTTAAATAATTTATGTGGAGACTGGAATAGATGAAGTGAACTCAAACTATATCCACGTTTTTGTAATGTTTTGGGTTTCAAGTTGATTTCTTCATAAACATTTTCGTCGCCATCATCAATAGATAGGAAGCCAATGTCATGAACATTCAAAGCGTTATCGTGATAACAGTAGTCTTGATTGTCAATACTGTCGGAGTCGAAACTAACACTTTCATAGAACCCACTGCTATCTTCTCCGCTCTTTGCATCCGATTTTATCGTTGATTGGCCCGGAGGCTCTGGTAGTGGTCGGTTGGCTCCGTTGAAACTACAAGATGCTCTACGTTGATTTTGGCGGCAAGAATTTGCTTGACTACTTTTTGTACGTATGTCACGTGATGCTAAATCAATACATGTGCAGAATTTATTTTTTTCTGTTTTACGTCTGCAAAGAGGACAAACGTCTTCTTTACAAGAAAATTCATGTTCAATTCTCTTAGATAGGCTAGTTATCTCGGCCATTATGTCATGTGATGCACACGTTCTACTGACATCATCAATTTCTTCGTATTCGTGCACATCAAAGTTGGGGCTAGCAATATTATCTAGACACTCGACTTCTTCTATTGTAAAGTAAACTGGACAATCGGATATTCTAGGTTTGAGTTGTGATATCTCCTTGTCATATATAATTGTACCAATCGAGCTCCGTCTGACATCAGAGTTTCCTGATCTTCGTCTGCACCGTTTCTTAATCCAACTGAACATCCCGGAATTCATCTAAATATATATTTAAAAAAGAAAACATCAAAACAGTTCAATTACATTCAAAAAAAAAGAAAAGAAAAGCAAGCTTAGCGTTGAATTAAAAAAATAAAAAAATAATAAATGGAATGGGTTTAACATCCTACTGTTCTGCTGCTACTGGTCTTATGAAGAAGTTTCATACGCCATACAGTGTACTATATGTGACATTCTGCTCTTATATCGAATGTAAACTGCCAATGTGTATACGGGCCCACTGAACTTGCTGGACCAAATCCGGGATCGAACACTGAACCTCCCGGTTAGAAAGTCAACGACTTACTCACTGAATCAACATTTCTCCCGAATTAATAAATAGAAGTTCAGAATTCTGATAGTATTATTGAACAAGCAATGCACAATTACTTGTCATTGGGTTCGTTATACAGTTACCGATCAACGCATGTAGTAAATCCATCACTTACCATCAATATTGAAATGTTTTAATTTTTTAAAGAAAATGTTGTTCCCCTATCTCTTTGTCGTATCCAAATTTAGCCAACGAATGAAACAACAAATACACCAACTCCATTTATATATATACCTTGTAACAGATTGCTTACACGCGCTAATAATTTTTTACAATGTCGACAGATCATCTCACATCCGCTTATATCAATCATTGGTATCGCAGACAGGGTATATCAATTAATGACAGCATGTCTTATACCCATAATTATGGCATCCATACCATAAATCCGATTATAGCAACATATCTGTCCAGGGTCTATTTAACGGTAAGCGGACTCAATTATCCCCCAACGTCCTAATCAATGCGGGGGTGATCAAGAACTAGGGAACATATTTCACCAACATATTAACAGACATTAATGCAATGATTAACAGCACACAATGTCGTCAATGTTCCCGTTCCAGTGTAGACATTATACTAATTGACCAAATGAGACATTCCAATGATAGGTGTGTGTGGTACCAATCCACTACACTTTCCATAAATACTATACTTCAACACCAGACGTTCTAATAATTAAAATATAATTTGCATCTGATATCTTGGCCGCCATTACTGTTAGACACCAAATGTTCTAATGATTAATGTCTAATATATTGGCTGCCATTATAGTTTAGCATTAAACTTTCCTATTTATTAATGTCTATTATACTTCTAATCTTGGCCGCCATAACAGTTTAACATCAGATTAACGTATAAGATATCCAGGAAGATAATTTTTTTCCAGTGAAGAATCTGAAAAATAATCTAATTTTAGGTTGAAGCAGGGCCGTAGGTAAGATTTTAAAAGTGAGGTGCAGCACAGTGACAGGACGCGGAGCGGCGATCGATTTTCTATTGTATATGGTCGTTTTTTTTTTCAGGGGAACCACATTATTTCAGGGGCGGCAGATTTTTAAGGAGGGGCATTTGCTCCTGGTACCCCCCTCTTTGGATCCGCGCCTATATTGACGCCGTATAGCCTCCACATAAGTGATATCAGAAAGTTTGGGTCAGGGCAAGCCAACTTGATCAGTGTATTATTTTATAACTGAAAGGTTGTCATTTTTTTAGGGGCGGGGACATTTCTTTGGGCGCCTTATTTTTTTGAGGGTGCAACGTACCCCCTGCACCCCCGCTAGACACGCCCTGGTTTGGAGTTCGACATATTAATGTATAACATTCATCTAATATCTTTATAACCACCATTATAATTTAACACCAAATGTAGAATACATATGTATGTCGATAGCGTTCAGCAATTGTAATAGTCTCGGGACATTCTAAACAACTTATATTTTCGTAATACGGTCAATGAATCCAGTCAACAGCATTACGACCTGTCTCCTTTAGATTCTTATCGAACCTGGATAGATTGGTGCACGAAATTTGACGGATGGGTTTAGTGCCGATTCGGGCGTGATTATAGAGGTGATGTGGCAGGATTTTGGGAAAGGCTCAGTCAGTTCTTTACATGTATATGAGTGTCTGAAGGCCGTCGCGGACATAAAAAAGACATTTTGGGGAAAACTATCACAGATAACTTGAATTTTTTGGCTTTTGACGGTTAGGGCATATTCGGGAGGTTTTGTGGAATCAACTTTCCGAATTTATAAAAAAAACTAATCATGAAATTATAGTCGAAGGAAACTGCCGTCAGTAAGGAATTATTAATATCGGTATTGAATTTATTATGCATTTGTAATTCATACATTGATCTACATCGGTCCATTTACCACTTCAACTGGTATCATTCCCATGTTGATTTTTGATATATGCCTACTAAATCTAATATTAAAATGAACAATACTTCGGAAAATGTATTATTACAAAAACAAATATATTTTATTCTTTAATAACAATTTTATTAACATAAACAAACAATAATATATATTGCTTTCAGCACCTTTTGACATAGAATAAAAAATAAATATCAGACAGGTTAAATGAATTAAATAAAGTATATATATCTCTCTACTCAAGGATTCGATTACGTAGGCCTATCGGCATGGTATTTGTAATATTTTACCACGATAATTAATCTCTATTTCAAAATGTTAATATTCAAAGAAACCACTTGTATCATTGTGAGAATCAGCTCGTGCCGTACTTTCAACAGGTATTGGTGGTAATGGACGCCGTTTGATGTATGATACAGTTCTCAAAATACAGTTGTTCTGATTTGCTATTTCACTATGGTGTTTTGCTGTATTTTGTGACTCAGTGATATTTCCTGTCGAAGAATTTAGTGTGGATCTTAAGATCGAGTTACTATATATATCCCACATGCTGCTCATCTCGGATAATAGATCCGACGTCACACACTCACATGAACTATAGCGAGAATCTTGACAAAGAGGGCAATCGTGACACAGGGAGTCAACTTCACTGAACTCTTCATAAAGTGGGTTAATTCCGGAATCTAACGATACACACTCTACCGAGATATCAGATATTTCAGAATATATGTGATAGTCGCATTCCTCCAGTGAAACATACGAATTAGATTCTTCTATACTATTAGTATCTCCTTTCTCATTTGGTGTACCATTTTGGGATGTTGATTTACGCGAACAACGTTTTTTCAACCATTTATACATCTGAAAATATAATTAAGAAACCATACAATATATTATCTTTAAGACTAATTATCGACTGATAATCTCAGATCGGGGATGTTTTTTTGACCACATTCTTTGCGGCATATTCGTACCAACACATAGGCTAAATGTGTTACAAAAACTAGCCAAGTGACCTTGGATGAATTGTATTGTCGAAGGGGGACACATATCATGTCCCGTAACGGCGAATAGAGATGTCATTGTTTAAAACTGAGAACTTGCGGTTGTATACCAGGAGACAAACAGTGGGAGATATTAGTTACGGAATAAAGAATGTGTATCCTCGTGAACGAGAACCGCTTTATACACAGATATGTTATGCAACAATTATGAATACTAATGTCAACATAAATATTTAAAAACAGATGATAGTTGTTGAGGCGACAAAAGTATATCGATTCGAATGGCATACAGCGTTACCATACCTTGTGCAATTGGAGTATCCAGTAATTGATGAGAATAGTTCACTGTAATCAGTTGATTGATGATTAATGTTCAACTATCAGGGTATATATATACCGTTAACATTTGTCACCAACAACTTAAACCTCAATGACATATATAAGTAGTATCAATACACCAATTAACAATGGTTTATTCAATCAAGTTAGGTTCTACGTGTATACAAACCAATCAATGATTAAATCAGGTAACACTAACTACCAATGAAAGCCCTACAAAATAACTGATATAATTTGATTAAGAGTAACAATGTTTTACTCATCATTACACTGACAGTCGGGGAATATAATATATTATTTCCTTGCCTAATATTAAGAGTTAAAAATAACAAGCAGGTTCTTTTCTTAGTTGTTCGAGGGGAACGAAACACCGAGGTCTCGTTTACACGTTTGGCCTTCAGCAAGGTCACTTTGACATAATTCGATGTAACAGACAGTTGGCCGTAGCGATACTCATCTTCAAACTCGATACATGTATATATTTTTTTACGCCCGACCTCAACAAACTGGGATACTATTGCGGCTACCGGATTTTAACTTTTTCGTCTTTGAACAACCTCGCACTATCGCCCTTGTCTCTCCCCCCACCTTTCTCGGCTCGGAAGTTCAATTCACTCATATGTTCACTGACTACATGTATCACCAACAGCACAATTTACACAAACGCACACAAATCTACATAAAACTACAATAATCTACTAAAATTCCAAATCAAATCGCATCAATTTCAAATATTGTTTTTTGGTTGTTCCTGATGACAATATGTTTTGTTTTTTTTATTAGAAAGTATATCTGTAATAGATAACGTTTTGGGGACAGACGAATGTTATTTAAACTACGGCATACTTTATCAACCAAGCTACTTTTCTGCATCAATGAAAATGGGTCATACGCTATGCAGTGTATTATGGGGTACATTTTGCCAACACAGTGCATTACGGCCTACTCTTATTTCAAATTAGGCAACTGGCAACGGTTCCGTTAGTTGTAGGTGTACACGGGACCTCGGGTTTTCGTATCATCCAAAACTCTAAAAACTGTTCCTTACCATGAGGTAATGTCTCAGCCAAGATTATAATATGGCTGCTATAGGATTCCAGACTACTTTCCTTTTTAATGTTCGGTCTGTGTGTGTGAAATATCTCTATTTAACATCCGCGTACAAAACGAAGTGATATCACAATATCCATTTATAATCCATTTTCAAAATTCGAGCCACCAGTCCAGCTCCATACTTCTGTTAAAGATGCGTGCACAATTCAAGATTTAGTTGAAGAGCTGTAATAGTTCCAAGTCAAATTATGAAAAATGAATATATTGAAATTTCAATCAAATTAATGTATTCTAAGCGAAGTTATTATTCTTTTCAGGTCTGGATAGTGAAGTACATTGCTACGGTAACAAAAAAAAGTCTCAATTATCCATTTTAACATTAAATTAGTAAATAAAGAGTGTGTTTTTATCCATAATACATTGAGGCCCAAAATGGATTGCAATAAAGAGCGTTGGTTTTTGCATAATGCATCATTAATGTATAATTTTTAGTGCAGTGGTATATTACTTAAAGCCCCAATAACACTCTTGTTGTAACTGAAAAATATGTCCCAATCTTCATTCTGGTCAACAAATCGTATTATTTTAGAATATTCCAATTAAATGATATAAATTTCATCTTAACAAACCTAATTTAAAAAATTGGAAAAATTCAACCAATTGATTTGAAAAGTCTAACGTAAACCTTTTCAAATGTGACTTGAATTTTAAAATATTTTCGAACCCTCTGGACAAATAAAATAGGTTGTAATGGATAATTTACACAACTGGTAGGACATTTAAACATCTAGTACTTAGAATAAGGGTATTATTTATTTTCTGGAGCTACCAAGCCAGCAAGAATGTTATTGTCCCTTTAATAAGCACAATATATGTTGGTTGTAAGGGCCGCACATTCCTGCCCTAATAGTATTAGCACTACTAAATATTTCTAAAAATTTGTGAATGGGTGACATTAGGGTTATGTATATTCCCCTTTCCCAACAATCACATAAGTGACAGTATAACTACTTTTATGAAAACGCTAAAAATCAATAGAGGAGATCTTTCCCACAGTCTTACTTTACCATTTTTTTAAATGCGATAAAATTCAGCCAAGAACTGGAATGTGTAGAGTAATAGTATCGAATGCTTGGTTGTTGCTATTATTGTGCTTATAGATTATTCAATTCCACACAGCAAATGAAACATTTGTTACTGTTAATATAAAATAATGGTTAACAGCCAAAATATATCGCGCTATATCCACATGCACATGCATTATTGCCGTGCTCCTGGGACAAAACAAACATCACAGTCATCTTGCAAATATTTCTCGAATAAGTATTTTTCAGTCTGTATTTAAAGGGGTCTAATGATTTAGCTGAGTTTAGATTTTGTGACAACAATTTGATTTCGATTCTTGTTTGTACTTTAAGCCAGTTAAGTACAGACTTTGTTTCAAATAAATTTCTCTCTGTGCAAGGCTATTGTAATGGCATAGCCAATTGTACAAAAGGCAAGCGACGACCAATGATCGTTTCATCTATTTGACTTAACAACGATTTAGGTTCTTTGATGGTAACATTTGAGGCTCATAATAGTTTGAAACACGGAGATCTAAATGGACGCTGCCAGTCACAATACAAACCAGTTTTATTCTGACTTTTATGCCAGTGTTTTGTTTTGCCTGAAAGGATAGTTTCGCGTATACTATTTCCGGATCCACCTGGACAACAGATGGCTGAAAACTAGATGATGTCAAAATATGCTTAAACACATGATTATTTTTGTTTCTCCGAATGCAGATGTTTGACGGTTCAAATCGTCTGACAAGAACTTGAAGAAAAAAATATGTTTGAAACAGGAACTTCCTCCCCTTTTTGAAATTCAGTTAGTATGCGCTGACAAACGACTAGATCCCGATTCCGCTGTTCATAGTTGCAAGATAAAGTTCTACCAACAATTAAGCTGTGAGCGTAGTATGCTTAGTGGTGCATTACGAGTAATTCTATTAGATGTTTATGGGAAATGTTTATGCTACAAGGGGTTTCAAAGGAAAGAATGGTTTCCCCCATTAAAGATTTGATCCAAGCCCACGAGAGTATACCCATGCTTACCAAAACTTTATCTTCAATGATGTATATACGACATCATTAATAGTCTGACGGTTAACTTAGCTCATTTGAGATTTGAATTTGGGGAAAATCAAACCAGCAGACATAGAGATGACAGTTTCTCAACAGCCGTTAAATCAAATAAAGTACAAATTTATTGATATTTATTCACAATATCAATAATATTGTGTCCATAAATTTGTCAGTGCGGTTCGCACCAATTATGCTATTATGTGATGTTATAAAAAATACCGGGGGTTGGGATGGCCTCTACCTGGCCGGTCATTCCTGCCTTGCTGCTGTGGTTTCGATCCCTGGTGTGAGCGTATGTGGCATGGAGATAGGGGCGCCTTCTCAACCTCGTGCCCTGGTGTGAGCGTATGTGGCATGGATATAGGGGTGCCTTCTCAACCTCGTGGGTTTCCTCCGGTTTCCTCCCACTGCTAAAGACCCCTACGCGCAAGCGAATTATTTAAATAAAATTAAAAACAGGTTATCCCGAAATGACCTAGTTTGTGTCGCGTGGACGTTAAACTCCAAGTCTCTCTCTCCCTCCCTCTATAAACCATACCGGGGGTGGGGGGGGGGGGGGGGGCGAATAGTTAGTATGTGCCTGCTGCATCATAAGATCTGTCATTGAGTCAACTGGTGTGATTTCGATTCCCCAGTTGTACGTGACAAGGAATAGGGTCGCCTGTCCACCCTCGTGGGTTTTCTCCAGGTCCTCCGGTTTCCTCCCACTGCGAACGACCCCAGGCGAATTATTGAAATAAAATTAAAACCATACGTTAGTCCTGAAATGACCTAGTTTGTGTCAAGTGGACGTTAAATCCAATTTCTTTCTGTCTTTTACCATACCAATATCTTGTATTGTGACTGATAGTGGCCATATTAAATCTCGCCCTTTCCATAATGCGACAACACGACATTATTGGCGCAATCACACGACACTTTACTCTGTCCTGACATCGTGTTATTTTTGTCGTAACATCGAGATGTCGACTTTCTACAAGCCACAAAATTACAGCCGAACCCTTTACGTCATATAAGTAGCAGATTAGATAAATAATAAGACTCGTGCAAAAGCTTTAATAGGAAAACTTTGATTAATTGTTTGTTTTCTCAAAATAAAGAAAAGCATTCTGTGTCCAAAAGTGAATTATATTTGGTATTATTTTTAAAAAAAAATCAAGAATTACAATCACAGGACCAAAGTGAGTTAGCCATGTTAATTCCTTGTGTACAACACCAACCAATACTTATAGATGACTGGAGCTATAGTTTTGAAGACATTGCTGAAGATTTCACATTTATAAGAGGATGGGAAGCGGGCTGTAGAAAGCCTAAAATCGGATTACACTCTTTAAAATCACCGCATTGGTGTAACACGACACCCCGTTTTTCTATTGGACTCAACGCCGGATTAACCATGGGGCACAGGCCCCAGGGCCCACCACATTAGGGGGCCCCCCACAAAAATCTCATTAGTCGGACCGAGGATTCCAACGGCCGGTGACCTAGTGACGGGGCCCCTCCATCGGAAGTCCCTTGGGCCCCCTCGATCCATGTTGTGTTGCGATAGACATCCGAGAATTCGGTGTAATCTGGTGATGGGTGTAACACATGTTTTTTTTTATTGTCGTGAGATCTTCTATCGAACCGACCATCGTCTAACTCGAATTATCGTATAACTCGAACACATTACACGTCCCCATCATTTCGAGTAGCGCGAAATTTGCTTCAGATTGACGTACGATTGTATATTATGAGCTGTAGTTGTTGTTGATATTTGTTGTGGGTATAAGCTGAATTTGATGAGATGCACACCATGATCACACGAAATATTCATATTTCTTGATTAAATCTCGTATTACCATTTTGTTTGTCAAACATCGAGTCCGGCTTGGTCGTAACGTTACGGCCTCCATTCATCAAATCATCGTGGGGGTATAATACGATTCCAAATCAAGTAACTCCGTTATTTATCCCTGAGCTACTTCAAAATTAGGTTTGATGTCGCTCTGCCCACTTACAGTCTCCTCCTTTAGAATGTCATCATTTCATAGCACTCGCATGGATTGGTCCACTGAAATAACGCCAGAATGCGCTAATTTGGTGGCAGAATTTTATTTTTTTCTGGGTAGGTACTTCTAAATGGCTCCAACACAAGTGCCTGAAATGCCAGGAAATCACGTTTCTGGCCTCCAATTTCTGAAAATTTCGGAGGGGGGGGGGAGAAAAACCCCAGACCCCCTATGCGGGGGTCAGTGATCAGGGGCCTCCACATGTTCCAGGCCCCAGGCCCCCACCATGTTTAATCCGGCATTGATTGGACTGTTCTGTTATTTTGCAAAGGTAACAGGGTCTCAATAAATGGTAAACCGGCATGTGCTAATAAAGAAGAGCAGAATGGGATTTCAAAGTTTATGTTATTAGTGATGTTTTATACATAAAAACAGAGCACCAGTATACCAGTGGTGATACTGTCGCCGCTTGCTTGAATTGTGGGTGTAATGTGGAATTATATAGCGGACAAAAGCCCGCTGAGTTTTTTGCTATGGGTAGGTTGATTCACTTTTATTTTATTGGAAATGCTGAGTCTGTTGTGTTCCCCTTCATTTTTCGTTAAAATATTAAAAACTTCGGTCAAAAAATAGACAACCCAGAATTTGCCGTTGTTATAATGCAAGGGAGATAACTCTTACAAAATTACGCACAGCCCCTACATACAGACCAAGTTGAATTTGTGAGGATATGTATACCATGTGATTAAACATCATAATTAGCTGTATTATGTTGGGTAGGATAAAGTCACCAGCCCTCATATCTTGAAACGTGATTCTTCATATCAGTAAATGCGTATCTAGAAATAAAATAAAACTAAGTACTAACAATCCAAACCATTAGTCAAAATTCGAAGTCCTATAAAAACGGTCGAGGCAAAATAGTGTAATCAGCAAATGGACTGTTCACCGTGTACAAAATACAGGACTAACAGTGGTAACAGGTGTCCGTAAGAGTAAGCTTACCCTGCCTGGTGCCACACCCGCCATCGCTGGCTGCATCCAAACTATTAGACGAAAATAGTGTAATCAGCAAATGGACTGTTCACCGTGTACAAAATACACGACCGACAGTGGTAACAGGTGCCCGGAAGAGTAAGCTTACCCTGCCTGGCGCCACACCCGCCATCGCTGTATCCAAACTATTAAACGCAATCTCAATAATATAGCATGGTTGGCCAATGGACTATCGGTATGCAAAAGGCACGTGATGAACGATGTAATAGACAAACATAATTAGGGAGATAATACTTCACGAGTCAATAAAATATATCTTGAATAATAGCCGAGAGAGACATGTTATATTTACTAATCAAGTCAATAATAATATTTTTAAAGGTTTTAATGAATTAAGTGCGCAAGTATCCCTGTAGTTGAAGCCTAGATGACAAATGCCTCGATCTATTTAAAAAATCAGAATAAAAGGAACAAGCTCCTGTGTGTAACGATTTAGCTGAGACACAAACACTCCATGGTGATATTGGAATGTTACTACTAATAAATGGAAAGTTAACGGTCGGGAGTCAAAGTTATCACGTTTATCGTACAATTTAACACAAAATTTATGGCAATAGATAGTAAAACACGAGTTGCAGGTCCAAGTAGGAAGCGTGATTGTCACTGTCAGTAGTGTTTTTAATTTCGAGCTCATCAGGATATATGAATTCTACGGAATCGCTAAATTTTGGATTGTTAAGTGATAAGTGAAATTAAAATATCTGACTAATCGTTTATTAGTTTTTACGAGTGCCTGTATGTAATCGGCTTCGTACGATTAGACAGACAGAAATGGGGTTTAACGTCCACTCGACACAAACTAGGTCATTTCGGGACTAACTAATTTTATTTCAATAATTCGCTTGCGCGTAGAGGTCTTTAGAAGTGGGTGCCACATACACTCACACCAGGGATCGAAACCACAGCCGCAAGCCAGAGGTGACCGGCCAGCTAGAGGTCGAAGCGCGGCACTCTAGACCACTAGGCCATTCCACGCCCCCCCGTACGAATAGAGAAATAAATCAGCAAGCAAAGGTGCACAGTTTTTGCCCATGGGGATACCTACCACTTTACCACTTGGTGATAATATTTCCCCTTCAAATTCAGCAAAGATATTATCAATTAAAAAATCCAACATCTGAATTATCTTGTTGGCGGTGAATTTATTTTTTAAATCACTATGGTTCTTGGCAAAATATGTGGAATTGTAATTAACATCTAGATATTGATATCTAGTAGTTCCTGATTTGGATGAAAAGACACTGTGAATAGTGTCTTTTAATCGAGCTTTTAATTTACTATGGGGAATTTTTGTGTACAATGTAGAAAAGTCAAACGTTTGTATAGATGAGACTGAAGAAAGTGATCTAGATTGTAACCCATCAAGTAATTCTTTGGAATTTTTTTAATATCCACATCTGATAAATACCACTACGAGAGTATATTTTGTCACAGTATTTTTGGATACCTCCTTTAACAGCCGTTTTTCTACTTCCAGTCGATGCTGTAAATGAGGGAAAAGTTATTAAAATCAGTTTACAGAAAATTCATTTAGATACTTACATTGTGAAGTGACACGGTTTGGGTATTATAATGACACACCCTGATCAATTGAATCTTTTTCTACATGTCCTAAATCATCAACTTAACCTCTTGCTACTTTGCCTAAACCCTAAAATGGTCAATTGAACCTGTTGATACCGTCTCCAAACTCGAGAAAGGAACCCGTTGCTACATATCGCAAACATTATGGGGATGCTCGATTCACATTGAATGTCCCGAATTGACAGAATTACAACTGAGTGACGGGGAATTCAGTCCTGTCACAGTTCTGCCAGTCCCGACAGCTCCGGTGGAGTGAGTAGAATCGTGACGTATTCCTAGTAAAAAATGTGTTTCATCTGTCATGATTGGTTGAGGTATTTTTTATACAGTCGGCACATGCGTTTTACTCCAAAATTCTCCTTTTCACTCGACTGACAATAGTTTTGGCATTGGGAGAATTTAATTCCGGATAATTGTTCAATTGAATATGTCGCTACTGTATCTGGAGCGATTATATTTACACGCTGTACTTATAAGAGGATGGCGCAATGGAGCTAATCCCTCTCTCATACACTTCTAACTATGTCGTAACTCGGCAATTGAATACATTTGTTGACCAACTTTCACTTTTCTCGCCCCTGTAAAGTATGTTAATAGTTCACATGTACATAATATTTCATGGATGTCCCTGTGACCTTGCTGAAACAAATTGTTTTCATCCTAAAAAGGATAAATCTGATACTAACTAGAGAACAATTCAATCTTGGACATTATTTTTGATGTTTAACATAACTATTTGTTTCCCTGTTCTCAGGTAACGAGGTGGAAGACGAGGGTAATGATAGAGCAAACATCAGTTTATCAGGATATCAGTTTCAATTACACCAAGATGCTGTCTTTCACAGTGAGTTCGTTTCCACAAACAAGGCCAATTCCAGATTTAATGAAGAATGTGTTACGAGACAAATTATTGTATAACTCAAATAGCACCGTGCCGACCGTAACAATTTCATCACTGTGTACATATGTTTTTATATTTGGCCCCCATTTCATTTTAAAGCATACATCATCAATTAATTGGGTTTTTTTTATGATAAACAAGGAATAGACAATCAGTCCGCCCACAATGTCCTGAGAACATATCGCAGGTCAGGGTTAATACAGTATTTGTTTATTTGATTCAAAAATGCAGGATTTAATCATTTTGCATATCGAAATTCAAAATAGACTGATAGCATACTTCGGAGAAGTGATGTCCACATTTACGATATAAGAATGTTCCCCTTCGAATTATATTGTGTTGCGTTTTCTTCCCGATTTTGCCCTTTTAAACATACGAACGGTATAATTATATTCCGTCTAAGTTATCAATGTAAAATTGAATGGAATTTTTTATTTGTTCACTGAAATGACCCACCCCCCACTAGCAAATTAAATGACTATGGAATATGAAATATCTCGACCGGCAATCACACAAGTGGTATTTGAACTTGCAAAGACGACCACGGTACTGATTTGGACTGTTAATAGCACCTGTGTTTACATAAGACTGCAGTTAGTTAACACCTGAATACTTTGGATGTTATACAGGTCCTCCAAATGCCAAAGTTATTCTGATATTGTTTAATGCTGGTCCGCTTGATATTAGATGGGCTACCATTGAGGACAAAATTGTTCGTATAGTAGAAACCTTCTATCTAGCTCAAGTCACAGGAGAAGCCCTAAAACTAGCTATAGTGGAAACTGATGAGAATATTTCACCTTTTGGAAGTAACACCCCGGGTTTTGATCGCATGGTAGCTGTGGCATATGCAAAAATGGAAATTTCGAAATCGATTAGACGCCTTGTGTTTTGTTTTCGCACATTTTGTTATACTGTATTCGTGCTCCGTAAATAGACAACAACTGATGGCTATTTTACATACTACTGATCAGAAATAAATTTGGAAGATGAATTCTCAATTCAAACAGTTTACCACTCTCACCTCCGCCCGTCTTTATGTCGGTATGTATGCCATTTTTTATTGTTGTCTATTCTTAATAAACTTTCTTTTAAAAAACAAAATATTTGATTACATTTTGGAACACTGCTTAATATTGTAGGGTTATAGATCAAGTTCGCGTTTTGTTGTATTCCGTGTATGGGAGACTCATGTCCTTTTGTTGCCTCAATTCAACGAGAATGAATTATGTTTAACCTCCATTTGTCACCACAAACTTGGTTAATCCCTACAGGAATTCGAGATCTAACCACTCAACGACAAACCTTAAGATGTAAAGCGAACATGTTAGGCCATTAGGCCACCTCCACTGGTATTACTATCAGAATGTTTGTATCTAAAGAGTTCAACCCAAGTATCTCTATGGTATGAACATTAAATTTAATACGATCTGTTTTACTGGTATTATATACTTAGGGACTTACAGTCTGTCTTCTGGAAGACAACAATCAAGCCAGAACAGATCACTGACTTCCAATGGTCTAACTGGTCAGTTTGTTGTCACTGGATCGAAGTTTTTTTTAGGAAAATATTAAAAAAGGAGTCTTTTGCGACGAATTCCAGATCACAATGAAGACATGGTCCTGTAGAGCTAACTGTATACCATTCTTTGGTTGGTGGTTAACCTTTCCATCTGTTGGTGGTTACAATTTCAGCTATTCCCGAAAGAAACGGCTCCTTTTAAAACATGTTTATTATATTTTTATTAATTATAAAGGCCGACAAATAAGGATATTGATAACATTTAGGACATCGACAAGCTATTGATTCGATTTCGTCTCCTGTTTAATAGAGAGTGTTTTCCGGATTGTCTTTTACCGTAGTCAATTGAATATCATTGTTCAATTTAAATAACTAATAGAGACTTGCCAAATGGATTTTTCCCATCTGTGCCGCGTATCCGTGTAGTCACGTGATACGTTGCGTCAATGTATATTTAGAGTTTGGCAGATTTTTGCTCTTCGACTTCGCCTGGACATCAATGTTTGGTTTCACTATTGCATCATTTCAGAAAGTATATAACGCGTTTATAAATTTGCAAGGTCCCACATCTCTAAATTTAAATCAACCAGAACGCAGACAGAGAGATAGGAAATTTCGCGAACAGCCCATCATAAATAATAAAAAAATTCCAGTCTTCATCACGGTTAAAATCACATCAAATATATACTTCGTGTTTTAGGATACACATAGAACGCTACGGTGCTATATTTCAGCGTCCAAAAGTAGCAAATAATACGGTGGAGACAATAGGATTCTGCATGACAGCTTTTTGATACCTGCTGCCGTATCCGTGTGCCACATCACGTATGCGTCTCCGGTCATTTTGGTCCAGATTGTCCCATTCCTGTTGCAACGCAGCAGCAAGTTCCTGGACATTGGCAGGACGTTGTTGAGGTTGACGTAACCTCTGTCCAAGCATGTCCCAGACATGCTCGATGGGGGAGAGGTCGGGACTCAGTGCTGGCCAAGGTAATGTGGTGATGTTCTGTTGTTGGAGGTAACCTGTAACGATCCTGGCCCTGTGACATCTTGCGTTGTCATCCTGGAAGATGAAACGGCGGTCATGACGGCACAACATGGACTGCCAAGATGTTGTCCCGGTAGTATGGCCTGTAACGCGCCCTGCAACAACATGTAAAGCCGTTCTTCCAGCAACGGTGATGCCTCCCCACACCATAACAGAACTACCCCCAAATCGATCATGTCTGATGACGTTAACGTCTTGGATGCGCTCGTTTCGACGACACGACACCCTCCTACGTCTGTCCAAAAAATCAACAGTGAACCTTGACTCATCTGAAAACATCACATTGCTCCAGCGTTGATTATCCCAGTGTTGACGATCCCTACACCAACGACGTCTTGCCTGAATGTGATGATCTCTCAAACAAGGGATCACGCGAGGACGTCGGGCGCGAAGGTGACCCCTATGCAGTCGATTCCGAATCGTCTGGCCACTCACTCTCACACCAGTGTCTGTTTGATCTGATTTGCTGTGATGACACAATTTCTCATGGCCAAGGTACGGATAAATCGATCCTGGGCTTGAGTTGTCGCCCTTGGTCGACCTGAGCGTGGTCTGTCCTGCACAGGTTGTGTATCACGGTATCTGGACCATAGCCTGCTTATGACAGACTGAGAAACATTCATCGTCCGCGCCACAACCGCCTGTGTTGTGCCGATCTGTAGCATGCCAAGGGCACGTAACCTTCCATTTTGGGTAAGCCGACGCATATCAAAATTTGTTTTCTGGTCACTAAAACAATTAAACTGATGTTTCCACCCTGGAATTCAATGCCACAATGACTGTAACATTCAAAGTCAGAGTCGTGCAAATCTTGGGTTGGACCCCCATGATGATCCCAAGCATCACCTGCATTCCATGCGGTAGCTATTGGTGCGTTTGGGCGTCACATGTAACTGGAAATGTTTCTTCTGTTAGGTTCTATAGTGACTTTTTTCGTAGTCATTTGCATATTTTAGTATTATGCCCCCCAAATCAAATATCCCCTACTTTTTTGGAATAGTATATATACATTCGTATTACATACTTATATGCGTTGCGACACATTTGTGTCCATTTCTAGGTGTCAACCAATAAAGCTTTAGCTCCTTTAAAGTTCCAATAGCATATTTTCTAATAAAGTCAAAACATAATTATTTCTATTTCTTTTGCTCAAAATGTTGTCCATTCAATATTATACGATCATGGGCAAAATTTCATGGGGGTTAAAATGGTTGAGACAGGCTTATTGAGGAGATAGTAACTCAATTACCTCCCTTGTTTTCCCATTCCTCTCCATGGACGGCCATCTTCAAACGTTTGAATTTGAAGTTGAAAATGATATTTGTGCCAATTTCTCAACTGGCAATAGTGAATTATAGGATTAATATGATTATTCTTTAACAAGGTAGGACTGTTTATAGGTACAATCTATTTTAGGGCTTTATTTTAATACATTTTAAAAATATAACTTAAAAATATGCTATTGGAGCTTTAAAGAACTATTACGTGCGATATAATTTAGTAATTTCACGGATATCAACCATTTTGACGACACAGATATTTATTATAAATTGTAGTCCGACCTCTCGTATTTATTTCGTGCTATTAATTCTCATATTCCGTCAAGTGTTGTATGATTTGTTGGTCAAGGCTACGAAAATCACTACACCATAGATTGACCGGCAACTCAAAGATATCTTCTAATCGAGTACGAGTCCATTGTGCTGTATTCAGCTAATGACAGCCTAGTGTAATAAATTAGACTTAGATTTGACTAATAACACGCGATGATATTGAAAATCTTAATGAATAACTGTCAATTCAGAAGGATATCGGTAAAATATTGTGTTATAACGAATCGTGGACACTGACCGTTAACTTCAGTACAGGCGTCACTTATTTCAAATCATCTTTGGGAAACGGAGCTCCAGAAAATGAACACAATTCTCCGACTTTGATATTTCTATAAAGTAAAAACAGAACAATATTATATACAATAATAGTATATTTTAGACCTAATGCATTTCTGATCGCCAATGTTTGAGAATCTCGTGCTTATACGAAATGAAGATGGACTGAAAATAGAGGTATATATATTTTCTAATTCTTATTTAATTAGTGACTGATTATCAATCTATTTACTATACTCAAAGTATTACAAATAATTCCAATTTTTATGGCTGTATATACGTTAATTATATCAAGTTATGGTTTAAGTGGTAAATCCATGTATATATGAGAACCCATGGTAGTTTTAATTAGACGATAAAATGGGAGAAACTGTCGTTAAAACATCATTTTTGTATCTAGTATTTTTCGCCAATATCTACTCAAATGATCTTTCAAAAACAAACGTCCATACCCTACTATCACGATTATGCATTGTTCGAAAGTCGTTTAACATGATAACGCCAATCACAGAAACCTACATGTAGTTCCAGCAATTTGCAAGACCGGACTTAATTCGCCAAGATATACAATATCGCCTGGGAATGCATACGTCAATCTGTACAATCATAATATGTTGTCTTAAAACAGCTACGTCCATCTAGGTACCAGAGAATACGTAAGTAACTGAAGTACGAAAATTAAATGGGGGTCTGTCGTTCAGATTGCACAGAATACTGATAGCGATGAATAAAGAAAATGGTGACCATCTAACGATTCTTCGAATTCACTCTACTATGATTGTTGCTTTTCAGTCGAGTTTGTTTTACATTTGTTAATGTCGTAATAATTAACAGAACTAGACCTGCATGCAGGAATGACGGGTTTCACTTTTGCCATGTTACCTTTGAACTTGAACTTGTGTCACTTTTGGTGCTACGTTACCCTTGAACATATGTCCTTTCCGGTACCAATGAAACCAATATACAGGTTTCCACATAAGCATTGCACACATCAAATAAAATGGAAACAGAATCAAACAAATCCAGCAATTTTATTTTATACATTTGTTACATGTAATTGATCCTGACAAAATAACAGTACTTCCGGTGATAATGTAAATGTTCCCTTAGTCTTATGAAATCAGAAATGGCATAAGGCATCATATGGTGAAAATTTTATGTAAATCGAATAATAATTTCCACTTTTATAGACCAAAAACCTTGAAAAGTGACGTGTAGAAAATCGTCTATTTCTCGGCAACCGTACAAGTTAGAAACCATTTTTTGGTATTTATATGACCGTATGGGTTTAATCTATTTGTTGATTGGAATCAAATATCATAATTGTATAAACATTACAAATCAGACTCATTTGAATAAAATATCGGTTTTGAAGGCTTAAAATACAGTTTTTGCCAAAATGACGCTACTTCCGGTGATAATGAAAACGTTAAATTAGTTTTATAACATCGTCTATGACATTAGGCTTCAAAGGGTGAAAATTTTATGAAAATCAAATAATAATTGACACTTTTATGGGCCAAAAACCTTCAAAAGTGACTTTGAGAAAATCGCCTATATCTCGACAACCGAACAAGTTAGAAACAATTTTATGATATCTATTTGACCGTATGAGTTTTGTTAATATGTGAATTTAAACCAAAAGTTAATTTTATTATTACATGTGACATAATTCTTGGTTGAAAAAAAGATCGATTTTAAAAGTTAAAAATTGAGTTTTTGACTAAATGACGTCACTTTCGGTGTCAATTTTAAATAGTAATCAACATGATATGACGCACACTTGCTTTTTGAATCAAATGATGTCACTTTTGTGAATATCCATTAATAATTGACTATTTTACAGGCAACATTACGAAAACAGTGACTTATGCAAAACTGCCCATTTCTCGGCAACTGCTTATATTAGAAACTAATTTTAACATACATTCTCTTCGTATGGATTATAGTGACAGGTTTATAAAAGTTAAGTAAAAAAATTTTAAAATCTGAAAAGCCTGAATGGGTTGTAAATAGGTCAATTTTACGCCTTTTTTCACCCCTTAATCCAATTTGCTAGATAACACTTTTGGTAATAAAAAAAATAACAATTGGGACAACGAAGCATATGAACTTTGTTTTATACAAATCGAACAATAAAAAATTAATCTAGGACTGAAAAACTGAATTAGCTAATGGCGGCCAAGGAAAATTACTGAGACAAATTTTTTTAACATTTTTGCGCTAGTCAGATGACTCTTTAATTCTGTGCACAACACGACTAAATAATATTTATAAATAAAAACGTTAAATCGAATAATAATTGCCACTTTTAAAGACCAAAAAACTTGAAAAGTGACTTGTAGAAAATCGGCTATTTCTCGGCAACCGTACAAGTTAGAAACCATTTTGTGGTATCTGTATGATCGTATGGGTTCATTCTATTTGTTGATTGGCATCAAATACCATAATTTGAAAAAGATTTCAAAACAGACTCATTTGAATAAAATATCTGTTTTGGAGGCTAAAAATACAGTTTTTGCCAAAATGACGTTACTTCCGGTGATAATGAAAATCTTAAATTACTTGTATGAAATCCCAAATGGCATTAGGTATAACATGGTGTGACGTTTATGAAAATCGAATAATAATTGACCCTTTTATGGCCCCGAAACCTTCAAAAGTGACCTGTAGAAAACCGTCTATTTCTCGGCAACCGAACAAGTTAGAAACCATTTTATGATATCTATATGACCATATGAGTTTTGTTTATATGTGAATTTAAACCAAAAGTTAAAATTATTAATACATATTAAGTTATTCTTGGTTGAATAAAACATTGATTTAAAAAAGTGTAAAATGCATTTTTTGACCAAATGATGTCACTTCCGGTGTCAATTTTAAATTGTAATCAACTTGATATGACGCTACGTGCTTTATGAATCAAATGATGTCACTTTTATAAAAATCCAATAATAATTGACTATTTTACAGGCAAAATAACGAAAACAGTGACTTATGCAGAACTGCCCATTTCTTGGCAACTGCTTATATTACAAACGAATTTTAACATACATTTTCTTCGTATGGATTATAGCTACAAGTTTATAAAAGTTACGAAGAAATATTTTAAAATCTGAAAAGCCTGAATAGGTTGTAAATAGGCCAATTTTACACCGTTTTTAGCCTCTTAATCGAATTTGCTCGAAAATGAAATCGAAATTAAAAAAACTGCTTCCTACATTTTTTGCGCCTTGAAAGGGCACACTCTTTGAGTCATATAATTTTTCAAAAAAATAATATTTGTTTATGAAGATCGTAAATAACTGTCAAAATTGTAGTTTTTGGTAAAATTATGCCACTTCCGGTGCCGACAGATAACACTTTCGGTAATAAAAAAAACGACAATTGATACAACGAAGCATATGAACTTTGTTTTATACAAATCGAACAATAAAAAATTAATCTAGGACTGAAAAACTGAATTAGCCAATGGCGGCCAAGGTAAATTACTGAGACAAAATTTTTTAACATTTTTGCACTAGTCAGATGACCCTTTAATTCTGTGCACAATACGACTAAAAAATATTCATAAATAAAAAAGTTTTTTGTAAAATTTTAAATTTTCGAAATTTGGCGCCTAATATCTTCGAAGATTTGCCGAAAATCAAAAATCGAAAGTAGCGTAGCTATGTGCCCTGTCTCAGGCTATGCCAAAATGTATCGAAAGTTAAAATCCAATGATTATTGTTAAAATTACTGCAATATTTTTAAAAACGATAACTTCGGTGATTTCGGACATTTCGCATTGTCGCAGAACGTTCAAAATAGCTTTATCCTCTAAGTCACACCCACTTTCCCAGTAAAACCGAAGAAATCGTAACGATGCGACACGTAGTTGCTGAGATCTATTCAAATTGGAATCTGAATAATAATAATAATAATAATAATAAGAATAATAATTTTAACAAAAACAATAGTGTTTCACACAAGCTACGCAGTGTGAAACCCTAATTATTAAAAGAATAATGTTAAGGTTATGTTCGTCGTTTCGTGGGGTTTCACGCCCGTTATCGCAAGCAAGTCACGGTCAATTTTGAGTTAAAATTTATATAATGTGTAGTTTAATGGTCGAGTGCGAGACATTAAGTAATATATTGGTATTGTACAAGTGCGATAGCGCGAGGGCAATTACGCAATGTATTGCACGAGACCATTAAACAACTTAAAATACAGACAATATCCAATACGCGCATTTCAATGAAATACGTCACTCGGGTACAATATTTCAATTCGTATGAATAATGTACGCTTGGCACATTGCACATACCATTATTTGAAATAATGCTACGACAACATCAAAGGTTGACGTCACATCTGTATTTCAAATATAGTTCATATATGGTTAACTGTTTTGTTCATTACGTGTTTTTATATTTGTTTGTGTGTGGTATATGGCGACCATCAACGACACTAGGGATACCGTGGTCGGTATGTTAAATTGGTATTCAATGGCAATCTGTTAGATAAAATGAACATTTATAACAAAGATGTTTGAAAAGAAACTATAATGATGCCCTCACATTCCTTGTGACAGTTAAGTTCAATGCTAGTTTTACTGTTTAAGATATGTTTTCCTCTGACATCTTCAATGAAATAGATTTGGCATATTATGATGTACACGATCATAGCACACTGTATTATTACGCAAGCCCATCTTCATTAACCCAGTCGGCGCAGAAAAGAAGGACGTAAAATCCCATTTCAATTCTAACCGACATAATGAAGACAGGAACACGAAGACCTACTCTTGCTTTCATATACTGGAAACTTTCTAAGCCAACTCCGGGATCGGATCATGGACCTCCTGGTTAAACATTAATGGAGTTTGTTGGTGCATTCATTAAGCATAACTCTCAGATCCGTACGGCGGTCCTTAAAGAACAGAGAGTAAACCCTTGACATTCTGTAATCATGTTTTTGTGTAGATAGAATTCAAGTTATCAATATATTATACCGTGCTATGGTCTGTCTGTAAGGTTACTATACGATCTGGCACACGGTGCGGCTGATAAGATGAACCTACGGGGATCATAGAAGATAATTGTATTAATCAACTATATAGAATAAATATATACAGTAAGAAGTATTTTATTAATTCGCCTCCCAGACAAAGACCATTCGTTTATATTTGGTCTGGTGATTTTAGACGTGCACCAGGAATTACATAGTTATGTTGCCTAGACACACCCAGTATATATTATCAACGGCATTTAGTGTGGATAAAGAATATCCATAATTGAGGAATTCAGAACGTTTGCTGTACTTCAGTTTTAAAGGACGACCATTTACTTTTTAGAATGGATGATATGTTCTTTCATTAATGACCAAATTTACAATGTGTACACTTTTTGTATTTTACAACGATAATTTGTGGAGCTAAACGGGGAAACTACGTAATTCGTCTTTAGAAATATCTGGCCTGACATTAATTTATTGGACGGATTTGGATAATGGCCTATGCCCTTGATGATATGCTCTTTCAAATGTCATTTCCTTCTAGTTGGGAGAACATTTTTGGATTGATATAAGGAACGAATAATTATTATCTGATATTTCAACCACTGATTCGCTCGTATCCTTGATGATAGTGTTCTGGTCAAGATATTTGAGCAAAGTGTAAATATGTAATATGGCAACTGTTAATGTATTCGGTATAGTCACAACGAGGGACGACCTGGGGTTAATTATGAAGCAAATTAAAATAATTCGATTCTAAGATTTAACAGCATATACATGAATTATGACTAATGCCTCCGGTGTTTATGATCTGAAATATAGCAACTCGTGTCAGGCTATTCTCTATTTCGTGTAACGGTTATTGCAGAAATCCTAGGGAACATTATCATAATTTCCGATGAGATCCCGTCATGTTAGACTTAAGGTGAGTCGATGTTCTATGTTTTTTGTTTGTTTTAAATCATATAAACAAATTAAATTTATATTTGAAATCTGTATTTTCCTAGCTCAAATATTGGAGTGTTCGCTTTTCTTGATTCTGGAGAGTCCAAAACCCCAAATCATGAAAGGGCGTTTTACGTAACAAATGAGGTGAAATGGAAAACAATGGCATACAAACAACTCAGTAATTTATATCTGGGTATTACTAAAAGGATATTAACGATAAATTGGTTGGGAAATCGCGAACGGCATCAATCTTGTTATTAAATGAGCAATGTTGCTCGTCGAACGCTTTGGTACGGTTTAGACTATACACACGTAAGGTGAAATCAGAATTCCGCGTGACTTTTCACCGGCGAAAAGTAATGGGGCCGTTTTCAGCTAAGCATTTCCGCTAGAGGAAAAAAAAAATACCTAATGAGAGACATTTTCGCATATTTTTTTTCGCATGTAAGATTTTGTGGCCATAACGTGTGTTTATATTATTTCAAATAGGCGGCGATTGAACGAAAGCAATGCCGGTTTGCACGCTGTGCCGAGAAATCCTCACTTGTGGAAATGCCAACAATCTCATGCCGAAACGCAAACATGGATGCGGTCCTACGACAATTACAGGAATGTCACCGAAACATCATACGGATATTGTAAGCCGCTTCCAAAGGTTCTAGGCATATATACGGAGCTAAATCTGCATTTTGCAGGTCTTTGACTGAACTTTTCAATACTTTCATTTGTTTTTTATTATCTGTTTTCGAACTTTTACATTTAGAACGACCATTGTTTTATCTAATTCATATATAAATTAGTTTTAACCATATTTGATCAAAATTCAGTCTTCTTCACGAAATCTTGTGATAATACTACGATTTTTTAAAACGGACATTACTGTAAACTAGACTGTGTGTTACATATTATAATATATAGTGACAACATAACGCACTCTGTAAAAAATAACTTTCGTATGGGTACAGACAATATCACGTGTCAATAACAGAACTAAGCTCAGCGCGTTTACATTGATATGCAAACACTTTTCTAGTTCCTGTTTTTATATTTATCCACAGAGACGTGATTATTATTTCAATTAGTAATGCATGTATAAATCATTTCGAAATTAACACGCCCAATTAGTAAATAATGTTCCAAATCATATGCCCAATACATAATTCTAGCGCTGGGGATTGTGATTAATTAATTGAACGTAGGATTTGATTAATATGTCCACGCGCTCCTGTCTCTGGGGTGTACTTAGCATTCACAGAAGTTTAAAGATAGTTGATATTATACATATTTTCCAGATTGGTTTCCCCTTTTCAGTGGTATAGAGGGAGTGGGGTGGAGCTTGAAAAATAAGCGTATATTGGTTTGAATGTGACGAAACATTGGAATTTTATATACGAGGCTGTCCGGGTAAAATTTCCCTCATAGCATACTGTATGGCGTATACCCCTCTCCAGAAGCCTAGTTGGATAAATAAAAAAAATTGTATAAAATATGCCTGGAATAAAGGCAAGACATATGAATTTAAATAACGATTTGGCCTATTATTTTTAACACAAAATTAAGAATTAATGTGTTTAATATATACATTTAATGTATTATTTAAATAAGTGAATATCATATTATCATCAAAGCCTTTTTCTGCAATGTTACGTACAGTAACTGCATTTCGTTTTAAACCTTTAGACCGTTACACAAATTAAACTTGAAATCAAAAATCCCGAACATCAAGTCCGTTTTCCCTATTTTTCGGCATTTGTACTTTTTGGTGGATCAAAGACATTTGGAATTCAGTTTTCTGAGGATGTGTCTCAAGTATCAAAAATTGTTAGAATTGAGGTGCAAATGTCGATAATTCAGAATGCTCGCTAATCAATATAAGCAATTACTTAATCTGCCAAAATACAAGAGTAAAATATTTAAATGCCTATTGTACTTTCAACATCAGGAGGTTCCAGTTTAAATACATTTGTATCATTAAGAAAGGATATTCCAAGTTATTCTTTCGGGGGAATTTAAAAAATTGATTATTTTATTAATAAATATGAGAAATATATTTTACTCGATGGCGCTGCTGAAATAAATAGAATGTACAATTAAGGATATAAAATGTAGTCAAATGTACAGTTAACTAAAGCCTAGCGAAAAGTTAGTTTTAAACGCCGTTTAAAACAATGTACTGTTTCAGAATTCTTGAAATTTTGCTGATAGTTGGTTCCACGACAGATGAGATGGGTGTGCTAACAGGCGCGGATCCAGAGGGGGGAGGGGGGGTCCAGGGGGTCCGGACCCCCCCCCCCCCCCGCTCAGACTTGAAAATTTTTTATGCGATTTTATTGGCGATTTAGACCTCTAATTTTGGAATTTACCTTCCGGAAATAAGTCAGAATGAACCAAATTGAATCTAATTCACCAAATTTTTCGGGGGGAGGGCCCCCAAACCCCCCATTTATCAGTTGAGCGCAATAAGTTAAACAATTATCAAACCTAGACCCCCCCCCCCCCTGCAAAAAATCCTGGATCCGCGCCTGACTAAAGATATGCAGTTTCAGAAATCTTAATATTTGCTGAAAGTTGGTACCATAACAATATAAACATGGGGGATTAATGTGCAAATTACTCACTACGACCCGCTTTCAACAAAACTCGAGTTCGAGATTTGCCAGAACTTATTAAATATAGTGGAAACTTAGTGGTTTTGTTTTACAATTACGACTAATTTTGAACACACCATTTCAAACCTATGCACAAGCTACACATTGTCTCTATACGGGACATCTAATTGAAGCGACATTATAAAAGTTTAGAAGTTCTCAATTCAATGTTTATATCTTCTTTCGTTGAGAAAATCGGATTTTGTTCAATGAAATGATGTGATTACCTTTATTGATAGTGGTTACAAAGAAATAATTTCCGTTCTGTTTTATTTGTCGTTGTATAATTGATTCCCCTATGTCTCATTTGCTTCCACTGATGAAAAGGGTCGGGTAACGTGCTTAAAGATTCGAGCTAAGATTCACCCTATCCAATTAATGTTCCGGAATTATATATGTATAGTCGTCTTAAAGACTGCTACAACACCCGTTCTGTTCTTGTCAGATGTACTAATATGTGTACATATTCAAATAACTCATTAGATGATACAGGAATGTAGATTCCCTTTCGTCCGTCATTAATGTGGACAAAACAATGGCAGATTGATAATCTGTGTATTTGTGTAGTTAAAACGCGCTCTGGACACCGAGAACGCATACATCCGTTTAGTTATCAACGCATACATCCGTTTAGTTATCACAGCAAACAAAACTGATTAACAATATGGAATTTAAATATGTGTTATAGTTCCAAGTACATTCATTGTGGAATTTTCTGTTGCCGAGTTATTGTACTCAGTTGAAAGCTAACCGTAAGTATACGCAGTTTTTAATAAGAAATTTGGTGGCACAAAACAATCAATACCGTCCCAGTTGTCTCCTTCAATAACTTTATATATGTTGTGCAAAACAAATCTAATTTGAAAAAAGGTCAGTATATTGCTTTAAAATAGTGTTAAAATTGTCCCTCTTTTTTTTTTTTTATCTTAGCTCAACTTCGTGCACACCAATTGTATTATTACGTTTTTTGACTTGAGGTTAGTTAACGGATTATATTCCCATCGCAGCGAAAATGTTTTTAATCTCATCAGGTAGTTGCAACAAGTGATGGAATGAAAAGATGCTTCAACCTAGTTGATTTAAATATTAACAAAGCCCAGCCTATATTAAGCCACTTTAATTTGCTATTTCTAGAATTTACCTAATTTGTACATTACCCTCCCTCCCCCCCCCCCCCATGATAGAATGGCTTGTCTTCGATTTTATGCATGCTCAAAATAAGTTTACAGGTTTGTTGTGACAGCCTGTAACTTTCAAATTGTAGAAAGTCTCATTACCTCCCTTAGATCACGTTTGACGCTTAAGCCAACTCGTAGTATAACGGCCACATGTAACGAAATGAAATGGGATTTAACGTCCTACTGTTCTGCCCAGACGGGCGTACGCCATACAGTGTGCTACGAGGGAAATTTTGCCCAACTGTCAAGGGATGTTACGGCTTGTCCCCAAATCCATTCTCTTGAATTTATATCTGGCGTTTATTTATTGAAGTGTCTGTGTAGTTTATCTTATCTGCAGGTTTGTCTCTGTTGGTTGTGTTTTGCGTGTATTGCCGTTGACCTTTGGCCTATTATTTTTAACACAAAATTAAGAATTAATGTGTTTAATATATACATTTAATGTATTATTTAAATAAGTGAATATCATATTATCATCAAAGCCTTTTTCTGCAATGTTACGTACAATAACTGCATTTCGTTGTAAAATTTTCGGTATTTTAAACCTTTAGACCGTTATACAAATTAAACTTGAAATCAAAAATCCCGAACATCAAGTCCGATTTTCCCTATTTTTCGGCATTTGTACTTTTTGGTGGATCAAAGACATTTTGAATTCAGTTTTCTGAGGATGTGTCTCAAGTATCAGAAATTGTTAGAATTGAGGTGCAAATGTCGATAATTCAGAATGCTCGCTAATCAATATAAGCAATTACTTAATATGCCAAAATACAAGAGTAAAATATTTAAATGCATATTGTACTTTCAACATCAGGAGGTTCCAGTTTAAATACATTTGTATCATTAAGAAAGGATATGGCAAGTTATTCTTTCGGGGGAATTTAAAAAAATTGATTATTATATTAATAAATATGAAAAATATATTACTCGATGGCGCTGCTGAAATAAATAGAATGTACAATTAAGGATATAAAATGTAGTCAAATGTACAGTTAACTAAAGCCTAGCGAAAAGTTAGTTTTAAACGCCGTACTGCTACAACACACGTTCTGTTCTTGTCAGATGTACTAATATGTGTACATATTCAAATAACTCATTAGATGATACAGGAATGTAGATTCCCTTTCGTCCGTCATTAATGTGGACAAAACAATGGCAGATTGATAATCTGTGTATTTGTGTAGTTAAAACGCGCTCTGGACACCGAGAACGCATACATCCGTTTAGTTATCAACGCATACATCCGTTTAGTTATCACAGCAAACAAAACTGATTAACAATATGGAATTTAAATATGTGTTATAGTTCCAAGTACATTCATTGTGGAATTTTCTGTTGCCGAGTTATTGTACTCAGTTGAAAGCTAACCGTAAGTATACGCAGTTTTTAATAAGAAATTTGGTGGCACAAAACAATCAATACCGTCCCAGTTGTCTCCTTCAATAACTTTATATATGTTGTGCAAAACAAATCTAATTTGAAAAAAGGTCAGTATATTGCTTTAAAATAGTGTTAAAATTGTCCCTCTTTTTTTTTTTTTTATCTTAGCTCAACTTCGTGCACACCAATTGTATTATTACGTTTTTTGACTTGAGGTTAGTTAACGGATTATATTCCCATCGCAGCGAAAATGTTTTTAATCTCATCAGGTAGTTGCAACAAGTGATGGAATGAAAAGATGCTTCAACCTAGTTGATTTAAATATTAACAAAGCCCAGCCTATATTAAGCCACTTTAATTTGCTATTTCTAGAATTTACCTAATTTGTACATTACCCTCCCTCCCCCCCCCCCCCATGATAGAATGGCTTGTCTTCGATTTTATGCATGCTCAAAATAAGTTTACAGGTTTGTTGTGACAGCCTGTAACTTTCAAATTGTAGAAAGTCTCATTACCTCCCTTAGATCACGTTTGACGCTTAAGCCAACTCGTAGTATAACGGCCACATGTAACGAAATGAAATGGGATTTAACGTCCTACTGTTCTGCCCAGACGGGCGTACGCCATACAGTGTGCTACGAGGGAAATTTTGCCCAACTGTCAAGGGATGTTACGGCTTGTCCCCAAATCCATTCTCTTGAATTTATATCTGGCGTTTATTTATTGAAGTGTCTGTGTAGTTTATCTTATCTGCAGGTTTGTCTCTGTTGGTTGTGTTTTGCGTGTATTGCCGTTGACCTTCCCTTGCTTTATCGAGAATAAAACCATTTTCACATAAAGTTCTCGTTGATTTATAAGCAAAACAAAAAAAAGAAGAAAATCCCTATTGTCCTTACAAGGCTAGTAAACTTTAAATGTCTGTGTAGTGATTTATTGATGATTGAAAATACTATTTAAAAAAAGTGAAGGAGTATAAAGGTTAAACTGTATGTAAGAAAGTAATCCTTTTAATTATTACAGCAGAACATGTGATGGACTCCTGTTCATGACACACTATTCTACATCTGAGATATCCGAATGCGGCTTAAGTTTTAAAAAATATCACATTTTCGAACTTACAATCATTGTTTAGTTGAAGGAAATGGTGTATGTCAGTTGTATAATCATAATCTTGGTTTTGAAAAATATTGATGAACATCCATTTAATTATATAAAAAATATTGTATATTTTTCATATTCATCACCTCTCCGAACTTGAACCATTCTTTATTAGAAGGTAAATTGTAAATGTTGTCTGCCAGTTGCCTATTCATAATCTTATTATGATATAAAATGTAGTGTAACTGCATTTATAGATCGCCCGAAACCAAATACCGACAAGCTGCCCATTCTCATAAATGAATTAGAAGCCAAAATGTATCCCCATGAAAGAGATATAAACGTCGAAGGCAAATAGTACGTTCTACATATTAAAACAAGTGTCAAACGGTATGAAAAAAACCCCAAAACATACAGATGCCAGCCAGAACCACCTGTGATACTGTCTGTGGTTATATTTCTCCCTGCATAATGAAATGCAGTCTAAAGTTCTATTTTTCTTAACCAACCGGGCCAATGAAGGTGGCACAGGTCATGTAATGTACTAGGAGGGACAGTTTGCCCGGACTGTGGTTTTTTCGCCAATTGTCAAAGAAACGTCGAGTTCCGGGACCAGGTTGGCTGGGTGGGTAAGACGCTTGCTTGTCAGTCTGATGGTCGAATGTTCCATCCAAGTTTTGGCCGAGAAAGTTCATCCAGATTTTCCGGTATAGTTTTCCCCTTGTCAGTGATGCAGGAAGGGGGGTCTGATAAAGACGGTTGTCATTCGGATGGGACCAGAAGCATGTGCATGCACGTAAAAAACCCCTTGGCAGTTGGAATTCCATATAAGATTAGGCCGGGCAAAATTCCCCTCATAGCACACTGTGGCGTATGCCCGTCTTCATTAACCCTATAAAGGGGAAACTACGCCGGAAAATCTGGATGAACTTTCTCTAGACAGGGAAATTTCGACAACATTTAATTAAATTACAAGTTTCGTGGATTATGTACGACAATGAGTAGATGTGGGGGGGGGATGGTCTCGGGTATTTCGTGGCATCCCCCTTTGTAATCCTCTGACAGGGAGATGTCAATGATTACAATCCCCATGATCTTCCTCGGATAACACTAGGATACCCCCCCACCTCAACCTGGTTATTAAGCAAGTGCTTTAACGTCCAAGCCAACACTATAATCAATTACCATTACTCTATGCCAAACCAGCTCCAAAAAAGTGGCAAGAACAAAATTTATAATCTTGAAAAATGGTTTTATTCATCGGTATCCGAGGCGAAGTAATTCTGATCTGCTATTATTTTGCCCACATATTGGTATAACAGGCTCACAGCGATGTTTTAGGAACTGATTGATACTGGTTCGACTATTACAAGTAATAAATTAGATTTAAGATGATTATTGGGGTAAATTACAGATAGTTCTCCTCTGTTATGCATCAAATATCCCCATTATTACCCCGACTGCTGCGGCCATCATTATTTCATATGGGATCCGTTTTCCTTTGCAATTCTACATTTAACGATTACCGACTATACGTTACTAGGCAACATAATGCCATGTTAGATATTTTCAGAGGAATTGGCGGTAATGATGCCTTATTTTGAACAAAAGAATTTCATAAATGGTTGTAGTATTTTGAAATAATAAGCGGTTTACAAAACGTGTAATAATAACCGTTCTAATCACGGTGACTTTTATCATAAAGGGTTATACAAGCGACAGGTTAAATTGGTTTCAATTGCTGTATAGTGTCTAGGAACTGATCGACTCAATCGTTTTATTTTTCTAAAACCACTACAAATTAAATATTTCAAAATTAAAATCACAATCAACGAAAAAACACCAAAAAAAACCACCAGCAATTATGAAAAAATTGCAGATGATGTTCGGACATGCAGTTGGTTGGGGAAAATTGTGTCAATACAAATACAGCGGCGTTCCACATACTTTCGTCAAAATCAACTGCCTAGGTTTTTGGGGGTTTTTTTGCGTGTGCACCAACGTATATACTGGACCTCGGCTTTTCGTCCAATACGAATGACTAGGAGAAACCAGACTGTAAAATCCCGAGGAAAACCTAACACTGAGATAGAATCACGTACGTAGTGACAGAGCTTCCGCAGACTGCATCAAACATTGATATTGGATGAGTGAGTATTTCATATTAAAATGCTCGTTATCGGTGTCCTGGTCATAGTTGAGATACTCCCCCCCCCCCCCCGCGCCCCCAACCTTACATTTATAGAATTTATATATAGTCAGTCGTTTTGTGAGAACATAACCCTCGTATGGTAGTTGACATAAAATAAGCATGGTTGCTCCGTGCATATCTATATACATTATACGAGCGGTTTCTTATCCGAGTAGGATACTCCTCACATAACGACCTTCTTGTGCTGAATGATTTTTGGTATCCCGTATTGTTTTAAAGTTTAGGATATTTCTGCCTTTATATGGATATTTAAGTTAACCACATTTATCGATTTCTGTCAATATTTTTTTGCTATTAGTATAAATTGTGGGTATTAAACAGGCACCTGTCGTGTTTCTGTCTTCTAAAATCGCATTTTTTACCTTGGTATTATTATAAATGTATCTTGTTGCTTTTTTAACGCCATGGATACCGATTGATCTGTCATTAAACTGGAGTCTATTTTATAGTTTAGCCCTTCGATTGTTTCATGACATAAAGCTTACAGATCAAACAATCCATCTTATAAAGACTTTTTACTGTTTTATTTTGTCATTTTGTAGAAGTATTTTATTCTGGAAGGACACATTGATTCATTGTTGTAGCTTTTACGGCCTATTCTTGGTTCCAGTAAATACTGATATTAACTTAGAATTTATGTAACATTATTCCTGGGTTGGTACTCCTTAATAGTAGAGTCGTAGAAAGAGATTGTCGTTCTGGCTAGATTTACGATCTATTTTCGAGTCGGAATGAGCAGATTGCGTGACTGCTCGTATGTCTGCCTGTACAAATGTTGTGGCTACCCAACGAGGCTTTCGCTTAACTCATCATTACCGTCAATCAGTGGAACTGCTATGATGTTCCTAAACTCCCGCTGAGCCGCTTAAGGCAATAAAACTGGGTAATAGTCTAACGTTCACCGCATTGATTTAATGACCGACTGCATGACTGGTAAAGTTTGCCATAGTACTCAGTAATACGACATGACACATGAAGTGCAAAACGTAACCTTGGTTTTTGTTTTATTCAGTGGCAGCAAGTAGTAAACATGCGGGTTCTGGTTAGCAAGAGATATGTCGCGTATTGTCTTGCTGTGTCACTAGACAGCAACATACCGACACTATGGACATGATTAATCAATGTTCATGTGAGATTTCTCGAGATTTGTTTCCCAAACTCACTCGGTTACTATAGCAGACTTGACACCCGTCAAAATTAAAGCAGCGTTTGTCCTAGTATACATAGGCGTACGGGCTCGATGGCAGTTATGGGGGCAGAACCCGAAATATTTCGGGTTTATAAACAGCGGCGTCGGTCTTCTTCGAGAGGTGAGTTTACCATGTATGGACCCCTACCCCACACCCCAAAGAAAATTTTGGAATATTTGACAGCCGCTAACACGTTTTCCTGCTATTTCAGCCTGTGAACAAAACAACTTCAACGTGGTCTAACTAATATAGCCTAATTAAGGTGGCTGACTCGAATTACAATCATTCGTTTACAGTCGACGAAGACGAGACCGTTGGGAGAAAATTTAACTGCCGCAAACGCGTTTTCCTGTTATTCCAGCCTGTGAACAGCAACTTCAGTGTGGTCCAATATAGCCTACCTGCTGACCCGAATTCCAAACATCCAATCAAGCGTCGCGGGGTATGGGGGCCTAACCCTCCCGGAGAAAATTTTGAAAATTTTAACCACCGAAAATGCGTTTTCTGCTATTATGGCCCGTGTTAGCAACTCCAAAAGTATCCAATGGTTTTCTAACCGAAATCCCACTCTGAATTCCAACAATCCAATCAGACTGTTGCAGCTGCATTCACAAATAATAATTAAAGATGTTCGAAAAATGCCGCACAAAGTAGAGTGGCTCCAGACAAAATGTAATCTATAGTCAACTCAGTACAAATTTTCAGTATTCAATTAAAAGAAAAGTAAAAATTAGTGTTTTAAAAAGCTTGATGACAGTTGGGGAAGTAAAGCTAGAAATGCCCGAAAAATTTCAGGTTTACAGACAGTGGTACAGGTTTTCTTCAAGGGGCAAAGAAGCGGATCTGACCTTGTATGCCCCCCCCCCCCAAGAAAATTTTGAAATATTTGACGGACGCTATTCCAGTTCGTATAATTATTGTTTTATTAGATTTCGGGCATTTTATTTTGCCAAGTAGTTGAAATAATTTTTTTCACTTTACCCGTCTGCCCGAAAATTCGGCTGCCCCTCTCCCTCCCCCTGGTTCGTACTCCTATGCTTGTATAGCTGTTGGCCTTATTCTACTCTGGGGATATGGGGTTTTAATGGAATTCTTGAAAAACAACTCTAAAGAGTTTGTGCCACTTCTTACAATCACCGTACAGATTAAGGTGAAACAGACAAATATCTTTCTAGGCCTGGACGAATATTATGGAGGTGAGTGTGATTTCCACCCCAAGATCTTCATAATATGAGATATACAAAAATTCACCTTAATAAATCAACCATTAATATAATCCCAGGGCTTAACACAATTTGAATTATGTGCCAAAAATATCCATTTATTATTCTGGTCTATTTGCAATGGTGTTTGTTACTTAATTAATTACGCAAGTAACGATTTTCCACTATTCTAGTTCTAATAGCCTTATTAACGGGCCAAAACAACCGGTTTCAGAAGGGTTAATAATTTCAAAGAGCACGCTGCTCCATAAATCAAGCGACACAGAGACCACCAATGTCTTATATAGAAAATAATTTCATGTTCTTGTTTTTGCGCTTTTTTGTGGGGGCTGGGTGTCATTTTGGCAGTAACGTTACTGCATATAATGTAACATTCCCAATCTAAAAATCAAGCTAGTTTTGGATTTACACGAGCTTAAAGTTCCAATTTCAAATTTTCTAAGAAAGTCAAAACATAATTATTTCTATGTCTTTTGCTCAAAAGGTTGCCAACTCACTATTATACGGTCCTGGGCAAAATTTTTTGGGCATTATAAAGGGTGACACAGGGTGATTGAGGAAATAGTTACTCAATTACCTCCCTTGTTTTCTCATTCCTCTCCATGGACGGCCATCTTCAAACGTTTGAATTTGAAGTTGAAAATGATATTTTTGCCAATTTCTCAACTGGCAGTACTGAATTATAGGATTAATAGGATTATTCTTTAACAAGGTTGACTGTTTATAGGTTCAATCTATTTTTGGGCTTTATTTTAATACATTTTAAAAATATAACTTAAAAAAATGCTATTGGAGCTTTAAGTGTATTTCATTTCTAACTAGACTATTTTCTTCATCAGAAATATTATAACGTCATGACATGCCAAGTATCTGCTGTGTAAAATCATGTAAATATAGAACTATTCAGTTTATATGGGGATATCATACACCAAATACCATGGGTTAGTTGTACATGTAATATTAATTGATTTATCTATTTGTTCCACTTTATTTTAATATTGGAAATCATTCTGAACAGTGAGTACTTTCATCTCCGTCCTCACCTTGGCGAAAGGTATATGCCCTACCAAGCATTGTACCTTTTCGGGTCGAATCTATACTTGAAACTTTCGATTGTATAAATAATTGTCAATCAATTCTAATTACATCTTGTCGTATCGGAATTGTTTCTGAATATAAAACAGTCTGAAAGAAAAATAATTGTTTAGTACAAAAGCATGGGATGAAACAGATAAGACTATAAATTTTACTTTTTATACGCCCACAATTCAGTGTGGGCATATTATGTCTTTTTGACATTCCTTTTGTTTAAAATATGGGAGGGCGAACCATATCGGTATTCACCGTTCCAAGATTTTCACTTATTATATTTTAGCGCGAAGCGTTGATGTCTTGAGAGGACGAACAATCACTGCCTTCAGTCCACCCCTCGTTTCTAACGCCAATTGCCGAAATACCTTTGTAACAGTATTTAAAGGGCGTATGGCTCTATTATATAACAGTGAAATAAACATTATTAATAGTTCTAAAGGCACATATTAATAGTTCTAAAAGCACATATTAATGTTATATTATGACTGTATGTAAATTAAAGTGATTTATATTTAATTTTTGAAAGTATATTGTAATTTCTAATCAATTATGTTCGGTGAAGTACGTGAATAGTTTAAATTGAACGGCGGTTGTTTTCGTCTGCTTAGTGCATTCTAAGCGTTTTTTTTTTAAAATTACTATTTTGTCGTTTGTGAATCAGCCTTTACTTATTAATTGCACATAGTGTTGTGGGAGTTGTTTTTATTTGTTCATTACAAAATGGCACCCAATACCATAGGGCACACGACTCGTGTACTGATAATAAAATTTTAATTGTGTCTTAAATATTGGATATTATTATCGGATCCTATAGTTTCACGGAAAGATAACAACATCAATATTGTTTGAAATTGATCAACATTGAATTCTGATTCGTGGTTTTAATTCCTTTAATTCAATGGGTTTTAAACCCACCCCCCTCCAAAAAAACTCCCCAAAAAACCCTCATAGTAGGAGCAGAGCAGTGGGACGTTCAATCCATTTTCATTATTTAAAATTCTGGTGTAAAGCAATCAGGGCTTGAGGGGAGGAACCCTATCGATATTCAGCGTTTCCACTTCTTGCACTTTTATTTTTAAATTTGGTGTGACGCATTCGGGGCCCATGTGAAACTGAACTGAAATATTCCGTTGAAGAGTTGTCTCTTCTTTCTCGAAGCCTTGTGAATGTCATAGAAGCTAATCAGATTTGCTTTCAAATTCATTGTGATCCTTTTGGGGTCATGAATAAATATGCTTACCTTATGCTACAGGTTTCAACAGAATGTGAACACAACATAGATTAAATACATAATTATAAAATTTGGTATAGACCTCATTTTTTTTTATTTCGACATAGATGACGTGGCAATCTTTTAATCGAGACAGGGTCCATTCATACCAGGCCACATATCTGAACCGAAAAAACGTGTTTTCCTTTAATGCAGCGCCTCTCTCCAACTAACAGATAGTAATACGAGTAAGCAGTGAGAATGGATACTGATTAAAAGAGCTATATCGAAAAAACTTGATAGAAAGTATAGTTTTAAATGTCTCGAAAACTGATTACTGGCACGTGTGTGTTCCATCATAAGACCCGTCATTGAGTCAACCAGCGTGATTTTGTTTCCCTGGTTGTACGTGTCAAGAAAATAGGTCGCCTGTCCAACCTCGTGGTTTTCTGCAGGCCCCCGGGTTTCCTTCCACTGCTAAAGACCCCTAAGCGCAAGCGAATTATTGAAATAAAAATGAACCATATGTTAGTTTTTTTATCGAGTGGACATAAACCGCCCCTCTCTCCCTATGTCTCTCTCTAGGGGTGGGATGACCGAATGATTAGCGCTCTGTATCATAAAGCCTGTCATTGAGTCAACTGGCGTGGTTTCGAATCCCCGGTTGTACGTGACAAGGAGTAGGGTCGCATGTTTAACCATATTATGTTAGTCCCGAAATGACCTAGTTTGTGTCCTGTGGACGTTACCCCCCCCCCCCTCTTCGAAGATGGAGTTTAGATAAGATAGTTTTGGAGTTGTTTAATTCACATATCATTTCGACTATTTTCGAACCGTTTCGACTAGAAATGGTGTCATTTTTTCCGTACAGGGTTTAGACATTTACCTGAAAGGATTAATTGATTATGAAGGACGTCTCAACTCTACTTATTAATAATTTAAGCAATGTAAACATGCCATGAATACAAGAGAAAGTAAAAATCATTTTGTCGATTAATTAGTATTTATACTGATGCTAAATATAATACAATGTGACGTCACAGATCTTATCCTAATCGATCGGCTAATTTAACTAATTGAATATTTTATTATCAATTAAGCCAACAAGCATAACAGTTTTAATTCTATGAAAAACATTACATCTTGGACAATTAGTTCCTCGCCAATAAACATGTGGGCGACAATATGGTTCAGTGCAAGAAATGTGAAGTCTTGCGCAACATGCTTATTATAGCCTTGTTTAGCAAGTAATTGTGCCCGCTTTGAATCATAAAAGATTGGTACGTGCAAAATGTGCGATATCACCTTAGGTGAAAGGGGATGTTGAGCCCTACAAGAAGAACATGCGTAGATTTTCCGCCGTGGTTTCCTTTGTCAATGATGTATGATGGAGGGTTAGTGTTTTGGGCAAACGTTGACGTGCACGTAAAAGAACCTTTGAAAATCACATGTCCTTCCTCATTAGCCCACTTGTTGCAGAGGATGTTACGCCATATATTTCATTAATTTATTTATTCGACATCGAGTTATAGTATTATTAGAAATGCACAATGTATTGCCCAGAAGTCATAACTGAATAATTCGAGGAGAATGCTGCAGCGATTATGCGAATGGGTATCCCAAGTTTTTTTCTTCTTTTTTCTTAGAGACCTAGTACCTGCAGAATAATTTCATAGATCTGGAAGTGGAATTGGGTGTTCCACATATCACATTTATATTTGGTCCCTCAACAAAGATTAATAAAACTACATATTATCTAAGTCATGTATAAGGAAATTGTGTAAACATTTAGGTCTACACCATGTTGAGTTTCTCATAATGGGATTGTTACTATAACTTTGCACTGAATGAAACTGGATTTACGTCCTACTTTTCTGCACCAACGGTATAGCTTTAATGCACTCGGTGTCGGTGTCCTAATCTATCATGTCAGACAAATATAAAAAGGACTTTATCCATCTCGTCTATCCAGTACCCAAATATATGTCTACATCAATCTAGTGACGTATCTAGGTTTTATTCCTTGATAAAATAACACAAGATCAAGACGCGTGTCAGTAAACTAACCACTCCATTCATTACACCAAATAAAGTAGTCCCCCTGGAAGCGCGCGTTTCTATCTTTAGGGTCGCCGTTACAGTCTATCTAATTAAGCCTGGCCTTGCTCTTTGATACCAAGTTTTCCGGAAGGGCACGTGGTAATTTACGGAACGACCAATCAATAAAGACAATACATAAGACAGCTGAGGGAATATCAATTCATCTTACGTTTCATTGTTTCAAAGGCTAGAGAACAGAGATTGAATAGATGACAATTTCTCCAGTAAATGGAAGAAAATCAAATGAAACGAGCAGATACTGCTATTATTCACGTTATGTTTGCAGAAAATTAAATGAACAAAATATTAGTATATGTAAGAATCCGATAAAATTTGGATGAATATTTCGTTTGGTTATAGTTCTCAAATGCTACCAATAACGTCTGATCTGAAAGTTTCAAATTAATGATGTGAGGAAGGAAACCAATCCTTGCAACCATGTGTTGAACAGTTGTTGAAATTGATAAAAAAAATGATTGTACTGAAATATTTCACTCATAGTTCTAATAATAATACTTAAAAACATTCACAAATGATTATCTTTGTTTTTTAAATTCCAGTGTGAAATGATAATTTTAAATCGCATATGCTGAATTATTATGCTACTCTGACGAATATCCCTATGATTGATGAAATTTGGGGAATCTGGTATATTCATGAGGCCCTATAAATGTTTCGAATGCCTCACAAATGCTTGCGAACGCCTTATGAATGAAACAACTTCCATATAAAGTGTCGAATTGCATACAAATATACTTATGCTACTCTCGAGGAGTAGTGGGTGGCCTTACAACCGCAATTCGCAAAGATCACAAGGTGGTCGCCAGACATTCGTACGTGTTCATATATTTGAGGTTGTCCACGGGATGTAGCGAATGTTATGAACATTCTGCAAGTAGCCATGAACGCATTCTTATTAAAGGTAAGGTAAGTGTAGTCATCGTATGGAGATTTACATAGGATTGGTAAGACATCCGTAAGTATTAATAAACATTTGTAAATCTCCATACTAAACGTATTAATTGGCGAATTTCAAATTTTCTTATAAGGATAGTCGCCGTGTTTTCGCCAGCCGCCGCCAAGTCAAGACAAATGATAGTAAATACTTACAAAATGTCTTAAGATAAATACAATTACCTTGACATCAGTATGCTTAAGGGTGTTTTGCAAAAGCAATGAGAACAATCATTATTGGTGAATTTAAGGAGCATGTTCCAAATATTCGCAACACCTCATGATGAGATATTCCGCGTTGAACGTAATCTTACATCACGCTCTTTTGTTTATTTGTGTTATTCTTGGGGGTAGTTATCCTAGATAACACCACATATAACGTCCCCGCTGCCTCCACACCAATGGTTGCAACTCACAAGTTTACCTGTGTTCAGGACGGCATATCAAACGATCTTTATTTATAAACAATATTCATCATATTTACACTCGCTTCTGATTCAACACAATTAATGTTTTCAAGAATCGTATATCCTGAAACAATGTTGCTTAAGAGTTTAGTTCAGATTCGTGAGATGTTTTGACTATTTTTTCTGTAAGGGTTTACTATTCCAGAAAATGTTTTTGTATGGAAAACAAATACACATGTTGGTAAACACAGGTCTGCTGATGTAGTTTTCGCGTACAAGATGAGATGTGTGCGCCACTGTATTTTAGACAGTGGCGGGTGACTGTGACATAAAGAATACATCGCAGACCTATATTGAAAATAGCAACGATAAGAGTTTAATAACCTATGGATTACATTGTATATCATTTATATGATAATTATGATACGGGCTAACCTTCATTGTCAGTATTTATCTTTGTCTATGACGCCATATCGAATTATCAATTTGTTTTTCGTATATATCTGTGTCGTTGTGCAGCTTAGTCCTTTTCCAGATAAAATCAGTCTTCGTTGGCTCGTAGACTGAATTTCTTTTGAATGACAGACATTATGATCTAAATAACGCACATTAGAAAACATTCGATCACCCAACCTATTGAATATAAAATTTCGAATTTCAAATAAGTCACGGGTAAGCTACATACGTATAACACAGGGAGCGTTCCGGTGGCAGTGACTTGTGTTTCCATGTCGTGCTACCTATTTCCAAGGGGAATAGTCGTTCCCATACAGAGCTGCCGCATAAAATATAGTATAATATATGCGGTCATAGAGTAAGAACCTTTCTTAGCAAAATATGATTATTTAAAGCTGTTTTACAAAACTCTCTTTTGTCAAAATAAATTTATTAATCCGGACAAATATCAGCATTTAACATGGCGGAGAGCCTATTAAGTAGGGGTATTACCGGGCTCTTTAGACAGCGACAATGGACGCCTCGTGTAAATAACGTCATGTCACAACGAACAGAGGATAATAGGAAGATATTCCAGGCTTTCATTTAATTTCCCACCGATCTAACTAGATAAAGACGAATTTCATCCTATTGCGGTTCTTTTAGTGACAGAGATAGTTGAAAAGACAAACTGATATCCTTCAATGAATTGAAACTCAATTTCACGCCGTACAGAACGTGACGTTACGAAGCTATTGTGCACGTTCTTCATTTTCAGTGTCTGTTCGTGTAGCCATTACAGCTCACAGCGCGCGCTTCAATTGATTTCCGGTATTTGAATTTGTCGACGGTATCAATGTTAAGGCGTAAAGATGTTTGTATGAATTTTTATGTTACTTAATCCGTCTATGTGTCAACATACTTGAATTTTTATCAATCATGTGATGTTATTGGTGTCAACGTGTCGTTATTGAGATCGTGAAGGGTGCAATAAACCATTAAATAATACATACAAGATTCTACAGATGAGCACACGATGGAACTTTGGCATTTGTCAATACTATTTTCACTCTAACCAGGGATATATGATTCTCCCCATTTCTTATGGTGAATTAATACAGATTGATCCCATTTGGTTTAAACAATATTCTATTTCTTAATGAGTCACAGATGTAGTCACATGCTGTATATGGATACAATTGCAACTTGTATAAAATCGCTTTTATAAACAATATTCATTGAAGAGTAAGGCGACTGGATATATTCAGTTTACACATTTTACAGGGAGCGAAATGTAATGACCCCTGGAAAGACCACGCAAAGCACATACAATACAATACATCATAACGGTAGATATTCATAAGATTATCATCCCATTTCGATATAAGCCATTTTTGCAGTATGCTTTGAGTTGGTGAATCTAACCAGAATCCGTATATCTGTTTAGGGAAAAGGGGTGGCAACTGTTTGCCCAATGAGTAGTAACATAACCTCATTTATGTCTTTACTGGATTACTGAAATACCAAACCTCCTTCATGTTTTCAGTTTTGTTAACATTCTTTAACCGAAGAAGTCGGATCTTAATTAGTGAAACATCGACGTTTCCCGATTCCAAAATAGACGATTGCAACTCTCTGGAGGCTGAACACCGGTTTTTAGTATGGATAAGAAGTCTCAATTAATCAGCCTCCCATTAAAGTCGAGTACAATCAATTGTTTCATATTCAGACAGTCCTATAAACGTTTCGGATATCATCCCTCGATTTGTTAGTATATTCATGGTGAAATGCTATAAGTATGTACATTGCATATTTATCAACATACTACAAACTGAGCTTTCTTTATGAACAGGAATTAACCTCGAAAATATTACAGACCATTTTGTTTGCAATGCACCAGCAAATAGAGTTATCATTCTGTATACCTACAAGATGTACACGTTCTTTGCAACTGATCCGAGGTTATCGGCTAAAGTCCGTTTTTTTAAAGTGCATACTGTTGCTCAAATTATAGGTAGTGAAGGTGTCGTCTATGGGCAGTGACCTATTTACATGCATCAATAACCTGGTGTATGTTGTCGTATACTGGACAGGGTATGCCCACTCGTTCTATATTACATGATATCATGTTATTTGAGAGTTAATTATGTTTGTTGTACTTCTATATTCATATATATTGTGGCATGCGGAAACATGGTAGTCGACTACCGAAAGGTATTTTGAGATTTATCAAGATCGGCCCCTACTTGTATGGGCTATTACCTGTGTAGGTGACCAGTAACCGAGTTTCCATCTCTGTCGCCACAGAAATAAAATGATTAGTCTCAAAATGACCGTGGTATTGTGTTGACGAGACGTTAAACGTCGCGAAAAGAGAACATTGGATTGGTAGATATTATACACGTATTAAACGAATTAAAACGGTTGTGTCTGTAACAGGTATAAGTTTTGAATATTTTGCAAGAGAGCAGTATTACGTGGTAAAAGTCATGTTGATAAAAATTAATAACTCAAATTAGCATGAGTTGTTGTGACGTACATGGTAACGATTTAGCCCTGGTTTAACAAGAAATGAACATTTAAATAACTGGATGCTTGTCAATATTAAGTGATTTGTCACTATAATATAGAAAAGTGGCCCCAGACTACTAGAATAGTATTAATAATTTTGGAAGCGCTGAATCTGTGATGTTTCATGATTAAATTTGTTTGAAGTAAATCTAAATGTTGATGCTCTGTATATAAGAAAACAATTAATTGGATTAATCGAAGCCATAAGTTATTTGTCAACGTGTACAATGTTGTGAGAATTTTGCTAGAGCTGCTACTTTTTTTCAATATTTTATATCTGGAATGTTCAGTTTTCGCGGTTCAGTGAAACACGTACTTTCATTTTACCAGAATGGATCTGCAACAGATCCGGCGAGCATAACCACTGCTTTCGTTGCACATGATACATACATATGTAAGAACGCTGTGCAACCAAAATCCGGAAAGAGTCTATTATGACACTGCTAGGGCATGTGAAATGTGTATACCACCACGATGCTACACCTATTTATAAAAAAGAATCGTGATGACACTGTTATAACCTGATATCTAACGATGTTTAACTTAAATGCTCGATGCGTCATTTGTATTTTCGCTAAATATATCAAATTTTTCACAAAACATATATTCAGTTTATTTATAATTAATAAAGAAATGATAATATTTATCAACGCTAGATAGTCTCCTGAGATGGATGTAATCGGATTTAAACTGGGCCCTCAAGATTTATCTGCTTCCAATAAAAGATGGAGACGCCCTGCTGCGCCCCAGTAGCATATATCGATATATTTCAAGTTAACATAACCATCTTTGGACTCGTGTTCCTATTACAGATTAAACTTTCACAAATTGTATATGCAAGTGATTCCTGTGGTACTAAATGACGAATCGAACCCTAAATAGCACCACTTTCTTCCAATCTCCCTTAATGTAAATCGAAAATAGGTAAATTCAATCTGTATATCCTTCGTACATCTATAAATAAACTGGCAGAGTCAGCAGGATAAGACTGTTAATAATTAACCTCTCGTGACGAGATGCCACAAACTTGTTACATCCACATCCAACAGAAAACATTGTATTTGTATGATTTGAATTGTTGTGTTTTAAGACGGATCAAGCCGTGATATTATGAATATTTTATGGTCCAATCAAGATATGTGGAAACTATCGCGTTTAGACATTGATTCGTGGGTACGATTCGTGTTTGTAAGAAAAGTTAAAACAAGCTATATCTGCATAGTGTAAAGTAATCCAGTGGCGTCCTTGGTTTGGTGCTGACACTTGTGGGTACTACTGCGATGTAGAGCGTCGGACGTAGTCATAATGATACACAGTTTACCCAGAGAAAAAGCATTCTCTCAAAAAGGGAGACAACCCACTAAAAGGGTATATTTCCGAAACCTTTGGTGTCAGTCATCATAAGTAATTGTGTGTTTACATGGCAACTGAAGAAAATCGTTTATAATAATTAGGGAAATTCATAAGTCCCAAAACAAGGACTATAGATTAATAGTTATTATAGAATTAAAAACATTGTAAACGTTTGCAAGATTAGAGTGTACTCAATACAAAGACCCTTTTACAGAAAACCCATAACATGGATTATGATTTGGTGTTTTGTTTTCATGTTACTAATAATGGAAAATGTTAGTATCAAATGTATCATAGGTGATTTTTAGTGGAAAGTATTTTAATTTTGAAGCGTTAAATCTGGCTATGGTATGATCAGAGCTCCACTCATCATGCAGTGTGTAAGTTGGTGAAAATCCTTGACGAACATGTTGGCCTTTGATGCATACGATTAATTTAAGGACATACCACGAAAACATTTCATTTACACACAGTTTTATATAAATGTAGGGATGATTGTACATTTTTAAACCGAAAGCTTTGCTTTCAGTGGTACACTGTTACTTAGATGCGTGTTGACCCGTTTCATCAAGTCGTTTGAGGAAACAGATAAAATGATTTCTTTCATAAAGTTCATATTATGACAAACACTTACAATTATGATTATCAATCCGGTATCTCCGTTAATAACAACACAAAAAGTTTTACAACTATAACCATAGAGCAAAAGAGTTCGTTTTAGCTTTAGTTGTCTGTATTGCAAAGCTTCCAATATCGATAGATTTGGACATACCAAAATTCCTTATGCAGAACTAACCAGTATTTCTCACCCAATAACCTGGATGAAAGTAAGAATTTAGAAGGAAGCAAATTGCACATTCCAAATAGTCAAATATTAAACTAACTTTAAGACCAAATTTTAATGTTGCCTAAAGTAAGTTTAAAAAAAGTATTAAAACGTGAATAGTATATGGTATTTAACAAAAACAAACTATAGGTGCAATCAGTACATTGTAAATTAAAGTCCTCGTCAATTCCAGTATTATATACCGCAATGTACGCTAGTCTCCTGATTGACTAAGACCTTACACTCGATTTCACAATGGGTGATATCGTCGTCAACTGTTCTCAACATGAATCTGTTTCCTTGATTTCACTTCGTCTTTTATGTTTGTATTTGTTTCCCCCAAAAATAGTTTTTTTAGTGCGGTTTTGTTACACTTAACTGTTGGGACACGTCCCTGTGTGTATATCACAGTGCAACATGTGTGTATTCTTGTTGTTTCATCATGAAGTAACTGTTCTTTTAAATCTTAAACGCTTGGTCCATGGCAGTAAAACTGTCTTTACAATGGTATGTCTAAAACATAATAATTGAAACTGAAACAAATGTGTTGGGAACGCAGTGGATTTATTAAGCGGAAGATGTGGGAGGCCGGGGGTATTAATTGGGTGATTTGCATACTTTACCCTGAGCTCGACAATCAGGTGGCCGATTTTTAAGATAAATTTTGAGATGACGAAATTTGAAGGATTACTTTTCGCCAGGTAGTATCAAGTTTATTGTATATACATGTTGTAATCCGTTCAAAATAGCATAAGATGTATTTTTAATTATCATTGATAATTGTTTTTTTTTTTAGGCCAAAAAAAATATTAAAAAAATAAATGCCACTGGGACATTTTATGTAATTTATTTATGACAACTATGGTTGTTAATGAGCACGAAACCTGTATAGGCTAGGGCACAATCTCACCTTTAAGACTTATTAATAGCTTCATTACCGTCCCAAATCTAACTTTCCAATTACTATAGAGCAACAATTTGGGGCAGATATTGAATCGAGTATTGTGTATGTATACGACGATTAGCTTCGTTTCTGCGAGTGATGCCATTAATCAAGTAAAACCCCAATAATGTAGTTATAGTAACGATTCAGATCAATGTTCGATTCATGCTTGCTTCAATTCGCTTCACCAAATCTTTCTTACACGATGTTTTATACTAACTACATAGCTAGAAGGTCCGAATCTTAATAACATAAAGGGCGTGGTTTAATATGTTAATTAAATTCTTCTACCCCCACTATTCCATATACGGAAACGAGACATCGATTCTTGGTCGTATTATCATCATGGAATCAATCACGTGACTTCATTATATTTAAAACATTTGCTACTTGTTATACGACTGCCATTTGGGAAATTTTAACCACCAAAAGACGCGGGTTCTGCTTCTTAAAGGGTTATCTTGATCTAATCGCCTGCCAGGAACAATTATCCCATTCTTCTAAAAGGCTATACAAAACACAAACTGTCTCTGTGTTATAGAAAACTATTCAATTCCAGAAAATTGCACTGAATTCAAAGGTAAGAAAACTTCTTAATTTGTGTGTGTAGCCACTTGTTTCTATATATACATATAAATTTAAGCATTTCAAATGCATAAACTTTTATAATTTATAATTCTGCTCATATAATATTAAACATATGACGTTTTTGAGATATTATATTGGCACTGGAATAAAACTATATATTAACTTTCTAATTAATGATGTGATTACTTGTTGAAACTTGAGTGATAACCTCAACCCCTTTAAAGCTTCAAAATAATAATAAAACCTTTATATCTGTCAAGTTTCATAAAACACGTTTATGAATAATGAGCCTGATTTACTTGATAATCTTTAAATAATAATTAAAAGAAACTGTAAGACTTTGAGGAAATAAGTGATATATGAGGACACGTGTAAATTCCTATATTGATATATATACGTGCGACAACCTTATAAATTACATGATACATTTTGTTTGTATCGGCGATATGATCTGGGCAGTACATATATATACATAACGGTGATCGGTTTCTTTCCGATTTGATTCACTGCCTTTCAAAACAAGGGCATTTGTAGAAATTAATAATGATTAATTTTAAAATATATGATTTCAACTTTATTCAATTATATGAAAAATAAAGTTATATATCCACAAGTCGCTGTTATAGATAAATGTACTTACCTCGCATACATTTAAAACAACAGAATATGGTAGATTTCGTATATCAAATATGAAAATAAATGAAGATTTAATGGTTTAATTTATCTTTCATCGTAGATTAAGTTTATATACAAACAGTAAACAAAACATTCGACGCGTAATGTTTTATATACGGAGGTTAATCTGATTAAAATAAGCTATTGTTCGTTTTTTCAAAGAAATTTATTTTAACTTTACAATAAAGATATTTAATTTATGCTGTACTTATGAAACTTAACCTTGTGCATTACACAATGTATTACTTATATTGACAATTTTTATACGTATTAATTAAAATCTGAGGATTTTAAATTATCTTAGGCGCTTTCAAGTTTATAACCTTTTAGTTCATTTTGTTCATATCTATATAACGCACGTGTTCAGATGTGGTGTTACGTTAATTTAATATGTATAATATGAAACAATTTTTCACTTAAAAAATGGGGGGGGGGGGTCTAGAGCTTTGAGCTGTGGCTGGCCGGTCATCTCTTACTTGCAGCCTTGGTTTCGATCCCTGGTGTGAGCGTATGTGACTTTGAGATAGGCTGCCTTGCCTTGTCAACCTCGCGGGCATCCTCCTAATGAAATGGCCCCTGGGGGTGTGCGTTGAGCATAGTAAAATAAGACAACTTGTATGCGATATCACGTTAAGCTTTAATAGAGAAAAAGAGAGTAATGGGTTTTAATTTTATTTCAATAATTCGCTTGCGCGTAGGGGGTTTAGCAGTGGGAGGAAACCGGAGAACCCGGAGAAAACCCACGAGGTTGGACAGGCGACCCTACTCCTTGTCACGTACAGCCGGGAATTCGAAGCTTTAATAAAAGAATCGACATGCAAGAACTGGATTTCCAACTTTAAGATAATAGTAAATAACTGTACTTATAAAAATATAGCTGTAGTGTCCAAGTTAGTCGTTAAACATTTAATACTATGTATTTAACAGTGTCGGTAGTTGGGCAGATTAATTTAAATCTGTCAGAACATTTTATCTGTTGACATGAGGTTTAAAAGGAAAGTATTGTCTAGTAGCCTTTCACCCATGTACATATTGGCACACACATACAAGAACCCTCGGCGGTTGTGAGGTTCAGCTGTATGCATATTGGCGTGATAGCTGGATTTTTGACGTGCCGGCTGAAATACGACAGGCCGGGTAATATTCTTCGCCGAAACATTGTCTACGTGACCATAGACGAGTTTAACCGTGTGTCCAACTAAAAGGGGGCGAATTATTGCTTCCTTTTCATTCTACTGATTTGGTGGTCAGTTAATAATATGCTATGGAAAAGGTGGAAGTACCACAATCTAGGGGAAAATTCTCCGAAACGTGGTACGTGTGACCATACAAAAATTTAATGGTATTTTCATCTCAAAATAACCGAAGCATTGGGTTTTCTCTTCATAACGTTAAATGTTCAGCGGTTGATTTAGCTATTTTGTGCTAATAGTGGTTGCCATATGGATTACGTTATCATTGCAATACATCATCAGAAGAAGATTTTACTTAGATAAAACCCAATTTATTCCTAGTTTTTATATAGAATACATGCAGAATATTTATTTGAATGTTAAGTTTTAACAAATGTTATCTAAGAGACATGCGTTTGTTTATTCTGGTTTTTAATAGATTTCTCAGATGTCAGTCATTTTAAACATGTATCAGATTTAAAGCCCGGGGATAAATTATTATTTTTATCTTTTTTCCAATTCTTGATCCGTGACTCGAGCAACGTGTTTGTTTATTTTTCTATTCATATGACAAATGTTAAAACAAGACCAGGATTTGTTGGCACGTGCAGGATAGAAATATAAGAACACGCCTATATCAGATATTATTCTTTATTCTTCTACTTTAGGCATATTCCAAAACTTTTACCAGATGGAATAACCAAGATAAAATGTTCCAAACAGAAGGACAACATTTGCACAACATTCCTCAAAGGTGGTTTCACAGGGGTTCTAGGAATAGTAAAACTACCAATTTTGTGCACGACACCCTTCACTATTATAGCTAAATGGGTTGACAGCCAGAGCTATTCTACGCAAAGTGTATCATGATTAAGGCAGGGTGTACATATTCTTTTCGAAACACATGATACTACTTTGCCACAGGAATGCATAATTATTCCTTGCTAGTCGAAGCCCTTGTATATTGGTGTCTTTTTTACAAATTCATGTCCATGTTACAAGACTATTGCCCTTTAGGATTGACAGTACTGTATCTCATTAAACATGCGCCCTTGTTCATTTCAATCGGATATAATTCAGAAGTAACACAACTACTGGTTCTTTAGTCGAATTCTCCCAAAATACGAAAACGAATACTTGAAAGTAGTGTAAAAGTATATCGATCGTTTCCTTCGATCTGAAGAGATTATTCTCTCTGTAGAAATATGTGGATTATCTATTCTACATAACAACTAGGTATGAGGTTACCAACATATATGATAATCCCGTATCCCGTATGTACATGATAACCCGCTATCGGGTTATTATTGTATATACTAACCGGTATCGGGTTAGTATTGTATATAATAAACAGGTGTGACGTTATCATTCTGAATACTAACCCGGTTATTCTTTACTTCTAGCTAATTATTAGATCCTGAATTTGTCCAACAGGTGCTTGGACAAACATTCCTCTTCGGGTTGTAATTTTTTGCAGAATAGCATCGGGGACGTGCATTATCATTTACTATATCTTTTTGCCAGTGGTACCGTAGACCAGAAATAATAAAAACGTCTAGTCGTTCCGATAGGAAGAAAATCCGAGATTCTCTGTAGATGTTGGCGTGCACGCCAAATAACCCACGAGAAGACCCAAACATTCCTTACTAGCACATTGAATGGTTCACGCATGTCCTCGTAAAACCGTTGGTATATTAAAGTAGGACATTTAGACCACATTTCATTTACATAAAGTATGATTAGTAACGCCTTTTATTCGTGAAGTTCACGAAACAAAACACCTGTCATTATCTTTTGACTGAATCCAGGAGTAATCTTGATTAAATATACTTGAACCCTTATCATGTGAACAGTGTTTTATTTTTAAACTCGTACTTTGATCTTTATCACCACTGTGTGTGAACACGGTTTTTATTTTTAACTTACGTGTTCCTCATTTTATACAGTAAGATTTCGATCATTTTGTAAAAACATGGTGTCTTTATCTTGATTGCTGATGCCATGTCCAAGTATAATCCAAGTTATTGATGAAGTAGATCTTTACTTAAAGGGACAATAACACTCTTGCTGGCTTGGCAGCTCCAGAAAATAAATAATAGCCTTATTCTAAGTACTAGATGTTTAAGTATCCTACCTGTTGTGTAAATTATCCATTACGGCCTATTTTACTTGTCCAGAGGGTTCGAAAATATTTTAAATCAAAGTCACATTTGAAAAGGTTTACGTTAGACTTTTCAAATCAATAAGTTGAATTTTTCCAATTTTTAAAATTAGGTGTGTTAAGATGAAATTTATATCATCAATTAATTGGAATATTGTAAAATAATACAATTTGTTGACCAGAATGAAGATTGGGACATATTATTCAGTTACAACAAGAGTGTTATTGGGGCTTTAATTCCTGTTTCAACTAAGGTTAGCCTACACTGCAAGAAGATATAGCTACACCTTCATTAATTTTTCTGTTCCCTTTAATGTCAGGTTTTACTACTGCGATTGGATAAGACCAGTTTTATCCGTGCCAAAGCATCTCCATATTGGCTAGATCAGAGGTCAGGTCAGCGAAACACAAACTCCTTATGTTAGATCTTGTGGTATACACTTTCTTACTGTGGGAGAGCGTCAAACTAGCTATTTGAAACGGAATTCGGTGAATATACAGCGAAAGTAATCCGGTGTTGAGTTTATCTCATCTTAAGTCTTAAGTTCCGTTATCTAAGTTCTACATTTAATTGTGTTTTGCAGTTGTTCAAAGCTTTAAAATGTATACAAGCACAATTTCGCAATGTGATGCCACTGCATCCGGTAATCTGAATTCGTTTTGCTTAATGCACTCGAATAATCTCATTGTATACATTCTAGATATTAAATTTTACTATAATACACTTAAAGTTATTTAATTGTTGCATTATACATATCAAATTTTTTTAAAACTATTTTTGAATTTGTGTCCTTTACTCATTTTCTGATCAACAAAATATATTAAAGAAATCCTCGATGTTTAACTGTCTCAGCCAACAGGTAAAACATAAATTCCGATTTTGTCCGCTTTATATAGATAATATTTTCATATGATACAGCGTGAACAGTTACTATTAATCTACCGATTGTCAAGATACAGACGTTTTAATGCCCAGTACTGCTATGTGTAGCATACTCTTCTTTAAGTAGATAATTTGAAGGTTATTTTGTTATATCAAAGTTTGATGAAAGTTTCAGATTGTGTGGGTGGATATTTGTTCTTTATTACATAAACGTGCTAAATGTCTATACAATTACTTAAATCCTCATTTTTAACTTGAGGATTATCCACATTTACAAGCCATAAATACTAGAATTTATCCATATTATCCCTTAATAAACATTTCTATACTGGTGGGTGCTTTTGTATATTAGCTGATGGACTGCTTATAATGTCTAGCTATTAGCATGTATTTAGAAGTTTGTATCATAAATTGTGTATAATGCCACCATTCGTCACACGATATTACTACAGACTTAAGGTCTTTATAACATCATTCAATAAATCATGCTCCGTTCTATTCAGACTTCATATCCCCGTCTCGAACATTCTTACCAGTTGCTACATTGCTGTCTGATGGATAAATACAACAAAAGGAGGGTTATATACAGTAGAATCTTGTAGATTAGTTCAATTATCCTCATATTTTGATGGTTCAGTTAACAGTATTCCTTTCACTCTACACCCACGCAGAATCTACAAAATAGCTTCCTTCGATCTTAACTTCCCACATCCTGGTGTACAATCGCGTACCCTACCTGCCCCGTGTACGACACGCTTCACTATTTAGAGCTAAATGGGAGATAATGGAATTCTGTGCAGCCGAAGCTTTTCGGTATAATAGAACCTCAGGACAAAGGCTACCGACTAAGTCACCATTCCTGCAATTATTGCGTGCTTCAGTTAATTTATCCTGGAACACACTACCGTTACCGTTTAAAATTGGAGAATGGGGCATCAAACCATTTTGTTCATATACATACCGCTTTAAGCACTATGTCTTTTCGTATCCTGACTGTATGTAGTACATCTAGAAGCGTGGCCTACAATGTACATGTTTTTATACAATTGGAAACCGTTACAAAAGATTTTTTTTATTGTTAAAGATGCTGATCGGCATTTATACCTTTTCACGTTTAATGTCTAATATTTTTAAGAATAATGGACATAAATTATTGAAAATAAATGTATTGTAATATAATTCATGGTCCTTATGACTTTGCACAAGTTGAGGAGGGAGGTAGCAAATTTTGTCTTCCTCGGGAACATAAACATTCTCTAAGCGGCTCTTGATATTCTTTTCGTGCGGCAATTAATAACGTGTTTAAGTATGAGTAGGACGTAGAACTGTATTTGTCTTTGGTATAGATTGCGAATTAAGAGGAATGACTTTAACCTACAACTCCAATATTTATATTGTGAACGTTACAACTACTGATGCATGTAATACACATTTATTTCTGTTGCGAAGAAGAAGATTGCAACAGATATAATTCAGTTGGAAATTACATTAGAGTTAATGACCTTGTCTTATCAATCTGGTGTGTCCCATGGTAGTATTCCCATCTTAGTTGAGAATCTGAAAACTAACAACTATAGTATCTAATACAACTCTTGTGTCCGTACACACACCAATTTGTCTTTAAAGTTTAATAGACACTTGAATTTGTTATTTCATTAAGTACATTCAATATTTCATTTGTAAAAGAAAAGTGCATCATTTGTGTGAACATCGAATTCATGTCAGTTCAATTAGAGTAAGCATAACCTCCCTTACTACAAAACATATAGATTTAAATGACATATATCATATATAAATTATATTTGACAAAATATACCCACGGCGATAAACCGTGTGTTACCACTGCTAATATTATAAAGAGGTAATTTCAATTTCCCAATTTCGACGTTCACAGACGTATAATGCCTCTATAACCTAGTATGTGCTTGAATTGAAAGTTTCAGAATGATTTTGGTTGTTAATTCTATGGATGTATGAATATATCTAACACTAAATCTGACAGCTAGCTACATCATTATCCCAAGAGACTCTAAGTTCAGGGTTGCTGTCCTTGAAAACAACAGTAGCTCAATAGCAGAAAAATATATTGGTGCAACGTATGAAAATAAAGCAGCGATATAGATTCGCGTCCAACTAGAGACTAAAAAATACTTTACCATGTATATAAAATGCACACAAGGTATATAATAATGAATGTTAAAAGTGGACTTAAAATATATGAATGCCATGAAAAGGGTGGTGCCGTAAGTAAAAAACGGCAGCTCTTTTGGATTACTCCACACACTAAAAGGTCTCGTCTTGATCTACGACGAACATTTGTTGCAGCCGGAAAAATACATTTTGGACTGATGTGATGGGGACTTAGTAGCCCAAAGTTAATTAGTTATTATGGTTTACTCAAGTGGTTCTGTCGATATTGTCCATTATATTAGTAATGTAAAGATGAATGGGGATTCCCTTAATTGGAATTAATTAAAACGATTTTAATAAAGTTTGTGGGTGTCCCCGATGAAAACTAATTCAGTGTTGGTCATTTTGAAAAGAGCATAAATTCAAACTGTTTGAAGATAGCAATACTTCGTTAAATCAATGGTTGAAGTATTTCTTCCACCGAATAATTTCAGAATGTTGAGCAGCGTTGGTGATGGATTTCCTATACTCGTGTTGGCACCAGACGACGGCAATTCCGTCTCAATCGAAACGCAGCGTCCCATACAAGTTGTAAGATCGTTCATTAAAACTCGGAGATCAATAGTTGGTGTTTTTATGGGGCCAATTACAAGGCAACAAGTGTAGAAGTTCTGATTCACCAAACCGATATCATAGAAACCCGAACTAATGAACTGACCTGACTCTTACTCTTAATAGTTTCTGTCTTCTCAATCCCTCTTATTGGATAATATAGTTTGTTGAGCAATTCATAGTTGACTTTAGTACTAATACTTTCCCCCTTTTATGTGGATTTTCAATATTGACTTTTGTGTGTCTTATAAAAAAAAATTTTCTGTGTAATTCACACCAGTCAATACTAGTTAATTAGGATTTCATTTCGAGCCAGAGTAGGTCATTGAATTAGCAATATATCGAGTTTTTTTAGTTGCTCATTTTAGATCAAGAGTTGGAAAGGGGGGTGGGGCGACATCCTACAATTCCCCAGGTTGGAAGCCCAGTCTTCGCTTAGCAGTCTTTGAGATGGCGAGAATGATAAGCAAAGTTTGCATAATATGCGTTTGGATTGTACAAAATACTAGACCCACCTTTCTGGCCTTTAGCTTTTTTACGAACAAGGTTGTCTGAATGGCATTGGGGAACAGGCTTAGCCTAAGTCAAACCCTTCTGCCTTTGCATAATATAATTTAACTATTGACACGAAGAAGACTAGGTTTAACAATTGCCTGTACAGTACGTGCTAACGTCCACTTATTACAGTTTAAGGAGATAGACTATCAAAAACAATTATTTTGCTTCAAATAATTATTTAAGTCGATCAATTCTGAAATAAATTGTGGTCACTCCAAGTTTCTATTCTTTTATATTGATTTCACAGCGCCATATCAACATCTCTCAGACAAACACGGTTATTATCATAATTATACTCTCTTTAAAATACACAAGTCTTTTTATATTCAGGTGGGCTTTTAAAATTTCAGAATAACAGTATACTTTCATAGAACTTTTTGTTTACCTTTGGAATGCATAAATGACCTGGCTTGTAAAGTTCATTTCATTCTAGTCTTTTTGAAATCTACATTTTAACCAGTAGCGTTTACCCCCGAAATTTATATCAATAGTCATGATGTTACATTTAACAGGTAGCATGAACGGTTTGGTTTGTCTTGGTGGATGAAATGCCCAAGGACGGACAGGCTTGCGTTTTATGACAGATCAAATTATACGATTTTGGAACTTTTATCTACAATATTGTCGAGTTCACTACTGACATATGCACCATATTGCATGAGAATGTCAAAGATGGACATAATATTTTAAACACTGACAAAAGATTTATTACAATTCTTTGATTATTATAAAGAATGTAATGCTGTGTTGCGTCTACGTATTTCGTACAGAAGAATTTCTTCGTTGCTGGCCATTTCTCCAGCTTCCTCATTACACTGTAAATTTTAGCGTTTTTCGAAATTCTATCCGGATCATCGCCTTAGCCTTGTTGATATTTTGAGGCTCTAACTCCTGACCTCAACTGGAAGATAACTGCCACCAAGAAATGCCTTTCAGAAAACGACCACTGACATTCTTGTATTTGTAAATCATTTTTTATATATATTTTGTTTTACATTTTGAGTGAAGCTTGTATCTCCATATTATATTAAACTTGATGTGGTATTTGATGAGTATTACTTGCAATGTCTGTCTAGTTTGTGATTTTATTGTGTGTAGTGCAGTTCTCCTGTATTTACTATTTGACGATTCCTCAGCTGACCACAGTTAATAATATTACACGCGGTTACAAGTTCAAATCTGTTTGTATCATAAATAGAACAATTGGCTTCATTTTAAGACATTATACAACGTTAGTATTCTATTTGTTGATATTCCCTATTAACCCCACCATGACAGACAGAACTACGATTACCGGCAAACCCATATTGACTTCCAATGGCAATTCTTGTACTACAGCACAATACGAACAATACCAAGACGATTTCATCAATACCCATTCAATTCATTTCTTTGTTTATTCCATGGCAATTGTTTTATTTTACGATAACGTACAGGGGTGGTTTATTAATTAACTTCTCAACTGTTGTATAGTTTAAAGTTATATTCAAATAAAAACAATGATGTACGGGAAGTGGGAGCGGGTATCCTCCCATATCTGGTTTTGTCGTTTTTAATTAAGATCCCTTTGGGTTGTATTCATGATTTAGGTTGCCGAATATAGATTTATAAAAATCACTGATTTTCAGATCCCATTTTAACATCACTTTGGTTTTGACTTGTACAAACAGGAAGTTTAAATTCCAGGTGCTCTTGGATGAATCATTACCCGTTTTAGAAGTATAATGTCTTCACTCCAGTACGCCCGTCCGTTAACAATCTTTGTAAACGCTGTGCTGATAAGAAATTATGTGGCAAAGCTCTGGTGGATATTTGAATAATTATTCTTAAAGATGCATTATTGGAGATTAGATAACGAGTTGTCAGTTCTCACTATAATAGTTAAAATCTTGATAATGTAAAGGCAATTTGCTGAAAATGTCTGTCAAATTGATCCACTACAAACCGAGAATTAAGCGATTGAAATTTCCGCCTATGGATAATTTAGATAACATTTCGGGCCTTAAAAAATAACTACAATAGTCAGATTTGGCTTTTAAATACTGTATGTTTAATTTGGTTTAAAAAAGGCCCATATGTTTATCTCAGTCGATTAGTGTGTACGGTTTTCATGTTTCTGTATGAAAACAATCAGTACTTATGGTCAAGTAAGGCGCTAATTCGAATACAAACTATATATTTACTTCGATCAAGATGTATTTACCCAAAATTAGTGTAGAATCTAAAAAATATATAAACCTGACTACGAATATGTCGAATCTAAATTATACCAATAAAAATAAATAAATAAATACATAAATATAAAAAAAATATAATAATTTGAAAAGTAATAAATAACAAATGATGCAATGAATGTCCAATGTTGAACCACCCAGAATTAATGAGTGGGTTTCATTTTTCTAGAAATAAAGTAAAAACTTGTATGATGTGTAATATATGATAGGAAGGTTATCTTCATATGTAATCTTATATATTTCACACCAACCTTTCTCTACTGGAAGATAAAGTCATACAGCTCGCTATAAATATTTCATCGTAATGTAAATACTGAAAGTAAAACGCATTTTTAAGCTATGGGAATCCCTTTAATCTGAAGTACAGGACGATTGTGCATACTCGCGCACGACGTTACATGCTTAAGCCAATACTGGATACAGGGTAACCGCGAGGTCACAGGTGTTTAACAAATAATGCCCCTTTTCTACCAAGGGAAATGAGTGAAAGGGTGAAAGTAATGATACGCCAGCAACAAAAGGATGATCGGGACGAGAACAGTCGTTTTGTACATCAATCGGGATATCATCCTCGATAGCTGCATTGGTGCTCCGATCTTCATCATGCTACTGTCATGATACGCATTGGCATTACAGTACCACTGTTCGTGTTCTGTTTAATAGGTATGCAAATTTTGTGATTTATAAGCCGAAATATAAACTTGAGTTAATACTTCAATAAATGAGTGTCTGAATTCTGTTTTACACTGTTATCAGTGATGCCTCTTTAAATAATGTAAGTTCAACTCTACCAGATCATTAAATTTATCTATAAAGAACATATAATGGCTAAAATCATTAGTTTGAAATATATTATGATGTTGGTAAATGATATTATGGAAGTCGAGATGTATCTATAATGTAAAGAAAATGTTCCTCAATTAGCGTAAATATCAAAGTAGTCACATTCCGGTTTTAATCTGGTGATGTGAGCTACAAGCAAAGGCGTAATGGACTATGTGATGTTTATAATGGGCCCCATGGTCGGTGCCCGAATTGCTATATTTTTGCCAAAATATCACCATAAACCGATTTAGCCAACTATACCAAAACGCAACTCTCACTGTTTTATTCTTTGAAATGGAAGGATATTTATAACATTAGTGAGATTTCTGTACTGTTGATTACAATATTAGCCCTGAAGATGCTTGATTGAATTTGGCCATTATAATGTGCAGTGGATTAATTAGAATTGCATTTCTGTGACCACACTGGTAGACAGGGATGGGTTTAGCTTACTCTTTGTAGATTACCTGCTAATAACACAATTTATTTATTTGGGAAACTTAAGTATGTAAACAAAATTGTTGTTCTGCTTATATTTTACAAGCTGAACTGTACAGGGTCAGAAATTCTATGTTTATCTTCCACCTTCCAGGTAGACCACACATACCATAATATTATGTTTTTCCTTTAAATTAAAACAGTTGAAATGCACTAAATTGAATAGCCCTCTTGCTATCTCTATTTCGATCAACTCTAAAGAAAACAGATTTATTATTTTGAAAAACACCACAAGACGTCACTGTCTCTTATATTACCGAACAATTTTTTCCACATAATGAATAACGCCCTTTGTAGAAACAACAAATTACTATCCAGCACTTGTTGAACGACCACAATGAAATCTTTTTAGAAAACTTCCACCAAAAAAACTGTAGTCACCACCAAGATAATTTTACAATAGTCTTATCTTTAGCAACCAGAGGAGGCGAATTTCTAGAGCTAAAATTATCTTGATGAAAAGCAACAAGCAGTAATTTCAAGATTTGGGTGTGAACATTTGGATAAGAAAATAACAAGACGACAGAAAAGTAGTTAAATTGAATACGTTTAGTCGCACTGACTGGATGAAATAAAATAAAGCCAAGTACGAACAATCCAAGCCATTAGACATTCTCAACAACAACAAAAATAAATCATTTTTAGGAACTTAATTATTAAACAAAGAGGCTTGGTTCCTATACTGTGGGGTACCAATTTAAAAGCACGTTGGTTCCTTTACTGTGGGGGTAAAGTGGTCGAGTGGTCGTATTAACGTGTGCGCTTTTGATCATAAGGTATGTCATTGATTCAGTTTGCCTTGTATCGAACCAAAGCTGGATCGTGGCAAGGAGTAGAATAGCCTCCCAAAGAACCATAAGCAGAGACGGATAATTGAAGTAAAATGTTACCATACGTTAGTCTCTAAATAACCCAGTTTGTGTTGAGTGGACGTTAACCCCACTTCTCGTTGTCTCCTTTTAGGACTGCTGTGTCGTATTCATACATTCATACTAGCAGGCTTCATCCGCCCAAGTCTGAAACACTAAATGATACAATGAATTTGTTGCAATTTGGATGTTTTCATTCCAATGGAATTCCTGGCTGTCAGTCGGACTTTGTTTCTTGGTGACGTATAGTACCGAGTGTACTTTAGTCATAATTTGTTTAGGTGTGCTTTGATATAATTTCAAAGCCAATTAGCTTTGTTTAGTTTGGTTAAGTAATGACAAATCACATGTAGAGGGAAGATAAATCAAGTAACATCGAGTAAGAACATTGACAGTAGAAATACTACTTTAGCGGAGAGTGGGTGTGGTCCATATTGACTGAAACATTACAGTTGGTGTTTGTGTATGTATAGATATATAATCTGGTAAACAGATATGATATATCATATATAATGAGTTTACATACTGTATATATCATACTGTTGTCCCGTGAGCACGTGATATGTGGTATATGTTGCTTTGTTTCAGTAACATCTTAATACACGTATTAAAAGGTCGCCTACTTTTGCGCCCACTAGCCATACGCCAAACAGTGTTCCGAATTCCAACTGTCAAGGGTTTTGTTACATGTACGCCAATGTTTGCACGGGAGCTCGGTTTTTCGTTCCACCCAGGCCTTCCGTAGTGAACCAATGGCAAGGGGGTCACGTCGGAATTTTCAGAGAAACTTTCTTGGCCAATACCGGGAGCGAACCCTAGTTCTCCTGGTAAGCGAGCAAGCAGTAGTAGAGTAATCTTCACGATTCAGATGACGGGGTTACGAAGTAAGATGGCTAGGTTACCAAGTGCACTTACACCATCCTTTATGCACGGAAAACACCCAGACAAGTATAATATTTTATATGAATACTATTTCATGGTTATGGGTTTCGTCACTCTTTAAAGACAAATATTAACTGTTTAATTAAAATTCATCCTTTGTGTATCTTTGATTGCTTGACTGCGTTTATATAATAACTCTTACTTTCAAAAGAAATATTAGAAATAATACCACGTCTTTAATGAAACAAAAGTTTAATTTGGATTCGTTTATCTTTCGTACTAACGAGCAAAACCATTGCTGATTAGTTCATCAAATATTGATACTAGTCAACCTAATATAAATACGCAGCGCATGTTTTCAATTAATTACCCACTAATTAATAACATTTTATTTCCGACTTTTGCTGATTTTATGATTGGAGTTTTGCCTGTTTAATGACATAACGGTAATAAAAAAAAAGTGCACTATTGTCAATATATTCCACATAACGAGCGGTTTAACTTTATTAATTTTTTTCCACAAAATGAAATATAAAAACATTATCTCAAAACACAGATGAACTAACAACATCTACTACTCATACTAATAACAACACACTACCACCACTATAATTACTACTATAGTACTACCGCTACTACTACTACCAACACTATTGCCATTACTACTGCTGTTGCCATTACTACTACTACTATCACCGCTGTTACTACTACTACAACTACTACTACTACATGTTTGTGCATGTCTAGTACATGTATTTCTCACTGCAGTGGGCATAGCCGATATATGTAATTAAACGGGTTTAATTAACCAAGAGTTTAATTTAGGTTTTTAAGTGGACAGTACGTGACAAAGTACAATGCGTGTTCTCTTATAATCAATGGTTCTATTCCGTCTTCATTACCACTACAACAAAATACTTGTTAATACTTTATGAAGCTAAACAACGATACAGCACGATATCGTTTAGAATAACACACACGCCTTTAATTGTACCCAGGTTTCGGAAATTTGAAACTTAGATGCTATAGATTAAACAATTAATAAATTAAAGGCTTTGATATAAATAGAGAAAGCGGTCTTTCAGATACACGGCATGTAAAAGGTGGCATAATACTAAAATAGTAATTCACTGGGTTCTAAAAGGGCAATGAGCTAATCAGCGCAATGTACATATTAGTCAACATATAAAAACGCGATCTTTTTTTTAAACCTTTGCATGTAGTGATGTAATTAGCACCTAAATTAGTAGCTATAAAACAGTCTCAAGTTCATGGCAGCTTTTGAAATTGATTTAGTGGAATCGTTGTCCGGACAATTTATGTGCATATAAAGTATATAGTTCATTGTTAAATAGGGGTGGGGGCTGTATCATTGAGTCAACTGGCATGGTTTCGAGTGCCGCGCTTCGACCTCTAGCTCGCCGGTCACCTCTGGCTTGCGGCTGTGGTTTCGATCCCTGATGTGAGCGCATGTGGCATGGAGATAGGGGCGCCTTCTCAACCTCGTGGGTTTCCTCCGGGCATTCCTTTTTTCCTCCCACTGCTGAAGACACCTACACGCAAGCGAATTATTGAAATAAAATTAAACGATATGTAAGTCCCGAAATGACCTAGTTTGTCTCTCTATAAAGTCATAAGAGGGAAGGGGAAGTTAAGGGGGGGGGGGGGTCACGTAACTCCATTTTCTTTTCTTTCAGCCATTCATTGATATACCATTCACATTATCCCAGAACCATCTGAGCATATTTGTGGAGCCGAAAACATACACCATATCGTGACCGAGGGATTTTCGGTCATTCATCGATTTATTTATTTCCCCTTTAAGGAAAATTGAGTATTTTAGACTGGAATAATTGTTATTTATAATATAAATGAATTGGAAGAGACGAGAATAACTGGTTATTTATCATCATTATCTGGTATTATTTATTCACTAGTCAAATCAGATCCCACAACTTAATATCACATAGTAATAATTGATAATAGTTGATTAATCTTTACGTTGATTCATAACGACAGGTCATTCTTCTTAACCTTGGCTTATTCCAGTCGATCAGATTATGCTCTAATAGTGACTGCCGCCAGCCAGTAAATGATGGAGTCGCGTTTACGAATTATATTACACTATCATAGTTGCCCTGTTAAAACAAATCTGAACAAAGGGAATTCAGTGTAAAAATAAAAGATACTGCAACGAACGCATTCTCTGCTTGGCTTCGGTACGACCGAAACTCGGCTGACCCTTGCCACTCAGTCTCTGCGATCGCCTCTTCTGGTCTCCTTTATTAGTCCCAAATTGACTTCTTTTTTTTAGTTTTAGTGAACGTTACCCCCCCCCCCCCCTCCCTTATCTTTTTGTCCTTGGTACGACCGAAACTGCTGACGCTTGCCACTCAGTTTCTACGATCGCTACTTCTGCTCCCCTACATTAGTACCAAAATGACTTAGTTTCTCTCTCCCTCTCGTTGTCTATCAGATGGTTTTATTGCATTATCATTGAAAAGATTCCCATAGGTTGGAACAAAACTCTTTAGGTTGCATAATAATCTACCGCTTATTAATTTACTGGAAGTGAATATTCTCTACTTCAAGTTTTTAGTCACATATATCATATATAAATATAGTTTTGTTCAGTGTAATGCTACTCTTGTATTTCACATACTTATAAGCACGCCATTGTGTTAACTTTTTATAATGTCTTCTGAGACAACCTCATTATTATGTAAAAAGTCAGTTAAACACGTAATCACAAGTTTACAGCACGTAATAATACGACTAATTAATCTGTCTACAATGGATAGGTGTTGACAACCAGTCTCTTGACGCTAGTATTATTGCATTACTGAAATGACACCCCTGGGTATTTATTGAGTATTATATAGTTATGTTCAATGGCTTATATCGAGTGTTTTACGACTGTTAACGACTTTCTACACGATGTAATTCGTCTGTAAAGGTGTTACATGACACAAACAAGCGGGAAATAAAATTCTATAAAAGAGATCATTTTATACGCTAAATAGCTTTATAAGTACACCGTGCAATTTAAATTACAACGCAGAGTTGTCTCGATTGAATGAAACACGCATAATATCGTAGATTTCATACTTCAAGGAAATGAATTCGGCCATCACTCTAATTGTAACAAAATAATCTATGTTTTTTGGTAATATAACGCTTATAATTTAGATAACATGCATGCGTACGGAAACAAACTATTCTAAATTATATAAGTCATTGTAATATATAACTAACAAACCATGCTAGGGGTTACCGAAAACTAGACTGTTAATGGCACGTTCTAAATGTGATCCGAGGTGTGTCCATTTTAAATTTCTCTCACGGTGCATACAGTATAAATTCTACATAATATCATTGAATCATTCTTTTCGGTATCTTCACAAGGTGTGTTCAAAGTGTTCAACATTATGACTGCCATTTTGAATCCGTTTTCAAACCGACAAAAGATTGTTAACTTATACAATTGTTTATTGAATAACAATGCAAAAGAACAACTTGTTAACTCCCCAAAAAATGTAAACTACATAATGTTAGATCCGAATAGACCTAGTTCGTTACCCCTTCCTCTAATGTCGCCAGAATATTTCGAAATACATTGTAACCGGTACATAATTGTGCTAGCCGTTTTGAATCCGTGGATAATAACGCGGCTGTGCGTGTGAATTTCCATTAAATTGTTTCCGTTTCATCAAAACTTGTTTACGCATTTGTGTTGTAACGTAAGAGCGGGTACACGGACGGACTGACGGACATGGTTCAAAACAATATTTTGAATTACATTGTTCTGATGATTGACCAATGAAATAAACCACACCACTGTGTCATGATCACTGACAAAATGGCGCTTAACATTTCGATTTATTCATTTCTGTAAATTTCTAGTATTTGGTACAATGACCGCAGGGTTTTAAATTCTTCTGATAAACAATTTGCGATCATTAATTTGCCGTAAATGTCGGAAAGCGTGGATGAAAATTGAATGTGGCCAGATAAAGTGAATTGGTTAATCACGGGAAAGGATAGACGATGAATAAACCAACGCGTCATGACATATTTGTGTTCGCTTGATTCGTATTTAGGATTGGGAAATGAAGTCGCGTGTAATTTGTCGAATTTCGCCTGTCGTAAAACAGATCACAATTACGACAACGTCAAAATCATTAAATCACATTATTTCATAGTACGGCAAGTAAAGGACATTTCTAGGAAATTTATTTGTAATGTCTTCAATTCTATTATCAAGATTGCAGTGAAAATAATTTATAATTTCATTTAATCATTGTTGTCAAGATTATACGTTCAAAATAGTTGCTGCTTCAAAATTGGTTTGGGAATTTGGCAAGCACTTATCACTTATTAAAGAGATACCAACTAATTAAAGACAAACAATGGGAAAGTAGATTAAGATTTTGGAGTTAAAAAAACAATCATAGTTCGGTTTCGAATTTTGATACTATTTTATACTTTTTTTAAAAAAAACAAAAAAATATAATCATTAAAATTGGTCGTTGAATCAATAATTTCTGGCACATTACTTTTCCGTCTGAAAGTTTTAAAGATTTATGCGACAACCAAGCATCAAACTTAAACAAAATTCTGATATGAATAATCACATTGCGGTTATAAACATTCTATCATTTCCAGCGTAGTCATAAAAACTTTGTAACGAAACCGAGTTCTTTTATATATGTCAATCTTATAATTCCCTGCCAATTAAATACACAATATACAAGAGATAATATGTTATGGCAGTATTGGTCTGCATTAAAAAAAAATAAAGTGACAAGAACATCTAAATACAATTTTTAAAAAATCTCAATTTTTTTTTTGTTATTCATCTATCGCCGCTTCCCAATCAAAATATGTTTTGTCTTCGTAACTATCGGTCATAACTGGATACAACATTCTTTTTATAAAAAAACTTCCGACACCTATACTGTGATACATGAAGAATTGGTCTGAAGAAAAGTTATAAAAAGAATACGTTTGAGAAAAGGACTAATAAAATGGAATTAGCTATGGACCCGAAGTGGCACTAGTTATTAAAATCTACACGTTTCGGGCGCCAATCCCTCGAGTTGTCTTGTTAGCCAAAACTTGATTTCAGCAACTTGGCAGAAAAGATGAAACATTATAACCAGTTCTTGATTTATAGCTTTTTATATGGACAATGTTTTTGGCTTGTTGGATGCGTGAAATTATCCACCAGCCCTTCGGGAAATCAAGCTGTGAATCTTAACGTCTTTTTCCGTCGAATCGAACGAATCTTGTTAATGACGTAAACTTGTTACAGCGCCACTCAATAATTTTCAATCTTTATTTTTCAGCTCGGAAACACGCCTGAAGGATCAAACACGCGCCTCGTTTATTTTGCCAACATCCCCCAACATGATTTTAGCGAATTTTACCAATTATCCAGTGACTTTTATGTACACTTCCCATTTCTTTTATTGGATATTTTAGCGTGGAAACATTTCAAATCGCTGTAGACTTGGTTACTATAGTCTTTATAAGCAAGTTTTTGTGCTAATTAGACCATAGAAACAGAAATTCCAGCGTTAAATCACTCGAACCCCATACCCAATTTTCTGCTTTTGCTAATCAATAGTCCCGATCATGTAGGTGTGTATTATTTGCATGACTAATGATTGATGTTGAAGATAGACGAGATTAACAAGCAAGGTTTTTATTGATTTTTTGAAGTAATTTTTGGCAGCGATTCAATCAAGAGAATAAATAGGCAGCATTCGTTCCTTCGGGCGACCATATTTGTCATTGCTCTTATCAATGTATGTTTCATCCTGTCAGAAGGAAAGCAAACAATAGCAATTCAATATTGCGTTGCTCTTTTAGAAGTTTTTATGTAAGTTGAGGGTCATTAGAACACGACGAATAGAAATTAATCATTACAACTTCACTAATTGATCTCTGCCAACAATTATTATTGATATTATCCGCTATTCAGTTATTATCATTTTTTATCTCTAGTCAATATTTCCGAGTGATGCCTGAAGAGAACCAATATTTATTAAAGTGCCTTGTATAACAGCGTGTTTCGACCATTAATTGGTGTTAGTTTTCAATATTATCCTTGAAGTTTCGTCAATTAACAAAACTTGAGACAACAAAGGGAAATAAAGGAGATCTTTGTTTGTACATCCGCTAAGCTCGTATTCATATATTAAAGATATGTACTGACTAATGCTTGTTAGGATATTATACACACAGATCCGCAGTGAATATTCGCTTGGCTGCTACCACAATCACTGACTTAATCATTGACAAATTGAATTCTAAAATATTTTTTAAAGTATAAGAAAAATAAATAAAGGTATTTGAAATATATTATACAGTAGGACGTTAAACCCCGTGTCATTTCATTTGAGGTTTCTAGAAGTGCACACTATTTCTCTTCATTTGAATATCCATCGGAAGTCGTGGCATACTAGATTCTATATTAAAGGATCGACCAGGTTGTATATTAAAGAATGATACTTTCTGAGAGGAATGTTTCAGAACGTTTCTGGTTGTACAAACAAACAATTTGGAAATGATTTTCTCTTGCGATTGATATAGTTACGCTATCATATTAAAAAGTCTGAAGAGGTTCCGACGGAACTGAAAGCGCTAACTTTAAATGTGTAGTCTGTTTTCTTTTCAAACATCTTATTTATTTATTCCTCTGTCCAAGAATCCGGAATGACTCTTCGAACTTTGGTTCATTAACCGGGGAAGATAATTACCAAGGATTTCAGACAAGATTTAATTATTGTTTGTTAATATACGAATATACACTGATTCAAGGTTAATCCCCTGAGGTGTTTCTTTGGTCGATTGGTTTAACGCGTGCGCTTTATATCCTAAGGTCTGTCATTGAGCCAAGTGACGTAATTCTAGGCTGGTGGCTATACTAGGAGTAAGATCGCTTCTTCAGCCTTTTGGGGTTTTTTTTTTTTTTTGTTGATCCCTCGGTTTCCATACCCGTGCTACATACCGATATGTTTGTCCTGAAATGACTAAGTTTGGGTCGAATGCACCCCCCCCCCCCCTCGCATCTGTAATATTCTGTAAATATAATTAGGTGATTGGGTATTTTGAACTTGATTTCGTGTTTTTATTCCACTAAAGTTCAAATATATTCCACTGTCGTTACAAATATATGCTATTATAGATAATCAAAACGACCTCAAATTTGCAAAATGTGTTAAACAGGTGTTTGGGGCTTTGGAATTTATTTTATAAGGGCTTTTTTAGTGTAGTACATTTGGGATTCAAGTAAAATGATTACTGATTATTTGTCATGCTTCTTTTAACAATTGTGATTTGATTTTCTTTGTAGCCTAATATATCTAGTTCACATTGTCCAAATAGATACCCGTTGGCTTAATAGAGAGCCCATATGTTTTCAAGGGTGCGTTATACACATGGTCAAAGTCTGTTCATACGGCATGTCCATATGTTTATAAATCAGCTTTATTAAAATAAATTATTGGTATTTGTCCAAAAGCACACACCAACAATTCTTTCAAAGAATTATTTCTTAACTGTTTTCAACAAATGTACAAAGTCTTTTCATGCCTTTTGTTTGTTTATAACGCATAAAGACAATACATCAAACGATACTAATTAACTTTTGTGGGGTCAGAGTTCATTAATATTAGATCTAATAATAACTTTACTGACGTAGATACGGGGGTCGTTATTGCTGATATCGGCTCACTGGAAACCTGAATTTTTCAGACTCAAACCGTATATAGACCAAAAACTCACATAACATGACGCATAATCATTTCTAAATCTACGTTAAATTACATGTTACCATGGAAACGTTATGTCAATTATCTTTGATTGCATGCTTCGTTTTTATTGAATTTCTGCTCATCCCTCAACTTGGTGTTTGTGTATGTTCATCAATATAAAATTATAGCCCTGTTGAAATGTAATAATTCATAATTCGATTTTTTTGGTCTCCGAATTGATCTCTTATCTCTCAAATAGTTAGTATCCTTTTATTACCAGTGATGATTAATGATAAACAGCTCATATAATCATAGATTACACATTTGTGGAATTTTATTCATCTGCGTAACTATCGACACAAACTAAAAATGCCCATTTCAACTAAATTAGTTTATGAAAAAGTGACTTTTTTCGACATGGAAATTGTGATGGTAATTTTTCATTGGTAATTTGGTTGTTAATGAATAAACTGGAATAAAGGGTGGATTGGAATGTTTGCTTTCAGACCATATGATATCCAAATTATATAATTATAACTCATGTTTCAGACATTATTTAATTAGACACAATTTTCTAGAACAAAGAAAATATATATTTTCTATAAATTGTGCATGTTTCTGTTCTATAAATAATACACTTTGGAATACTCCTATGTAAAATCCAATATCTTTATAAAAAAAAGATTATTTTTATCAATATAGATGCCTTTCATCTTTTGATGAAATATGTGTCGTGTGGTACATTTCCCTGTTTTGGATATGCAATATGGAGTATGTGAAACCCTGTAATTTAAATCATTATTATTGTATTTGCACATTCGTCTTTAAAAAACCCACACACTTTTCAATAGAAACAAAAATCAATTAAAAACATTAAAAATTGAAATGAAACAGAATAAAAATTAGTTTAAAGAACAAATTATTAACATTGTTTACCATCAGAGAAATAGATAATTATCTTTAATATGTGTAACTTAATATTTGAATAAGTGTATTTAGATAATGTTTCATAAGGACCGTATTTGGTAAAATGTTTTCATAGACCAAAATCACTCTGCTGTACAAAATGCATTTGTATGATATAAACATTATCCAATGCATTCTTCACTTTTAAATTGATGACATTTTTTTATTAAGCTGAATTTTCAAGGTAATGCTTAAATACTTGCAATGCATATAAACCACCGCTAATTCCCTCCTCTCCCCGACAATATTAAAGACTCAACGCTGCTCTTCTAATCCCTAATAAGGACGGCGGGGTCACGAGTTTCTAGAACGAACCGAAAATAATCTTAAAATCGGTTCCCATAGTCGTTCATATGTGACTACAACCCACGTTCCGGGTATGTACACAGTACAGGTGAAAACAACATTGCTTATTAGAATCGGTTAGAGATAAGCATCTGTTCTAGCAAACTTACCCCCACGCCACACCCCAGCATTGCACAAGAAACCATGTTAGTCTCAAAATGACCGCATTGAAACATTGATGAGACATTAAACCCCATTCCTTTCTTACCTCTGCTGACTGATATTCTCTGAATTAGAGTTAATTCGCATCGAAAGTCGCCAAATCAATCTGTTCTCTCATTCGCCTACTTTATATGTTATTTTAGCTATAATTATTCTCTAATTTAACATGCATCCAAGAATTTAATTTCAATTATGGAATGAACGTGTTTTCTTTATACACAGTATGTATGAACACACTTCTGAAATCTAGTTTTTTTATTTATTTGTAGCTATATCCGTATAGCAAAAATAATATTCAATATTAAAACCTATCATTTAATGGCCATATCCATAACTTTCCGGAATGTGTTTTTATATAACAAAGGAGAAATGTATATTTCGTTTCCGTCTAAAGAGACTGTTAATTTTGTGGAAATTTATTTAATATTTTATTATTTTATTCTTGGATGTGTGTTTTTAGTGGAGTTAATGTTTGTTTTCATGCGCAAGTGAAGTGTATCACACGTGATATTAAAAATAACTGTGGTTTCCTCTACTTCAGACTTTTGGTACACTGATGCGCATGTCCTTGGTGAATGGAGGCTCTACGAGGCAGCTACAAAAGTTAGGATTTACCAGTAAATAACGAAGACTTACCGAACAACGAATGAAGCGAACCCCACAGATTGTTCGAGGGAATTTGACAGCGGATTTAAATCATCGGTCAACATAGAGAGGTAGTGTAATATTGGTGGATGATTTCTAGAGTCAGCTTATTTTTTGGAAGTGAAAATTCGAATTTTTCAAAATAGGGGAAACGGTGGAATTAAAACCTCTCAAAATGGGATTCGTGCCTCAACGAGTTTCAGAAAAGACGTCCCTTTATTTTCAAAAATTTCATCAGCGTGTGAACGATCCGACACATCAAAGACGATTGGTGCTTGTGACAGTGTGTATAGCCCTATTATTGGATAATATGTTATATATGGTGATAGTTCCTATTATTCCAAATTATTTAAGAGATTTAAATGGAGTAACCTACGGTAATTGGTCAAATTTAACACAATATTATGCTCAGTTTACTACCCCTCGTCCACCTAACGGAACTAATGGATCGGACCACAGCTTTTTTGATCTTAGTGAATGGAAGAAAAAATTGCCGCCCCCGCCCATAACATACGGCAACGAAGGTGGTGCTATTGGGGTTTTATTTGCGTCAAAGGCTATCATGCAATTAATGGTGAACCCATTCACTGGTGCGTTAATCGACAGGATTGGATATGACTACCCAATGATGATCGGTTTGATTATTATGTTCTTCTCCACTTCCGTGTTCGCTTTTGGTGAAAGTTATTTGGTATTATTCTTTGCCCGAAGTTTACAAGGCGTTGGATCTGCGTTTGCGGATACATCTGGCCTGGCTATGATAGCTGATCGGTACACCGAGGAAACTGAACGTTCAAAAGCTCTGGGTATTGCTTTAGCTTTCATTTCGTTTGGTTGCCTTTTCGCACCACCATTTGGAGGGATACTCTACCAATTCGCTGGAAAAGTGGTTCCGTTCTTAGTACTAGCCTGTTTATGTCTGGTTGACGGTATTCTGTTGTTAACTGTGATGAAACCAGTAAGAAAAGAAAGGGCAGCTATTCCTAACGAAGAGAGACCTAAAGGTACCCCTATCCACCGGCTGTTACTTGATCCATTTATCGCTATTGTAGCAGGTGCTCTGGCAATGTCTAATGTTGCTCTAGCTTTCCTCGAACCTACTATATCTCTATGGATGAAGGATACTATGGGAGCTGATGATTGGGCTATCGGATTTGTATGGCTACCTGCGTTCATTCCACACGTCGCCGGAGTCTACTTGACGGTGAAATTAGCTAGGACGTGGCCAAACAGAACGTGGATGATGGCTGCAGGAGGTTTAGCAATGGAGGGATGTTTCTGTTTAATCCTTCCTTTCAGCCGCTCATACGGAGTCGTTATTGTTCCGATCATGGGAATATGTTTTGGAATAGCTCTTGTGGACACCGCCCTGCTTCCAACGCTTGGTTATTTGGTGGATGTACGTTACGTCTCAGTCTATGGAAGTGTTTATGCTATCGCTGATATTGCTTACTCTGTAGCTTACGCTTTCGGGCCAATTGTTGCTGGATCGGTTGTGCATGCTATAGGGTTCCTCTGGTTGAATATACTTATATTTATAACTAATGTCGGATATGCACCGTTGCTGTTTTTCTTAAGGCGAATCTACGAGTACAAACCATTTGAGAATGAATGCGACGTCTTGGTCGACGACCCGCCATCTAAGCATTATATGACGTACGTCCAAAATGGCGGCGTAGATGGCAAACCATCCCCTCTAGAACCTGGACATATAAATCATTTAAAAATAGGAAAACAGAAATCATACGATAGTGAAGAATTAGACTGTTATCCACCCAATGATTCTGGTTTTATATTTGATAAAGATACATCAGGTTTTTATCAACGTTAATCTTCAAACGATCTCATTAGAATATCCAATATAATTATATCTCCAGTATTTACCTTAAACTTACTTTTTGAAGTCTATTGTCTTTTTCTTAGAAATGATTTTCCGTTGTATTTAAGAACCGTGTGTCGTTTTTATTTTAGAGATTAAAACATAAATGGAACTAGTTTCAGTGACATTATTTCAAATTACCAAAATACAAGTTGTACAAAGGTATTTAATTTAATTAAATTTGCCATCTTAGATATATCTAGTGAATGTGAACTGTGGTTGTAGAAACTGAAATATTTAGCTGCGGAACTTACATCAAAGTTCAATTTATATAGTGTTTTATCTACATAGAGAGTGGTGTGTGATTAATTAGCTGAAGATTAATAAGTCATGCTTTGATGTATTTATTTAATTATTTTATGACCATGTATATATTCTTTGTGGGATTTTATTTTAATTCTGCAGGGTGGCAAGAGTTAATTACGTCTATATACGTTCAATGCTGTAATATTTATTTCAATTTTCTTGTTCTAATCAGTCTCATAATTGTTATTATTATTAAAATAAATGTTAAAAATAAAATGAATTGTAAATAATGTTATATATGATGTAGAATGGAAAGCGAAAGTAGACTATAAGTTATATAATTTTAAACTTATTAACGTCTTAATCTACTGTATTGTTACAAATGCGTGTGATATGCATGTTGTGTATTATAGACTGTTAGGTTCCAGGGTTCAAGACTCTAAATGACCCGCGAAAGACATTTAACGTACTGGTTAGCTCTCCCCTCTAGGGTATTATGAAATATTGAAATGTTACATAAACGGCATTTTTTACATTAATGTCCCGGCAAAATTATCATAAGAATATAAGGCACACAATTTCAGATTTCAGCTGTGCACTGCAATAAATCCCTAGCCGGGTTTTACTGTAAATCATCAAAATCAAAATACATCATGAAAGGCATAATACCCGAAAGAGGTTAAAACGGTTTTTGTTTTATTCCATAGAAAAACGGCCCACGGGAAATAACATACCATGTGGTACTTATGTCTAAATAAACCAAATAGTTGAAAGGTTACTTGGACCAAATGGAAGAGGTGTATACCCTCTTTGCGTGTTATTTTTAAAATAATTAAAACGTTGTTGTTGTTGTTAAAGTATAAGTCAAACGTGTTACTGTTATCCGTTAGAGTTTTTAAATATACGATTTTTACATCGGTTTTTGTGATTTCAATAATTCGGACATGATTCGATTTAAAATAGCGGCTTTTTAGCATGTAGTATCTGCCTGGGTTATTCAGCATCAGGGTAGAAACCAATTATCCCTCTTAGTAAGTCAAATGATAATTTCAAGTTTATCCAGAATACACTTTGTACATATGTACTGTTGTTTTTATACGCCCACATTTTCATGTGGACGTATTATGTCGTCGCCCCTGTCCGTCCGGACGTCCGTCCGTCCGTCCGTCCGTCCGGACGTCCGTCCGTCCGTCCGTCCACAATTTGTTTGTGGACTCTCTACAGGTCACAATTCTTATCCGATTTTGACGAAACTTGAAATATAGGTTTATCCCCAAAAGATCTCGGCTGCTTTCGATATTGGCATGTATCGGATCAAAACTTCATGGATTATGGCCCCTGATTGTACGAAAAATCACGTTTTTAGCTTGTGGACCCTATAGAGGTCACAATTTTGAACCGATTTTGATGAAACTTGACATGCATGTTTGTAACCCAAAGATCTTGGTTCCTTTCGATATTTGCGGCTATCGGAATGTAATTTCCTGAATTATGGCCCCTGATTGTCCGAAAAATCACCCTTTTTAGCTTGTGGTCCCTCTGGAGGTCACAATTATTATTCGATTTAAAAAACCGTTTGATTATATCACCGTTACACCCTAAGGAAGGTTGAGTTCGAATTTCGGGAAAATCGGACGAAAATTGCCATACAAAATGGCCGCCGTTTGTACGCGAATACTGTTAAAAAATGATATATCAAGGTTGTGGACCCTGTGGAGGTCACAATTTTGATTTGATTTTGATCAAACTTGAAATTCATGGTTATAACCCAAAGATCTTGCTTCCTTTTGATATTTGCGCATATCGGATCGTAACTTCCTGAATTATGGCCCCTGATTATACGCAAAATCGCCTTTGTTTTTAGCTTGGAGGTCACAATTATTATTCGATTTAAATAATCGTTTGATTATATCACCGTTACACCCTAAGGAAGGTTGAGTTCGAATTTCGGGAAAATCGGACGAAAATTGCTATACAAAATGGCCGCCGTTTGTACTCGAATACTGTTAAAAAATGGTATATCAAGGTTGTGGACCCTGTGAAGGTCACAATTTTGATTCGATTTTGATGAAACTTGAAATTCATGGTTATAACCCAAAGATCTTGCTTCCTTTCGATATTTGCGCATATCGGATCGTAACTTCCTGAATTATGGCCCCTGATTATAAGCAAAATCGCCTTTTTTTTTAGCTTGGAGGTCACAATTATAATCCGATTAAAAAAAAACATTTGATTATATTACTAACACCGTAAGGAAGGTCGAGTTCGAATTTCGGGAAAATCAGACCAAAATTGCCTTACAAAATGGCCGCCGTTTGTACGCGAATACTGTTAAAAAATGGTATATCAAGGTTGTGGACCCTGTAAAGGTCACAATTTTAATTCGATTTTGATGAAACTTGAAATTCATGGTTATAACCCAAAGATCTTGGTTCTTTTCGACATTTGCGCAAATCGGATCGTAACTTCCTGAATTATGGCCCCTGGTTATACGCAAAATCCCCCTTTCTTTAGCTTGTGGTCCCTCTGGAGGTCCCAATTATTATCCAAAAACGTTTGATTATATCACCGTCACACTGTAGGGAAGGTTGAGTTTGAATTTCGGGAAAATCGGACCAAATTTGACAGACAATACTGTTAAAAAAATGATATATCATGGTTGTGGACCCTGTATAGGTCACAATTTTAATTCGATTTTGATGAGGAAGGTTGAGTTCTAATTTCGTGAAAATCGTATCAAAATTGCCGGACGAAATGGTCGCCGTTTGTACGCGAATAGTGTAAAAATATGGTATATCATGGTTGTGGACTCTCTACAGGTCACAATTCTTATCCGATTTTGATGAAAAGTCACATTTCTAGGTTGTGTACCGTCACACCATAATCATTGTCGGTTTCGAATTTCATTAATATCAGACTGGAACTGACCAACTAAATGGCTGCTCCCAATACAGTATGAAATACAGGACTTAAAGATGTAGGAAAAATCACTTTCGGTATTGCTTGTTCTCTGTCCATCTCTCGAAAATGTGGGCGTATCCTGCCTGGCAGTGCCAGCCTATCTTTTCTTATATTATTAGCCCGCCATTTTTTGTCAGAATTAATGGTGATCACACTTAGGCCTAACCAATTTGATTTTTAGTTCTTCGGGGTGCTGGTTTATAAATAACCAACTCGATTCTTGCCTGCGACCTGTTGTAAAAATTTAAAACTTAAATATTTGGTACTACACGTGTAAAGGCTTTTGAGAAAAGCAATTTTCATTTTCCTGAAAACATTGGATCTTGATTTTATTGACAGACGTTCCCGAAGAACATAAATGCAAATTGGCGTGGCCTTAATATTATTTTCTCAATCAGTTGCCAATTTTTAGAAGGCTGGCAAATGTTATTTCCTATGAATATTAACGTTATATGTGTGGATAAATGGCGATGTGAATGTTTGAATGTCAAAGCGTGTCAGAAGGTGAATGAAATTAGTAAAACAAAAAAAATAAGGTGATGCTTACACCAAACTTGTAAATAAATACGGCTCGAAATAAAATGTTACCGGAAGTTCATCTTTCTTTAGTAATGAATCATAAGTTAAAAATTAAGGATGTAAAAAAGAAAGTAAACCTATACACATAAATAGTATTATTTTTAAAACTTTGTGTACGATTTAAATGTTCGCCGATCACCTGGGCATTGTTTTCGGTTATCATCATAGAGATTTCTATTCCATCCTGTTTATTAATGACCAATTTTAAAATGTATACACTAAATACAGGAAATTGAAAGATGTATTTCCGGTTGAACAGGTTATAAGGCCGCCATCGGAATATATCCTTCATCATATCGATATAAATATTATATAATATATATACTATAGTTCTTCTTAATGATTATTAATTTTATTGTTAAATATGACTTGTAGAAAGGGAAGAATAATAAAATGAAGTTACGATTTCTAAACGTTTTCAGATATCATTATTTTTCTTTGCAAGATCAGTGGGCTGATGTAGACGGGTGTACGTCATACAGTGTGTTATGGGGGAATACTTGAGCTGTGATGCTATAAGTTACACTTTTTATGATGAATTCCAATTGTGGCCATTGTACGTGCACTTAGTCGTTTTTCCCATCCCAACGACTAGACGCTGTCCTCAAGGAATCTTTTCCAAAATTAGGGTCGAACCGCGGATCTCCTGATGTGATCGTATAATACAATATTGTTTGTGTATGACAACGGGCATAATTATGCTGTGCATTGTACTATAAGTGGATTTTTGCTGGGACAGTTGTAAGCCAACACCGGTATCGAACCCGATACCGCTTGGCCCCGAACCACCCTGACGACCCCACATTGAAATTTGGTTGCATTTTGTCGCCATACTTGTCCATGCGTCCAGATGCTCAAGTTACTGTTGTTGTTTTATTAGGAAAGGAATCATGTTTATTGCGGTACTTACATGTAGTTTCAGTAACATCATGTCGATATGGTGCTAAGGTGAAAACGCTGAGGCCAACCATATAAATCTGTAGCGAAACCGTAATGAATTGATGTGTTCTGTGGCGATACCGTGGCAAACCATGACCAATTCGCAATCCGCAGTCTGGTGGAATTTAAACCTTGGCAGTACACTTCAACCTGTGGCACCGATCAGTGAACACCGAAACCAAGCAAGCTGTTCATTTCTAACTCACACGTGGGTAACAACACAACACACTTTGACTACAAAAAAATAAAACCACACGTTACGTCTTAAAACGGACTATTTTTCAACTAGGTAACCGTCATACCCAATTCAAGAGAGAAGGGTGCAGACTGTTGTTTAACATTAATGTAAATTATAAAACTATATTCGATTAAATACAGAATATTACATCATACCGTAACAATACAAAATATTACATCATACAGTTACAATAGAGAATATTACACCATGCACTTACAACAGAGAATATTACATCATACAGTTACAATACGGAATAATACACCATGCAGTTACAATACATAATAAAATAAAACCAAGTACGAACAATCCAAACCATTAGACATAATTCGAAGTCCTAAAAAACGTTATAGGCAATATAGTGTAATCAGCAAATACACGACAAACAGTGCTAACAGGAGCCCGGAAGAGTAAGCTTACCCTGCCTGGCGCCCCATCCGCTATATCTGCATCCAAATTATTAAACGAAATGCAGGTAAAATAGTGTGATTGGCCAATGGACTATCGGTATGTCAAATGCAGGCGATGAACAGTGTTAACGCGTCAATTAAAAAAATCTAGAATAATAGTCCAGAGAGACATGTTATATTTACCAATCAAGTCAATATGACAGCCATAAAACTTTTTAAAGGCTTTTATAAGTTTAGTGCGCAAGTATCCATGTAATTGAAGCTTAGATGACAAATGACTCGATCTACTTTAAAAGTCAGAATAAAAAGAACAAGCTCTCGCCAACGAATTAGCTGAGACACAAACATTCCATAAGCTGGTGATATTGGAATGTTACTAAAGTTACAATACTGAGTATTTCACCATACAGTTACAATACAGAGTATTACATCTTACAGTTTCAATACAACATGTTACATATACAGTTACAATATAATATGGTTATAATTCTTGAGTGGCAATTAACGATTGAGTACATTAAAAAACACAAAACAATCAGTGGTATATTCAATTATAGCACGACGTTTCGACAAGTATTCTCTTATCGTGTTCATATGTGCTTGAAAACGACTAGAGAATGAGTGTCGAAACGTCGTGCTGTATGTGTTTAAGCCTGATTTCATATAATTGTGTTGTAATTTTATACTTCAGTAACGTTCCGTGTTAGTCTGTTGTTGTGGTTGTCCACAAATTGCTTTCTAGAATCCAAGTTCCAAGTCTACAATCGCCTCGTGTAGTAGCAGGTGTCGATATGAAAATTCTTTCTAGAACACCTAACCTCATTTTTCATTGATCTGTCAATATTTGTTGTTCTTTTGAAAATGAACATTAGTTGGATCTAATATACATGTAAACATATCAGTGAAAACTAGCGCCATTCTCGACGTTATTAGGAAAGATGGATGTGTTTACTGTCTCAAGAAGCAGGTGTGGTTGACGTTCATCTAACGGAACTGTCCGGAAACTGTTCATCTTGTTGACCATCAGATATCATTACCGGTCGCTTGCAACTTCGATCAAAGAGCACCTGTAATCATGTCACGTGACCTGCCAATTAACGTTAAGATAGTGTTATTATGGTATGTAATTACTAGACGTGGCCATATTGATTCCCTTCGCCAGCAATTTTCTCATTAATTTTGAAAAGAAAATGCTTGATAAATGAATGAGGTGAGAATGACGACAATCGATCATGGGTCTTATGTTTAGAAATGATAAACTTTCTATTATGACTGAAACGTCAGGGTGGAGTGTAAACACAACGAATGAAAGTCTTAATGGCGACCAAATTCAATTTAATCACCGTCGAACAGACAGCAGCATTTTATTTCTAATAATTTTTTCAACCATTCTTATGAATACCGTTTGTAGGTTCTGATTGTCGTAAATTATATGACGTCACATCTGTCACTTCGATTGTGTTTCTATGTCGTTATATCCTTTCTCGTGTTTTTTAATATCAGACGATTATCTTAATTACTTGATTAACTTCATTTAAACTGAATAACACTTAAATGAAGAAATATTACCCTCCGTACTTATTGACATCAATGTGTTACTGGCACAAGCCGATATTAAGACTATATGACAACCGGCATCAATGGATTGAAGCAACTGATTAATCGAACAAGCTGGCACACCCTTTATTAACTTAAAATAAGAATAAGTTTTTAAGTGGGTTTTTGATTATATGGACTTGTATATTAACCGACTTGTCTATATTCTCAGTGAAATAGTGAAATAGTAGGCCTACATGAATGTTTCGGGAATAATATGAAGGTTTTATTGTTGTATTTGTGGTAGATATACAGACATGTACGTAAATCAATATGGGTTCAATTTAAATGCAATCACATTTTTTACCACACAACCATTGAACTATTAAGACATTCTTCACATTGATAACTATATATTTCTTTGAAAATAGATTTCTATCCTGAATTTCTGCCATTGTGAAAGATTTGTGTACATTTTTGATATGCGATTCTAATCAGGTCCATGCACACTGAGACTAAATAAATGTTTAATTTCATTACTTGTGAAATTTGTAGCGGAAGAAATACTTCTAGAAATTCTCAAGGCATAGGTATTTTTTTCGAATAAAATCGTCAAAATAGAAAGTCAGTTACGGATGCTATAAAGGAGTTTATATTTATGGACAGTTAATTATTAGTCTCGCTCCATCAAAATGCATACAAAAACTATCCCATTTCAATTTATTGCAAAATAGCAATGCTTAGCTGATTGCAAAATGACTTATTTTCCAATCCCCATGCAAAAGGCATATTTTTCTATCCCCGAACAAAGTGTTTATGACAAACTTTCTTTCAAACCGGAAAACGATATTTGGGGGAAGTAAATGTCAACAATTGTATTTAATAAAACCAAAAAAACTGAAATAGATGTGGCAATTGGTTGAATCTATTAAAGACAAAATTAAACCGTATAGAAACTATACATATCAATAATTTTCACCGAGAATTCAAACACTAGCATTCGTAAATCTAATGTTTGTAAATTTATAGCCGTGAGACGTTAATTTAAAACATAAAAAACAGATTGCTTGATGTGAATTTGTTATATTGTTCACTTTCAGTCGTGGCTGTTTGATAAAATTGGCGCGTTGTGTTACAAGTCACTCGTTTAACGGGCAATTTTGTCCAATCAGTGAGCGTAATTGCTTTTACCCCGCAACACGGATGGTGTTTAAGGTTATTTTAAAGCATGGCTGCTCCTTCATTGCGTTATGGGTTTCAATGAATTCTACTCACGATATGGCAGCCAGTGGAAAATATTCCTTCTTTCTGCTAGATTTACCAATTCCTTATCATCCAGACTAACAAATTCTTGCAGACATTTTTAAAAACAAATGTTTTAAAACTAAAACTGACGAAGGTAGTTTTGAAACACTGCGAGCAAAATTAATAATTCTAAGATTTGCGGTTGCAGTCGTAATTAAGGATCACAGATCAAACCATCACGATCGTCTCTGATGAAAAAAAGATGTTCAGGCATTCTATCTATTACAATAAAGGAAATACGTCGTGAATAATCCATGTGAGTCTTTATATATAAGGAGCAACTGTTGCTCAGTGAGTGTAGCCAGGCTGACACTTGCACGATTCCATGGCACGCATTGGCACGACTCGAGTCGGCACGACACCGTCCGATTTGAGCAAACTCGTCGTGCCAATGCGGGAAGTGTGTAAACAATGCGCAAACTATGCTTGAACTCATCGTGCCAGTTCGTGTCAATGTGGACACTGATGGGCACGACAAAATCGTGGCCAAAAGTCGTGCAAGTGTCAGCCTAGCTTAAGGCACTTACTCAGTAACCAGGAGGTTTGGGGTTGGATCCCGGAATCGGCCAAAACATTCCCCGGGATTATTCCTCGTCGGTTTTCTACCTCAGTTGTGCAGGGTGGGGGATCACTCGGCCAAGGAACTGGGTCCATTCTTTTGAATGAGGCGAAAACGAGGGGTACACGTTGGCATGCACGCAAAAGAACGCATGTCAGTTTCTCATAAAATCGTGCGGTTTAGGATACACCGACAGTTCGTCCACGAATCTCAAGGTCACGGGATTAAGTTCACATACGTTTTGTCCGCGCTGATCATGCCAGGGGCTAATAACAGACAATTTATATAAGACCAATCACTCAGTGCGCGGGTTGTCAATCGAATGGAAACAAAAACAGAGCCAAATTCTCTCCATTAATATTTACCAACCTGGCATTTATATTCCTTGCTATAAAGTGTATAATACAGACGTCGTTTTCTCCGGTTTCATGTTCCAGTAAAATTCATGTTTTAGTCTCAATGCCCGAGACCGACGCATAATTTGATCACGTTGTCAGATGCGCTTTTCCCGGATTGGGATTGCAGGAAATCAACCCGCTCTGCATGTTTGAGTACAACCACAAAATTATTGACTTGTTTTGGTCACCTAGTTTCATTATGAATATAACAATCGGTGCAAGCTAAATCCGGGATTTTTCAATTTGACATTTTTTTACATGTTTTTAAAAGGGTTATGTTATGCAAGAAATTTGCGAGACAGAAGTAACCGTTTAACGTTCAATTTTGTACTGCCGCTAAAACGCCAGGCTATAAATGATCGGGGCCCTGTTTCACGAAATTTTAACTTAAGATAAAATCCAATTTTAGTAGATACTTCAATTTTGATTGGCTAAGCACTAAAATCAATCTAATATTATCCAGTCAAATTACTAAAATTCGGATCTTATCTTAGTTAAAATTTCGTGAAATAGGCCCCAGGGTTGAAAGCTTCAGTAGTGGTCGAAACGACGTATTGCCAGGCTTTAAATAAAACTATATACATCTATACTATACTGCTACTTGTATGTATAATGATGAATTAAATGTAGAAGAAAGTGTATTCTACAAGGATTAAAAAGTAATAGTGTTGTGAATAATGTTTATCTACTAAAACACAGATTTATAGCTCGTGGCAAAACAAATCCTAATGAATTTACATTAATAGGTTTGAACTCGGTAAACAGTTGCCCAAAAACATAATTTTATTATGTACAAGTATGCGTAAACAGTAGCATTTATTTACATTTCAATTAAAAGCTATTATAAACAGATATTGGGATTTTGGATAAAACATTATCGTTCTAGACGAACATGTTAAACGCACACTAAATGTTCGCAAGTGGTTACATATTTATGTACCAGTATTGTAATATACGCCGGAGATGTCAAATACACTATCATAGTATTTTCACACATGGAATCACTAACTAAGATCCTACTTTTTCGGTGAATAGATGTAAACAAAACCGAAAGGGCGTGTCCAAAAACAGGAATTTAAGCCGGGGGGGGGGGGATTTTTCATAAATATGAGAAGCTCTGGGACAATATGGCTGCACCATTTGGTAATAGTATTAGAGTGAATTGCGGCCAACGCGATGGAAATGTTTCGCAAATTTTTTTGGTTTACGTTATATGCTCTGTGCGAGTAGGGTATGATCCGTACCGTTAGACCTCCTCTCTGGTCAAGCGCCTTGTTTGATAGTCCGGTTATTAAACTCTGTATCGGAGAAACAATGGAATCTTCATTTGGATATCACCCATGGACAACCGTACATAAAGGGGGTTGGGGGGGGGGGTATAGCAATGTTATTTAACATAGGGATCTTTAAATACTTTAATAGTGGTAGGAAATCGGAAGACCCGAAGAAAGTCGACGGAGTTTGATAGACAACCCTATACTCCTTGACAGGTACAAGCTGGCAATCGAAACCAAGCACGTTGACTTAATGAAAGACCTTATGATCTAAAGCGCATACTTTAGACCATTTAAGTGACGTATATATGGTTAAGCATATCTTATAATTATAATGAGTTTTAAATAACTTTAGGCCTAACTAATCAAAAAAGAACACAATAAGTATAATAAACCATTTTGGCCAGATGAACCCTGCAAACCAAAACCTGACATGCGTTGTAGGAAATCAAACCAGAACAAATATGTCAGTTATAATATGCAATATTAACGGAACCCAGATTGTATCACTGGCGTCAAAATCTGTAATACAAAAGGAAGATGTTGCCTTTTTAAAAAAAAACTCATGACATTAGTCAAGTCCATAGCGTCTGCTATAGAAAAGAGATAAATTTAAGATTCACGCCTTTACGCTCCCCGATTATTTATTTTTATCTTAATAATATATGAGATCTTTTGTAATTTTGACGTTGAAATTTGTTTTGCCTGCGTAGGTTTGAGGGCTCCCCGATGTGTAGTTCTACAAGAAAACTGTCTTCTTTCACTGACGAATTGACCCGTAAATTAAGCAAATGACACCGGACACACCGAGAAGCAGGAATTATAATCATAGACAGAAATGATAAACTGGGAATCGATAGAATTCAATTTGTTTCTGCTGGTCTTTTATGGTCCAGAATTCTGGTTGTATCAATAGTTAAAGTGATATATGTCTACTCCATATAAAGACAGGGGACGCTACTAGCTGTCTATTTGATCTATAGAGAGAGGGCGCTACGAACTATTCTCTCCTCCGTTAAGTGGTACAGCGCTCAACTAGAGAACTTTCATATATCACTATAGACATTTCCTTTCATACCGAATATCGATCAATATTTTGAGCTTCAAGATGTTTAAATTTTCTGGGACTACTTGCTAGAAACATTCCCGATTGAGGAATGTTTGTTTTGTTTCCCAACATTTAAGATGTAATAATGTCGGTAATATACGTTTATCAGTTGTACACTTCGATTGGTATCTTTGAATAACAAATGTATAAATACGGGTGCTTTGCCATTTAAATATAATTTATAAGCTTCTGAAAGTGCTTTAAAAACCAAGATATTTACGGGCAATTTTAGATTTATCAAATTTGTAATTATTTTATTTACTCGGGCAGAACGTTTACTCAAATTATTTTAAAGGTTACATCTTGATTTTTAAGTTTGAACGTAAAACAGGACAAAAAGGTGCGCAAACTATATTTAGACTTATAGCGCTTTCAGTTTTTTCGCGCAAGAATTGCACTTTACTTTTTTAAAATTTATTTCATCATATCCATTTACATGTACGTAATGATGAAACACTCGACCTCATGGCTAGCAAGCCAGTGTCTTACCCACTTAGCCACAGTAACTCCGTTGTCGTCTCGTAAACGTACACGTTGGACATTTTGTGACATGTATAGGGTAATTTTCATTTATATGGTTATGTGGGCCACTTGTGACACATCCACATTCACATTCACTTCTATCTATTTGAATAATCCCAGCTGCTAAAATATCAAATTTTAATAATCGTACTCCTCCTGAAAGGCAATATTTTATTTGTGAAGTTCAGATAACATTTTTTGTTAGAATTTTGCAAAATATAAATTTTTGTTGTGATATCGATTCCATATTATTAGTTTATTCATATTAAGCAGTTCGTGTAGTGGATTTATAAAAAGGCCTCCAGAACATGTCCATATACGGTTAACATGTTAGACTTTGATGAGATTAACGCCATTTTCATTCACAAGATGTCTTCCATTCAAATATTTATCAATCGAAAGCTCTGATTTTCCTGTGATTTACATGTAGGAGCCATGGATGGTTGATTTTATAGATTACTACACTTAGAACCAATTATGCGTAAAATAATAAACAGCTTAGCTATAGAAAAGTAACAGGATTTCTTCTAAAGCCAGATAATTGTTAACACTTCATTATAGACAACAGCTATTGTTGTACAGAAGAACATCGATAAGTACGTTCAAAATACCCCTTAAATGCTTATAAAGTTGTAGAGAAGATTGTATCAATCAGATTACAATATTTGATTGTTGGAAAAGAAATCAACATCTGAAATAAATTTTATTTTCAGAATATTGTGGAATTTCGCTAAATCTATGCTGGCTGAAAGCGTCCATATAGATCGTCGGATTTCTAGATACAACGGTGACTCGTACTTTGTTTCTAGAAACACAACGATCTAAATGGACGCTTTCAGCCACCATATAAATATTTAGGGATAAATTTGTTGAAATTTGTACAACGATTCAAATGTATCAACGAAGTGGGATTGTGTGTGTGTGTGTGTGGAGGGGGGGGCTGGGGCTGGAATTTTGTCTATATTTGAACACGTAACATTGAAGTGTATTGTCTACGATATAGATGTTTCAATATCGGGTTAATTTGAGTGTACATGCACACTTAAATAAAAAAGAGTGCTAACGTCACGACACTCAAAAAGGACAAACAACTCAATTGAGACTTGTTACATAGTGACGGAAAAGGGACGTAATATTATAAATTACAAACCACATTTATTAGATATATGGGGTATTATAGCAATAGTAATCTTACCCTTCCACGTGTGCTACACCGGTCATGACTTACAGCTAACTAGATCAATGGTTTAGACCTGGCAGTGTTGCCATTCCAGTGTATTATTACAAAAATACAACAAAATTGATTTAGCTATGTGAAGTGGTATCTTGTGTTATCGTAAGCATATCCTGCTTCGTACACCACACCATTCACTACGTATAGCTTATACCCATCTACAGCGAAGGTTTGGACATGTATTCAAGAAGTCGAAGCTACTGAGTAGACATTGTAGTCAACTTCCACATGCCCGAGTATTCTTTTTTTAAACAAAAAAAATACCGTTGATCGAATCCTAATAATGATGGCGTCTGGCCCGATACCTGTTGCTGTCGTTACACCATGGTAATCCAAGATGTGGTACATAGTTAACATATTGGATATCAATAAAGACTAGTTTAAAGACGGGAGATAAACAATACACGTTGATTGTTGACGATGTCACCTCACCAATCAATAACACAATCAATCAACCATAAATCAATAATCACTTATTATCTATTAAAATCAGTAGCAAACAGGTACGTACTGTTAGAAAATAAATATATGATTAGATACAGTTTGGGATACAGTACCACAGATGGAACTGCACGTGTTAACCTCTTGCTCAAAAGCAGGTATGGGGTTCTCCAACACAAACTGTAAGTAGCACACAAGTAAACATACAACTGCACGCCCTACACTTCAACCATACCAACCTCCGCCTCAAAATCATGAATATTCACCCACACCTTGCCGGAAATGTGTATTCAAACTCTTTTCTTCGGTTCTACACCAAAACGTCAACCACGGAAGTTTCGGACTAATCCAGCAACGGCTAGATATTGTAAAATCTGCAGTCATTGCCCCAGGAATATGTTCCTTGCCAGTCCCAGATGGACCATTAAACCGCGGGGGTCTCCGGGTAAGATCCTGTTGATGGCCGAGGTTCCGTGCCAGGCCCAGATGGGTCATTAAACTGGGGTCTCCGGGTATGATCCTGTTGATGGCCGAGGTTCCGTGGTCTCGATCGATTCATTTAGGTTAGTGTCAAGTAATAGGGTTTTATTTTATAGCCCAATACTGGATAATGGTCTAGTGCATATTTAACATTCCATTTGTTACAGTGTGACATACTATTTTATTATTCGTGATCTTAGAACGATATTGTCATATTAATAATTGTTCGTATTGTGTGTAACCTTGACAATATATCACATGCAACTTTAACATTCGTCAAATGACTTATCAATTACCATTAATATAATCAAATATTTAATGCTAAAGTAAAGGCAAAGTTGGGAGGCGGGTGGGGGTAAAGGTCAAGGTCACGGATGATTTACTTACCAGTAAGTACAGGTGTCGATTTTGACGCGCGAATCGGACATTTTAGATTTGATTTCTATTTTCTAGGCAATTCAGAGAGCAAGTTCGATTTTGGCCAGGCTCCTAAAGGTTCCTATAGAGGAGATGTCACGGTGGTCAATCTTTAATATAGTTGGTTGTGTCCTGGACGTTCTAAGGCACCATAATTATATTTCTTAGTGTCAACAATGTGACATTTATTATGTTATTATGGCTTTTACGGTTCTAGTACACCACTGACTCTTGCCTTACACCCGTCAGGAAATCGCAATTCAAATCTTTTGTTACCAATGCACGACCAAAAGATAGATAATCGAAGTAAGTTCAATAGACATGCATTCACATATCATATTTAGTTAAAATTTATTTCGCCCCAATTAAACACGAGCGTTGATACCAACCATGACCGAATTCCATGACCCCCCGAGGACATCCGATATTGATCATATCCATAAATAAATATGTCATTTTATTAATTATATTTTATATTGTGAGGGTGTCTTTCCTTATCTTGTCTATAACAATCCATTCGGGTTGAAAATATTGTCAGGCGATGAACTCTTCAGTCATAAATGAACTGTTATCGCCTTGCAACGTACAATTAACGCAGCATAACTCATATTTTCGTGGTGGAAGAATATGGACACTCCATTGCTATAATCTATCTTACCCAAATGTTATTGAGAGTAAAGATAGGGTAGTGTAAGATAAACTCAGTGTAGCACTCAGGTAGTGCGATAAATGCGACATTCACAAAAATCCCCCCCACCGTTCATTAAGCACGATCAAATTAAAGAAAAGCATGGTCCGCACAAGGACGTTCAGATTTCTTATTTCGTGGTTTCATAATTAACAAAAACTACACTTTCCTATAGAAATACTAAATAAACTTTCAAAAGAATGTCCATTACTTCTGGCCAGCTTAATCCAGTTTCTTCTTTATGCCTTGTATATAAAGAGTTGACTTTTAGTTTTGGTCTGACAATTTCTACAATCATAGAAATTGAAAATAACAAACTTGGTAATCTTTTGATTTCTTGACTTTGAGTTGATTTCACGCCGTGACTGATCATGTTTTTAAATGACTTTTGGGTTAATCAAATTTACACTATCTTGTTATTGCTGATCGAGAATCGAGAGATTTTTTGTACTTCTCCATTAAATTCGAAAATTGTCCTGAAAGTAAAAATGTTTTCGTGGAAAAGTATGAGAAATAAACGAAAATTAGATAAAACAATTGAATCGTTCATTGTAAGTGGACTATTACACAAAACAATCTATTTTATTCCATGCGATGACCTCAAATCCAAAATAACAAAAAATTCATATCTTAAGGTTATTATTTTCGCTTTCAGTTCTACAGTTTATGTTTTTACATTGCCATTCAATAGGAAAAATGACCACGATACAAAAATAATAATTTGATGAGAAGTGTGTGAGGAAAGTTTAGCGTAACTTTCCGGTTTTGCCGCACGACATGCTATTTTATTTATGGGACCAGTGTGGCTAGATACGTAAGGAGCAGGGTGAATTCCGGATTCAATGGAGGTCTGGTCCAGCTTAGCGTCCTTTTGTCAGTGGTACGGGACAGAGAGAAACCTTAGTCGTTCGAATGTGACCCCATGTACTCGTCGTCACTTGCTGTTTTGGGTTTTTTTTTTTTGTTTTTTGGGTTTTTTTTTTGGTTTTTTATTATTATTGACTACTCTTCACACATAACACCATACTCCCTCCCACGAAGGTATATTTCAAACAATTATTTAAGTGTTATGTCAAATTTATTTTGTTGTCTCCCGCCTTTCGGAGAACGTAGGAAACTCTATTTTTGGGACTGCGGCTGGGGACATTAGCCCCACCGATTGCTTGTATATTAATACCATATCAAAGATTCGGATGTTGAACGCAGAGATACCACATCCTGTTGCATGATCCAGCCTGAAAACTAAGTCTTTAACGATTTAGGTACAGTATTTCATTTCTTTGATAATATTAACAACTTTAAAGGTTACAATATCTTTGTGTGTTGCTTTAGTGTTGGCACGTATGATCGTTGATGTAAGGCTATACCCACCGACTCTAGTAATGGTCAGTTCTACGAGATTATAAACTGACGGCATTTCTTCCAACGGACGCCATATTGCACATTTCGTTAATTAAAACCATTCTAACTGTAATAATTAAAGCCTACTATCAATTATTTCATAAATGAAGAAAGGCGGCATTAATCAACTATTGTTACCATTGGGGGGTTATTTGTAGCAACCTAATGAGTCTCGATAGAGATAAGGATTTTAAGTACCTAAAAGCATCTGGCAAATGTATCCGGAACTTGAATCACCCATCGGAGCTTTGCGCTTTCTTAATCTTACTCAAACGAACCCTTTGATTTAGCTATCCGAAAAAGCTAGCAATATTTTTTATTATACATAATATACGAAAGTAAATTGGAATGGTAAAGAGAATAAGTATATTCTGCCTGGTGCATGATGTGATATAAAACCAGTCTTTCCATTTGATAATTGCTACAGAACTTCATAAACGAAGTATATACAGTTACGTTTTATAATATGAACCATCCTAACAAAATATATTCCCTGAAATAGAAGCGGTGTGACAGATGAATTACGCTTAACAAAATATATACATAAACCAGAGGCGGTGTAACACATGAATTACCCCTCAAAAATATTGTCATAAAATAGAGGCGTTGTAACACATTACTTAATCCAATCAAAATATTCATTAAAACTGAAGCGGTGTAACACATGAACCACCCAAACGATTTATAAACAAATGCATTGTAATACATGAACCAATGAAACTTCTCAAACTTCTCCCTCTACAAAGCAGGGTTGCAAGATGCTTATAACGTAGGGGGCCAAATCATTACCCCAAATGGGCCAAATAAGAGGTTCTTGGGGCCAAACACACCTAACCCCCCTTAGACATCTACAAACTCATCTGTTCTGTTAAGAAATATATTCTTCTCCTGGATTTTTTTTTAAAAGAAGTAAACAGAGTGAGAAATAAAAAGGGGGGTTATGTGTCTATTTTGAAGTGTTATGTTTATAATATAGTATAAAACGCAGACTAAGACTAAGCCCTCAACAACTCAGCAGGGCCAATTGAAACTAACATCGTCGTTAGATATTCTAGGAAATTGGAACTGACTGACATCATCAGAAATTCCAGGAAATTGAAACTGAAACTATGTCTGTAATACAAAATTGAAACTGGTAACTGGGAGCCAGAGTGATGGGCGAGAAAGGGCCAAATGTAATTTAAGTGGGGCCAAATATAATTTGAGTGGGGCCAAATTTGGGGCCAGGGGCCAAACACAATTTAATGGGGCCAAAAGACTGGTCATGGGGCCAAATGGCAACCCTGCTACAAAGGATCTTAATTAGAGTATTATCTTTTGTTTGCCGCATGGCCATGTGTCCATTTAATGAGTAAACGCTGAAAGCGGTACGTCTTTCACCCTCTATTACATAACTATATATTATATTTAAAAAAAACGTAAAGCAGCGACCGGTATGTGCACAATATTCGAGACAAATGCGGTAAAAATAAATTAATGGGCGTTTCATAATTGTCAATTGTGAATTCAAATTGATCATGAGGACATTTGTTAAAAGCGAGAGGAGCTCATGCGGTGGGGTGTTTTTTCGGTTTGATATTATATTATATTCTTTTCTTGAACATATGGATAGATTTAACTAGAGCAATTGTTCTTTTTATTATATGACGCACATACGGAAATAAAACTATAATACGTATACAAGATCGATATGCCAGTAGTATTTAGTCCTGGGAGGTTTGTAAAATTCAGTCCAGATTTCACATGTCCAACTCTCTGAAGCATTATCTTTGTGGTAAGTGAATCTATTACCTTGCATATAAGTAATCTTGCTTTAAATTGTTCTAAAAATTGTTTTTAACACTGATGGGGTTCTCATGGACTGCAATTGTTTAATCAAAATATCCATTTGTTTATTGAATTTTATTTCAATTTTACAAAGACTTTGACCTATTCTGAGACTTATGGCGTGCCCTTTCACAACCCACGGGAAATGTAGGAAACACTTAGTGGCACAATATTTCACTAAGAGTTGGGATTGATTGGCCCTTCGTATAAACGCGGTTATTTAAAAACAGAACATCCTAAATATTTGTTAAACCCAATGTAGTGGAATACATTGTATACCCCTAAACATCGCATACCTTGGGAGATAATTGCGGGGGTTTATTTCCCATGTAAGAACAGTGCCGTCCTCTTGCTTGCAAAAGGGTATCTTGCTAGTCCACAATGATGTATTGTCATTACCAATCACTTATCGGCGTATATTTAAATCTAACAATAACAACGAGGTTCTGGTACTTGACGAGAGGAAGCTGGAGTACCAGAACAAAGTAAGGCAGGTATCCAAATGCTCTAACCCGAATTTAAGCCTGTAACCCTACGACATTCCACAGATATGTGTGACATCAAACACCTAATTGACCGTGTCATCTACCACGCTTATTGTCGGGTTAAGTTTCTCTTTAACCACTACGTACACGATTATTGATTTTGAAGAAAACAATTGAATGTTTATTGTTGATAATTTACATCACCTTGGACGCAGTGAAAGATAATTGTGCCGGTATTTACAAGAGAAGAACAAAGGGTTGTTAGGCTCGTAATGATAAGTGAATCCAAATTCATTTAGTTTGCAACAACAGAACTTCAAAACGTAGTAGAGTAGATAAATGGAGTTTAACGTCCGTTTGACACAAAATGGGTCATTTCGGGACTAAACTGTGGTAGAAATTGAATTCTAGAAACGTATCTAACACCGTCTTGATAGAACAGCAAAAACAGGGGCTTTACGGCACAATGACCATTAAGGATGTGCATCACATTTGTGTTTTGGTTTCTTTAAGACGTCAAGGTCGTGATCACCACTTGAGTTGTCTTTGAAATGAAACGTATAGTGCCTTGTTCATTAAGGAAGAAACAAAATATTGAATTGGGTTGATCTACTGTGTCATTTAATAATGGTTAAATTTACGTATCGAAATGACTTACTTCATGACCCGGGAACAAGCAGTTGATTGTATTTTAGAATTGGCTTTATATATAGAACGGTGCATTGAACTAAGACAGATTGCCATCATACAAAACAAATCAACCCATAAACTCAAATGAAATAGAAATTTTATTAGCAAACCTGGTTAAAAAATTGTCTTTATGGTCGGAAAGCCGGATATTCTAGCTGTTTTAGAGGTCTGGATATTTTAAAGCAACACAGTTTTTAACTTGCCCGGTTGAATGCATTTGCTATCTTATTTAGCAATTTGTCCCTTTAAAAAATTCCACAGCATCGTTATTATTATTAATTTATGGATGTGTGCTCACTCAGAATTATTATATGATAAACAATTGAAATTAATGGACTGATATGATACAACTTTACAACAAATATATGTGAACTTTAAAACTTTGGTGTTGTCAAAAGCCGAAGGGGTAAGCATCGGATGATATCAGAATTGTGGATACACTAAAGCTTTGTTTATGGGTAGACTAACCGAGCAATATCGATCCTATCCAATAGTAAGATATATGATGTAAAGAAACTGAGATAGAAAGTGGTAAACATAAATATATGTGTTTGGATATATTCCATGTAGCTAGTTATCTTTTTTGAAATTGAAACATTATTTGATATTAATCTATATTTAACGAAAGGGGCAATTTAAAATCCGTCTCGAAATGTCGTTGATCCGAAATATAATTATGCAAACGTAATTATGTTTTAATCATGTGAGATACTTAAATCATCATCATCATCATCATCATCATCGTCGTCATCATTATATCCATGACCTATATTATAGCTAATATTATCTAATATTTGAAACATTACAGGTGAAGGTTTTTAAGTGTATATTGAGGGGAAGGGGGATCCAGTTACACGAAGAAATAAGAAGATATTCAAGGTTAAAATTCAAAATGGCAGGCAATTCCGGTCAAATAAATGGATCAGCGGACATATTACAAAAGGTATGGAGTACATTAAATTATTGCTTATTTACGGTAATCACGAGTTCCCAAATTGAAAATGTTGGTGAGATGACGTTCTTAGTCATAATTCTATCTTAGTCATATTTCTATCGTAAACAGGAACAGAGTCTAGTCTTTCAAATATGAGTGAAGTCTGTCACCACAGGCCCGGGACTGTACAGCGCAGTGGACGCTTACGGCTAGCCCCCGGCGGATTCATTCACTCTTTTTGATTTGATTTTTGTTTGTGGTCTCTAAGTATGATGTCTTGTCTGTATATTTGTTTTTGTGTAGAATTGTGTGTGGTGCAGCCCCCCTGCACTTACTATTAAAAAAACCCTTGATAGTTGGAATTCGATGAAAAATTACCCGGGTAAACATTGTTTTTTTCGAATCATCCGACCGATTAGATATTTTCTTTGTCAGTTTCGCTGACAAGTCAAGGTCCGGATTGGAACCCGGAAATCACAGTCGTGGGTCTAGTGTCCAGGCCATCCGACTATCGCGCGCCCTAATCCCTCTTACGAAAAATACAATATAATTTTTCACAGCATAAATTATAGCATTTCATGCACCAGATACTTGTCTTGAGTCTAGGTTTGTTATTGATTTTAATGATTTAACTCATCTACTGTGTAGGTATTTCTCGAAACATTTCACTGCAAGGTCAACCAGTCGCATAATCATCTACGGAATACCTACCCACAAACAATATAATATTTATAAATATAGGCTGTTGTTTAATAATATTTACGAACATAGAGACAAAAGTCATTCAACTTTACGAAAAATATTATTGTTCTTAACGTATTCAAATCTAGAATAATAAAAGTACATGTACAACCAAGGTGTGTTTGCTATGAAGCGTATGCATAACTTCCCTCGTACACGAAATCTGTCTATCGCTCTAGTAAGTCTACATTGATTTATATCTGTTGAAATATGACCTGTCCAACACAAGAGTATTGGGCCGCTTGCTAAATAACCAGAAAGTCCGGGGTTCGATCCCACTATTGGCCGACAAAATTCCCAGAAATTTCAGCTGTTTCCCTTTTGGCGAGAGAGAGAGAGAGAAATGGGGTTTAATGTCCACTCGACAAAAACTAGGTCATTTCGAATGACTAACATAATAGGTTTGATTTTATTTCAATAATTCGCTTGCGCTTAGGGGGCTTTTGTAGTAGGGGAAAACTGGAGTGCCGCAAGCCAGAGGTTTCCCTTTTGGATATGATGTGTAGGATATTTATATCTATAATATACCTTTTCTTGTCCGTCACTTTTAGCAATGCGCTACTGTCAAAATGGCGATTAGTAATAATACCATTTAAATTTTGGATATCTGTAGAATATGTATATCTATAAGATATCTTTCCTTGTCGTGTAAATATGAAAGGGATCCACGAAAATGTGAAAGCCACCTTTAAAATGTGAAAATCACCTTCGAAAGTGTTAAAAGTTGCCTTCCAAAATGTGGAAGCCAACTTCGAAAATGACCACAATTTGTGCATATTGTCCTATATTCAACGCAAAAAAAAATCTCTTAATATTAAAATTTGATGTTTGATGGGTGTTCTGGAAATATCCGTATTGCACACGAGGACATAAATATGTTTCGTAGGTTATCTTTTAATAAAATCAGCACACCATCTATTGATTGTTTACAGATGATTAGATTCAACTCTATCAATCACTGTGTTTTTCTTCGGTTTCAACAAATCAATCTACTTTTATTTTCACATCTCCAATTTCTAACAACTAATGAAAAAATAAATCACAAAACATGTGACCTGTAGTAACCCGCGAAGCATGTCACTAATATTCCCGCCAAATATCTCAACGTCTGTCATTAATATCAGCAGACGAGAGTGTGGAATCTCAGCTCGTTTCCTACCAAGATTCGCTGGTTTGTGAAAAACAAATTAAGTAATTTAAACTGACTGTTGGAACTGTGTCTGGCTTTGTCTTTAAATATTGATTCATGTTCTTGTTCCTCGCCTTTGTTCATTCTAAGAAGACGTTCATTTCCTCCAATTTCTGGTGGTAATTTAAATAGCGAGGCGGGCAAAATTTAGTTTACTGTTGTTTTTATCCGATTGTTGCAATTGTTATCAATATGGAATTGAATTTAAGCTTGTTTTACGTCAACTGTGAATTAGTTTATAAACTCTTTACAAATAGGATCAACTGCACATAAACTTCTACCTTGAAATGCGATTTTTGAAATGTAAAATGTAATTGCAATTGACGATTTGTAGTGAATACATATTCGGAAATACCTCTGCAAACTTTACGATCAAATTAACAAATCAAATAATACGAGATTGGTAATGAATAATTTAAATTATTACGTTATTTAAATGTATTAAATTTACAAAGTTGACAATAAGCTGGTGGTTAAAGTCAAGATTAAAGTTTTCGAATTTCTTGCCAGCAACTATTTGTTTTGAATCGTACAAAGACTGTCAGCTTATTTCCATTTTGTATCGAAATATGTAAATGCGACGATTTATTTAATAGTGATAAAATATTTATGAACGTAGCAAGTTTTCCAGTACAATACTGTTTTACGACCATCGGGCATTAGCATGCAGGACATTTAAACCGATTTAAAGGACAATTTTTTAACTATTTCTTTTTAATATCAGATATGCAGATGTTTGGAAGAATGTATGATACGTCGCTAACAAGGCGTGAAATCAAATTAGAAAGGTTCATCATTCAAACATTCGTTGGACACTATACTGGTGCATGCAGGTTGCCTGTAAGTTAATAATGGCGTTCAGATTATTATAGGGGGTGTTCAAACGATTTGACCGATATCAGAGCAATGTCTATTGTGTCCTAATGGTCCACCTTTGTTAATGTAAGCTGCATAGGTTTTCGATCAATAGCAAATGTAATCTTAAGGAAATTTTGTTGAGCTACCCACTAAAATAATTTCGGATAGAAATGTGATTTCGGAAATTTAAAATCAAATTTTGAAATTCAAATTGGAATAAATGTTCACACTATCCAACCAATATCTCAATACGGAATAACACAATATGATGTATTAATAAATCCATATACATCAAGTTGTTTTGAAAAGTGATGAAGCTACAGCACCCTATATCCCGTCTTGTTTGATGAGTTCACATCGCTCATATGTACAAACGTTGTAGTATTGTTGTATTCCCGAAAGCGCCACTCCGAAAGCTATTTTAATCATGCACGCTATCAAAGCAGTGTTTGGTGTACATGTATCCCCGTCTAAATAGTCTATCGGATTTTTCTTATGTTTTACAATATAAAGAATTGGCTCAATATTTGATTGATATCGCGTGTGTCGTGTTAGATCTTAGAACAAATCGGGAAATTGTTCAAACAGCATTGATTACTATTAAAGATAGAAGAACATGGGATATTAAAAGATTATACCATTATCAGGTTTGGGAAATATAAATATTATTTTCTGGTGAGGATTCCTTCATAGATCTTGTACATTGGTTATTAAATAATATACCACTCTATGAAGTCCGTAGCTTTCAGTAAGCAATATATAGACATAACTTGTTCTATTGACTGACTTACTTTTTCTATAGAATGATTTACTTTTTCTTTTCTATAAACTTAAGTCTAGACTGACTTACTTTTTGTACAGACTAGCTTACATTTTTTACAGACAAGCTTATATTTGCCATGTAGACTTAATTTTTCTCTATATACTGACTTACTTTTTCTATCAACTTACATTGTAAGTTCTCTCGAATAAATGAAACCATTTCTCATGTGTTTGGAAGTTCGGTTAACTGACCGAGGTTTTATTGAATGAACATTAGTATTTGGGCTTGATGGATCAAAAAGTATTGATTAACAATAAAGATGTAGCTAAGTCAGATAACGACAGATATTATCTTTTGTAACGAATGTAATAACTATATTTTGATGTTACGATCCCCAGTGGGTGTTTGAGCTCTTCAGTGGCTGTTTACGTTCTTCAGTCCCCACACTTACATAACAATTGCACGATGAAACAAATAAGGTGTCTATTACTACCGTACTAGATTTATGTTGTTTCTCTGCTCTTTTCTTTCTGCCAAAGAATATTTGACACATACATAAAATTGTAAAATATAGATTCATTAAGTATGTGTTACCTTTCTAAATTACTAAATGATGCAATGTGATATGTATGTAGTGGACATAGCTGTAACAGAGAAAATTGAAAGTAAAACCAAGACGCTGTATAGGTAGTATGATTGCGACCGGCTTATCCTTCCTTGTAATAAACTATATTCTCGTTGAACTGGGTCTGTGAATCTATTACCGGTGGTTGAATGATGCATTCCGTCATCAAAATTTAAACAATTTGGAGATAGAAGTTTCAGGGTTGCCGCGACCAACCTCTGGAATAGTTTGGCAAACAATATCCGTGACTGTAAAACTCTATCAAGTTTACATGTTTAAACTATCTTATCCAGACTAAATTAACTGTGATATGTTTTTACTCCTTTTTAAAAGCGCTTTGGGCATGCTTATGGGTAGATTTGGTGCTCTAGAAATCGACATTATTATTATCCTTCAAAAACGATGCCCAGATCTCAAATATATGTATGCGCTTTTATAGTCTAGGCTTTTCCTGTTACCATGTAAGATATCGGTGTTGGTTTAACGGGTCTTCTCGTGTTGCCAGCACCAAGTGTTCTAAATGAGCCACTAAAAGCCCTACAATACTATCCGTGTTCGGGATATAAAGTGGAATATTTAAATTGAACATCACATGTTTGCTGGTGTTTTCGTTGCCGAATCAGTGGACGATATTTCATTGTCTTTGGCCACTAGTCCGAAAATTCACTCACTGGATAACTCATCCAATTAGATGCATGAACACGCAACATTAAAATGATAATAAAGTAAATTATGATACCATACTGAGCAGCAACACAAAATTTGGTATTCTGCTTTAGGGTGTTTCCCAGTCCCGACAGGACAGTATAACATTTACCAAGGGAAACATTTTGCCATGGACAAAGCAATTCACAGTATACATCCAAGTTTCCATAATGGTAGTAGCCAAAGTGTCGGAAATAACATGATAGTGGGTGTTGTATGTTTTTGTAAATGCGATAATTGTGTTGGTCAGCGCCGATATGGAGAATGACACTGTCGCCGTTGGTTGCTTATTGATAGATCTGGGAAGGAACTAGCTCTTAATCTTTCTTTGGTAAAATTGGTAAATTCTTGGATCTTTGTCGGTAGATACATCTATCCTACACCGCATAGCGTCGGATTGCCTCGGGAACTTCACAGTGTTGGAATTAATGATACAATAATTAATATAAACTGTTTAAAACTTGATTTTAAATTGGTTACACTTGCTGCTAATCACTTTAATTTACTGTTATGATTGCAGGGTAATGGTCTAGGATCAGCAAGATCTCAATCCATTAGAATGGTGTTAAAAAAAACCTTCATATGCATTACTTTCCGTCTCCATGCCTTCATCCTGAAAACAGTGTTGATCTTATTTTGTTATAAAAGTTACCTATGTTTATTATTCATCATTTTGATAATTTATATTGTAGTGACATATCACTGCACTAAATAAAGAAGATTATAAGCCTCAGTTACCCACCAGAAGAACAGCCCACCTTGCTGTACTACTAAAGTTAGCACATACTATAACGAATTTAAGATGGTGGATTTAATCCCACAAGCGTGTTGTCAAAGTTTTGTAATTCTACTTCAAAGTTTTAAATTCTACCGGGTATTATTTCATCATTGTGGCTTTTATTCAAATTTCCACGTGTTTTGTATTCTTGGAAAATAAAAACCTAAAATGATGTAATGTTTTCGTTTTACCAATTTCACAATGTCCATAAGATTTGTGGTTCGGTGAGCAGGCAGTTATCAATTATTCTGGTAAAATCTAATTTCGTTTCTTTTTTATATAAAATATATTCCTATGTGAGATTTTCAACATACCAATTCCATGTTGCAAGCGAGGTCATGTGATTGATTTATGGAATCTGTCATTAGGATGACCAAATATGGCACATAATTGATGCTCATTAAGGGAGCAATCAGTGAATCGGATGATATCGGTATTATTACCGCTCTTTGATTAGATTCGTTAAATATTCGTTAAAGTTTCTGTATTGGCGAGTTGAAGCCCACGGGAATATCTTATTATGTAGTTTGTCTCTATTGAACGTTTATCGGTTTATTTGACTTTAAAGAGTTAGACGGCAGATTTGTATAGGATTCGTGTCGAATAGTACATTTAAATATATCAAAGATTTGTTTTCTGGCTTAAATCCACGAAATGTAGAAATTAATAATAATCATATGAATGTATAAATAATTGAAGCTTTGAACCCAGAAACAGTGTTGCATGCTCAGATAATAGTCCAGATTATTCAGAATAGCATTGTGTGTGACACAGAGTATAGAGCGAGAAACAAATTATACCATTTTATCAAAAACGGAAATGATCATAACAGAAACATGACAGACGCTTGATAGTACATTAAGGACTTGTATCGACACTTGAATTCGATAGTACAGTTATCTTTTCCGTTAACGATACAGCAATAAAAGGAAATCGCAGTACTAAAATATCTGAACAGGTTGAATTCAAACAGAAAATATTAGATACAAGAAAGTGACGATTCCTTATTTGGATTCAATATGGTTATGTTAAATTCTAAAATTATGAGAATTCTAAAATTTTATTTAAGCTAATTTAATTGAAAAATATTTAATAAGAAAGGGTCAAAGGGGTACGTAGTTTTTTTATAGCTAGTTGTTTATAGTTATAACGCGTCTAGTATACGTTTCCACAAAAATACCAAGTTATTTATAGCAGGTCTGGTAGACATTTCCCAAGGAATACCTTGTTTTTCATAGCAGGTCTAGTAGATAACTTTTGAAACGTCCTGCTTGTGTATAATAAACCACTGATTGTTGTCTCATATGATGGTGTTAGTTTTGCAATAATTACATTTACAAACCACTGGGTTGAATTATTTGGAATGGACGGTGATGAATGAAGTATTATTTACAGCAACAGATTGTTGTATTATGAAACAAGAGTGAGTTCATATTGATGTTTTTATTATTCAAACATTGGGAAACTAATACGAATAAGAGCTAAGTTTGCAGTTAACCATTTCATGGTTACAACATGACACAAAGATGGTAGCCAATTAAAAGTTTACAGTCATTTTGTTTGTAGTTTACCTATATAACTAAAAGTGACGATGTCTGCCACCGAAGCCACAACACAACACAATATATGTGGAAAACAATGACTGGTTTATACACATGGAGCACGATGTTGCGAGTTGCGACACGTATTATCTTATCGTTATCGAGTATTTGTCGAAACGTCGTGTTGTATGTGTATAAACCAATGATTGTTTCCTATATAATTGTTGTGTTGTAATGTGCTCAATCACTAAATGCCACATAAGAATTTTGAAATTGTTCTTGTTTTTAGATTCACATTTTGATCAAAAAAGTTTCTTTAAGCTAATGTTGTTGTATTCTTTTATCAAACTGTATATTTAGATATATAATTATATATCGTTTAATGTTAATTTTGAAAGACATTTATCAGTCTGGGTGCATTATTACCAAGTAAAAAGTGAGAGAAATTATCTGAAATCGTTACATAGGGTCATACATTTGAATTCAACTCAGCTGGGTTTGGTTCCAAGAAAAGCATTTCATGTCTGTAAAAGCTGCTCGGGGCAACGTGTTTGCAGCCATTATACGTCGTTCATATGGCTGTGGAGACAGTAATGGATTTTCATGCCTCAGTCCATTCTTTCCTTTAAATGACCAACTATTAGTTCGGTAATCAATGGCATGTCTCCATCCTTCGGGCGCTCTTTCCTTAAGTGCAACTCAAGAACTTTATAATTCTTACGCCCCACACGCTACTGGCTACTCTCATCCATTTATGCATCTAATTAGTAATGATTTCAAACTGTATTTCTAAATGTAATAAAAAAGAAACCAACATGTTTTAATAACTACAATAAGCATTTGAATTTCAAAATTGTATCATGGTTCCAGGCAACGATATATTATTGCATCAGAATATCCGAATTGAAATAATTAGGGTATCGGAAAACATTCAAATTTAAATACAAATCATAATTTAAAGCGATTTTTTTTTGTTTTGCATTTTTTGATTGAGACGAAGTATTGCGGATACGGGGGGGAGAGAGAAATGGGGTTTAACGTCCACTCAACACAAACTAGGTCATTTCGGGACCAACATATGGTTTAATTTCATTTCAATAATTCGCTTGCGCGTAGGGGTCTTTAGCAGTGGGAGGAAACCGGAGTGCCCGGAGGAAACCCACGAGGTTGAGAAGGCGCACCTATCTCCATGCCACATACGCTCACACCAGGGCTCGAAACCACAGCCGCAAGCCAGAGGTGACCGGCCAGCTAGAGTTCGAAGCGCAGCACTCTAGACCACTAGGCTATCCCAACCCCCCTATTGCGGATACATTTTTACAGATTAAATCGCATGAACGTCTGAAATATTGACTTCAGAATTGTAAGACAGTCCATTTTCACCACTGTTCACTATTTTGACACATTGTCCTACTTTCTTCGCACGTTATCGAGACCCGCATTGTCCTTATCAGGCATAATAAAGTTAAAGATCATAGCTATACACACAACTAATTGATTGTATGCCCTGCTTAATTAGATGATGATTAAAATCAAAAAATAAAACAAAATATACCAACGTAATACGAGATAGCATATGTTTCATTATACTGATTATATTCGTAATGATACGTGTTATGAGGGTGAGGTGTCATATTTATTTGAAACGAGGAGCTTAAGTTGCACAAGTTGCTATGTTAAATCTGATAATGATTTCAATAATTTTAAAACTGCAATTGTATATTTGTTCGAAAGGATTATTTCACATTTTGTATTATAATTATGGATATAAATTAATAAAGTCTATAATTCCCCCCCCCCCCTTCTACACCCACATACACAGTCAAAAACACAAAAACAAATTGGAATAGCCTTTGGACTAATTGTGTATTATACCAACGTTGCGAGTTTCATATGTGGGGGTGGGGAACGCCCACCCTTTCCTGGAATTCCTGTCCCGTTTTCATTAGCATACATTTTCTTATATGGCTTAAAAACGCTTAAAGTTGTACAGTTGAGCGGTTTTACCAAATTCCTTTACCAGAAGTTATATTTTTGACTAATAGTTAAGATCGATTGTATTTGACCTTTTATTATCTTGTGATATATGGTTGTCAATCGTAATGTGTTTATTATATTGATCTAGTATAGATATAGAATTAATGACTAGGATATAATAATATGCTTTAATCAGATTATTGACGGTGACTTCTACTAAGTAAACAATCATTAAAATATTAAATCGAGTCTGTTGTTATTTATTATTAGGGCACCATTTTGAGTCTCAAATGAACTGATAGACCTATGATAAACTGTTCTAATTAAAAAAAGACTGCTCTTTTATAGCGGAAATGGAATTTATATGGCTTTAATGGCTGAAAACAGTATTTAAACTGCCAATCAAAGTCAGCAAAATATGTAAATTGTGAACATTATAAAAATTAACCAACCCCCAGCGGAAATTAATTGAATATCCAGCACTGTTCTTCTGAATAATAATTGACCCCATATACTGTATTTTGCAAGAAGATTTCGATTTCGTAAATCAAACTAATTATCGCTTTACATGTTGTTGACAGGTTACACTTAGTCTTTCCTGTATATTTGTTCCGTGGAGATTGGTGGATCGTTTCAGGTCTTGGGTTAAGCGAAATTGGGCATATGTTGATTTGACGTAGCGTTGAGTTGGTGTTGCAGTATTGAATCTGACTTTACATTTACAAAAGGGGCCCTTTTACACTTCTTTCAAATTGAGATATTAACTGTTCGCTTTAACTAGGCATTAGCTCAACATACACATGCGCCTTGAGTCAAACATACATGCTGAAACACAATTTTTGACCATCTACGTAACCAAGATACCAGTTCCATTATTATGTACTTTAACTATAATTTAAACTCCCGATGCGCCATTTTTTGCAATAGGAATCACTTTAAAACTACAAAGTATTTACAAAAAATGTGGAATTGAAGATGTTATAATATAAATCTATCCTACTCGAGCGAAACAAGGCGCCGCCATCTTTTATCAATAGCGGAGAAACCTGGTGGGTCTTTTTAAATCGGATTGAATCCCAGTCGGGAGATAATATAGCGCTATAATTTTGATTTTATGTTCCTAATTAAATATTAAATACTCAATCTGAGTGCATATTTAACGTGTTTTAAGCTGTGAAAAATTTTGATATTTTAGCGAAAACTCAAATGACACATGGGAACTTTAATTCACACAATTTTAAATCAAGATGATCCCACAATTTAGTCTTATTATGTCGTGGTGCTTTTTAACTAATAAAATAATGGTCAGGGCTTAAGCCAAACTACGCTCGAGTTAATCAAGTGTGGTCAAGTTGAAACATTATTAACACTGACTCAACACCATCTGAACCTGTTCAGAATGTTAATTTTTAGAATACATCGTAATCCATAATTTTGTAATTTCGACAGAAATATTTTAAATAGAGTAGTAATATTGCACGAATTTCTTAGTCATATATATTTATTCATTTATTTCCAGGACCTCCTTCCCAAACTACCGGTTCCTAATCTCCACTCCACTCTAGAGAAATACCTATCATTAATGAAGACAGTTTTGACGTCACAGCAATACTCTCGAACCAAATATTTGGTTGATGAATTCGCTAAATCAGGCGGCGTAGGTGAAAAAGCACAAGAATATGTGATAAAACAGTTTGACCTCAAAGATAATTGGGTAGGTTTCTGAACACAGATAATATACATTGTATATGTACTCGTTTATTTATTTATTTCGACAGCAGGCATGACTATGAGCATGTCGTGCAATGAGTTGTTTTTGGTTTTGTTTTGGGGTTTTTTTGGGGGTTTTTTTTTGGGGGGGGGGGGCACATTGTTTTCTTTTTGTTTTCTATGTCATTATTTGACGAAACTGGAATTTTTTTTTTAATGTAAAGGTTTTGAATTGCACATTTAAGTATAATATGTTGGTTTGTGTCCGCGAAAGTGTGTGGTTTATCTGATACAATGATTCATCTAATGTATTATAAGCAACTGACATTTTTTAAATGTACATTTATAGAGAAACCCCAATCAAAATGTACATTTATAGAGAAACCCCAATCAAAATGTACATTTTTAGAGAAACCTCATTTAAATGTACATTTTTAGAGAAACCTCAATCAAAATGTACAATTGCAGAGAAACCTAAATCAAAATGTACAATTGCAGAGAAACCTAAATCAATCAAATTGTACCTTTTTCTGGAGAAACTTCAATCAATGGTTATCAATTTCATTTTAAGTGAATGGGAATTGCTATGATCTTTAGAAATTGATTTCTTGGTTTTCATTTTTTTTATGAAACCAGTTACTATTTCGTGAGTGTGTCTTAAAATATGGTTTGGCTGCAAATTCCGTGCCTGTAAATATTTAGCAGGCGATGGAATATCTTCTCATTACTGTTACAGGAGAATCATTAAAGTTTTTCAGATGAGCATGAAAGACCGGGATATATTTACATTAGTGTAATTTACTGGTGTATATTTACCCAGAGTGTTTCTTTAGTAAATAAACTGTCTTCAAAATCAATTCTTCTGGTTTTCATTGAATCCCCATTCGATATTTTCGATTTTCGATGTCAGTTTAGTCGAGCTGGAAACTTAAAGAGCTGTTCGAGTTCAACTATTATGAAATATATAAACTCTGGATTATAACATATAACATTACTGACAGTATAATATAACATAATAATTAAAATTTCGAATGAGGAAATATAAAATGTCATAGATGAATAAAATTTATAATAATGAAATTTCACATCGCTGTATAACATCATTATTCAGTTATCATATAAAATATCATTAAAAAAATAAAATTCCTGATTTCAAACACCATCACAATGGCATTTTTCTAGATGTCGCAAATTGTTTCGAAAACTTAAAGGGCCTATCCCGATAATATTTACGAGAATAAATCTGCTGAATTTTGTGTCAAAATCCCTTAAAATCCTCTACCGTGGGGCCGAGCAACTAACTCAATTATGTATGATACGTTTTCAAACATCCTAAACTTGGCAGTATTCATCTGGAAATGGAGACCGGTCTCCGAAACTGTACAATGCGGTGTTTGAATAAAACCAGACTTTTATTTTATAAAAAAATAATGTGTAGGTGAAATTTATCAAGTACAGCACATGGGCCATTCAATGTATTGACCTTTAAAACAACGGGAATCGATAAAAAATGTAACCCAACGAAAATATTGACCCGAATTCTTAAAAGGGTTACGTGTCCGGATAAGCAGTTTTGACGTTCACGTCCAAACAACTCAATATTTTGAGCTGAAATTTTGAGACAAGGTAAATACACCACTCCTCTATATTTGGGCGCTTAAATTTCATACAAACTCAAACTTTTATTTTTGAGATTCTGTTCAAATTGGGACTGTCCCTTTAAGACCACAATCGCGACCCGGGAAAGGCTATCATAAGTAAAGAATAATTATCTCCCCTAGTGGACAATACGTTTAAAATTACCATGACCTGCATACTCACATTCCCAATTTGAGTAGTTCAAAAATAATTTGCATAGAACTGTAACATACAGAAAGTTTAAAATAAAACATTTTCTACGACACTCGCCTTGTTTTAGACTGAACGATTAGAAATAAAGGGAGGGGGGGTAATTTATATCCTTAGGGAGAGAGCGGGAGAGAGAGAAATGGGGTTTAACGCCCCACTCGACACAAACTAGGTCATTTCGGGAATAACATATGGTTTAATTTTATTCAATAATTCGCTTGTGCATAGGGCTTCTTTAGCAGTAGGAGAAAACCGGAAGATCCGGAGAAAACCCACGAGGTTGGACAGGCGACCCTACGTCTTCGTACAGCCGGGGAATCGAAACCACGCCAGTTGACTCAATGACCAACTTTATGATACAGCGCACACACGCTAACCATTTAGCGACCCAACCCCCACCAGCCTGCGGACTAGTCAAGCCACATTGCCAATAATTAGTCGATCAGAAGTCAAAATATGCCTACGTAATTTTCACATTAAAATTTCATTTTATTTCAGAGTTATGACTGGTGGTTAGAAGATATGTACATGAAGATCAGATTAGGATTACCGATTAACTCTAATCCAGGGGGTTTATTTCCCACACAAACTTTTAAAAACCAGACCCAACATTTACAGTAAGAATGATTTAGTTGTTACTTACAATTTGGCTGAAGGGGTCTCCGTTACACAATTTATCAAACTCATATTGGAGTTTTGGATATAAGCGACATTGACCAATATAATATTCATTGTATAGCCATGTATTTCTTGTATTTAAATGAAATGAAATCGGGTTTAATGCTGTTCCTGTACTGATGAAGATGGGCATGCGCCATGAAGTGTGCTATGAGGGAAGATTTGCCCGGACAACAGCACTACGATCTACTATTTTATATCGAATTCCAACTGTCAATCGATCTTTTACGCGTAAGCCAATGTGTACACAGGGCTGCGGCTTTTCCGTCCCATCCGAACGACAAGACAGCTGTCCTTTCCAGACCCCCCGTCCTGCGACCAATACAGGGATCGAACACCCGACCACCGGGCTAGTGAACCAGTGTCGTACCCACTTAACCACCGTGACCAATGTAGCTAAAACGGTTACAATAATAGTATTGGTCTACACAGACAATGTTTTTGTTGGATGTGAATATCGGTTCTAAATCAGAAAGATTTACACAAAGCGTATATAAAATTGGCGGTTCTGTTTCAGGTATGCTGCCAAATTATTATGTGGAATTTTAGATTTCAAAGCGAAAGTAGATAAGTAAGTATTACAGTGTATTTATACACGCGCATAAAAAATAAAAAGAAATCCACATCCAATCATATAACGAGATGGAATGAACTAAAATGGAGTTTAACGTCGTCCTACATTTCTGTTCCAATCCTGGTTGATGATTAGGGACGTACCAAATACAACTATGTGATAGGGAGTCCTAAGATGATAAAGGCAATCAGATCGGTTATAGGTAATAAATATATCCGACTTGAGAACGACCAGTATAACTTGGTCATTATAATTATTGGTGGTAGCGGGTTCAAGGCATTTTTATATTAAAGATTTATTACCAATTCAATTCCCCCAGCGACCTTGCATGAAAGATCGAAGCTGCTAAGTAAACATGAAATCATTAGTTTGTAGAATTAGTCATAATGTCTTTGATTTCTCCAACTACCTTCCTGTCAATACAACAGTGGTTCAATGAAGCGTCCAAAATAAAAAGACGGTTTCACTGCTATATTTAAATTAGATTTGGCTATCTTACTAACGAATCGGACCATTCTAGAACGGGAACAGTTATGGAATGTTTTATGAAATTAAGTTGATGAATTCAAATCTTCTTAAAGAACTGTAATATAAATGTTGACATTTGTGAGAGAGAGAGAGATAGAGACAGAGAGAGAGAGGGAGAATCGGTGTGCGCACTAATGAATACATGTACCATTACACGTTTTATTTCAGCGGGTTATTAATACCAGAACGTGCTAGTCACAGTAATAAGGGTCAGTTGTTGTGTATGGATCAGTGGTATAGGTTTTTATCATCATTTCGTGAACCAGGAGTAGGCCAAGATATCCAGAGACAAGATGTCTGTCCACGGGCCGATGGCAATAATGTAATAGTGGCTTGTAGAAATAGGGTAATATACTTTAATTCCTCTGCCTCCTCCCATTTTTTTTCCTTTGTCCGTGTTGTTATTCCTCTTCCTTTCACCCCATGTGGTCAGATTTGTTTTAAGGCGAGACGAATCACAGTTTGATTGCGCCATTGTAAATAGGACATTTTATAAGACCTCGTAAAATTAATGGGGAATAGCTGTATCGCGATAATTTGATTAAAGAGACATCAAGCAAAACAAAACAATATCCAGATTGATATTCTAAAAGTGTTTCCAAAACTCAGCACTGGCTTGAACTGGTTTGACATTCTGAATTTTCAAGACCTGTAATAACGCATTAGTGTAAATCATTTTATCCTACGCCTTTATAATCACAGGGCTGGATTTTAAATATTCGGTGCTTATATATCCGCTTACATGGACGTCAAGAGATCAACTAATCCACAGTTTATGTAATAATCTGCTTAGTTACAGTGTAAATGATATATTACAAAGCCTACATATATTTTATGTAATAATAATTTTGATTACACTATGAATAATCCTTTATAGATATTAATTGTCTACACTCTATATAATGAGCACACTGAACTTTCGATCTTTGTCCTTTTTTATCGAATTAAGAATACGTTGAGAGAATGTTCTTCGAAACATCACCTAAATAAATCAGTAGCTGTTTTCGATATGTTTATAGTTTATTTATCTGCCCAGTTACTAAATGCCACTTAAAGTATAGTTAAATATCGTATATATTTTGGATTTCCGAACAGATGATATTCATTAATTTTTCTTCTTTTTTACAGTATTTTAAGTTAAATTGTGGTCCCATAGGAACAGTTCCCTCCATAAAACAAATATTTGAATGTTTAAATGAAATAGTTGATACAGTATTAGATGAACCAAGTGAAGCGCCACCTATCGGTATATTGTCATCAGCAGATAGAGATCAGTGGGCTAAAGCCAGATTAAGACTTTTAGAAGGTGAGAGTATAAGAGGTGTTCTTTACAATAACTAGATTAAGAGTATCAAAAATACAAAGTGTTTTTTTTTTTGGGGGGGGGGGGCTTATCCTTACTTGCGATGTGTTATTACAGTTAATAGTAAGACGGAAATATAGCTATTTTTAAGAGATTTGCCGAATCCCTCGCAAACTAGAAGGCTTATCTGCGCCAAAATGGTTCAATTCCATACAGTGTTTACAAATGTATGATGGACTAAATATTAGCTAACATTCAGCACCCGCCGCAGACAATATAAACGGGATATGACAAAAATAAAACCAGCTTCACTCGAAATCTTCGCTATATCTTAGGAGACCTCATCTTTAATAGAATACTTGATCACGCTTTAACTACGTACATCTTATCAAGGCGTTCACGTATTACCCTGCATATTTCGGCACTAATTTCGATTGGGTACATGCTCAGCTTGTGAGCCTATCAGATCCCCGGATCGTCGCGAATACCGAGTCTCGCGCTTTCAAGCTAAAATGTCTACCTGTGATAATCGAGTTCAGGATTCGTTCAATGTCAAGGTTTCCGTGGTGGTCGCTGTGCCACAAAATCTGATCGGGCGCGACTGTTCACGTGTCTATAGATAACGTAGCTATAAGTTCGGAAACTGTGAAGTAAACTAGCAACGTCAAGATGTTGTAAAACTCACAGTCGTTACTCCAGGAACATGAGGAGAGCTGGGCCTCTCTTTAATCTAAATGAATCCCAGTGGGGACATTACATGTATCTACCGTTAATCATTTGATTACGTCTTCTTAATGTTAAATAATCATTTTAATCAACATGCGTATATGTTAGTCTGGATTAAATCTAGTAATTTCCAAAAAAAATATAAATGATTTTCATAGATTGTATGTTATCTATTGATTACGTACATTGTCGATTACAAAAAAACCTACGGAAATAGGGAACATTGACTGAATCTATCTACGTTAATATTGCGGTTGAGGGGGTGGGGCGGCATCGACAACACAAAGTCATACGCAAGATCCACTTATATCTGTGCTGGTATTCGAATGAATCAATCATCGGTTTCTAAAATATAAAAAGAATATCATAACTATATGGAGTATGCTTGCTTGTCTTTTATTGGAAACTTCATGAAACGAATCATTTCCTATGTGTTTTTGCATTTATTACAGACCCGGTTAACCAAGCCAGTATTAAAGCCATTGAAACAAGTTGTATACTGTTGTGCCTGGATAAACAAACGATACCTTCTGATAATTCGTTTGATGACGATATTGGTGACGTCGCATGCCTAGAACACGTGTTACACGGCCAGGGATCAAAACGAAACAGTGGAAACAGATGGTTCGATGTCACATTTCAGGTGAACCGAATCTAGCTCAATTTCTAGTAACAGATATTAGTGAACTTCACCCAGTTGATTTTCAGGTTTTAGACACATGTATTTGTGATGTATATATTTGCATACATATAAACCCTATTTGCGACGTAAATTCATTAAAAACATGTCTTTCAAATTTTAAGACTCAATATCAAATCAATATTAGACTGAGCATATATCATATCAACATTAGACTGAGCATTTTAGCAAAATGCAGATTTTTAAGATATTTCTTTGAATGTTTCTTATAATAATTTGTAGCTAATCGTAGCAGAAAATGGAACCAATGGCTTCAATTATCAGCATTCTATCTGTGAAGGCATGGCGGTCGTTGATTTTTGTGAACATGCTCTAGTGTATGAGTAAGTATAAAGATATATTGTTAAGGTAAAATTGCCGCTCTCGTTGTCAATGTGTCTTTTAGTATATATTTTCGACCTGAATTATATAAGTATGCTGATCGTTTGATTGAGCACTACCGTCTAATAGACCAGCATCGATGTCTCTGAAACTGAGATATCACAAGACAGATCTGCTAAGGACCACACGAGTTGGTAATACTTTATTATTTCTCCACCATGAAACCCACTAACTATTTGGTAAAAGGAATTAGTTTAGACAATTTCATATACACTTTAATAATAGAATAGATACGTATAAATGCGCAAAGTCGTGTTTGTTTTTGGTTGCTTTATTGTTCGAACTAATTGTGAGGCAATCTTTTATAGCCCAACAAGTTATCCATTATCCATGTTAGAAAGTTATCACTCTATTAATTATTGGATCTCATTTGATCTCTGATGTAGTTATAGATGAAATATTCTTTTTACACTATCGACATCTTTACTAAGATATAAACCAAACCTCGGTTCGTTTGTTTCTTCGTCTGCTCCAAGAAATCTGACGCCATCTTTATTTACAGAGAACGTGCAGACAACGTGACGTCATTGAATAAGCAGCAATTGGCCAAACCTAAACAGTTGAAGTGGAATGTGTCGACGGTAACCCTTGACGATATTCAAGTAGCCACGCAACAAATGGATGGGTAAATATTGATTGGTCAAATATGCCATATATCAAGTTTAATTCCGCAGAATTTAAAACTGGCACATACCACTGGATAATAAATGGTGGGCACATGTTTGATTCTCACGGTTAATACTTGTGTGTGTATTTGTCGATGTAATAAAGATTATTTTATTGAATAACGAAACATCTGAGCAGATCTCACCATCTTTAATTGGATTCCACGTGTCACGAGGGGAAAGTACCTCATTAAAGAAAAACAGATCATTTTTCATACAAATCAAAGAAAGGTTTCGATTTTTAGCATTCATTGCTCCTTAGCGACTGCTCTGTAGACCGTTCTTTGCTGCTACAGCCCATTTCTCTGCAATAAAAATCTTTTCAATTCTAGTTTGAATCATAAACTTCAATATATTTGTATTAACAAATAGCATCAGTCACAAAAACTGGCGGGGGAAATGGTCAACGTCCTACATTATAATGCAACCACAAAAACAATCTTCTTAAAGGCTCAATACCACTCTTGTTGTAACTGAAAAATGTGTCCCATTCTTTATTCTGGTCAACAACATGTACTGTTTTACAATATTCTAATTAATTGTTGATACAAATTTCATCTTAACACACGTAATTTACAAAATTGAAAACATTCAACTAAATGATTTGAAAAGCCTAACGTAAACCCTTTCAAATGAGACTTGGATTTAAAAATAGTTTCGAACCCTCTGGACAAGTAAAGTAGGGTGTGATGGATAATTTACCTAATAGGTAGGACACTAGTACCCAGAATAAGACTATTATTCATTTTCTGGAGCTGTCAAGCCAGCAAGGATGTTATTGTCCCTTTAAAGGGACATTCCCAGATAATGCAAACACTGTCGTTGTTGCCTTTCAATGTCCGTATAGTATCACAGGGCATTCGTGTAAGCAAGTGAGTTTAGGAACAGAGCAGTAGGACATTAAACCCCATTTCATTTCATGTCATTTATAAGCAAACGTGGTATATCGGAATGGCATAAAGACTATGTAATGTTAAATGTTACTGACAAGATTGTTGTCTAGATAATATTACTTTGCTGAAAGAGGTAACATTTCCCCGTAAAAGTTAATATTTTTCCGAAAGAGTTAATATTTTGACGAAAGAGGCATTAATTTGGCGAAAGGTGTTATACTTTAGCGGCAGAGGTTATTTTTTTCTAATAGAGGTTTATTTTGCTTGACGCTGTCATATTGATGCTAAAAGCGATAAAAGGGTCTCTTATGCTGAATGTGTTAATATTTTTTGCTGAAAGAGGTAATATTTTGCTGAAAAGAGATGATAATATTTTATGTAAAAGATGTAATTTCTGTTGTTATTGCGTGGTAATATACAGCTATAAATCAGTTGTAAAATGTCAGCATGTTCGATAATGTGGGCATTTTTTATTGCTCTATTCGCAAGATTTAACTCATTCAGTATTTATTGCCAGATTATAAATCGCTTGCACACTAATATAAACGCCCACTGTCTGGAAACATTCAGGTTTAAATCTATTCAAATGGCCAACCCCGGCAGTTGTGGTATTTGTTTCATTATGTAGTTTTAAGACGAATTATCATCTACCGAAAAAAGAACTGTGTTCATCACTCACACTTAACTATAGGCCTAATGAGCTGTATCTTTGACTGTGAAGTAACATAATAATATAGCATTAGAAGGCAAATAAGATACGAAAAATATGCAACGGCTGCTTACATTTTTAATATCCGCCCATGCACTATAAGAATGACACAAAGTTTCTTATTTTCAAATTCAATGGTAACAAAATGGGGTTGAATTGCTGCTGCGTCTGTATCTGAGTATACATGAATTATATTAAGACCACATCCGAAAAAAATGTGTTTTTCATTTCTAGTCTTGCATTTTACGATTGATATATCAGTCTAAATTGTCATTCCGCTAAAGGATTTAAGCAGCTATAGATCGACGCAACAATTTTGGACGCATATATCGAAATGTTAAATTAAGTTAAATTAAATAATTTTTGGAACTTGTAGAGGTTACAATGTTTAGAGTTACATAAAGCCAATGATTTAACCTGGAAATTAGGCAAAATATTTCTTTCGTATTATTTCGTATAATCTCCAATGATAGATATTGTTAGATATTATTCTAAATAGTATCTGTCTAAAACACTCTGAAGGGCTATATTTATAAATAAATCAGCCAAATGTCTGTAGCCAAATATGTGTTACTGTTGTCTGGTTTTCGAAAAATTCACAAAAACTGGTATTTTATGTAATGAGCGTATTCTGTGCAATTATTTATAAGGAATATATTCTACTTTTCCAGCACGCAAACCCATAGTATAAAACCACTTGTTCGTTTGAATTAGACTCATTTTGTCATAAATTGGCAACGACTCATGGATTCAAAGGGATATCTGATTTTTGTGGTCAAATAATGCACCCATAAAATGGTTTATACATGTAAAATCCGGCAATATATCGATTGATATCGACTGTATCTGGCCAACAGCCAAACGAATTGACCTCAAGTCAAGAATCTTATTTAAGAGCTTAACTGGTGTTGTTATTTAATATTGAGTCTAGGGGAAAATGGCGACGAAGGAAATTAGGTGTTGAGACTGAATTTGGTTGCTTCAAGTAAATGATATTAACATCTTAAAGCGTCATGCGCTGAGATAACTAGGATGCGTACTTGCCCTGCCAATACCGCGTTTACTCCTTGTATGGAAGCCAATAGGCACCGGCCTTCAAATGAATATATATGTGTGTGTGAGCGAGAGAGAGAGAGAGAGTGTGTGTGTGTGGGGGGGGGGGGGTAGAGAGGGAGAGAGAGAGGGGGGCATCACTAATCATGTCGTTTCAGGGCTAACCTATTGTTTATTTTCATTTCAATAGAGATTATACGGTTGTTTTCATAACCGTTATCACTTTAAAGCTTTCCATTAGTGACTAGCATCGATCTTTGGTTTCAAAAATATATTTGATGATATCATATTATAAAGCGAATGTGGTAGATTACTAGTCCACATTTAAATTGTTTTATTTCATTATAATTATTGGGTTATATTGGTTGTTATTGTGGAAACAAGACTAGGTTTTTAAAATTTAAAACAAGTTTTTCTTCTTAATATACAATGCGGAAGTGTTGATATGTTGATATGTTGATATAGACTGTAAAACAGCACTCTCATTTACATATTTAATCGGAAATATGACAATGAAAGGAAGGGCGGCTTCTATTTTTATGATGTGTTTTCTTATTAGACGTTGAGAGGGGGTCAAGTCTAAATATAATATCGATATTTCACTAGCTGCTCGGTAACGCAATTGAATGTAAGAAAATTTTAAATTAAAAATACTTGATGGTTAGTTTTACAAAACTATTAACACTTGACGCTTTATTTACAAATGTCATAAACTCGAACTCCCGTAGATTATAACAGATGAACTCCTGATATCACCCGAGTTGGACGCAGACGTTAAGCCATACGTCATATCAAGTCAAACTATTTTACGTTATAAACTAAGGGCTTGCTCATAATTAAATTTATAAAATAAAAAGAAGAAAAGCATTTTTCCCAAATTATATGGTATGTCATAGTCCTTGTTGGGTAGAAATGCGCTCGAAGTGTAAAATGTTCTCATTGTAGCTCCATACTTTCTATCGATGGTCAAAAATCAATAGGCAGAGTTAAAAAGTCGACTGACAAACACCAAACATCGTTCATTCATGTCCAAATTTCATGGGCTAATATTTGCAAACCAAATAGTTCCACTCAATCCAGCAAGTTGATTTAATTAGGCTAACATTTTAACAGTCTTGGAGAATTGTTGATCTTAGACTTTACGCCTGCAGTCATCATGGTTCCAAGCCTTTAACCATGCCAGTAATTTCAATCGAACCTTTGGACGGTGCATGGGCTTATATAAAGGAATGGGCTTATATTTTGTTATGTCATTCCAGGGCGGTTGCGTCTCAACTATCACCAACGTTTGAAAATGTATACTGTAAATTGATATGGCCATACCATTTAAGTGTGCGCCTGGTGGGGAATTTATCTTCTGGATTTTTATAAAGATCTACAGATTACAATCCACCATTATTATGACGATTGCATTGCCTTAAACACAAAAAAGTCGACCCTTACCCCCATAAAAGAATTCATATGAAATATAATATATAAACACACAAATAAAACAAATGAAACCAGATATGAAAACAAAAAGAAAAAAAAATAACAATTATATAATTAGTTAATTTGTATGGTTTGATATACTATCAAATGTAGTATCTATAGATATCTTGATTATTGTTTGCGCTTGGCATTACATAAAAATAGTTGTATAAAATTAAAACGTTTCAGACGCTAGATCGATAAAATAATTAACACATAAGCGTGGGTTGGCAAAAAAATAATTACAACCAAGAAGAAAATATATTTTAAATGTTATATTTTGTGGACGTTTACGGTATAATAATTATACATTTTTACGCAACGTTATCCTTTAAATGATCACCATGGTAACAAGTGCTTGACTGTCAAAAACCATATTGATTGGCTAATTTCAAAAAATATCCTTCAAGTGGAAAGAAAATTTGTTTTTATGGTTGGATAATTTTCATCTTGAATCAAAAACACTTCAGATTCTGTAAAATGGCTGTTTTTCTTGGAAGTTTATATGGTAGAGAAAATTCATCGGTTAAGCGTTTAATAAAATTGGTCATTTGTCAAATAAATGAGCAGATTGCACCATCACGTTATATCCATTTCATTTGAAAAAATAAAATTGGAGAGATAAAAACAACGAAAAGAGAAAGAAATATTTTCACCATGAAATGGAAAAATGTTTTAGAATCCATAATAACCGATATCTGTTTAAAATTATTCAAGCAGATATTGTAATATAACGATAAGTGCAACATATACGCAGCCAATATGTGGTATACATGATCATTACAACATCAACGAGAAACCCGTTTTGATTAAGTTCGAAATAAGGTGCTTAAAATAGCATTATGCAAGAGCAAAATCTGCTTTTTACAGGTCTTTCTTTAGGCCTAAATAATCAATTAGACATTAATTAACATATCCAGACCATAATAAACTCTTGATGGCAAGGCTAGCCTTCGATGTTGGCGGATTAAAATCATATATGCCGCTTAATGGCCGTTGATAATTAAATCAATCAAGTGGATAATCGAGACTATGCTGTTTATATTAATGATTTGAGTAATGATGACCGAGGCTATGTGAATATTTCAAACGCTTTTTTCTCGGCTAATAGTGGATCAATTTGACTGAAATTTTCAGCAAATTACCTTTACACTATCTAGTTTTTAACTATTATAGTTAGAACTGCCATCTCTTTATCTTATCTCCCATAATGTAACTTTAATTGAGTTGAGTCATTACAATTTCGTTTCGTTTACTTTTGTTTCTTAGTATTAATTTTAGTTTCTCATCACTAGAACATCAACATATGGCACCTTACCGAGTATGCCGAATTTATATGATACCATTTCGATTTTTAGTGAGAAAGGTGCTATCTGTTTAAATTTTCACTTTGTTTTCGTTTCGTTCGTTAGACTTGAGTGTGTGTTTTTTTTAACATACCGTAATGACGTTTGGGTCCAACTAATCAGAAGTAAATGTTCGCTTGGCCGCCAACATCAATGATAACGATGACATCGGCAAGAGTTAATTAGCTCTTTTCGTCATGTTCAAATTAATACTTAAACGATTATTATGAAAAGGGATAAAGGTGAAGTATCTGGAAAAAAAGTATTTCCTATTTAGCGTAAATTGGCACATAAAATAGTACGCTGAAGCGCCATAATATAAGTAAAAAGAGCCATTCTACCCTGACAAGTTTATTTTACTACGTCCGCATGTGAACAAGGCACGTGTTAAGTGTTAGAGTTCATGTATGACGTCACACGTAGAACTATACTAAACGTGACCTTTATGGTCAATCATTGTGTACAGTGTTAAAAGAAGGTTTTTGCACTTCCATTGTGAAACAGTTTGCTGGCTAGTAACGTTTTTAATTTTGCTTTTCTTAGTGAACTTACCTTTTTCTTTCGAAAAAAACCCCTGTTAGTTATGTCAGTAGACGCTAACGATGTTTTTGATACAGTTGTTTGATGTGATATTTCTCCAACTGGTTACCCATTTTTTTCTTTGTTGTTTGTCCAGTGTTTGGATTAATGCCAATTGTTTTACATTTAGTAATCAACCCACAATTCTGTCTCATCGAAGTTTTTACCAATGTTCGCAAAGTTATTTCTGCTTCCATGTATTAGTTTGGGTTTTTATGTTCAATTTGGGACAGCTTATTATCGTGTGCTTTAGATATTTATCGGATAGGCTGTGCAGTGTACAGGGGCGCATCTAGGAATTTTGAAAAGGGGGGCACAAAGTGGGGGCACTGACTGTGGAGACGGGGCACACCGCTGAGAGGGGGGTACGGGGGGCGAGGTCCCTCAAGATCATTATCTGTCATTTCCTTGCATCTGTAGCCATTCCAAGAGCTATCTGGCTGATATTTTCGTCTACGTAAACGTTCGGAACGCACATAATTTTATTTGGGTCTGAGAAAAGACACTTTCAGCAGTAAAAAAGGGCACTGCCAAAAATTAGGGGGGCGCAATCCCCCTCTGGTGTGCTTGTGTTGTTTGTTTTCTGTGAGTTATTTGGCTATATTGCCTATTTCACTAAATGTTGATGCTACTTAATATTCATGTTCGTATTGTCCCTTAAATGTGACAATGTGAACTAAATTAAAGCAAAACGTAAAATGTGATCCAATATTTAAACCCAAATAGAAAACATTTCTGGAAGTCTTATAATCTAAAACCAAAAACAAAACCTTTGCGTAAAATATCAAAAGATTTATAAAAACAATAAAACTTGGAGATTTATATTAAACGTTTTCTTCTCCTGTCATTAAGCCAGCTAGACACATAACAAAGTTTTAGAACGTGTGACATTGCAACCCCAGTCCGTCAAATTGTGCAGTTACGATGGTTTTTTATGAGCAAGGATATTAAGATTGGTTGGAAGTTAATCTAGCGAGCTAGAAGAATTAATGAGGAGGGAAATGGGCCTAATCTTATCGCGGGTCCCGAGAGGATTAACTCTCCAAGCCAAGTAATTGTCCTGCTAGTTTCAATAGGGGGAGAATTTGCTGCCTGATAAACAGGTTTATTGACAAGTAATTGCAACTGGAAGCAGGTTAGAGACTTGGGTAATAGGATAAAGACTACCACTCCCTTTGTTTTTCTTTCATTCTAACTTTTCACCTTTATTCATCCTATTTCTCTCGCATACCTTAACACCATTGACATAGATTATATAAGGAATTTTACGTTTTGGCACTGGAATCTTCTGGGGCCGGGGTAATGGGATTTTAATTTGGTTATGCTTAAGTGAATTATAAAATATATCACAACTGAGCTATAAATTCAATATTTTGTCAAATCTGGTGAAAATGTATGTTTTAGTCAGTTGAAATCACAAATACGATGGTATATTACGATGATGCATTTGATGATGTTATATGATATTCTGACGATGATGTGGTATGGAATCAAACTTCGTGAGCAACGTCCTATTTTGAGGACATACTATATGATATTCTGGGGAGATGTGGTATGGACTACGTCATTGATATTTTCAAGAGAATACAACTTTTATAGAGTTTAAGAAATAGTTTAAGAATTACTCCTCTTTTAATTGGGCTGCGGGTCTAAGACAAAGGTTGAAAATACCAAAATACCGTGATTTAAAAAATTATGATGTGTTGATAATATTAGGATTTTTGTTTTCTGTAATGTTTGTTTGGTTTTGTATTTTGTAAGTTTTCGGCTTTTGTGTGTTGTAAAAACACTGCAACTGACCAAATTAGTTTGTATTACTGCTGCTTTAAAAAGGGTGTGGGGTAGTTTATTATACTGTATACATTTTCCTGTTTGTTGCATTTTAGTTAAAAAGTTCAGATTCACTATTACAAAGTTAAACCACATAATTTGGCTCTCTCGAAATAGAATGTTATGTTCAGATTGACACTGTGATTACATTATAGAATGTAGACAGTTGTATTGTTTAAGATTGTTCTGGGGATTCGTTTTATACCCCTTTCTAGAATGTGGACAATCTGTATTTTTTAATTGAAACTTTGAATGTAATCGAAACATTTATCTTATGAAAATCAATAGATTCCAATAAAACGGCCAAAATATTTAAAATCAAGTGTTGACAAGTGTCATCTGATATTGCTACTTGAGCTATCGTGCGATATTTATACAATTTTACCGACTGTAATAAAAAGATAATCAAACGGTCCCATGAAAGAAACATGGGTTAGTGTGGTATCGATCCGGTCTAGAGCTGGGAGAAGGGTTTATAATTTCAAGTCTTATTCGATTACTTCCAAGTTACACTTGTAATAAAGTAACATCAGACCCATATCAACCCCACAACTCTAATCTTTAACCTTAGTTAGAAATGTGTATTAGAAAAATACCATCTCGGGTCCGTTATTTGAATCCGTCACACGCTATTCATCAGTCGAATGTTTTCTCTGTAATCACCAGCCTTCAAACTCCATCACTTTACGTTTCCTATAATTATTGAATCTTTTCACTGCGCCCTCTGACGTCAACATCATATTTCATGTGGTGTATGGGTGAATCTCGTGCCACGTGTTAGATGCTAGAACGTTATTTCGTGTAACCGTAATGAAATCAGCCAACCTAGACCATTAATGTGCGATTTCTGACACGATATGAAAAAATTTAGATTGGTAAAACCAAAATGCAGCAAATACGCTTTCATTTTTCCTGTTTGAACTGGGGATTTATTTCAGTACAGTGTCTATATTACTGAGAAGTTTCTGAGGTTTAGTTTTTCACAATCATGTGTTAGTTGCGTGAAAAGACTAAATAAGATAGGTAAACCAATTAATTTAAAGTTGAACATGACACCTAGTAGAATTTAAAACCACTGCATGCTATAACAGTTTCTAAAATCAGAGCAAATGTATCGTTTGCACGAAACTAATCTATAGTTAAATCGGCGATGGTTTCTTTACTTTTACTAAAATATTGTAATGCAACAAGAAATATAAACAGTTTCAAGATATTTTATTTTGTTTACATACTCAATATTCGCCTATGGACACACTATCGAATAATATGAAGCCTTTGGTGTAATTAGTATGGTTGTATGTGTTGATCCCCAACCCCACCATTAGTCTTCTGTTTGGGCTTTTCTTATACTTTATAAAGATCTCGAAAATAAGCAAATAACATCTTATGTGCATGTCATCACAGATTATTTTAACAGAATGTTTTGAAGTATCTATCAAACGATATATACCCTACCAAATCAACCATCGATAAGCTTGTGATGTATGTGTGCATGTCAGTTAACAGATTCGCCAAGTCAGTTTCCATAGTACAATAAGTATAAGTCTTTACTGATCGCCATCTTGTCTAGGTTTAAATTACAACAGTTTATTCTATAAACAGAATATTTAATCAAAGTAGCGGAAATTGTTAAACTCTTTTTGTTCTTGATAAAAAAAAGATGACTTTGTTGTAAACATGTTTTATTTGCAACAGGGAGATATTGGATTTCTTGATGTTGATGGGTGGGGACAAAGCTGACTATAATTTCCAGACATACATATTCATTCCTTATGTTCACTCCTTCGAGATATTGAATGGAGGGGGTGTCGTACATGAGGCGGTGTACAATTCTTATTTAAGAGTTCATATAGCCCAGCAATTGTCGTACTTTTGTAATTAAACCAATGAGCTATTTCCTCTGAGTATGGCCTTTAGTCCGCCATATTTTTAACATGTTGAGATTCTGAAATCCCAGTCCAAACCATTATTCTAGTTACCGTTTGCTATCCACATCCAAAATGTCAGACATAAGTAGTGAAGGGGAGTGTTCCACCAAGACCTCCCCTCCCCAACCCAGGATAATGTGTCTTCCTAAATTGATTGTTTAATTTGTTTATTTCAGGTTAATTGCTGATGTACAACTATCGGTTTTAAATGTTGATACTTTTGGACGCGAATTCCCTAAAAAACACAAAATGAGTCCCGATTCTTTCATTCAACTAGCTCTACAATTAACACATTACAAGTAAGTGTGCCTACATTGTTGTTTGTGGCGATACGTCATCACGGACGATATCTTACTCACTGTCATGGTGTTCGTATCTATGCGTGGCCCGAAAGGAATCTCGGGGGGGGGGGGGGTCTAGTCCGGACAACAGTGTACTAGTTGGCGTGCAGGAAACGAATCCTTGACAATTGCATTCATTTAAATGTAAGCGGAAATGCCACTGTTCATGCAAATATGTCTGTTTATTAGTCTCCGAAAATCACACTCTTCGTTTAATTTATACCAAAAATCTGCAATTAACAAAATGAATATTTTTTTAGGGGTGTACAATGAATAATAAATAGTTGATCAAATCCAATAATTGATACAAATGAAAAATTAAGTGGAACCCGTAAACACACTTGACAGTAATTATTTTATATCATTGATTCTAAAATTGTTAATCAGATTTCATAAATATCTTTATTTATAATCTAGACGTTACATTATATAACTCAATTAAAATAATTGAAACAATTATCTGAACTTCCGATCTACTGATTGATCGGTATAGGATTAAACAACACAATTTTCAGACTACTTGGTGCCGAGGAACTTCCGGTTATATCGATCACGTGATAATTATATCGGAAGTAACAAGAGATTAGAAGTAATTTGTGACGCGTTTATCAAAACACGTGTTTCTTTTATAATAGGCGATTTTACCTTCGATTAATGAGTCATCAATATATTATCTAGTAGATTGTTTTTCTTGATTAAAATGGCAACAGACAGAACAAGCATCCATTAAGTAAAATAGTAAAATAAACATGATAAAGATTGATTTTGTAGGTGTTTCACCCTTAAACTGCAGTAACGAACCGCCCGTTGGAAAAGACTTGTTAATTATACTAATTGATACGCTGCTTCCAGATAAATCCTATAATATCTGTATAAAATAAAATAATGTTATAAATGAACTATCGTGGCTTTTTTCACATATCTCTATGCATTTTTTGACTTTTCATTTAATTGTCCATTTTGGTCGACAGTACTATAATATAATTCACACGACCTTCTTTATGGATAAATCTGGAAAAAGATGTGAACAAGTAAACAAATGGAAACTTTTTTTTATTTCAGGATCCATGGTACTCTGGTATCAACTTATGAAAGTGCATCTGTGAGGCGTTTTCGGTATGGACGTGTGGATGTGATAAGGGGAAATTCACCTGCAGCTTTAGAGTTTGTTCGAGCTATGGTGGGAGAGTGGCAAACAACTGTAAGTCTTTACAAAGACTAATACATTTTCTCATGTGACAATTCCATCACTTACAACATTCAAACTGATATTAACAAAATGCCCCACGATTACCAGAATACAATAGTACTACATGCTCGTGACCAAATATGGTTTTTGATTAACTGTCCACACGACATCCCTCGTAAAAAGTAATCTCCTTAGTATTTTATCAAATGATAATATTTAAATAACCAATCACCCATTGTTTTATTTTACTGCCTTAGATGCTTGTTGAGTGATAAACTCCTCAATGGTTACCCTGAAAACAGGACATGTGCTTTCGATTTTAACTTAAATTATTGTGTAGGTTAAGCCAAATAAGTTGAATTCCTCAAAATCCTACTAATTTATTAAATATCTAAACCAATTGATGGCACAGAGCGTTGCTTAAGGGCTTGTCATGTGAAAAAATGTCTAAATAAAATAATTTATATAACATTTGAAGCTAGAAAAAGACCTGCAATAGGTGTAGTTGGCTACAGATAATGCCTGAACATCCCATATCAAACTTGTACTATTATTCATTGATCATCTGATTTGAATGTAAATTACCATGCAGATTAACTTTAATTTTGACTTTGATGTGCTTGCAGGATGAAGATAAATATGCTTTAATGAAGGATGCTATCTTGTGGCAGAGTAATTATATGAAGGAATGTATCCAGGGTTACGGTATAGATCTACATATATTAGGTTTACGCGAGGCATGTAAGGAGTTGAATATACCATTACCAGGTTTATTTACTGACGATAGTTACAGATTGTTTAATAACTTTGCTCTTTCTACCAGTCAGGTAATAAACAGTTTGCAATATTCATTACAGAATTCTTCGCTACCAAGTTGTCAGCAATATGCTTTAGTTCGGATATCGTAATCCAGAATAAGAGGATTTTAAACCAAATTAAATTTTTTGCTATAAATCCCCACTTTAACCACCTTAACGCCAGATCGCCACGATGCAAAATGTGGGCGATATTTTCTGGCTGATACTGCATGACTGAAGGAATGGCCATGGATCTAACGTAAAATATAATAAATTTTCACGGGTCTTATCATTGCTGTGCTGCAGGAATGTCATCGAGAGTAGGTAACGTTTACTGACTTTCCATCATTTTGGGTAGCTACGCCGATCTTACCTTTCATGACAAATCAACAAATTTACACACCACATCTTTAAGTTTCAGTTTACTCGAAGCCTTATAAATATGTCCTGCATTTACCTCTGCCTACCATATATTTCTTTTATATATTTTAATTGCACACAATATTTCTTTTCATAGGTTGGTACCAAGAATATGACGGCCGTCTGTTATGGCGCTGTTGTACCGGAAGGTTATGGCGTGTGCTACAATCCTCGCCCATCTTCTTTCTATGCAGTAGTGACGTCCTTCCGGCGATGCCTAGATACAGATTCCACCATGTTTGCAAACAGTTTAGAAGCAAGTTTATTACAGATGCAGGGTTTGTGTGAACGATGTGATATTACCGAAACGCCAAACCACCAGTTATAGATAAAACCGGGGTTATTTTCAGTAACTTTTAAATTAGTTTCATAGAGAAAGACTATTGAAGTATAATGTAGGCATGGCTCCAACGTTACTACTCCCCCTTAAAGGACGTTTATTAATGACTTTATAAGAATAGTAGAAGTAGGCCTTTTTTAAAGTCAATAGCCTACAACTAGTACAAGAATACAAATTTGGTTCAGTTGCAGCGTGGAACACTAATGCACTGTGAACTGTGGCTTATAGTAGATACAGGGAATGTGAATAGATTAGAAGATTTTTAGTATTAGGTAACCTGTAGGGGTATACATTTTAGGCCTATATCAACGTTCTAAAATCTTTAATATGTTAAATCTTAAGTTATGTTATTGTTATACCACATCGTGTACATATGTAGATGAAGGTTATTAATGTTATTGTTAACGTGTACAATATGTATTTTTATATAGGTAGTATCAAAGTAGAAGAGTAGATCTTGATAGAATTAATTAAATATTGCTGTGTAAAGTATGGAATATCTGATTTATTCAGTAGCAGTAGTCTACTTGCTTGCCAGCAAATTATTACATAGAATTGAAATTTGATTTTGTTCCAACACACTGAATTAATTTTATTGTTATTTTGGAATCTTGTTAATATTAAGTTATAAACGTTTTCGCTTGTTGCGCCTGTTTTTCCTCCTCCGGAATTAAGTCTGATATTCCATTTTTAATAGTGATGTAGTCAGTATATTGTCCAACACCAACCAAAGAATGATGTTTTATAATGTCAATATTATAAAACAGTAAACCATATATCCGAAACATATCACATAGAGAAACGTAGTTATTTGTAGTAGCAGACGATAGAATAGTGCATAGTTTTGATAGTATTTTTGAATGGACAATACATATTGTCTGTTAATATATAACTTTATGATACGTTAATATTCAACTTTATGTCAATGATCAGAATGACCTGTTAATATAAAAACCTTATGTCTGTATACTATTTAGCCCTTGAAATGTCGCAGTGCATCACGAAGAAGTAATTACTAGACTGGTAGCGCATGACCCGTGGTATTTTAATTTAAACTACACTGGTAATGTTGCATTGTTGATATCTGGCTTTACAGATATTTAAAATTGTTTAATTAATGTTACAACAGTCAAAGTGATCAACGGAAAGTGGGCATCACATGAACTGTGAGCTATGTGGAATGCAATCAAATCGACATATCGGTTGAAGGAGCGCGTATGTCCACCTTGCAATTAAACACAACTGGCGTTTCGGCAACTGGGAGCAAGCGAAAGCAACTGAAAAAGGTCGGCTTGGCGCATCTTATAAACTCAAAGCAGCTAGTTGCAGTCAGTTGCACATGGTCCACTTTATGCAACTAGCTGTGACTAGCGGCAACTAGTTTCAGTCCACATTAACGTTCTTGCAACTGGCGTCAACTCATTGGAAATAACATCACGTGATAAGAGACATGTGACTTTATAAATAAACAAATGGAAACGAATGAAAATACCAATTTTTCAAATGTTGATGATGTCGACAATAACATTCTAACAGAATTGTGACAAGACGGACCATGCCTTTGGAGTGCTTCTTCTAAGTTATTCGTCATTTTGTTGATCACGTGATGAATAAATTAACAGCCATGTTAATGTAATCGCTATCAGTTCCGAGTAGACATAAGCACTCCGAATTCAGTTGCTCCCAGTTGTCCCCAGTTGCTGAAAAGATCGACATAAGCACATTAATTGCAACTAAATCCAACTAGTTACTTTGAGTTGCAAAGTCGAGATAAGACACGCATAAGAGAAAGATGCGGAAATAAAATAAAAGCAGTACGTGGGATTATACTATTATTCGTTTTGTGTATATTATTTTTGTTGTTTTCTTGTTATTAATATATGAACTCTTATTATTTATGTTATTTTGTATCCATGCGTGTCAAATACACTTACTGGTAAAAAGATGGTTTCAATACAGAGTTATTGTTGTGATTCAGTGATTGTGATAATATTGTGATAAACACGATGTAAAGGTCGGTATAAAGTGCAATACTTTGAATTGGTTATGATTATGGAAACCGTACACTTATTATATAGTTCACTTATATGATCTGTGTATCCAATATTATTTTTTATATTTATTATTATATGTTTATGTTCCTTACATATAGACAGTTCTCTTACTGAAAGCGTGATGCCCTGGAATTCTCAAGATTATGCTGATTTAAGTTCAATACGTTAAACAGTTGAATAAAGTTTCTGTAGGCATTTATCTTTAATACGTTTTCATTTTTTTAAATACAAAAGTGCAATACGTTTTCATAATACGTTATGAATACGTGTAAGAGGTTCTATTTATTTTATTTATTTAAAAAAAAAGGGTGCAATACCTTCATGTGTTAGATATAATAACCGGAACAATACACTTACATAATGTATGTATCTATTATTATTATTATTTGTTATATGATTATTGGTAATATTATTGTTTACCTATAGACAGTTTGTTCTATAGTATATTATATCGTGATAATTTACATCTATATGTCATATACATGTATATCATTATTAATATTTTAGAGGACAATAACATGTAATACAACAATTAAGTTCTTAGCTATTAAATTACCAAATCAATCCATAGATTTTATGTCAGATTGGCACATTTTAAAAGTAGTTTAATATGGCTAAGATAACATGGCGATGGTGCACAAAAATAGATGATAAATGCACAAATAACAACTTCAGCTACTAGCGTCAGTTCTTAGAGATTTTTCAACATCTTTTACATTCAAAGACCACATTAAAGTGATTGCTACCGTGGCCTTACTGTCGGAACCAAAACTTGCAGTTGTTAACTGAAGATGTAGAAACGGAAATATATTGCCATTTTAAACTTGTAGATGCCATAATGGCACATCCCCTTGTATTTTTGGCGTTATTGATACATTCTTGAAGTATCAAAAGAATTTAAACTGTAACAATCATATATATTTTGTTAGAGTTATAATGAACATGTCAAGGGTACATAGTACAGTACTGTCGGTGTGTGAATATGATGTGGCAAAACAAAATATATTACTAAATATTCTAGAAATATTGTTTTATACGCCACGTTGTCGTTGCCCCTGTCCGCCCAGACATCCGTCCGGCTATTTGTGGACAGTTTTTTTGACGAAACTTGAAATTTAGCGTTATCGCATATCGATAATCTAAATACTAATTGGCTAATTTCATTACGGTTTCATTGGATATTATTATCCATGACTGTTCGAAACATTTTTAACTTGTGGTAACTCTAGAGGTCACAATTTGTATCCGGTTTTAATGAAAACTAAAATGTATTAATAACCCCAAGGTCTCAGATCCATTCGATTTTCGCGTATATCGAACCGTAACGTCCTGGATTATGGCCCCTGGTTGTACGAAAAATCGCGTTCTCGCTAGTGGTCTTTCTAGCGGTCATAATTTTTAACCAATTTAAAAAAAAAAACTTTGAATTTCGTGAAAATCGGACCGAAACTGCCACAGAAAATGGTCGCTCCATGTACGCAAATAATATCAAAGTATGTAATATCAAGGTCGTGTACGCGTTAGAGGTCACAATTTTATCCCATTTTACAACTCGTTCACATATGTCACCGTTACACCCTGATGATGGTTGAGTTCGAATTTCGTAAAAATGGAACCGACACTGCCCGACAAAATTGACCGCCCCTTCTACACAAATAGGGTAAAAGTATGTACTACGAAGGTTGTCCGATTTTTGTCAGATTTTTATTATGGAAATTAAGATATCTCTCTATATCCACAAAGATCTCAGCTCCTTTCGATATTCGTTCATTTCAGACCATTACTTAATGGATTATGGCCTCTGAAAGTACAAAAAATCGTTTGTTTTTTTATCTTGTCCTCTGTCATCTCAAAATGTCGGGCGTATCTTGCATGGCAACTGTTTGTTCATTGTAAAGTGATATGAAACTGATTAGATAATAAGACAATCGGGGGATTTGTTTGTTAGTCGGCTTGTGATCGTTATTTTCAAGAATATTGTTTTGAATTATTGACCACTGGTATATTAAAAGAAGTAAATTAACATAAAACTGTTGATCTATTAAAATTATTTATGATTTGTTTATTCCTATTATCAATGACCACTGCATACAATTTTATGCAGATTCACCAAGCAGTTATGAGCCAAGTCATAGACATCCAACACTTGGTATAAGATATGACCTTATATGGCGACTTTAGTTTTATGGGTCAAAAAATATAAAAACTTAATTATAGAAAATTTAAGTTTTAATGATAACTGGGATAGAAAATAAACCTAAGTATTATATCCCGTTTCTATCATTGATTTTTTTGTTCTGTGATACCAAAAGTGACTACAACCAGCTATTTGGCTCAATTATAACAAATCATACGTCTGAGGAATTTATCTTTCAGATAACGAATACCAAAAAAATCGGCAATTTAAGGGTTTTATGCCTTAGTTTAAGTTCAGCCTGTCAGGTCATATTATTCCATAGAAGTATTCTTAACGCAAATTATTATAGAAATGTCATATTCTAATACACGGTATCAGCATTAAACCTAGGACAGAAAACCATTTCCGATCACCGATGTATTTGATTTGTAAATACTACATGCCAGATAAGATTATCTAATAAAACGTTTACTAACATCAATTTCATATAACTGATGTATACCTAGATTATATAGACTTGGTGAAGGGGGTAATGTTCTGCGCCAACTGAGATAATGAAGATTGTATACGTCTAGCAGTGTGTGCTTTGGGGAATTTTGACCCAGCATCTGCGTTGTCGCTTAGTCTTCGTGGAATTCCGTCTGTCAATTGTTCTTTAACATGTACTCCGATGTGTACCTCTGTTTTGTCTCATCTAAACCATTAGACGCCTTCCTTTGTCACACCCCCCGTCCTGCAGCACGGATCATGGGGAGACCATGCTGAAAAGTTTTTTTTAAAATTTCGGCCTACGCTGGGTTCGAACCCGGTACCTTCTGGTTAGTGAGTCAGTGTCTTCCCCACGGGGCTAAGTGATAACGAAGCTGTAATCTGTTATCATTTTGTTTAACTGTTTGTGGATTGTCTGAAACCTAACACTTTGATCGATGACTAAAGCGGTTGTATAGACAAAGTGGATTATCACCGGTCTGAGTAATATTAAAGGGCTCAACCATCTTGATAACTGTTGTATTAACATGCAACGTATCGACGAAGGAGATACTCTTGTCTTCGCATCTGCTTGAGTATCATCGTCGAAATGATACAAGTTAATAAACCAGTAATTGTTATTCCATAAATAGTTTTTGTTACTGTTCAATTACTAAATGCCACTCACAGAAAAATTGTTGACTTTGAATTTTACATGTATTATTTGAGAGATGTGCAAAGGATTTGGTTAACATAGCAAAGGTGGTTAGAACTCGAATACAAGACGGTTAGAATTCGAATACAAAGCGGTTAGTTCGACATCCCACCTCCTAGTCCCATACACAGAGTAATGAATTCAATCATGTAATACGTGTATCTCCCTTTTTGGTGATCCTATAAATATTGAAGATTGATGTTGCCAAATGAAGACAATGATGGCATGGTATATTAAATAAGCAGTAGAATTTGTGACAAACAGAAGAACTAAAATGATTCTTAGCTCCTGGGCCCGAGTTTTGTAATCCAGAATAAATTCGTCCTAATCCAGTAATTGGCGTCTTTCGACGTGAATCTCCAGAATGTGAGTGCTCTAGTGGCTGGTCGGTGTTTCGAGATATCCCTTTAACAACCACTAAGTGGTGTGGGATTTATCGTCGATTAAGTTCGACACTTCGATAATATGCTGGGATTGATGCAATTAACGAAATAAATACAATTATTGAGTGATACGAGAGTGCTCTTAAATCTGTTAACATACTAGAAATGTTAGAACACGTTATCTTTATTTTCCAGGTTTGCAACTTAGTGTTTCGAAAGTCACGTAGCCAAAAAAAAAATAGAAATTGAAAAATGTATTATCAAAAACATTTCTAAGAGTGAGTGGGAACTTTTCTGAACGGGTAGTATAACCTAAACTATTGGTACTGTTTTAATATATTTTGGGAAATACCCATTTGTCTATTCTTGGGGATAAAAATAATAAAGTTCGGATTGGTGTGTGAAAAAGATAAGCCTCTATTAGACGTTCGTTAGTAGACTTTTACGACCGCTTCCACTTTGGGTGATATCGCAGACAAGATAAGCATCCAGAATAAAATTATCAAAAACTTTTTGATTTTTCGTGTTTAATTGAACATTTTATTTAGCCACGGTGGCGCAGTGGGTAGGGCTCACTAACCAGGAGATCCGGGGTTTTCGAGATTTTCCAGTGTAGTAGTGCAGGATCAGCGTCTAGTTGTTCGGATGGTGCAATAAACCGTGGCCAATTGTATACACTGGCGTACACGTAAATGAACTCTTGACAATTGGAATTTGAAATAAGAGTGGGCCCTCAAATTTCCCTCACACTCTAGAGTGCCGCGCTTCGACCTCTGGGTTGTGGCTGTTGTTTCGAGCCCTGGTGTGAGAGTATGTGACATGGAGATAGGGGCGCCTTCTCAATCTCGTGGGTTACCTCCGGGCACTCCGGTTTCCTCCCACTGCTAAAGACCCCTACGTGCAAGCGAACTATTGAAATATAATTAATCCATGTGTTAGTCCCAAAATGACCTAGTTTGTGTTGATTGGACGTTAAACCATATTTCTCTCTCTCTCTGTTCGTCCCTAGCCCTCTGTCAGCAAACTCTGCTTATATAGCGGATTCAGAGCCCCCCCCCCTCCCCCCCTGCTCAGCTACATAAAAAAAATATAATGCCTTGCATCAATAAAATTACATCACAAAGTGATCCTACATCGGTATAAAAATGGTTTCTCTGTTTGAAAAGCTCAATTTGTATGTATTCCTATGTAATTTAGATACGATGACAGCCGATTTCCGTAACAGAAACCTGGCAAACCTCCTCCTGCAAAAATTCCTGGATCCGCCCCTTACACTATATACCGTGTGCAAGTCTACATTATCCCAGTCGGTGTAGTGATTTAGGACACTAAACCCCATTTCACTTTAGTCCATTTATATTTAAAATCCCAGAACCAAAAACATATACTTAGAACCATTCAAATTAATATCTAAAAAATGGTAACAGAATCATTTTTTTCCTGTCGATAAAACAGTGTTAACAAATTCTATAATAATGATCATCTGGTTTTCATCCACTTTCAACAAATTACAATAATTCCCAAATACATCATAAATATTCTGTCGACAAATGAAGAAAAAATCACCATATGTTTTACAGATAAAAAACAAGTTGATCGTTTGTTTAGATTACTGAATATTAGCAATTATGCAGTCCTAGGTGTTTCTAATTCAATTTATATCGGGGAGTATTAATAAAGGAAGTAGATGCCCTTTGACCCCTTTCTTTGTCTCTGGATAGCAGATGTGGTTACCACTTCTGAACATATTGTAGAAGAATATTAGATATTGTTATTGTAGATGAACATGGAACATTTTACTACATACTTATATTCCCTATTCACATGAAAGGATCGAGCTGGAAATTTACTGTTGACAATATCCTAATCTACATATAGTGTAACATTTCTCATAATTGTTAAATTTCTCGTCTTGTAAACGGTGTGCAATGTATATTATATTCTATCAGTGATCCAAACATACACCATTTGGATGCCAAACGAAATAAGGAAAGAATGTTTATCCTTCTATAAGAAAATGGAGGGGAGTGGCCTAGATTCATGTGGCGAGGATTCGATTTCCAGCTTGTGTGTGGCAAAGGGGAGTCTTCTGTCCTGTCCGAACATTTTAATCCCTAAATAAACTAGTAAACAAGATTGTGTGGAGTGTGTGTTTAAACTCTATCCATCTCTCACACTATCTCCCTGTCTGTCTCTCAGAGGCGTTTTATAGCTGAGGCGCTGGAGGCGCCAGCCTCCTCGCGAAAAAAATCAAAGAAGTTGAAAAAATAAAACGGGAGAAAAATGCTAAAACCGATGAGAAAAATGAAAATGTACCCTAGCTAGGGAGGGCCTTAAAGGCAGACAAAAGGTCCCCACGTCCGACAAAAGGGCCCCCGAGCCCAAGTCAATCCACTACTGAATGAGAGTGCGGTCATTGCAATTGCATGAAAATCATCAATCAAGAAATCACCTTTTCTGAAAACCTACTAATAAGCTATTCAGGAAAGATATGGATAGGCCGCCCAGAGTGATCTGGCTTGGCGGAGCGATCATTTCTTTGCTGTATAGATTTCCGGTGTTACACTTGCTGATGGCACAATAGACCCACAGCACCATATTCCATTAATTATTATTCAATTGAACTCCATATACGTACAAGTGATTTGTTTCGCATTCAGGTTTCAGACGAGTATTGAATTAGACCCCGGCCTCGAAGGGCCTGGAGGATATGTCAGAATGCACCAAAATGATTTCTATTTTGCAAAATTTCTCGACCTCCGCCTCCCGAAAGAGGGCCTCCAAAATCGTATAGCCTCCTCCATGATAAACCTTAAAACGCCCCTGCTGTCTCTGTCTCCCTCTACTCTGCTAAAAGAAAGATAGGCTGGCACTGCCAGGCAGGATACGCCCACATTTTCGAGAGATGGATAGAGAACAAGCAATACCGAAAGTGATTTTTCCTAAATCATTAAGTCCTGTATTTCATACTGTATTGGGAGCAGCCATTTTGTTGGTCAGTTCCAATCTGATATTCATGAAATTCGAAGCCGAAAATGATTATGGTGTGACGGTACACAACCTAGAAATGTGACTTTTCGTCAAAATCGGATATGAATTGTGACCTGTACAGAGTCCACACCCATGATATACAATATTTTTACACTATTCGCGTACAAACGGCGACCATGTCGTCCGGCAATTTTGGTACGATTTTCACGAAATTCGAACTCAACCTTCCTCATCAAAATCGAATTAAAATTGTGACCTATACAGTGTCCACAACCATGATATACCATTTTTTAACAGTATTCGCGTACAAACGGCGGCCTTTTTATCTGTCAATTTTAGTCTAATTTACCAGATATTCGAACTCAACCTTCCTTACGGTGTAACGGTAATATAATCAAACGTTTTTCTTTTAAATCGGATAATAATTGTGACCTCCAGAGGAACCACAAGCTAAAAAAGGGCGATTTTGCGTATAATCAGGGGCCATAATTCAGGAAGTTACGATCCGATATGCGCAAATATCGAAAGGAACCACGATCTTTGGGTTATAGCCATGAATTTCAAGTTTCATCAAAATCGAATTAAAATTGTGACCTCTACAGGGTCCACAACCCTGATATACCATTTTTTAACAGTATTCGCGTGCAAACGGCGGCCATTTTGTATGGCAATTTTGGTCCGATTTTCCCGAAATTCGAACTCAACCTTCCTTAGGGTGTAACGGTGATATAATCAAACGTTTTTTTTAAATCGGATAATAATTGTGACCTCCAGAGGGCACAAGCTAAAAAGGGTGATTTTTCGGACAATCGGGGGCCATAATTCAGGAAATATCGAAAAGAACCAAGATCTTTGGGTTATAAACATGCATGTCAAGTTTCATCAAAATCGGTTCAAAATTGTGACCTTTATAGGGTCCACAAGCTAAAAACGTGATTTTTCGTACAATCAGGGGCCATAATCCATGAAGTTTTGATCCGATACATGCCAATATCGAAAACAGCCGAGATCTTTTGGGGATAAACCTATATTTCAAGTTTCGTCAAAATCAGATAAGAATTGTGACCTGTAGAGAGTCCACAAACAAATTGTGGACGGACGGACGTCCGGACGGACAGGGGCGACGACATAATACGTCCACGTGAAAATGTGGGCGTATAAAAACGCAACGATTAGGATAGAGCTTGTCCTCATTCTATTTCACTTTCCAAACATTGGCCAACATAACTTTACCTGAATTGTTAAATTTTTCTAACAAACCCCCTCTTTAACTGTGCACTATATGTTTATTCCCCTTTTATATAAACTGAATCTAATCATTAAATAAAGTAATCCATACTAAGTGATAAATAAGTTATGATACAAATATACCTTGTGTGATCAAATTTTAAATTATATCACTAGATGATTGGGCCAGCATGCGGGAAACAAACTCAATGTTACGAACTTTGTCTAGCAATATGATGGCTAGAGCACAGTATTTTGTGACCAAGGTGTCTCATCAGGGTGTAAAAAATAAGTTGTGTGTCGTTCTATAATGTGGATCTTGGCGTGTGGGTAGGGCATATAAGGTGATTCTTATGGCAAATAGGTGATGTGTCTCTTTTTGTGGAGTCCTCCTGGGTTTGAACCCTATATCGCTTATCGGTAAAGAACTTTGTTGCTACAAAGGTGCGTCACAGGAAGTCGTCGCTAGACACTTTAATGTCCACCCATCGACAATTATTCGCCTCAGACAATGCTTCCACGCCACAGGAAGAGTTGCTGATCGACCTCGACCTGGAGCGCCAAATGTAACAACCGCTGCTCAAGATCGTCACACCCGACTATAGCATCTGCGCAAACAGGTTCCAATCAGCTACTGCTACTGCCAGTGCAGCAATTGGAACAGGGCAACGTCGGAAGGCGTCTGGCTGTTCTTGGGGTTAGGCTGTCGTCGATCTTACCAAGGTCAAATCCTTTTGCGTCGTCATCGACTTGCCAAACAGCAACGGGTCACAAATCAGGAATATCTGCACAGTACACCATGGTGGAATGTCATCTCATCGGATGAATACCGATTCAACTTCAGTTTTCCTGATGGACGTCATCGTATCTACCGATTTAACTTTTACCCTTGTCTGTGTCACATGTATTAGTGGTCGACAGATTCGGTATTAAACCAGAATAACTGCTACAAAGTTAGGCAACCCGAGCTTTGTGTTGTTAACTTGGTGTGAAAACTGGACAGACTGGTTTTAAGTAATTGTTTTATTAAATCAGCGACATGTCGTGAATATCTCTTTTGGATATCAAATATACTACTTAAAATGACCGCGACTGGTCAATTTATTCCATATCGCATTAATAATAGGCCTGACTTCATTAGCGGGTGGCACTGGGGTGTAATTTTCATGTCTATGTCCGCTCAATTGATAAAACTGGTATTTATAGATTCCTCTTATATATTCAGAAGGAGTTGATCATTAGCTCTCGTCGTTTATAGTCATCAATCAAAGACTGTAGACGACATTAAGATTACCGCGCCATCTAGCGAGGTCAAGGGGCACACTAAATAGAGGCATCAAAATAGAAACATTCTAGAGAAGCAATTGGAATATCCACGAACACAAGAGCAAAAGTTCAGCCCACTTTATCAATAAGATTTATTAAAGAATATTAATTACTTAGGCTCTCTGTAAGTTTAGAATTTAAAAATCAGTTGCAGGAAATAGACTATAGATGTTAGCGCGGACGTCAGAGAGGGCGTATGAATGTGATATTTTGCCGATGATTAAATCATTAACCAAGGTGATGACGAACAGTTTGATGGCGAAGAAAAAGAAATCAATTCGCCCACACGATATTTTATTTCTTCTTGATACTTTGAATAAATGGCTTTGTCAATATATATCAATAGAAATTGCTCCACGTGAAATAAAAATTGCCTGGAATATTTTAAAGAAACTATTTTCTGCAGACTGGAAAATCTGATTTGTTTTATAATAAAAATGGCAAACCCATTCTGGACAGACATCTTTAATCCGGCGAATAAATCATATATAAAAAGTGTCTCGGTGTGGGTAGTAAATGACAATCAGGTGAAATGAAATTTGGTTTTACGTCCTACTGTTCTGCACTCAATGAGCTAATGAAGACGGACATACTCTAGGCAAAGTGCTGTGAGGGAAATTTTCCGGACAGCGGAGCTACGGTCAACTCTTATGTCGACTTTCAGCTGTCAAGGACTCTTGCGTGCACGCCAGCGTGTACACGTGGCCTAATATTTTCATACCATCAGAACTGCTAGAAATTTTCTTTGCAAGTCCCTTCATCCTGCACCACCGTAGAGAGAGAGAGAGAGAAATTGGGTTTAACGTCCACTCAATACATACTAGGTCATTTCGGGACTAACATATGGTTTAATTTTATTTGAATAATTCGCTTGCGCGTAGGGGTCTTTAGCAGTGGGAGGAAACCGGGGTGCCCGGAGGAAACCCACGAGGTTGAGAAGGCGCCCCTATCTCCATGCCACATACGCTCACACCAGGGCTCGAAACCACAGCCGCAAGCCAGAGGTGACCCGCCAGCTAGAGGCCGAAGCGCGGCACTCTAGTCCACTAGGCCATCCAACCCCCAGCACCACCGTAGACATGTATAATTTTAACCTTAACATATAGCCCTGCTATGCCGGCTTTAATGTATGTATTCCCCTGAAAAATTACATGGCTGCGGTATCAGTTCGGCATGAAACAACTAGTAATATAACAGTTGGTCGCAACAATACACTACCTTTACCGTTGATCTTATTTACTGTATAGTGACTGGTGCTGCAAAACTGTTGCCTACTGCTTCGCCGAAAAGCGGTGGGTCATACCGATAAAGTAGTCAAGTGAAAATCACGTGCTTTTGGTAGCCTGCTATTTGAATTAAGCATGGGACAACTGTGGATGTTCATGTAGCACACGGGCAGTTGCCACGCGTACACATAATGAAGATGGGTATAAGCCTACAGTGGGCTATGAGGGAAATTTGACCCGGGCAGCGGCTTTACGGTCTACTCTTCTATGGAATTCCAAAGTTCACAGGGGGAAAACTAGTGATGTCTACATTTATGCTTCTGTTCCATTACTTCCGATTGATTTTACCCCTTGGGCCCTTGTTTCTTCTCCATAAATATTGTATGGAGCAACTGGACAGGTCACTATCTACAGAGGGTAATTTGAAACCCATAAACTGGAAATACTGGTGATGTCCAAAACATGGTCAGTCAAATCAAATGCGGAATGCTATGGGAGTGTGCAGCAGCTTATGTGTTCTCACTAAATGCATCATTCTTCATAGAAACTTGCAATATTCAAAAACAAATCTTCCAAACAGAAGAAATGAGTGTTCAAACTGGAAATTTCCATTTACTCAAAAGTCAGAAAACGTGACACGCCAATGTGTACACGGACCTCCGTTTTTTCGTCTCATTCGAACGACTTGACAGCTGTCCTTGTCAGACCATCCTTGCTGTATCACTAATAAGGAGAAAGCACGCCGGAAAATTTGGTTAAACTTTTCTCGGATAATGCAGTATCGAACATCCGATCTCCGGGTGAGCGAGCCAGTGACTTACCCTCTTAGCCACCGGGGTCCCCGTGTGCACATACCTTAAGAAGGATGTTCATACCCTCTCAAGTGTGACATTGGTTTACCTATTGTCCCATACAAATATCTGTTTCCCAACATCCACCGATGTAATTAACGGTCGAAGTGAATGGCACGGGTTGTGGCATGGACACTCGTGAACCATTCCAGGGGGTGTAACTCCAAATACCCAGCTGGATGTAGACCACCAATATTTATCATCTTAAAATTCTTATTCATTTGCCCAACCTCAACGCTGACAGAAGCATGGCCAAACGGTTGTACGAGATTGAGCATAGACAACAGCCGTCGATTACGAACGGCAAATACACACTTTTCTGTCCGTAATGAATAAACACAAGACGATAATTATTAAGCTGCGAGCATTTCTTTAAAAACAATATTAAACTAAGTTTGGAATCAAGCATGGTAATACTAACCCTTTCAGTAGTTTTGACCATGAATGTTTGGTTTGAGTCAATAGTGGTAGAAATTGGTGACTCAGTGTGTGATACACCGGGTCGCTAAGTCGGGATACCTCAGGTTCGCTCCCGGTGTTGCTCGGTGAGGATTCCCCTTGCCATTAGATGGGACGAAAAACGTGTTTCTTCTAAGCTGTTATGATTTTGCACATTCCTCATTAACGCTTCGGTTTCAAATCCTGGGACTGTGGGGGCCACTGATTTTTTTTGTAAAGTTTAGGGTGAACAACAGATTATCCCCTCTATCCCAACAACTGCAATAGGATGGATCTGCAAGCTACACAATCAGACTATCTATCTCCGTATTTAAAAAAGATGAAATTATGAAATAATTACTTGTAGATGTGATGCGTTGCTATTGCTTTGCATTTTAAAATCTCTATATAGAACAAGCTACCCGATACTCTATAATAAAGTGACCAGAGGTGAGGCAGCTGCAGGCTGATTATGCTACAATCATGCATTAGTTGACTTACTTTAAATTCGATTTCTGGGTGAAAGCATACTCCACGCAGCGTTTCGTTTGATTAGAGGTAATCCACTACACACTGCTATTATGAGTGGATATTGTTGTTTTAAATTTTGATTGGTCAGTAGTCCGCCTACCAACCAATCACTAGCTTCCCTACAAAAGCTTTACATTTAAAACGAGTGCCAATATTGGACCAAATATGTTTACATAACGTTACGTCATGGTTCACGATTTTATTATGCCTAATTACCCGTGCATAGCAGAATACTGCAGTAAAACTAATTGCGTGACAAACGAGGCTATCAAGTCGAATGAAATGTAAACAATACTGTTTGGAAATGAACATACTTTCACCGTTTTAATACCTTAAATCACTGTCCAAAGTTTTAGGGAAGACCCAGATTAAACGAAGGACTGCCATGTTGCTGTACTTAAGTGATAGCTTTCATTGAACGGAAAGAATAGACACACTCCCGCATAAGTCCAAGAAACAGACGCTATTCCAGCAATGGCCAGAGAGGGATTTCTCGGGCCATTGCTTCAGGAATATGGGGTGAAAGGTGCTTAGTTCAAGACGGGTCACATATCGATCATTAAATGTTAATGCAGACTGGGTGGGGTGGTGTCAAATATCCCACATTTACCACATTTGAAACGTGGGTCATATAGGCACAGTACTTTTTTAATAATTTCACTTTCGATATGGACACGTTTTTTCTGGGCCGACCGATATACGAGTTCGATTACGATGGGCGTCATGTATATTCTTTTTTTTAAATCTCGGTATCTATCAATATGGGTAATATGACATTATGTCGTAGTATATGAGTTGAATCCTTTTTTAGTGGGGGGGGGGGGGGTCTACAGGTGTGGATGTTAGCAATATTAGATTAATTAATCGTTAAATCTGACCAGATGTTGATATTTTCCATGTTGATATTTAGATGTCAACTAACTATACTTAAAACAATTTGACTGACTACTAACGGCCCCCGGTAATGTTAAAGTGGTTTAACTTTCACCTGTCTGAACATGTGAATAAGGTATTAATTAGATTCCGGTGATAAACATTCCTTTAATCAATATGTCATTATACACTTGATTACATGTAACGGGATTATCAGACAATTGAACAATTGTACCTATCTAGTTAATCTGATCGAACCAAACTTACTATCGTTATCATTAAAGGGACATTCCAGAGATACAGAAAGTATATACGAATATAGATGAAGGAGTTCACTCAAGAAAATATCAAAATGTTCAAAGATTTAAAAAAAAATGGCGTATCCTCACAACAAGTAATTCAAATGAAAATGTAAACTTTTTGTAAAAGAGAGTAAACGTGCTAATGAAGAAGATTAAAATCGTGATATCAAGACTTTAATGGGGCTCCGTTAACCCGGTCTCGCATATCAACACTTAATATCGAGTATAGGGTGTTACGAAGATTCCCAAAAATGTATCTCGTAAACAATGTCTTAAAAATTACAAGCATTGTGTGCAAATTTGAAAAATGTATCTCGGTGACATAGCTCTTTAAGCGGAGTTGTGAGTACTCAAGCCAATCAAGACGATTAAAGTAGCCTGCATGTGTTTTGACCAGTAATCGACCATGTCCAAGGTATTAGCACACCTTAGTTTAATCTGCCGTTGTATGTTGTAGGGATCACCATGGTAATATGTGTTGTTGTTTAGTTATTACTACCAGTGGTGGAGAATATAGTAAATATTTAATAAGTCGAGATCTATACATGTTCGGGGCAGGTTGTTTATTTCCGTGGTATATTAATTATATATTGGATACTATCGTCTTGTGTGGAAGCGGACTCTAACAAGTAAACAAAGACCGTTTGAATATCTCTTCCTAGTATAGTGTATATTTAAACATATCAGTGACAGTAATATTCAATAATGAGGATTATATGGCCGAAAGGTGGGTAGATCATATTTTATATTTGTAGTCCAGCGAATAAAAGACGCTTCTTGAAAAGAGCCAATGAGAATAAAAAAATACGATAAATGAATTTTAAACAATTGCTCCTATCTAGTTCAATTCATCATTTATACCATTGTGAACATTAAAATACTATCAGTTTAGGTAAACGACCCCCCCCCCCCAAGATAATATTATTTACACGACACGTATCTCTTCAGTTTCTTCTGGATTTGGGGGGACTTCCGTGTAAACTAATAATAGGAATACTCTGCCTCTTACACAACACGTATCTAATCAATATGTTCTGGATTTGGACGATTTTCGTCAGTTGCAAACACATTTCTATGTCACTAAAGTAACCGCCTGAGTTGATCTATACATATTTCCAACATTAATGACCAAATAACAGGAATAATCTGCCTTTTACACAGCAAGTACCTCATGAGTGCCTTCTGTGGTGGCTTACTGGGTAAGGCACGGACTTGCTAAGAAGATATCTTGGGTTCACTCCCGGTGTTGGTCGAAAAAGTTCAGGGACCGTGCAAGTCGTTCAGGTTATATAGGCACACACGAGATCTTGTGAACACGTTGGTCGGCACGTAAAGAAGTACTGACAATTGGAATTCAAAATAAGAACAGTCTGTAGCGCCGATGTCCAGGCAAATAATAAGACGGTAGATCCCATTTTCTATCCAGAAATTGAATTACCACCTTCTAGTTCAACTCTAATCCGTATCTTCTGCTCTTTTTGGATATTTATGATTTTCGTTAGTTGCAAACAAATCTCTTATGTCCAACCACCTAACACTGTTTCAAATTAAAAATGATATTGCCATATCAGATTTCGAAATTAAATAGTTATTCTTCAATCACATTGTCTTTCTTTTTTTTCTATTACAGGTCGGATCTCAAGAAATATACTATTGGTGTTGACAGCGTTAGTAACGATTTCAATCATTAATCAATCGCATTATCACGAAGAAAAAAGATCGACACCGATTTCAATCATTAATCAATCGCATTATCATGAAGAAAAAAGATCGACACCGATACAAACAAGTGCTGGAGAGAAGTATTATATATGTCCGATACTGACGGGTGGTATAGGAAATCAAATGTTTCTGTATGCATCAGCTTACGGTATCGCCAGATCCACAAACAGAATAATGTTAATAGAAAGCAATGCCTTGAATAATGTGTTCCATCTTGATCACGTACAATCAAGTCGAACTCGCTGTCATTCTGTACCTAAGAAGGATTCTATATATGACTGTGCTTATGATGAAGATATGTTAAATATACCTGTCAATATAAACTATCAAATAGGCCAATACTTACAATCATACAAGTATTTCTATAAGTATGAGCAGGATATTAAACGTATGTTCAGATTTAGACAATCTTTAAAAGACTCTGCTAATCAGTTTTTAGCGGAAGTGACCCGGAATTACACAGCCAAATCGACCACGACAAACACGACGATTACGTTTATAGGTGTTCATGTCCGCCGTGGGGATATGTTAGATGATCATTATAAAAAGTATGGGTATGTGTTACCGGGTCCAGACTACGTACATAAAGCAATGGATTTTATGAGACGAAAGTTCCAGCAAACCGTTTTTATATTAACATCAAACGACATGCCATGGGCACAATCAAACTTCCATGGGAACGATATATTTTATAGTTCAAATACGGATCCTAAGTTAGACTTGGTTTTACTAGCCTCGTGTAATCACAGCATCACAACTGTCGGGACATTTGGATGGTGGTCGGCATTTTTAGCAGGGGGAACAACTCTATATTATAAATATCCAGCGCGAGAAGGTTCGCCTTTACGGAAACAGTTCAGTTCTGATTACTCTGATTTCTTTTATCCAGGTTGGATTGGCATGGACTGATGACAAGAACGAAAACTGATTGGGTTGGCGACGGGGGACGTTCCTTATACTCGGATTTTTAAAATCTGGCAAAAATTGGAACTATAGAATTGTTACCACAAGTTCAGTATTATACACACACTATTGTAAAGCAGCGTAGTGTGACAGTATTTCGTTCTTGGAGTCGGTTCTTTGATGACAACACTTGAACATACATCTAATAACACTTTTATTCTGCTTCTTACAATATTAGGTACAAACATCATAATGTAAACGACCGTAGAACTAACTTATATGAAGGTAGTCGAATGTCTTAGCTTGGTTTAGCACGAGTGTGCTAACTCCAGAAGCTCTCGTCTCGTCTCGCCTCGTGCCAAGGCGCCCATGGCCTTCGCTCAGTCCTGGCTGGACCTAACTCCTAGCCCTGACTGGGCCTCACTCCCCATTCGTTTCTGTTGGTGGGTTTATAAATCCCGTCAAGTCAAAGGAGCTCATTAGGCACCTGTCTTATGTATCATATCAGGTTTATCATTCACTAAAGTTAGCTTATCAAAGACAGTTAAAAAGGTTACGTACGTGTAAGGAATTATACCAAGAACACCAGGGGTGTCGATATCACCTGTCAAGATGACATGCCGCATCTCTAGCATCTGGCATTCTGTAACATATATTGCTAATTGATTTTATGAAGCTATTTAATAATATATCATCAATTGTGTAACACTAGCATAACTGACATTTGATAGAAATCGCCGACTAATATGCCTTTTAGATATGCAATTTTCACCGTATTGAGGTTTTGAAGGGTTTGACTTATTTGTTTTATAATAGCAACGTTATTTTTCATTTAATGAATGACATACTCTTTTTAGTAGATTACATGTCTATGTCTGTGTTCTGTCTCAGGGTAATTTTAAGTGTCACTGCATCATTTTAGCGCATTAGGAATTACTTGCAAACTGAAATATTGCGAAAGATGAATCTATAATAGGAATATCGATAAAAATTAGTTCAATTTCGTTCAGTATTTACAAGGGTATGTAGAATTGACATTTCATCGACCAATGCTGCTCCGCCATTTTGTTGTGAACGAACAGAGTGATAGGTCTATTTTAAATCCGATTGAATTCAAGCCGGGAGGTTCTCTAGCGTTGGTAATTTTACTTTGTTTTCTTAATTACATGTGACATCATCAATCGGGGTACATACATTGCTGTTGATTAAGCCGTGGGAAATTTGCTATTTTAAAGAAATATGCAAGGCGCATCGTTACTTTAATGCTGCATTAATTTTATCAAGTTATTCCCTTGAGGAGGAATTATATCTAGTCACGAATCGAGTTTCTACTGAGTTATTTCCCCTGTCTCTATATTTACATGTATTTAAATATTTTGTTACACTTGTATATTGTGATTGGATTTTTATCTTGACGAGCATCGGACGTTTGTTTGTTAATTGCAGTTTTGGCACAGAACCCTTATCTTATTATTTGATACTTCCATTCAAATATGTTGTTAGATTTGTTATTGTTGTTATTTATTAATGTTTTTGATATTATGTAATAAAAACTATAACATTTTTTATCTATTTTTTTTAATTATTTCAACCCCACTTGTATTTGTCTGTATATGTATACATGTATGACCCTGTCGCTCATTACCCTCCCCCCCCCCGCCCCTTCCGTCCGTCCAGACATTTTAGAGATAACTTTAGCAATGAAATCGCTTTAAAAAAAATATAATAATTACAGGAGGACGGAATCTATTGCCAGGTTTGCCTGAAATGTATTCATTGTTAAGATATGTAAGACAATTAAAGTTATCTAATTTCAATAATTTTCGTTAAATATCCCGGTCATGGGTTCAGATGCGTTAAACAAAGTACGTTAACGAATTTCAATTATTTTCTTACAATACCCCTGGAGTTATTCTCATTGATCACTTTATAAGCTTGTGTTCCGATGAAGGACACAAAGGAGCTGATCGAATTTTAATAGTTTTCATTAAAATCGTTTAGAGTTATTGCCTTAGCTAATTTTGTGTAAATCTTATGGTTCAATCAGCATCTATTCATATCAATGACATATTATTATACTTTCAACGGACTCGTTTATTGTTTATTTCTTGCAATGTCCATCACATCACGATATCTGGCTTATGACGATCTTAACGCACTCTGGGACCATTTTCCGTCGCCGTTGCAGTTGTTTGAAACACAAACTGAATGTAAACTAAGAACCAAAGAACTAAACGTAGCTAAGTGTGGTTGTCTTAGTGGTTGTCTTTTAATGTCTGTGCTAAAAATTACAGGGTATGTCATCCAGTCAAGTGTCGTGGGTTACATCCCATTCTAGTACACAGGGCTGGGGTAATGGTAATGGGTAATGGTAATGGAATGTAATCATTACATTTTTCAAGTAATGGCCATGTAATGAGTAATGGAAGATTTTAAAAGTAATGAGTAATGGAAATGTAATTAATTACATTCCAAAAATCATGTAATGGTCAATTACATATCAATTACTTTTCAATTACATTTTATTTCATGGCACATAAAAATATTTCCATATGACAAACATGAAATTTTATAGCACCAAAGAAGAAAATTAAGTGTACCTGACACAAATCGAATTTATTATAATTTTCTTTAAAAAAAGATTTAAATCAGTTTTAACAAATTATAATAAGAAGGCATTCAACATTTTCTTTTATTACTTTTTATGTAGGACATGTAACCTAACAAGTGAGTCTTTGAAAAGAAGTATACTTTAATTAAAGATTAGTGTTAATTTACAGTCAATCATTCAGTCAATCAATCAATCAGTTAAGATTAAAAGACAATAGTCTTACTACACTTTAATCTTAATCTCAAGGTAACAAATAACAAACTAAACAATGGCTTTCAAGTATCTCATCATTGCTAAATAATTTACCAGGTATACAATATATTATAGACAAACTCTTTGGGTTGATTAAAAATCTTATATAATTACTTAAAGGACCTAAATCGCTAATTTTCTTGACCCAGAAATTGACACAAATGGGTCGCAACGCATATAATAGTGCAATATGAATGTATATAAACTGATCAACATTTAATCCTTTCTGTTTTTGTTTTTTTTTTTTTTTTTTTTTTTTTTTTATAAACAATATTTTATTCAGGATGTCTGAATGGGATTGGGGAACAGGCTTAGCCTATGTAAAACCCCTCTGTTTTTGTTGTAATTTCTAATGAGTTATGTTCGACGAAGTACAGCAGTTTTTGTAACCACTAACCGTCATTTGAATATTTGCCCGGATGTTATGATTTATAGAAATAACAATTCATACACAAATATTGATTTAAGTGAAAAAAGGATTATTTTAAGTTTGGTTTTGTAGGCTCTTCATGGCAGAAAACAATGTTGTCTTTTTACTTTCTACAATGTATGTGAAAAGTCATAAAGTAATGGGTAATGGTAATTAATTACTTTCAATGTAATGGGTAATGGTAATTAATTACATTGCTAAAAATGAGAAAGTAATTGTAATGATTACATTTAAAAAGTAATGGTAATGGTAATGTAATTAATTACATTGGTAATGTAATGGCCCCAGCCCTGCTAGTACACATGCCTGATCTCGCCCTGTATTCACGCTCTTCCCACAGCTAAGACCATTATAAGTAAGCGACTGATTGCAATGAAGAAATCCATGGAGTGTGGGAGCTGTGGTGACGCAGTGATTACGACGTTGGCTCGCTTACCTGGTGGTTGCGAATTTGATCTCAAAGAAAGATCATAGGGCTATTCCTGCGAAGTTAATCCTTATCAGGATCCGGTAAGGGACAATGAGACGAAATATTGAGGTCCCTTGTGCACATTGGTGTGCACGTAAATGATTCATTGGCAGTTGGAATACGATAGAAGAGTAGGCCGTAGTGCTGCATTCTGTGCATAATTTCTCCAATAGCACATTGTATGGCGTATGCCCGTCTTCATTAGCCCAATCGGGGAAGTAAAAGCGGTACATTAAACCCAATTTTATTTTATGGAGAGAAAACATGTATGATTCTTACAATACCAAACATGGCTAAACAACATTTAAGCCTCACTGATCAGTTAACTCGAAATCAGATGAACAAAATGATTAATTCTTCGCTCATCTCTGCATCATTGCTTCAACCAATTTGTTAACTTATCCGCACGCTAAACCTCCACAAAACACAAATAAATACATGTAATATTTTATTCTAGGTCTGGGTACATCTGAGAAAACAAATGCCCATTTATTGGCGTCTTGGCACTTTTGAAATATGCTACTCAACAGACCTAAGTATTTCTAAAACAGAAAGTCTTTTCATTAATATAATATAAGTAAAAGTGCAGCTACATTATAAACCAGTACTCGCCTAATATAAAATACCATCTTTAAAACCAAAGAATCAAATAGATACGCGACGGATTTATTTTTACTTGAAAGCATGCAATATTGCGGTTTCAATGATTATAGTTCGTTCCGATAAAGACCGTAACTGCATGTCGAATCTCTCTGCCAATTAATATTTGAAAAGCGAATTCTCTTGAGATTTAATTCAGCAATCAGATAATTCATACGGTATATTATGAAAGTCAATCAAGTGCTAAAAGGCAAAAACAGAATCGTGTGAACAGGAAACTTGATTCTTATGTAAACTGTGTTTATGTGTTGGTTTGTCTGTATGGATTATAACTGCAAATGCCTTAATCCAACACGACCCTCAAATACTATCACAAAGGCAATAACAAATTAGTATGACTGGACTATTTTGTTATCAAAAATCTATACACTATAAAAACCATCCTTTCCCTATAATGCAAGTTGGATGTTATTCGAGGTGGGTGTTATAATCAATTTGGGATACATAAATTAAAGGTGTCAGTTGCCCAAAACAATAACCACCGAATATGCTTGATCAAATTGTTTAACAAAACAGTTCCGAAACATACACCGCGAAAAGGAAAGTATATAGTTAAAGAATATGATCTCTATCATTGAAAAGCTGATTAATTTGTAAGAAGAAGGGAGTTTTTAAATCAAACTAACAATTTCATTACCTTTTGAGATCCAAGTAATTTTAATCTGATTAAAATTTATAACAATTAATTGTCAAATCAAAAGAACAAACAAACAAAATACATCTATGTTATATGTATATGATAATCGATAAACGTGTACATACTATTTCGAAACACAATGGGTGAATATTCATAATGGAATGGCTAACAAACGTTTTGCGTAATTCTGTACCGTGATTATTAGACTTTTGTGTTTCGCATGAGACAAAGTATGCAGATTTTTCGCGAATACGGTATATACATACTTTTCGTGAATACCGTGTACCACGTGGCCATAAGAGTAGACTTCGTTTGAAATACAGTTAATGAAATGGTTCGACAGGGTTGTACGTCTTTCATTCAAATGACCTGAAGTAGTTTTAATTAATGGACAGCCGCTACACAGTTCTAGTATTATGTACAACAAATTACAATTTTGTTTCACTGTAGGCAGTGGATATTTTACCGAATTCGGCACTTTACTCTGATTCGCTATTTTGCCGTACCTTCCGTTTGACATGCGCAGTTCTCTGTTTCCTGGACTTGGCCGTTTTCGCTAAGGTAATGATGCCGGCTATTTTTCCGTCTGACATTTACCCATAACACAAACCCTAACCCTAACCCAAAATCTATACCACACCAAGCCCTCACCCTAACCCAACAGTTCTATCTGTCCTGTGACTAACAATGCTTCTTTCTCCTTTTATTATAAAGAGACGAAAATAGCCTACTTGAATTTCTATGGTAGAATTTGATAGAATTATTTTTAAAAAAAAATAAGATAATAAATGTAAATTGTAGAAAAAACATTTAGAATTTTACTCTATTTTGGTCGAGGGCGCATTTCCGCAGATTTTGGTTTTTAATTTAAGTACTAAGACTGTCAGTGGTGTTTGTGTTTTTCCGGTAAAATCGTGCTTTGCGCCAAACTTGATATACAGAGTAATCAAAATGGTGGAATATATCAAGAATCGCACAACTGCGCATGTCGAACGGAAGTGACGGAAGTGGGTATTAAACCAATCAGAAACGATGTACGGTAAAACTGCGAAAGTAGATACTTTGCCGAATTCGGTAAAATATTCACTACGTTCACGGCATGGATTTTATCTTATACCATTCTTCATAAACGTGCTACCCCCCCTTCGCCTGTCCAACCTCGTCCGTTTTCTCTCGAGCCTTCGGTTTCCTATCGCTGATATAAAGAAGTGAATAATTGAAATAAAATTGTATCATAAGTCAGTCCCGAAATATTCACAGAAAAGTCGTTTACAGGCCTATAGAGCACTGGTGATTTGTTGTCGTATGTATGGATACTATTGTTTTTTATATTAAACAAAATTTAATAAACACTAAGATAATACCCTAAACCAATGGTAAGTTTCAGAACGTAAAAAAGGCATAAGCTACCAAGTAGATGAGAGTAATCCCGTGTAAATCATTCGTCTGTCTGCATGGTTCGTAAAATTCTAATCTGAGCTCTGCGAAATTTTACGTTTCCAAGATCATCCAACCAAAAGTTGTCCGTGCCAGATCCGTCCATGGTTCCAGTCAAGAAACTTCTGGAACAGTTTTCATTATCAGCAAACCACCATCCGCCGCCATATTGACTGGCACAGTGGTTATTAGTAGTGTAGTCTTGATCATATGTAGAAAAGGGAACGTACTCCAGATTGAAATCAACTCCTGTCATCGAATTGCCGCATAGATTAGCATCGGGGCCGTAATATCCACCCATTCTAAAGAAATACCCCTCTTCTTTACTGGCCATAGTAAAATAACTATAGTAGACCTGGCAAAACGAATGGTCGCCCATGATTATAAATATATTGAGGGTGAACTGACTCCACGGAAAGGATAACATTGATAACAAATGATGGAAACCAATCCATGAGTTCCTGGGGACGTTTCCGAACCCATTTTCATACTCGATCAAGGTTCGGTTGAAATTTTCCAGTTGACAGCGTCTAGACCTGTAAAGAATCGTTGCCCAGCCACCTGAACAAAGAATTTCAAATGGTTCCGTAGCACTTGGGGGCTGAATGCTAACCAACGCTTCCTGTTGAACTCCATGTTCTGCCGCGTCTACACAATCTGAAAATATAATAATCCCTTATAATCGAGTTTCTTTAAACTTACAGTTGGGATTTATACCTTAATATATAGCTTCCTGTGACCAGAATGTACCTTAAACTGCTGACATGCACATTTTTAGTTTTATAAAGGAAAATACTTCCCCGACAGTAATTTACTTAATTTAGTCTCCTGCCCGACCTCGTGAGTTTTCTCCGAGTCATGTGGTGTCAATCAACTGCTAACCAACCCCGGCCGGCAAGCGATTTATGAATGTTAGTCCCGAAATAGTCTTGTATGTGTTGAGTGAACGTTAAATCCCATGTCCCCTTCACCACTACTGTTGCAGTTAATATAGATACTCAAGCGACAAGCTTTATCATTGTATAAAGTAATCAACTATACCTGAAAAGATATGCTCACATTTGTTACCATAGTAACCCAATGGACAGTCGCATCCACTCTCGTTACAATCCATATCCTGGAAATCAAAATAATTATGAATTCTATGAAAATGAATGATAAAATGAATGAAATAGGGTTTAACGTCCTACCTCGCTGTACCAACCAAACACCTATGAAGACTGGTGTAACATTATGATAATATTCCGAAATCCGAAATCTCATTTGAAAATCTAACAAACCTTTTTATAACAGGTACAATTGACTGTTTCCCTATCGGTTATGCAGTCATTACCATCCATATAGCTAGTACACGACGGCTCGGACGAACAGTACATCAGTCGTTTACAATCTACGTTATCTGAACAATCTATCATACAATCTGTGTCATCCCGAGTAGATCCCTCCTGCATACCATCAGTTGAAAAACAGGTGTCATATATAACGTTCGTTTTAGAGAATTGGGAAACCTTGGAAGCTTCTGATAAACTCCGTAGGACAAACATGAAAACAAGCAACGGAGCCATGACTTGCTACTTCGGGTGTTTGCCAAATAGTACAATACTGCACCCGTTTACACCATCAGTCAATCGGCCTCACTGTGTATTTTTATCTACTTTTTTTAAGCACACAGCAATGATATCATCAATCGAAGGATTGTGATGATCAAAAGATCTTAAAGTTCTATTTTATTGATGCATAGCTATGTTTTAGTTAGCCAATTAAAATAAGAATTCAACAACATGTAATTGATTATACATGCGTTCGGTAATATCCCCGAGTGGTTACGTTCTGAACAGAAGGTTTTTGTATATTTTTTTTAAATTTCTTATGACGTGTTGATTTTAAAAATCAATGTAGTAAAACTCGAAACAAAAATTGAAAATAATTAAAGGAACAACATGACAACACAACTACCTGTTATAATCGCAAAAACAAAATATTCGATTCAATGTAAATGTTTTCACAGAGCGGCCTATCTATTGTTTATAAAGGTGTTAGAAGTTATAAATTCCTGTCCATACGAATCAGTTTATTTCATCCCTACAATTAACTGTGGGTCGTCATGGGCGTCGTGATTACAAAGGGGGTCATTCTGTCCTTCCTATAACTCTAAATAATAAAAGTGGTAATGCGCCTAATTTTAAAGTTTTCCGACCCCAGACTTCAATTTAAAATATATTAAGGATACATTATGGGAGATAAGATAAAGAGTTATCAGTTCTCTCTATAATAGTTAAAAACTAGATAGTGTAAAGGTAATTTGCTGCAAATTTCAGTCAAATTGATCCAGTATGAGCCGAGAACGAAGTGGGTAAAATTCCTCGGTCGTCATTACTAAAATCATTAATATAAACAGCATAGTCTCGATTATCCAGTTTTTAATTTAATTATCAGCATATAGGAATCTAATCCAGTCAACATCGAAGGCTAGCCCTAGACATAGAGAGTTTATGATGATCTGGATATGTTAATTAATGTCTAATTGATAACTTAGATAACATTTCAGGCCTAAACATGTAAAGAAAGACTTGTAATAGGCCAATTTAGCTCTTGCATAATGCATGTTTAATCGTCAACATATATTTACATTTGTTGTTTATTGATTTTATAATGCTATAATAACCGTGAATATAGACTAACCAATAACGTGTTTTGTGGGGGTTTGGGGGTCTAACACTATTTATTCAATATTACTATTTACATAATTTAAATATACAACATCACATGTTTAGGTGGTGGGGGATAGATGAATACCACTATTTATTCAATAACTATTTACATAATATAAAGAAACAACATATATTTATACTGCAATAACCTCAGGTATAAAGAAACCAATCACTTATTTTGTGGGTCTCGGGGTATAACATTATTTATTCAATAACTAATCACATAATACTGTTTATTAATTTCATACAACGATGGGATTAAAAATGGCTAGAACTTAAACGATACGAATTCATCTGCCGAACGAATTAATATCAATGCATTGTTTAAAATTATCATAATTACGAAAACAATAAACCAGGGCTTATATAAATTCAGCTCGCGTAGGAGTTATTTGCTCTCCCACTCAAAAAAATATATTGTGAATAAAGAAGGGGTAAGTAAACCCAGCAGGAATATGATAACTGAATTGTGATGCATATTTCTGTGTTTGTTGAATAATGCATATGTTTCTTCCACGTATAGCAGTTTTATTATGCCCCCGATGAATATTTGGTAGTTATATAAAGGTCAGTTCTTATCTTGCTCTAATAAAACGGTTTCAGTATAATAAGATCTGTTTGCTCTTCTCCATAATGTGGTCATAACATGGTAGCAGATCAAATCACCTTTCCTGCCTCCCTCCTACAAAGTAATGGCTAGGAGTCGTTTAACCATTTATATTTAAATGTATATTATTAATCATCAGAAAGTCTGGTTTTAAATTATAATGGCGGTCGAGATGTATATTATACGTTAATCATTAGAACGTCTGGTGTAAAATTATAATGGCGGTAAATATATTACATGTTTATTATGGCCAAATCATTGGATCGACTGATTTGGTAACCTCAGTTCAGGCAATCATTATAATGTCTGATACGGATAAACCGTCTAGGGTTTTAATTGTTGAATTAATCATGGTTAATACTATGGGATGAAATATGTTCACCAATCCTTAATCATTCTAATACTGGCCTCAAAGACTGGTAGGCGATAGATTGTGGCGGTGTGCAGATACATGTAGTCCTAATTGCGGGGATTGATTGCTCTATGAGAGAGAGAGAGAGAAATGAGGTTTAACGTCCACTCAACACGAACTAGGTCATTTCGGGACTAACATAATATGGTTTAATTTTATTTCAGTAGTTCGCTTGCGCGTTGGGGTCTTTAGCAGTGGATGGAAACCGGAGTGCCCGGAGGAAAGCCACGAGGTTGAGAAGGCGCTCTTATTTCCATGCCACATACGTTCACATCAGGGCTCGAAACCACAGTCGCAAGCCAGAGGTGACCGGCCAGCTAGAGGTCGAAGCGCGGCACTCTAGACCACTAGGATATCCCAACCCCCGATTGTTCTATAATGTGGGTTTTTATGAAATAATGTACTCTTTATATACGATAATCAGACTTGCAGACAGTGTGATTACAAGGTATACAATGTATTTAGGTATTATTTTTTCTACATAAACTCGAATACTTATCTGCGATATTCTTGATTAATGAAAGTCGTCGATTGCACAGTATGACAACATCAGCGCGTGTTAACAATCAAGTACAACCGATATAAAAATGAGTCGCGTGTCAATTTGTTAATTATCTTTCTCGGTCTTTATCTGAATTTGATAAATTAACAAGAAACCACAGCAAATAATAGAAATAGAAAACTATAAAAAAAATATCAGAGAAATAAACACTTACTGATTCAATATGGTAAGTAATGACATTAGTTCTGTGAAAGATAATTATTTACAAAATTCTTTTTTAAAAAATAGAGGGGCATATAAAGGGATACAATGCCATAAGTTTAACTACATTCAGACATTTTGAAATCTTTAAGCAACTGCAAAATTTGGAAATGCGCAGTTTATTGGGAATATGTTTATTTTAAGTAGGAGGGTCTGCATTGGACGTCATTAATTTTATTTATCTTTTAGATGAATTCCAAGATGTTGGGTTGGATCAAAAAACGATGTCGAAGACGATCAGATCCGGCTGGTGGCAGGGAGAAATATGATGGGGAGTTAAGTCAAGTGAAACCTAGAGTATCTGATTGTCCAGTTTATTTTACAATAGATGTTACCTATCCTAGTAGTAACAACTATGGCAGCAATATTGATGATCACGTCACCGAAACTTGCGCATCATATGATACAATTAGAGAAATAACAAGTCTGACAAAAAGAATGGAGGACGAATTCGGTTGCAAAGAAAACATTTGTCCTCTCTGTAGATGTAAAATTGAACAGTTCTGTGCTTGTGTTGACTTCGTGTCGTATGACACAGCTACGGCAATCCATGAACCACCAATTTACGAACTCGCCCAAAATCCCTTCTGTCAAAACGAACGAAGAAGTTCTCTTGGTTATAAAGGAGCAAATCGACCATTGCCAAATCTCCCTTGGGAATCGCCGGTAAAACCCAACACAATGTCCGAAGATGATAGTAGTGGGTTCTACGAAAGTATTGGTTCGGAATCTGATGGTATCAGTGATAATCAAGACTACTGTTATAACAATAATGTTCATGAAAATGGTTTCCTAACTGTAAATGATGAAGAAAATGATTACGAGGAAATTGACATGCAACATTCAATAACACAACGTCGACACAGTTTGAGTTCATTTCCTGTGTTCAAATCAAGAACTTTATTTCAAAATACAGTCAAAGGGAAGGAACCTTGTTTGTCAACTATAATCCGAAGAGGAATTTCTATGAAACGACAGAAAAAGAAAAATCGGTTATCAGCATTAACATTAAGAGGATTATCTTCAAATTTATTTCAAAATTAATATACAAATGTCCGATGAGTGCTAAATTATTTTGTATTTAATGCGAATAGTTTTATTGTTTATTTATTAACTTTTTTATTTATTTACAAATGAATAAAGAAACCTAAAACCTTAATAGTTGCTGGATTTTTTAACAATGGCAAAAAAGTTGCCCATACCAACCAGTCCACCATTAAAGTATAACTTATTCGTGGCAGCGTCCTTGCATGTCTAGAAAATTAGAACCAAACAAATAGATTCAAATTCCTATTCATATGAAGTTTAGATTGGTAGTTTAGCTACATTTAGTATCTTATGCCTGTTACTGGTCGCAAGCACTTGGTTGTTCCATAGTGAATTTTGAACGGATCACTAACAGGTATCGAATGTTTAAACCCCATTTTGAAGCCATACCTTGGTTAGCTATGCGAAACATCAGTTTACGCACCCAAACATTTCGAAATGAATACTCTGTCGAAAAGGAAACAGCAATACCCAATATGAAATATTTGATATTTTATCCGACACAGATATCCATTTGTTTAGGGTGGGGTGTAGATGTAGTTTTCTAGATTCGCCATTTAGCCAAGTTGGGTTTGCTTCCAGTCTAGAGATAATTTGAGCACAGAAATGACTCCTGTCCAAGACCTAGCAGATGTAAATGATCGCCATTAAGGATATAAGCAAAATCTCAACTCAGAGCAAATTTTAAACATAAAACCTTTAAACATTTTATATAATTTATTATCAAAATAGTATTACATTCGTCATGCAAATGTAATGATTTCTCCTCACAAAATACATGATACATATATTATACAATAAATACTTTTTTACATTGTGGAATCATACAATACATACATGATAATATTGCAAAATATATCAACTATGTGAAACGTCATATATTTCAAACGGATTTCTTCGATTATAAAAAAAACATTTTTTTTTTCGTTGGGATATATAATTGTACACTGGATTTTCTTTAACCGGAGGAATTTCAAATACATGGAAAAGATTTTAATAACCATAATGAAGTAGTTTGCTCATAATAGAAGAAATCCCTTTATGGCGGTTCACGCAGTAGGTTACAATAATGCATCTTGGTCGGACTTTTACCAAATACCCCATAACTCATATTTTCTAGCTCAAACTTAAATTCTTTGGTCGTGTAGGGGGGGGGGGGTAATCCCTGATTAGCTACAGAATTTTGAATCTCAGGTTGGTCTCTAAAAGTAATATCAGTCTAAATATGGTCCAATAACACTCAGTATGTACATATTATAATTATTGCGATGAATTGAAAATTTGCCAAAATTTGATATCCACCGCAGTCAATTTATAGCGATAGTGACAACACTAGCCAGCGCCACAGATGATTTTCGTTGCATGCCAGTAGGGATTGTCTGCCTTTGATATTTAGATTTCTTAATTAAATAGTAATAATGAATTTGAGTACATTTAAACGTGTGTGGATAAGTCGTGAAAAAATAAATATGGCTCTGGGGTTTTGAAGTGGAATTTTTTTTGTTTTACCCATTTTTATTACTCTTTCAAAATGTATTTAATCCTAACCAAATCAACCTGTCCATAATATCACGCATAACGCTATTGGAAGTTATAAAATTGTAATTAACAACACGGAAACAACGATTTGCTTTAAAATTGCAGATGATTATGATCAACGACTTAAGTACAACGTTGTAGATATAATTTCGATTTTACACGACATGAATTCTATTATTTCCCACATTTGACCATCAAAAGAATATCTCGATTCTGCACTAAAAATGCAGATGATTATGAACAGAAGTGAGTGTACTGAGATTAGCAACGCGATTATATGATTTCTTTTGAAGGATATGATATAATACATCTGAATTGATTAATATAATTCCCAAGCTGTGGTTTATATTTTGGACGTAAGAAAGCCACCAGATTCTGAAATAATAACAATTTGTAAGATATATAACGGTGAAAAAGAATTATAATACACGCTATATTCTCAAAGTGCTACACAATGAATGGTGTTTGACACGCACAGGATTCTGTAGAAGTAGACCTCGGTATTGGTCCATTTCACTCAATAGCGACGATGCCGCGAATGGAAACATATAAGCACATATCCCGTAAATATATACAAATGCATTTAGAAAATCAAAAAACGTACGAACATAATGTTAAAGTGCGAGAGAGAGAGGGAAATGGGGTTTAATCCCCCACTCGACACAAACTAGGTCATTTCGGGACTAACATATGGTTTAATTTTATTTCAATAATTCGCTTGCGCGTAGGGGTCTATAGCAGTGGGTGGAAACCAGAGTACCCGGAGAAACCCCACGGGATTCGAAACCACGCCAGTTGACTCAATGGCAGGCCGTATGATACAGCGCGCGCACGCTAACCATTCGGCCACCCAGCCCCAATGTAAAAGGTACTTCATATAATATACGTACCTGTATCAATTGCACGAGCGGTACAAACGTGCAAATCAGACATTGCTATTTCATCAGTATGTGTTTTGTTATGAGTTAGATTAAAACTTTCAGATTCTGCAGCAGGATTTTCAGAATCGTATAATTCTCCAACTTCATCGATGGTAGTTCTGGGGTTTGGAACTATGCGCCTAGTCCAGCATCCACTGATTTTTTTTTCTATGGAAAAACACCAATGCCAGAGCTAGTACAATTACAAGACCTAAGGCTATTATGGATATCACAATGGTTTGAGATTCTGAAAATATAAAACGTTTTAAGAAAGGCATTACATAATGTATTCTTGTTTTTCGACTTCGGAAATATGATGGTACACTAAACTCTCGGAAATATGATGGTACACTATTATGCGTTGGCCATGGACATAAACTTCTGTAAGGCGAATAAGAAATGTTACTAATCTTGTTTAAGTATAATAGTAAATATAAAATGCCAATAACCTCCATTTGAGTTGCTTGTCTTTTGATGTTCTGCTATGCTGAGTTGAAGGCTCTCCAAGTAATCTGAAACACAAATTACACACCGAAATACTTTCAATAAAACTCATTGAAGTGCTTTAATTAAATAACAATTGATTTGCATGTGATTCAGTTTAATATCTGTCATACACCATGTTAAATCGGAAAACAGTCACGAATGTAATAACAAAATAAAATTGGTCGTGTTTGAATGAGCAAACAGTGCGAAAATGTGACTACATTATAATATAACTCTTCTTATTGGTTAAAAATATTCATTCATAAAAATGACATGTTACGTTGACCTTGAACTGAATTCCGGAAGTTATGAAACCTGTACGCATGGTGCAGGCGCCGAAAATTTCGTCTACGCCTGACGCACCAACTAAATTAAATTAGTTGGTGCAGAGGGTCGATCGGCCGTATGCTACCAATATAGGTGTGTAAGGCAAGGAGTCTCGAATCATCGCTAAAAATAGAAAGGGGATTTCCGGTAATGTCCTCGCTACGACATCAGTCTTGGTTGACGTGACATAATTTTATTTCATAAAACAAAGCAAACATTACCTTGACAACGAGACTTGCAGTCTGCCAGGTTTCCACGTTGTTCAGCATCATCGCATATCGTAGCACAGTGTGAACATTCTTTCATATATATATCATAATAAGTATACGCCTCACTACACGCCATGTCGAATGAAATGTTAAATTGCGCCGTAGACTACGGCCTATATAAATATCTCTTTGAGTAAAACCTTCTTCGATCTGATACCTTTCAAAGTGGTAATAATCCAGAAACACTTTCCTGGAATTGTCTTGAGATGTTATACCTTTCACAGATTCTGCTATGTTAGATTATATCGTTACATACTGTATAGCTCGGTGGAAATGAAAATGCACGCTCAATATTTTAGCATGTAGGTATGTCAGGTAGGTTGATGCTCTTTCGGGCCCACCACAAAGTGACAGGCATCATACACACCATTGCAGAATGATTGACAGCTGTCAGCCTTCACCTTGGAAATATCAAGGGAAATAATTTGAATAACTGGAGGCAGACCACATAAATCTTAAAACCCGTTCTACTGCTATTCCAGGCCACGAATTTAAAGTAGAACAATAAACTAATATAGCCATATTTATATCGCTAACTTTGACAAACTTTTTTTCGCCCATAACGCCATTAATTCCCTCTACCCCCACATACAGAAAAAGTGACGAAAGAAAGAAATATACATTCAATGTTTTAATTTTTCTATACCCCCACCCCTTACACACACACACACACACCATTTTTATATTGGCTTTCACAGCATCATTTTTTTTTTATTCAGAATGTCCCCAATACACATTTCGATTCGTGTCACAGCAATATTTTCTTCATTGGTCCCAACAACAGGATTTTTTTTTTTTATTTTTTAGGTTATCCCTCACGGCGGGGATTTTGCTCACATTAATCTCCAGAGGTATTTATCTGTAGATTAGAGCCCACGCCACGATCTTTTAAATATTGCATGGTCGGCCCCGTCTACTTATATTGTTATAATAATATTAGTATTTCTATGGTCCCAATCATTTTATACAGATTGCCCGTCACAGCAGAATTTTTATTCGTATTAGCCCCCACAACAGAGTTTTCTTTAGATTATCCATCACATCGGGCCCCGAGTTCACTAAGCATTCTCAGGCTTAAGTTAAGAATTTACTCAATTTTCAATTAGTCCCTACTGCTTATAAGAAATATCTTTGATCCAGAAACACAAAACTTTGCACATAGTTTCTTATTCATGTAGGCCTATTTCATACATTAAAACAGCCAAGGTTTTAATTCAGGACAATATTTTAGTTAAAATAAGGCGAACAATTTTGAGTCAATTCTTCACTAAAGATTCAGAATGCTTTGTTCAGTTTGTCTTTCACAGCAAGATTTTTCTTAAGATTAATTCCCCCACCATTATTATCCGTAGATTGCCCCACCCACCCCTCAAAGCAGGAATTATTTATAATGGTTCCGATTTGCCCTCACAGCAGTATGTTCAATATATTAGTCCCAACAATAATATTTTCTATAGATTACTATTATAGTATATTTATTACTATTACATCATATTTATTATTTTTATTACAGCATATTTATAGTGCACCCTTTATGTTATGTCCAGGGACACTTTACAAAGTGACAATGTAATCGTATAAAAACCACAAACAATAAAAAACCAACCAACCAGCAAAATTATGGGCATATCAGTTGTATACAGTGTCTGTTAAAGCCTGTTTTAAAAAAAAGGTGTTAAGTTGGGTTTGTTTTTGTTTTTTGTTTTTTTTAAAAATACGTTCTTATACAAAATGGAAAATTATTCTATAAAACATGCAGTTGAAAACTAAAAGAGTCCCCACCAGCGGCCGGCCATAAGAGTCTTAGACAAATTGAACAGGGTTGGCCTTTAAAAGTAGTTTATCTTATGTATGAATGTTCGGCCCAGCAGACATTTTCGCCAGAATAGACATCACAACAGAATTTGTTTTCAGATTGGTCCCCACAACTTTATTTTCTATAGATTGGTCCCAACAGAGGGTTTTTGTTTAGATATCCATCACATCAGCTATAACAGCAGAATTTTTCTTCGGGATATCCATTACAGCAGAGTTTGTTTTCAGTTTGGTCCTCACAGTACAATTTTCTATAGATTGCTTTAAACAGTATTTTTCCTTTACATTTTCCATCATATCAGAAATTTCGTTACAGTCCATCACGTCAGAATAGCCACCATAACAGAATTGTTCAACACAATAGCTATCACAGCAGAATTTCTATAGATTGTTCCCAACAGCAGGAATTGTCATTAGATTATTTAGTATATTCAGCAGAGCAGAAATAGCCATTAGAATATCCATCACAGTAGAATATTTTCATCACTACAGCCATGACACCAGAATATTTCCATCACAACAGCCATACAGCTAAGTTTGTTTTTAGCTTGGTTCCAACAGCAAGAGTTTCTATAGATTGGTTTAAACAGCATTATTTTCTAAAGATTGGTTTAAACAACATGATTTTCTATAGTTTGGTTTAAACAGCGTCATTTTCCGTTAGATTATCCATCATATAAGGAATTTCGTTAGAATATCCACCACAACAGGTGTATTCGGCAGAATAGCCAGCATAGCAGACTTTTTCGTCAGGATAGCTATCACAGCAGAACTGTCTATATATTGGTCCTAACTGGAAGAATTGTGGTTAGATTATTCATCAGAGCTGAAATTTTCGTCACAGTAGCGATTAGAGCAGAATATTTTTACCCCAATAGCCATGACAGCACAAGTTGTTTTCTGCTTGGATATCTTTTATAGATTGCTTTAAACAGATGGATTTTTCTTTAGATTATCCATCACATCAGCAATTTCGTAAGATTAGCCATCAGAGCAATGTTATTCGGCAGATAACCACCAAAAAGAGAATTTTTCGTCAGAATAGCTATCACAGCAGAATTGTCTATATATTGGTCCTAACTGGAAGAATTGTGGTTAGATTATTCATCAGAGCTGAAATTTTCGTCACAGTAGCGATTAGAGCAGGATATTTTTATCACAATAGCCATTACAGCAGAAGTTGTTTTCTGCTTGGATATCTTCTATAGATTGGTTTAAACAGTTGGAATTTTTCTTCATATTATCCATCATATCAGGAATTTCGTGAGATTATTCATCACAGCAATATTATTCGGCATATATCCACCAAAACAGAATTTTTCGTCAGAATAGCTATCACAGCAGAATTTTCTATGGATTGGTCCCAATAACAGGAATTTTGGTTAGATTATCCAGCAGAGCAGCAATGGTCGTTATAAAATCCATGACAGCAGAATATTTTCGTCACAATAGCCATGACAGCAGAATGTTGTCATCACAACAGCCATATGCAGCTAAATTTGTTTTTAGCTTGGTTCCATCAGCAACATTTTCTGTGCATTGGTTTAAACAGCATTATTTTCTATAGATTTGTTTAAATAGCAGTATTTTCCTTTAGATTATCCATAATATACGAAATTCTGTTAGAATATCCATTACAACAGGTTTATTCGGCAGAATAGCCAGCACAGCAGACTTATTCGGCCGAAAAGCTATCACAGCAGAATTTTCTACAGATTGGTCCTCACTGGAAGAATTGTGGTCAGATTATTCATCAGAGCTGAAATTTTCGTCAGAATAGCGATTACAGCCATATACAGCAAAATTTGTTTTTAGCTTGGTTCAAACTGCAGTATTTTCTATAGATTGGTTTAAACAGCAGTATTTTCTATAGATTTGTTTAAACAGCAGGGTTTATCTTTAGATTATCCATCTTGTAAGGTATATTCGACCGAATATCCATCACAACAGGTTTATTCGACAGAATAGCCAGCACAGCAGACTTTTTCGTCAGGATAGCTATCACAGCAGAATTTTCTATATATTGGTCCTAACTGGAAGAATTGTGGTTAGATTATTCAACAGAGTTGGAATTTTTGTCACAATAGCTATTAGAGCAGAATATTTTCGTCACAATAGCCATCACAGCAGAATGTTTTCATCACAACGGCCATATACAGCTAAATTCGTTTTTAGCTTGGTTCCATCAGCAATGTTTTCTTTAGATTGGTTTCAACAGCATGATTTTCGACAGAATAGCCAGCACAGCAGACTTTTTCGTCAGCAACATTGTCTGTAGATTGGTTTAAAACAGCATGATTTTCTATACATTTGTTTAAACAGCAGTATTTTCGTTTAGAGTATTCATAATATAAGAAATTCCGTTAGAATATCCATCACAACAGGTTTTTCGGCAGAATAGCCAGCACAGCAGACTTATTCGGCCGAATAGCTATCTAAACAGAATTTTCTACAGATTGGTCCTAACTGGAAGAATTGTGGTCAGATTATTCATCAGAGCTGAAATTTTCGTCAGAATAGCGATTAAAGCCATATACAGCAAAATTTGTTTTTTTTTTAGCTGGGTTCAAACAGCAGCATTTTCTATAGATTGGTTTTAACAGCAGGATTTTCTATAGATTGGTTTAAACAGCGGGGTTTTTCTTTAGATTATCCATCATGTAAGGAATTTCGTTAGAATATCCATCACAACAGGTATATTCGACAGAATAGCCAGCACAACAGGTTTCTTCGACAGAATAGCCAGCACAGCAGAATTTTCTATAGATTGGTCCTAAGTGGAAGAATTGTGGCTAGATTATTCAACAGAGCTGGAATTTTTGTCACAATAGCGATTAGAGCAGAATATTTTCATCACAATAGCCATGACAGCAGAAGTTGTTTTCTGCTTGGATATCTTCTATAGATTGGTTTAAACAGTTGCATATAAAGAATTTCGTTAGATTATTCGTCACAGCAATATTATTCGGCAGATATCCACCAAAACAGAATTTTTCGTCAGAATAGCTATCACAGCAGAATATTTTCGTCACAATAGCCATCACAACAGAAAGTTGTCATCACAACAGCCATATACAGCTAAATTTGTTTTTAGCTTGGTTCCATCAGCAAGATTTTCTGTAGATTGGTTTAAAACGGCATGATTTTCTATAGATTTGTTTAAACAGCAGTATTTTCTTTTAGATTATCCATAATATAAGAAATTCCGTTATAATATCCATCACAACAGGTTTATTCGACAGAATAGCCAGCACAGCAGACTTTTTCGTCAGGATAGCTATCGCAGCAGAATTTTCTATAGATTGGTCCTAAGTGGAAGAATTGTGGTCACATTATTCATCAGAGCTGAAATTTTCGTCAGAATAGCGATTAAAGCCATATACAGCAAAATTTGTTTTTTTTAGCTTGGTTCAAAACAGAAGAATTTTCTATAGATTGGTTTAAACAGCAGGATTTTCTATAAATTGGTTAAAACAGCGGGGGTTTTCTTTAGATTATCAATCATGTAAGGAATTTCGTTACAATATCCATCACAACAGGTATATTCGACAGAATAGCCAGCACAACAGGTTTCTTCGACAGAATAGCCAGCACAGCATACTTATTCCGCCGAATAGCTATCACAGCAGAATTTTCTACAGATTGGTCCTAAGTGGAAGAATTGTTGCTAGATTATTCAACAGAGCTGGAATTTTTGTCACAATAGCGATTAGAGCAAAATATTTTTATCACAATAGCCATGACAGCAGAAGTTGTTTTCGTCTTGGATATCTTCTATAGATTGGTTTAAACAGTTGCATTTTTATTCAGATTATCCATCATATAAGGAATTTCGTTAGATTATTCGTCACAGCAGTATTATTCGGCAGAATTATTCGTCAGAATAGCTATCACAGCAGAATTTTTTATAGCTTGGTCCCAATAACAGGAATTCTGGTTAGATTATCCAGCAGAGCAGCAATGGTCGCTATAAAATCCATGACAGCAGAATATTTTCGTCACAATAGCCATCACAACAGAAAGTTGTCATCACAACAGCCATATACAGCTAAATTTGTTTTTAGCTTGGTTCCATCAGCAAGATTGTCTGTACATTGGTTTAAAACAGCATGATTTTCTATAGATTTGTTTAAACAGCAGTATTCTCTTTTAGATAATCCATTATATAAGAAATTCCGTTAGAATATCCATCACAACCGGTTTATTCGGCAGAATAGCCAGCACAGCAGACTTATTCGGCCGAATAGCTATCTAAACAGAATTTTTTACAGATTGGTCCTAACTGGAAGAATTGTGGTCAGATTATTCATCAGAGCTGAAATTTTCGTCAGAATAGCGATTAAAGCCATATACAGCGAAATTTGTTTTTTTTTTAGCTTGGTTCAAACAGAAGGAATTTATATAGATTGGTTTAAACAGCAGGATTTTCTATATATTGGTTTAAACAGCGGGGTTTTTCTTTAGATTATCCATCATGTAAGGAATTTCGTTAGATTATCCATAATATAAGAAATTCCGTAGCCAGAATAGCCAGCACAGCAGACTTTTTCGTCAGGATAGCTATCACAGCAGAATTTTATATATATATTGGTCCTAAATGGTATAATTGTGGTTACATTATTCAAAAAAGCTGAAATTTTCGTCACAATAGCGATTACAGCAGAATATTTTTACCCCAATAGCCATGACAGCAGAAGTTGTTTTCTGCTTGGATATCTTTTATACATTGCTTTAAACAGATGGATTTTTCTTCATATTATCCATCAAATAAGGAATTTCGTTACATTATTCATCACAGCAATATTATTCGGTAGATAGCTACCAAAACACAATTTTTCGTAAGAATAGCTATCACAGCAGAATTTTCTATAGATTGATCCCAACAACAGGAAATTGCGGGTTTTTCTAGTTATGTAATGAGTTGTATCCTGAATTTCTATTTCCTTGATATATTTTTCAGCTTCCTCGGAGGAATAAAACGTCTTAGTTGGTAAATGCGTGGCCATTTCTCTGCTTTTCTTGTCTGAAATGTATCAGACAGCGACCTTGACCGATCATGTCAAGGCGTGGTTATTATTTTCAATTCCCGCCTACAAACACGCCAGAATGTCTGCTCATCTATGCATTGGTAGCTCCTCCCCTTTTTTATATTTAGATAGATACGCTATAGCATCAACCTGTCAGGTATACCCGATTTTGTTCATGAACACTAAGTCTCTTTTTTATATCTTGTTTTAATATACAGGTAGACACTATCTATACTCCAATAAGCATTTGTTGGTTTAAAGGGATTGAACATCGGTTGATAAAATGATAAAAGGATATTGAGCATCGATTGATTTGAAGATATAGAATATTGGTTGGTTTAAAGGGATTGATTTATTTTTGTCTTCCATTTATGGTAGTATTTTTGGAGAATATCTAAATGTCCAAGGCTTAAGTCACCCGAGAAGAAAATACTCAGATTAATTATCTAATTAACTCTTAACTGACCCACGGCGACTTTTGTCGACACCTACGTTTCTAGCGCAATGAGAGTTACTTCCCTTATAAAGAGGCGGCCTTTTCTCGGAAAACGTTTTTTTCCGTCCACCAGAGCCTGGTCTTATGACGTCATATGTGGATTGTGGGTTAGGATAAGGGTTAGGCTTGGCCCAGGGTTAGGGTTAGGGCTAGCCCTGTCTACATCTCGAGACTGTGAAGAAATCTGCAGGCCACAGCCCTTATCCTAACCCTTATCCTAACCCACAATCCACATATGACGTCATAAGACCAGGCTCCGGTGGACGGTAAAAAACGCTTACCCCTTTTCTCATTTGTTTACTTCCTGTTTGACATTTTGACAGTTAAAATTTTACTGTTTCTTCTTGAAAAATTACAATAAAACGGTGATATACCTAGTCCTATACGACAACGTTCTCCGTAAGACGGGTTACCATACCTATTGAATTACAGTGATTCAGATTTTATCGGTGGTGTAGATATTTATAGTTTTGCGTTAGAACGTAGAAGCTTAGCTAGGCTAATCAACAAAATTTCAATTACTTTTAAATTTTAATAATCATTGATGATATATGATTTTTAGTTCACAAAAGCCGATCAAAAAATATAAATAACCATTAGATCTATGTAGTGTATCTAGATATTGAGATGCTTCAAGTTGTAGAGGCCCTGGTGGCTAAGTGAGTAAGACGCTGGCCACGTAGTCTTGAGGTCGGTGTAGGAAGAGAAAATTCACCGGGATTTTCCTGCGTGGTTTCCTCTCCTCAGTGGTGCAGTATGAGGGTCCTGACTATTACGGTTGTTGAATCGTTCGAAATGAAATGAAACGAATTGGGGTTTAACGTCCTACTCTTTTGCACCTAACCTGGGCTAATGGAAGACAGGCATACGCCATACAGTGTGCTATGAGGGAAATTTTACCCGGGCAGCGGCGCTACGGCCTACTCTTATATCGAATTCCAACTACCAAGGGATCTTTTACGTGCACTCCAATGTGTACATGGGGACCTCGGTTTTTCGTCCAATCCGAACGACTAGGCAGCCCTCCTTCTGCATAACTGACAAGGGGAAATCACGCCGGAAAATCAAGATGAACTTTCTCGGCCAATGCAGGGATCGAACACCCGACCTCCAGGCTAGCGAACCAGCGCCTTGTCCACTTAGCCAATGTGACTCCCCGAATGGGACGAAAACCCGAGATCCCGTGTACACATTAGCGTGCACATAAAATATCCCTTGGCATTCGTAATTTGATATAAGAGTAGGCCACTACGACGCTGTCAGGGCAAAATTTTCCCACGTCTTCATTAGCCCAGTCGGTGCAAGACAGTATGACGTTCAACCCCATTCCATTTCATTTTATGCTTCCAGTAGTTAGACATCAAAGTACATACCCATAAAACTCTTTATTGGCGAATCCTTAGTCGACCTGATTCATGTAATATTCAATTCCGGCGGCATGTTTATATTTGAAATAAAATAATATATATTTACCGACAGTATACTCATTCTCAGCATATTTAAAACTAAATGCATTTTGAAATAACACATAATTTATTCTCCGAATAGTATTACAGTATATTCATCATAGAACGCCATTATTTCTTTACAACATTATATATTCTCAGAATATTATTACAGTATATTCGTCATAGAACGTCATTATTTAATTACAATATATATCTCAGAATATTATTACAGTATAATATTCGTCATAGAACGCCATTATTTAATTACAATTATATATTCCCAGAATATTATAATATTTAATGCATTATCATCATGTAAAGAAACAATTTATTCTCAGAATATTCCTACCTTATATTCGTCATAGAATGTCAAACTTTCATTACAATATTATAGCATCATGGAAAGATATAATTTATTCTCTGAATATTACAATATTCTTCACGGAACGTTATTCATTTATACTTTATTATGTAATTATCATCAGGATATTATAATATTCGTCATACAAGGCAACAATGTATTCTTCCATTTGTCAATAAAAAAATAAATAAATATATAAATTGTTACTAATATAAATAACAAAATGTATGTATTGCTAGGTGATTACTGTGGTCAGAATATGAAGACATTTACCTTAAATTAATGCAATAGCAAAACAATCATCAAAGAAATTGAGGTATAAATATTCTACGTATGCAGTATATCACTAAATAACTTTCAGATTGGTACATGAAAAATGAATTTAACATTGAAATGAAAGCCAATGAACCCGAATTTGCCACTCTCAATAATTATGTATATTATACTTATAAATTCGGATGTGAATATAAGAAAACCATCAAGGCATGTACGACCCCCCCCCCCCCAGCTTGCTGTCCTCTTTAATGTTCTATTTGACAGTGTTCAGTCGATGTTAAAGGGGTATATGAAGACATGAGACGATGACTGCCACCACGAATACCAACAGTGCTACTAGTGGGACGTTCTTATCCACATGCACTGGTTGAACACTACTTCATGAACCGGGATAAGTTATTTACTGTCACCGCAGCAGTATACGTACAAAACAAAATCATAATACTTGACCATGATAACAACATAAAGAGTTGTGAAATGTGATGAACACATCATAAAATAATCATGAAATGTGATTGAAAAATTTGATAAACACATCATAAAATAATCATGAAATGTGATCGAAAAATATAAAAAAAAAATCATAAAATTCTACTAAAAGCTTTTATAAAAATATAAATTTTTGACAATAATCTGTGTATGGTCCCTGCAAATATTATATAAATCATTAATTTTATTCACATGTCTCTAGATAGTCAGATGGTTTTGGTTTTCAAAGGATTTAAAGACGATTGCCAGTTAATAATTTTATTTTAAGAAAAAATGGATAATCGAGACTTTGTTTATTATCGTAACAACGAAAGCAATAAAACTCAGGGCTACAATATTCTTCAAGCGACCATAACTCCGCTCAGAATGAAGTAACTTTACAGAAATTTGCAACAGATTCAATTTCCATTCTCTATTTGTGTTAACTATCATAGCATCAGCTCTTTACCCAAATCTTACATAATGCATCTTTAAGCATCAGGTTGGATAGTAAGATTAATATGTGATTTGAATAATGACATAGTCGGACATCCAAAAATCGTTTATGGAGTATTGATCAGATTGGTACATATTTTAAACATTCGTAATGGAAATCCCGATAGACCCTGAAACAAACAAAAGAATTATTGCTGTACTTTATGAAAGTTAAGTTAAAGAAACCCCCCTTTCCATCTTTTTCCGTGGTCAATACATGTAGATCGGTTTACTTTTACAAGTATTATAAGTTACCGTGGGAAGTTATCGCCCTTTTTTCACCTGTTTCCACACAGATGATATCACTTAGTCGCGGTTTTCCATTTACACGAATATCAAAAATTATAATTATTGTTAGTGTTTTGTTATTATGAATTAGATATGTCAAACTAAAGAAACATGCGGCCAGACTTTAAGCAGCACAGGCGTTCGAGCCGGGGGGGGGGGGGGGCAGGGGAGGCAGCTGCCCCCTAACTTTCGGGCAAGCTGACTTTTCGGGCAGACGAGTAAAGTTAGGAAAAAATATTTCCTAGACAAAATAAAGTGCCCGTAATCTAATAAAACACTAATTTTACGGGCTGGAATAGCAGTAAACTGCTTTTACGGTAGTCAAATATTCCAAAATTTTCTTGGGAGGCCTAAGGTCAGCGCCGTTTCTTCTCCTCTCGCAGAAACCCGACGCTGCTGTCTGTAAACCTGCAATTTTTTCTGGCATTTCAAGTTTTGCTTCCCTAAATGTCGTCGATGCCTAATAAAGCACTAATTTTACTTTTCTTTTAATTGAATACCACGAATTTGTACTAGGTTGACTATGTATTAAAACATTTTGTCTTTGGACACTCCACTTTGTGCGACATTTTTCGGGCATCGATTAGTATTTGTAAATGCGTCTGCAACAGTCTGATTGGATGCATGGAATTCGGAGTGGGATTTCAGTTAGAAAACCATTGGATACTTTGGAGTTACTTACACGGGCTAGAATAGCAGAAAACGCATTTGCGTTGATTAAATTTTCATAATTTTCCCCGGGAGGATTAGGTCCTCATACTCGGTGACGATTGATTCGTTGTTTGGAATTCGGGTCAGCAGGTAGGCTGTATTGGACCCAATCGAAGGTGATGTATTCACAGGCCGGAATAACATGAAGACGCGTTTGCGTCAGTTAAATTTTCAAAATTTTCCCGTCTTCGTGGATTGTAAACGATTGATTGAAATTCAAGTCAGTCACCTTAATTAAGCTATATTAGACAACCTTGAAGTTGCTTTGTTCACGGGCTGAAATTTTCTTACGGGGTGGGGGCGTCTGTATACCCGAAAATGTTTCGGGCAATTCGGGTTCTGTCCCCTTAAATGTTATCGAGATATAGGCGGTGCTCGATTCACAGTCCAGAACGTCCCGAATCGACAGAATTACAATCGAGTGACGCGGAATTCAGTCCTGTCACAGTTCTGCCAGTCCCGACAGCTGAGGTGGAGTGAGTAGAATCGTGACGTATTCCTAGGTAAAAAATATGTTTCAGCAGTCATGATTGGTTGGGATACTTTTTAAACAGTCGACGCATGCGCTGTAATCCGAAATTCTCCTTTTCACTCGATTGACACCAGTTTTGGAATTCAATTCCAGAACTGTGAATCGAGTACCCCCTAGGGTGTTTTGACATTCTGTTTTCGTAGTTAACAAATTATTTGGAGTTGTTTCCCTTTAGTTCCATTGCAATAAGTCGTTGTTCATGTCCCATCGATCGCGTGATATACCAGAAATAATTTGTTTCAATGATGAAATCATGGTTAGCTTTGTTTGCAAAAATCGTCATCCATACATTCAGATTTAATATGTGCATTTAATGACCAAGTTGTATAGTCACGAATTCATGCATTCTCTCATTTACGTACCTGTATCAGATGGATGACCTATAAAGGGCGGTAAGTCGGACAATCCTATGCTTATGGTCGTTGAAGGCCCATGGGACATCTCTGGGTTAATATTAACGCTTCCAGAAACACAGGCTGTTTCTTTGCCACTGCCTCTTACAGACGATTTGCCAGGGCCCCTAACAGAAAACTCGCCAACTGTGCTTTTAACAAACGATTCACCAGTTTCTTCTATCGTTGGTCGTGCGAAAGTGTCATCATCAGTTTCATCTTCCACCTGGGTTCTATGTGTAAGAAAGTTAGCACCCTCCCCCACTCTTCTATTTACATCACGTCGTCGCCTGATTTTTTTTTTGTATATCAAGAGACTTATCCACATTCCCAGTAAAACGACGAAAACCAATGTTACTATTACAACTGGCATAATTAACTGTTGGTGGTATTCTGTCAAAATAAAAGAACATTTTCATTATAAGAAAATGCCTCTATCTGATCAAACTACGGACATAATTTCGTTTCGGCCCGTTTCATTTCATCAGGTATCGATGGCCCTCAATTTACGTAAATCTGACATGTCTGTTTGGTGTCCTTCAACAACGTTCATAATCCCTTTCACAGGTATCACACAGCTCATGAAAACATTGGCTAATCATTCATATAAACAGAACGCTGTTTACGTAACAAAATATCTCGTCCAGATAAAACGAAACGAAAATTGAACCATAAAAAAAAACGAAACGAAATATGAAGTGTGTTTTAATCAGATTGAGTAAGAGGGTAATTCCTTTGTACGATTCGTCTATTTTGATTAAAGCCCGCTTTTTTTTATCGAATGTACTAATATGAATTTACAAAATACTAAGATAGAGCAAGGTATGCAGGGGTCTTTAACACACTGGTAACCGGTGTCATTAGATGGGGATCCTTCTCCGTTGCAGAGGAAAAAACTTAGCTGAATGTACAAGTAGTCCGGTGTGTGTTGACGTGTTATTAAAATATGTCCATACTTTCTCTTCCTACTCCCGCCATTACCCTTTGTGCCCCCTGACACCAGTCCGTAGACAAAACTTGGCATTACCGAAAAACGCAATAAACCCACCTCCATTTTCCTTGTTTCCGGTTAGTTGTTCTTGAATGCTCTGACGAATGCTTTCTCGATAATCTGAAATGATTGTTATATTATTTTAAAATTTAAGTTATTTAAGTCCACAAAACATCCCCTCGGGCGAATACTTATAAAATGTTAATGGCAAAATGACAAAAAAATTTACGCTAAATTAAAGTTATAATTATAAAGCAAAACCGAACCACAAGTTCCATTTGGAACTCTGAAAGTGGCCTCTGCATAACTGTTTCTTTTTTAAATTTTATTGTGTACACAATAGAATATATGGGTTGTGTTTTTATGGGATCATTTAGATATACTTGAAGAAAAAAATAATAATTTTCTTATATGGTTTTATTTGATTTAACGAAAACAATTTAACAATTCCCGCGTGTTTAAGTCAATTGGAAAATTTAATATATCGAGCAACCGGGTGTTCTACTTCTCTTTATCAGATGGGTCCAATGCAGGCGGGCATATGCTATATGTAGTGGTTGTGGGGAAAGTTCGTCGTCCGCCTACTCTTCAATGAATTCCAAATGTCATTGTGTATTTTACGTGTACGCAAACGAGCAAACATGTGGGCCTCGGTTTTTCTTCCTAACATTACGCTTTCTCGCATTACCAGGCCTTTCAACTTCCGCCATTGCTAAGGTGAAATCAGACTTGAAAATATCGTGAGCTAGCGTCATACCCATCGAAGTACTGTGGTTTCGTGAATAATATCTAATGTCTTGCAGTATTTATGCCGTTTACACACTGTTAACGTTTATGAATATTGCACACAAAGTTTCCCAGGGGCGGAGTTTTAAGTTATTTGGCTAAAGCTCCCATTCATAAACCCTGAGTATTATTTTGATAACGTATTCGATCAGCCAATGGCTGAAGTGGGAGTAACCCATATAACTACTTACTGGAACGTTCGGTAGCCTATGTTTACTACAGGGGAATAATGATAGTCATACGGCTGGGACACTGCGGCGCAAAAATACACCTTGATTCCTACGCAGAAATTACCCTTACCTTCATATGAAATGCACGTCCACATTCTGCAGTATGAACGACAATATTCAAACATATAAACGATATTATTATTATTTTTAATTATTTGTTTTATTTTTTAGTTTAAAAAATCCATTTTTGATTTCTGTTTCAAAAATGATAGCATAATTGCCGCGCAAGGTCCCCGATTTACCATGAATTCATAACGCGGTTTTATATACATGACCATAATAACCGGGTGGCCTTTCGCGCTATTTTACAGTAGACTTTTAAAAGCCCTAAAGTCGTGATATTGATTTAAATGTAAGTGGATTTAATCATAAACAGTTTATCCTTCCGATAAATATTGCCATGCATGCCTTACAACAATTGCACCGCGTACACTTAGATAATGCTATTAATAGACGAATGGGATTTCCATTACGTAATTATTCGATGTACCTGAAACAAAAGAAAGCTTACCTGGGCAATTAGACTGACAATGAGCCACGTTTCCGCGTTGCTCGGCCTCATCACAGATTGACGAACAAGGTGAACATTCCTGCAAATATTTATCGTAATAAAAGTGCTTTTCACTGCACGCATTCCACATGATGACAAATCCCGTCTGCACTGGAGAATAACTGGTTATCACACTACGTTATTATTCGTCAATATTATAATGGCTTGCCTCTGCAGATACAATATTATAACCCCTTCCGTTGTGAACACTTTGTGTAGCATGAAAGTCACCAGGAATCGTCCGTTAACGACAAAAATCACCCAACAGATATCACTGGAGTATAAGAGTCACGGTTACTATAATAAGCGCATATTATGATGTAATGGTTTATTATATCTACAACGTATCAAATTTAAAAATAGCTTTGCTGTATATAAGTTAAAGGAGCTAAATCGCTAATATTTGGGACCTAGAAATTGACCCAAATTAGTCACAACGCATATAATAATGCAATATGAATGTATATAAACTGATTTACATTCAATCATTTCCGTTTTTTACTCTGATTTCAAATCACTGGACAAAAACTAGGTCATTTCGGGACTAACATATGGCTCAACTTTATTTCAATAATTCGCTTGCGCGCAGGGGGTCTTTAGCAATGGGAGAAAGCCGGAGGAACCGGCAAAACCGACGAGGTTGGACAGGCTATTCACGCTCACGGGGAATCGACAGACGTTATGATGCATAGCACGCACGCTAACCATTCGGTCATCTAATCCCGCCTTATATGCATATGGGGTTAAGTCTTTGAGCGAGATTTTCCATGTAATAAAGCTCATTATTTGGCCTCAACAAAATATTGACGCCGGCGGGCGCATAGAGTATGTAGAACAAATCTCACCGAGAGAAAGAGAGAAATGGAATTTAACGTCCATTACACACAAACTATGTCATTTCGGGCGGGATCACGGTGGCTAAGTGGGTTAGACGCTGGCTCGCTAGCCTGGAGGTCGGTTGTTCGGTCCTATTCCGGTGTGGTTTCCTCTTGTCTTGCCAGACAAGAACAGCTGTCTAGTCGTTCTGATGGGTACCGTGTAGACATTGACGTGTATTTTAAAATCCCTCGGCAGTTGTAATTCTATATAAGAGTAGGCCATAGCACACTGTATGGCATATGCCCGTCTTCATTAGCCCAGTTCGGAGCAGAACAGCAGGACGTTAAACCCCATTCAATTTCATTTCATTTTTAGGTCATTTCGGGACTAACATATGGTTCAAGTGTAATTCAATAATTCGCATGCGCGTAGAGGTTTTTGGCAGTGGGAGGAAACCGGGGACGCGGAGAAAACCCACAATGTTGGACAAGCGAGAGAAAACCACCAAAGTAATGAAATGAAATTTAGGGGTTTTTAACATCTTACTGTTGTGTCCTGATTGGCCGAATGAAGACGAACATACGCCATACAGTGTGCTGTTAGGGACATTTTGCCCAGAAATGAAACGAATGGGGACGTGTATACGTCATACAGCAATTTTTACCGGACAGTTGCGCTATGACCTGCTCTTATATCGAATTCCAATACGTGCACGCCATTTTGTACATGATACTTCGAACGAATGCACGCTGTCCCTTGTCAGACCTGCACCACTGACTTGGAGAACAACGCTGCAATACCCAGATCGAATTTATCGGCCAACATGGGACCTCCTGGTTTGTGATGATGTACTGAGAAAATACAATCGGAGTCATCAGTTACGCGTGACTAAGTTAGTAAATAGGTCAGGCTAGCGAGGCAGCGTCGGTTCCACTTAGTCACCGTGATCCCCAGTAAACGTGAGTGTAGATTTCGACCGGAAAATACAATGCTTAAACATATTGTAGTGTCGACCGGACGCTGAGGTAGATTTCATGCATTAAACTATAATATCTGACAATCTTCCTTTTCTTCCTTTAAACGTTTCATTCACAATTCAAATGGGATGATCATAGTAAGTAAGTAAGTAATTGTTTATTATAGTGTCACACACTGCACACAAGAATATATTATATACATTGCATAAAATATACATAAAATAACAGCAGTGTCCAGCCCATGTCGACTTACGAGACACTTTTCTCTAAAATCAATCATTAAAAATACTAAATAATTAAATAAAATTAGTAAAGTAATAACATCAATAAGTTAATAAAATATATTCAGATTAATCTTCCCCTTCGTTTTAACATGTTTAAAAGACAATTAGCAAGAGTAACGTTATTATTCATTTTTAAAATACTTAAAAACATTTCTTTTGAAGATATATTCCTAACGTACCGATTTATGAATAGTTTCTTCCGGATATCTGAGTAGACATCACATTCAATTAAAAAATGGATTTTTCTAGACACGACGAGCACAAAGGACATATGCGATTATTTAGGGGAATTGGGTGGGGGTTTAGAATATCTACCTGTTTTATTGATAGAGGAAGAATACCACATCTAAGTTTGCTTATAACACCTCTCTGAGATCTGGTCATGACACAAATAACATAATCCTCAACTTTTAGATCTTTCTTAAACAACCTATACGTTCTTAATTTATTACCATTTGTACAGTTTCTATCATCTCACAGTTTTGAAAACCACCTAGATCCATCAGTAATAAATAGTTTTTTACACAAAGATTTAAAACCAGATTTACTACCGTCACATAAATTAAGCTCGTGCTTTACATTTAAATTTTCAGCTACCTTTAATACCTTCCTTTCCCACGATTTTGGACGTCTTTGAGACCATTTATGGACTTTATATAATAAACGATTTCCATCACAGTTTTTGAGCTTCGTAAATAATCTGAACACCTCAGTTGCTTGCTTTGTCCGAGAACTGACCCAACCCATATCACCATAAGACGCTACATTTGATGCTCTCTTGGGAACTCCTAGAAACAATTTACAAGCTCGTGTTCTCACATTATTTATCACACTGTGTTCAACTGTTCCTCATATAGATGCACCATAGAGTAATATTGGCTCGACTAGAGATTCATGCAGTTTTTTTATATACAGAATACGTCATTCCACCCAAAGCATTATATTTTGCAGTTAAAAACCCTAAAGCACGGCTAGCTGATTTTGCTAGTTCTTTTACAGCAAATTTATATGTTAAGTGTTCACCAAACCATAAACCGAGGTGTTTATACTGTCCTACACAGTCTAATGGTTCAGACCCACAGTTAAAAGTTGAGTCTGTTCTGGTGTCGTTGTTTGGACGAAAGTGTATGATTTTTGATTGTTTGCTATTGATATTTAATTTCGATTTATTACACCAGTTATGCACAGTATCTAGCATGATGTGAAGTTTTTCTTCGGTAGGCGCAAGAAGCACAATGTCATCCGCATAAAGCAGAATACTTACGAGTTTCACTGTCTAATTCTATACCTAAATTTAAATTACAAATTTGCGCAGCCAGATCGTTTATAAAAACTGAGAATAATATATAAGTGATAGAAGACATCCTTGTTTAACTCCTAAATTAACGTCAAACCAGTCTGTTGTATGGTTACTCACACGAACTGCACTTTTTGTATTTGCGTATAATGACTGTATCGCATTCAAAATCTTGCCATTTACTCGGAATTTAAGGAGTTTATTCCATAGACTTTCTCTCTTAGTTATATAATTGTGTTGGGACAAATAATAAACCTATTCAAGACAGGATGTGACAACAAGACCATATCTAGGTCAGATGGCACACTGAAATCCACAATTAGTTCATAAAGATAGGTTGCCGGGCAACGAAACATACGCCCACAACAGCTAAGTCGCCCGGCAGTCAACAAGGTTTGTCACATTAAGTAATTATCAGAAATGGTTAGAATTGTTCCGATTGTTTGTCTCATTGCCTTCGTCCACAAGATATTCCAAAGTGACCAAGGGTCATACATTTGGCAGAAATAATCAGATATCTTTGAAAATCGATAGGCTTCTTCGTCTCATGACGTCAAACACTGTGTATAAATTTAACTAATATATATCCATGACACAATAGGGGTGGGTAATTTACTCCCGACTGTTCTCTTTAACTAATATCAAGGCTAATATAAATTCGAGTAGTTTTACTGTCTGGTCAATGAATGTCATATTGTGAACACTTTTTTCACCAGACGTCTGCTTCTCGCCCCAATAAGTAAAATTTAATGTCTCGTCATCATTGCCTTATTTGGAGCGTCTGAAGTCTTATAAGAATGTCATAGTACCCTTTGAACAATTATATAATAGTGAAATACATGTTACGTGTCTGCACGTCTGTCTTGTGTGACTATTCATTGAATTAATCTGTATCCCACCAACGCACTGACCTATTTTCTATACATAAAGCAAACTAAACCACACTTGTGTATGTGGTTATTTAGACCCCAAAATAGGGCTCGTATAAGTAACCGAACCCAACATTTAAGTCATGCAAATTGTTGTGGTAACAGATTTAGCTTTATTACATACATTAACAGCGATATAGAACAGGCGTCGTTACTTTTTTCAACTTAGTCAGACGAATAGGCAGGCCATTTTAATGCGTCAAATTTCGCTGTATGTAAGGCCACTACATCTTGATAGCTGTAAAAATAAGAGACATTGCACAAAATGATTATTTGGATAATTCATGACCAAAGAAACTTTAAAATTTGATGTCGGTATAGAATTAATATAATTTTACCCGAACGCAGTAACTTATACGAGGGAACGTGAAAATCTCCGTGGTAATTCATCCTAATAAATGAAAGTTCCTTGGCATTATAGAAAATAACCTTGTTAAATAGTATCGTTTTTCCTCACAAATATAACTATTTTTTATACGAATAGAACTATATTTTTGTACGGATAGAACTATATTTTAGAACGATACATGGACATTTAACACCTGTTAAATATATTATACCCTTTAATATAGTGCTTTTCCATACAGTTTTTTTTTTTACTATATCATAAACATTAACATATTGTTCAGTTCACTTAATAATTGAACTGGGATATGCAGATCACAATTCTACAAATTCTTCTGTTAAATATATTATACCCTTTAATATAGTGCTTTTCCATACAGTTTTTTTTTTTACTATATCATAAACATTAACATATTGTTCAGTTCACTTAATAATTGAACTGGGATATGCAGATCACAATTCTACAGAATACAATTACTGCCTATTATTGAGCGACGTTTCAAATAGGCTTGTCTGATCATTACCAAGCAAAAGAGAAGCATAGTTGAAACGTCTTCCAACAACAAGCAACAATTGTATTCCATAGATTTGTGACCAGTATATTATATTATACGTGGTTTTAAGTAGTTGGTTTTTATTTCCGTTGATACTAGGATATAGTGTCATCTTATCACGTCAATATTAATGACAATATATTTAAACATACATTGTGCAAGAGGTAAATTTGCCTATTTGCAGGCCTTTCTTTGGGCCTGGAATGTTATCTAAATTATTATTTAGACATTAATCAACTTATCCAGACCATAATCAACTCTCGATCGTATCGCAAGCCTGTGATCTTTGGTCGATTATGATCCGATATACTGCATAACTTTCCTTCTCGATTTAATTATTAAATGGATAATCGTGACTATGCTTTTTACCGTACCGACTATGATCAAGGCTAGGTGGAAATTTCAGTCGCTTATATCTCGGTTCATAGTGGATCAATTTTTTACCATCATAGTGCGAACTTCCAACTCGTTATTTAATCTCTCATAATGTATCTTTAATAAAAGACAATATTCTTCAACTTTCAACGACAATAAAATTAGATGTAAAAGCAGAAGTACCTAAGATGCAGTGTTGGTATATTTGATCTTATCTGATAATTTCTGACTGATGGTTGATAGTAGTAACGGGTGGACCTGTGTTGGGTACAGTTGATTCTACTGATTGTGGGCTAGGTGTTTCCGAACCAATAAAAGGCTGTTCAGTCTCCTCTATAGGTCTGGTTAATGACATCTCTTCTGTATTTTTCTTCCTCCAACGGTAAATATATACTACCAAACCAGCTATTAAACAAACCATTGCTAGACTAATAACTATAGGTAACCAAATCTTCAAACTATTACCACCATCGTCCGACCTCTCTACAAAAATAATCAAATACATTTTCATACACAAGCTTAAAGATACATCATGGGAGATTAGATAAAGAGTTGGCAGTTCTCAATATAATAGTTAAAAAAACTACATAATGTAAAGGTAATTTGCTGAAAATTTCATTCAAATTGATCCACTAAGAACCAAGAACTTAAGCGGATGACAGTTTCGCTTAGCCTCGGTCATCATTACTAAAGTCGACAAGACAAAACTAATATTTTCGATTATCCATTTAATCGTAAATCACGAAGGAAAGTTTTGCAGCAAATCGGACTATAATCCAACAAATATCACAGACTAGCCTTGACATCGAGAACTGATTATGGTCTGGATAGTCTAATTAATAGTTTTTATAACATTTCAGCCCTAAAGAAAGACCTACAATAGGCAGATTTTGCTCTTGCATAATGGATATTTAGATCAACAATATGGCGCGATTGCCTATGATTGGCTACACGACTTTTGTTGGGTTTTTCTAGTGTACATAAATTTCATTTCATATAATTATATACAAACCCTGTGGAGCTAATGTAGTGGTATGTATCCGTTCGTAGTAATCTGTAATAAAAATAATATGTAAACTGAGAGGGACCTAATCTGATGCGAAAATAACTATCGTTTCTATCACTAATTAGACGGGCTATACAAATCGTGTTACTGACACAACACAAATGTTATTAGGTATAAAGGTACTTGTATATGTATATTTGAGGACCAAATATCGAAAGGTCATAATTGATATTTCCACATAGATCAGCTTCCGTTATCTCAACGATTCACGCATGTCGTAAATAAATGCTCTATAACTTTTCCCGCCAGCTTCGCAACTGAGCACGAACGGAGTCCTTAACTGATTAAAGTCAATCCCATTTTCTGTGAAATAATATTTAAAGTTAATTAGAGCTCATTTGTTCATTTGTTATGAGAATGAGTATAATTATGTATGTCTAAGATGTTCCTTTTAAAATTAAAGCTTTAACTTCACATGTATAAACAATACTGAGCGTTCTGCTTATGGCAACATGGTTTCACCTGTTTGAGAAGTCGCCAACATATTGCGAATAGTTTACCTAAGGGTAAATGAATTTGGAGTGAAAAAAAGAAAATGTCGTCGCGGGTTAGTGTGAAGATACGAAGAATCTCTGCTGAAAACCGCGACAAAAAATGAATACAAAAACTCACATACCTTTACATTTCTCAACACAATATTCAACATTATCTCTAGCCTCGGCTTTATCACATATAGTGCTGCAGTGGCCACAGTTTATCGTTGGGTCACTATATGTATCCGCTGGACACACGGGTGGCATCTTTGGTAGTGTTGTTACGCAAAGATATAACGTGAAAGCAATTAAACACGACGGTGGAGAGCAGTATGATGACATTAAGACAGCCCTTTTTTAAAAAAATAAAATCGGGCAAACCCCCTTCTTTCAAGCCCACACATTTTTAAACACATGAATGGCTGCGTTCTGGATTTTTATTTTGTATTGAGAGTACGTGTGAATTGAGACTACACGTGAATGTACGGTGGTCCCGCTACGATTTTTGAATTATATGTACAAATTATTCAAAAGTCATAATATATGTGTCACCTTATAAAGGATAGTTATTATGCTATAGGTTATGCCCTGTAAATTCCATCGAGGTCGTAAATCACTATAAATACCTTTACTTAGGATTTGTATTTTTAAATCGACTCGAATAATTTATGCTTTCACTATGCATTTAAAGGGGGGCTTATGTCGACCTTGCAACTGAAAGCAACTGGCAAGATTTCAGCCATGTACCCAATGGCCACATGAAAATCCTATATTTGGGGGCGTGATCTATCGTTAATTTTTTGAGTTATTACATACGTGTGTATTCTACACTTGATAACACAACATAACAGATCAACATTTTATTATCTAGCTTAAAGTTCAACTATTATAGTAATAACGTTCCACTTTCTGAATTGACAGTACAGCTCGAATCGATAAAGCTGTATCGGGCCCGAAGTATTTTGTAAGGAATCTGAAGCACAGGGGCATAGGGGGCAGGGGTGTCTCCTCCCGGCCACGGGAATATTTTTGAATATTAATCGGAATTCCGACATGAAGAGACCATTAATGGAGTGTGTGTGTGTGTTTTTTTTTTATCCCTCTCTGTGATAATATAAAGGCTGTAATCCGCCTGTTATGAGGCAAACAAAAGTAATATCTTTCATCATACAATAATTGGCCTAGGACATCATTGACTTTTGCATTCATTTCATGTTAATCCTCGGCTCTATGACCGAGACAAACCTTTTCTTCGATACCACATCAAAACTCGACATGCAAATGACGGGAAACCCAGGGTCGGATCCAGGAATTTTTGCAGGAGGGGGTTTGCCAGGTTTCGGTTACGGAAATCTGCCATCATCGTCTCTAAATTACATAGGCATACATACAAATTGAGCTTTTTAAACAGAGAAATCGTTTTTATACTGATGTAGGATCACTTTGTGATGTAATTTCATTGATGCAAGGCATTATTATTTTTATGTGATAGCTGAGCAGGGTTGGTTAATCAAATGAGGGAAATCAATGCATCCTGTGTCATGCAAACAAATTCTTAGAAAAACCTCGATAAATGAAATGAAATGAGGTTTAAGTTACCACGTACTGTTCTGCTCCGACTGGGATAATGAAGACGGGCACACGCCATACAGTGTGCTGTAAGGACAATTGTGCCCGGACAACGGCGTTGTGGCCTACTCTTATATCGAATTCCAACTGCCAGGGGTTCTTTTCCGTGTTCCAAAATGTATTCACGGGACCTCTGTTTTTCGCAACATCCGAACGACTATGCGTTGTCCAATGCCAGACGCTCCGGCCAACACCGGGATCGAAAACGGGACCTCCAAGTTTGCAAGCCTACGTCTTACTCACTGAGTCACCATAAAATACACACGTCATTTTAGAAAGCAGCCATTAATTCACTATGTTATTCATGATGAATAAGTATTTAACAATTTCAATGAATACAAATGTAGTACACGAAACTTTTTTAAAAAAAGTCTTAAGTTTCTCGGGGTTTTATTTTAGAGGTACACGTAATGTGCAAGTCTTATTTCTGGGGTTTCTTAGATAATATAAATGACAAGAAGATGGTTGTTTTTAATCGTTGGTAAAGTATATCATGTATAACCTGGTTACAAGTACAGTTAACGAAAGAGCAATAGAAACATATGTACATGTATATCTAGATAATCTCTGAACAGAAAATGTTCACTATCAAACTTCTACACTAAGTTTCACCACTCCCATTGAATAAGAACCGCATCCTAAAGCATTTGAAAATTAAAATGCATAAAATATGTAAACGTATCACGGGCGGGCCTGTAGCCACGGGGGTGGGGGTGGGGGCTATGGGGATGCTTAGCTCCCACCCCCCAAAAAAAAACATATTTCGCCAAAAATAGTGATTTCTTATGAGTGTGCTTAGCCGGCCATATCCTCAGCCCCTCCAAAACATTCCGTAGCCCCCCAAAAACATTCCGTAGCCCCCCTCCCCAATTGTATGAGCTGGCTACGGGCCTGATCATGGGTCAAGGCATTCGACTAATAAAAACTCATTTACCTAATAAACACCAGTCTATGTGTACGTCAACTGGAAGCAGCGGTATAGTATTACAAAAGTGTGACGGGAGGACACAAAAAAACTTACTTCTAATAGTTCCCCGCTTCCCGCTTTCATCGATTAAAATATCATTAAGATTAATTGTTATATCCCGACAATGTGTATAGTAAATCAATGCTCGACTAGTCTGAATCCGGCTGTATTTAACTGTCTTGTGCTACATGTATCAGTTTCATATAAAAGTTTTTTAAAAATTCAACAGCTATACATGTATCATTAAAACATTAGAGCAGGTTAACACAAGGGGGTCGCGGTGGCTAAGTGGGTAATACACTGGCACGTTAGTCTGGAGGTGGGTGTTTGATCTCTGCAATTGCCAAAAAAGTTCATCCAAATTTTCCGGCGTGGTTCCCCCTTGTCAGTGATGCAGGAGGGGGGGGGGGGTGGCTTGACAAGGAAAGCTCTCTCCCTAGTCAGTCGGAGACTCCGTGTACACATTGGCGTGTACGAACAAGATCTCTTGACAGTTGGAATTCGTAGGCCTTAGTACCGCTGTCCGGGCAAAATTTCCCTCATAGCGATTAGCTTAATTCGGAGCAGAACAGTACTTAAGACGTTAAACCCCATTTCATTTCAGATAAACACAATTTAATTACATTTTTAAAAAAAAAAAGCAATTGATGGTGGGGGTTTAATCTACATGTAAGTGTGAGTTTCAGTAGCAAAGGATAAACGCATCAATAAAATAGATAACTAAATATAGTTTAAATCTATGACACAATTCCTAAGACAGAGGTAATTTACTCCCGACTGCTCTCTTTATTATGTATGCACACAATGTGGTAATACAAGTAGTTTTACTGGTCAATAATTGTCATACTGAACACTTTTTTCGCCAGACGTATGCTTCTCGCCTCAATAAGTAAAATTGAATGTCTCGCTATCATTGCCTTATTTGGAGCGTCTGAAGTCCAAGAATGTCATACAGCCCTGAAAAATATGTTACGTGTCTGTACGTCTGTGTGTCTGTTTATTCAATTAACCTATAATTCATCCTAGTCTTTTATAATAAATATATTAATAAGTGATTTTAATTTTGCACGTTGCCCCCAGAGTATTAGTTCATAATTGTGTTGTAATACATACGACATCGTTCATAAACTGGCAGGTGGCGTTGACATAAGGCTAATCTAGCCTTTTTTCTTTGTGTGTGTGTGTGTGTGTGTGGTGGGGGCGTATTTCGGGCGTGTCTGTTAGGGGTACCTCACCGTAATACTGTCTGGAAGTGGTTATTCACGATCACTGGGGCACTGAACTACTTCCAAGCAGTTTTAGGTGGTACGGACTTCAGCTAATCCAGCCTATTGGTGGCAGTGTGGTGGTGCGGGACAATTTCCAAGCAATGGAACTCATTTAATATTTACAGTCTAGAATGTAATTTAAATTTAGATGGTATTAGCTATACTGGAACATCACCTAAGAGGACCCTGTTGGAAATCAATAATTTTCTCTACTAGCCACTCTTGGTGACATATTCCATAGATATTATATATATGTTTTATGTGTTTCGTGAATTTGGTTACTTATTTTTGTTGTGCTAGTTAGTTATGCACGTGATGATTCTTTAAGGACCACACCTGTGCCCATTTCCATAATAAAACAATGGTATTTTTTTCCAATTGCGATTGTACGCGACAAATGGCAGGGAAGCTTATTGTGGTAAACTGAGCTGGGGAATTTTAGTCACTTATAAAATCGGGTCACTTGAGTCAATATTAATTGCTATCACGGTTACCTCCTTCAAAAACATAACCAGTAACATTATAGACTACCCGGGGGGTTGGAATGGCTTAGTGATCTAGAGTGCCGCGCTTCGACCTCTAGCTGGCCGGTCACCTCTGGCTTGCGGCTGTGGTTTCGAGCCCTGGTGTGAGCGTATGTGGCATGGAGATAGGGGCGCCTTCTCAACCTCGTGGGTTTCCTCCGGGCACTCCGGTTTCCTCCCACTGCTAAAGACCCCTATGCGCAAGCGAATTATTGAAATAAAATTAAACCATATGTTATTCCCAAAATGACCTAGTTTGTGTTGAGTGGACGTTAAACCCCATTTCTCTCTCTCTCTCTCTATAGACTACCCAATTTAAGAGCGTAAATAAAACATGATCTTGAGGTAAAGGGCGTGATAGTTTTATTACAATAAAGAGCAACAGTCGACATAATATGTTATATTATGTCGAATTTGGGCCCTTTTAGTGAGTTTTCCTAACTTTACATATCAATATTGATTTCAGTCTATAAGACACAATAATATCAGTAATGATAGGTTGTCAGACAACGAAATATATGCCCGCACCAGATAAATAAATCGTCCGGGAAGTCGACAAGGTTCGCTTATAATTGTGTGTAATGGGGGGGGGGGGAATTAGAAGACACTGATTTCAATTTCATACAGATCAGATGATAACGTTTGTTTTCAGAGTGTTCACACGGTTAGCAAAGTAAAACAACGGAAATTATACAGGGTTCCTCAATTTACCGATATAAACAACATATTGGGGATGCTCGATTCACAGTCCAGAACGTCCCGAATTGACAGAATTACAATCGAGTGATGCGGAATTCAGTCCAGTCAAAGTTCTGTCATTCCCGACAGCCGAGGTGCAGTGAGTGGAATCGTGACGTATATTCCTAGATGGTTGTTTGCCAACAATAATTTAGGCAAGGTTTCGTTTTATTGGTTAATTCAGCAGTCCTGTAAATTCTTCAATATTAACCAGGCGTATCTGAATGACCTATCAATAAATCTCACTTTTCATTGACTCAAAAATAACTTCATGTTTGTTTGTAAATCTATAAATTATGATTAAATTATGATTAGATTTCCGTTTCGAACATCCTTAAAGGTCTGACAATATAACGCAACTTTATTTAAACTTAACAATATTGACAAAACGGATATCCGCTACTACTTATTAATCTTGATCTTGAATTGCTACCATGTCTAATAATATGTAAATATGATTTAGCTATTTTTTGAACACGTACTCACCAAATGAGAAATGAAATAGTGTTCTATATGGGGTAGCATACCTAGCCCGGTGTATGACTCATGCCAGATCTATATTTAAAAAATAAGGACCGAACCGATACAGAACCACGTGCTTAAACAGGGGCGGATCCAGGAATTTTTGCAGGAGGCGGTTTGGCAGGTTTCTGTCACGGAAATCTGCCATCATCGTCTCCAAATTGCATAGGCATACATACAAATTGAGCTTTTTAAACAGAGAAATCATTTTTATACTGATGTAGGATCACTTGGTGATGTAATTTCATTGATGCAAGGCATTAGTTTTTTTATGTAGCTGAGCAGGGGGTCGTGGGGGGGGACCCCTCCCTCTGGATCCGCCCCTGTTAAACACATTGTAGTCAATTCAGCTTCACAAATTGTTCTATCGTCAATAATATATATCTATATAGATACATTATGGGAGATAAGATAAAAAGATGGCAGTTCTCACTACAATAGTTAAAAACTAGATAGTGTAAATGTAATTTGCTGAAAATTTCAATCAAATTGATCCACTATTAGCCGAGAACCAAGCGAATGAAATATTCACATAGCCTCGGTCATCATTACTAAAATCATTAATATAAACAGCATAGTCTCGATTATTCACTTGATTGATTTAATTATCAATGGACGTTAAGCGGCATATAGGAATTTAATCCGCCAGCATCGAAGGCTAGCCTTGACATCAAGAGTTTATTATGGCCTGGATAAGTTAATTAATGTCTAATTGATTATTTAGATAACATTTCAGGCCCAAAGAAAGATCTGTAATGAGCAGATTTTGCTCTTGCATAATGCTATTTTAAGAAAGCTGGTACGTTTGCTTGTGTATGGCGGGTGGTGGTTCTTTATTTAAAACTAGAATCACCTCCTAATACAATAGCCTGTAAGATTCCGGTAGATCCAGACAATTTTCATGTCCTGTTTTAAGACATATTTAGGTAACGTAATTCCAATGTGTAGAAATCTCTGACATGAGTCAAAAGTAAAACTATCGATTTCACCGGATTACTGATGTATTTGTGACATGATACTGTCCTCGTTGAAAAATTTTCCACCGTTGAGCCAAAAAATGAAACTAAAATTAGACCTTGTCTAGAACTTGGGACATTTCGACCGGGCAGCGGCGCTACGACCTACTCTTGTATCGAATTCCAACAGCCAAGTGATCTTTTACGTGCACTCCAATGTGTACACAGGACCTCGGTGTTTCGTCCCATCCGAACGACTACGCAGCTGTTCTTGTCAGGCCCTCCTTCTGCATCACTGCCAAGGGGAAATCACGCCGGAAAATCGAACAATGAACCAACTTCAATACATTATTTTAGCTCCTTTAAAACAACCATTTATGAAGATGCTTTTGTTAACTACAGGGATGCATTAACTAAGAAAAGTCCCAACATTGAAACATTACATTGACAAATTCAAACATTCTGTCTTGTTATGTGCATTTAATTATTTAATCATTACGGCAGTTAAATGTTTTTGTGACTTATAATGTGGAAATATCTTTTGTCTATTCGTGAATTATTTTGTTGGTATGAATTAGTCGATTACGTCTAGCCACATACTGATCAAAACATTATTAATGTGTGTGTGTGTGCGTGCGTGATGGTGTGTGTGTGCGTGATGGTGTGTGGAACTGTGACAAGACTGAATTCTGCGTCACTCGATTGTAATTCTGTCAATTTGGTACGTTCTATACTGTGAATCGAGCAGCCTCAATGATTCGTTTTGTATTGTAAAGGGAGTGTAGCCTACTGGTGAACAGATTGTGTTTGGTCTATTGCAGATCAGTGACACATCTTACATCTTACAATTATAAAAAAAAGCCAACCTCGCACCCTCGCTGTGTGTTTAATCACGGCAAATTGGAAAAGAAAACGATTAACAACTGACGTAGATCTCCAAAGAATTATTGATTGTGCAAATAGGCAATCTAGATATAACAACGCCAAACCCAACCAATTGCAATAGTAAATTTCTAATCTGAATTTTACTGATAGCCACAAAACTGAAATAAGATTCAGAAAATATACAGACACTTATCGATTGTTTACTTAGATTATTCATTAAATTAAAATCAATCTTCAGTGAGTTATCCAAATATTATTATTATCTAATAAATTTCACAGTATCGGAAATTTAACGACAATTAAATACATATATACATCAATGTAATATCTAATAAACTTCACAGCTTATTTAATCACATATTAAAAAAACGATCAAATTAAAATTAGTCTCAGTTATCCAAATAGTATCTGATAGATTTCACAGCATTGTTAAGTCACGAGATTGAATCTTGATGGATCGATATCCACAGCTATATACATGTAGAAGCAAAAAATAGTTGCTGTGTCATGTTGCAGTCTGACTTGAGATCATGTGATATTATAGTAAAACCAAATGAAAATAACAGCTGGCATTTTCTTACGGATGCGTCATCATGTCATCCAATATATTTAGTATTACTCCGAGAGTATCAGGCCAGTGAGTTTTATTAAAGTTAAATCCACCCAAACAGCATAATTTTGATTATCTAGTTCAATAGTGGTATGGTCTATTGGAAAGACAGACCCGAACGAAGTGTGTTGGTCTGATATGAACGGTTTTACTGGATGATGTAGTCAAATACACCTAATTCAAGCATAAATGTAGATTTTTTAAACAATTGCACCAATACATTATGGAAAGTGAGTTGAAGCTCCGCCAAAATGCTGTTGAACAAAGTTTAATAAATGATTGCCTATGCAATAAGTCATACATTCTGAACATAACAGACACGGGTATGTAGGTCATGTTTCTTTTAAGGAACGGGCTATGGTTGTACTGGAATCACCCAATATACCACCAACGCGTTGGCCTTTTTCAATATATACAAGGCAAACAAAAAATTTGACACAGATCAGTTAACTTTGGCGTTTGATAGGATAGCCTAATATAGAATTGTGTCAGTGAAGATTAGTTGAGAGTTGATGTTATGTTTCGAGTGCGTCTACTGCTTTTCGATACAATGCCATTAAGATAATCGGGGAGATATGTCTAGTAACCTATTTATCTGAGTATTTGCGTGCGTGGGCGTATAAAAAGGAAACATTTATTATTGTATTCGTCTGTCGAGCAAATCGAGGTGATTTAGTATAACTATGCCCTTAGACCGTCAAAATAAATATGCCCTTAGACCGTCAAAATCTCAGTGATAATATGTCCTCAATCTGGTTCTCGTTGGTTTCGAGATTGAATATGTCCTCATACATGGCAGTTCCTTGGAATTATCGGGGAAAAAAACTTGGTTAAATATTATTTTTTCTCCGTACATACATAACTATTATTGTAAGGATCTAACTATATTTTTGTACAACAATATACCAGGCAAATATTTTATTTAATAGATTATAGTCCTACGTAATAACGTCCCACTTTCTGAATTCGGAGTAAACGGTCACTTTTCTCATGCTCCACCATCCCAACGGCACAATTATATACATATAGGTGTTGAGCTAAAGTGTTAAATCTTATTTAGTTTATGTCATTAGAGTCTTTGGAACATAACAACACATATTCTCTTCTCCCCCACTTTTATTGTTTTTGACATCATATAGATAAATATTTTAAACACAACCAGAAACATAATAATCTCGCGCTCGTCAGTTCTTATGGTAGAAATAATAACATATAGATATTTCAGACTAATAACATCCTACACATGTAGTACATGTATTTGAAAGACTTGATGTATACAATTATTTTTTCACCTTACTTCAACATAAAATATTATTCATTCATTTAAATAAACAGGACACACAGATGGTAACACCATCATTATATCAAGAATCTACGTATGTACATAAACAAAACGAAAGTAGATGTCAAATAAAAACTTTTCTGACACCCAGGAAAATTAATACAACATACATTATGCAAGTTCTAAATCTAACTATTGAAGATGTTTCTTTCTGAAATATTTTCTAAATTATTAATTAGACATTAATTAACTGATCCAGGCCATAATAAACTCTCGATGGCATCGGATTTCTCCGATATCAAATAGATTAGAACCACTCAGCAATATTTTGATTTAATCTAAAAATTGGTACGGTGGTAGAAATTATTGTACACGTCTTGTCAAGCCTTCGAAGGGTAATATCTTTGCTCACAATAGAGTAATTTGAATGAAATTTTCAAATTTATGCTATCTTATATTACAATCATCTTATTTTATTGTATAACATTTATCTAACGAATAATTAATCCTTGATGTGCCACATTATACAATCAACTTACCACCGTCAGTTTATTAATAAGGCCAACAAAAATAATACCTATGTTTACGGTTACCCAACCAACCTTATTCTTTTAAGCCGAAATCGACTACCTTTGGTTTTATTATATACATGTAGTCAATTCGGCTTTCGCGTGGTTTTCTGTGTACAAATTCTAATTGATAGTTCGGTATCATTTTCAAGAACCTAGAAATATGTAAGCGATAAACCGTGTGTAATATAAACCCCATGAAAAAATAAAATAAAAATATTTTCAGACCTTTATTCTTTTTTTTGGGGGGGGGGGTACGTTTTGTGGACCGTAAGACAGCAATTTTAATATCATGCAATCCTACTTAATTATGTAAAGACAACAATGTCTATATTAGACCTAGATCTTCAACGAGTAACATGGTGAAGTTGACACTAAAAGGTATGTTGTCCAGTAAATCACTGATCAACTATAACTACTGTATAAGTAAATATTTTAAGAACACACAAAGCCATGAGGTATGGTTAATACGCGTAAGTAGAACGCCAATTCACAATCTTAATCATAGTCTCGGTCACCCAGAACCCCCTAGTCTTCAACGCACGGAGGGTCTGGGTCGGTTCTCAATCTTTGACGAAACTTACTGGATAATCTACCACAAAAAAAATCAAACATTTGGTTACGCAGGGGCAATGGAACCTCTTGGCTAAAGTCTCGGTAAGTGCTAGATCTTATGAAGCCGGGCCGATTTTGCTAGATTCTATAAAGCGTGGTTGAAATATACATGTATCCTACAATTCACTTGGCACATCTATTATTAAAAACAAAATAGAGACGAGGAATAAGCAGCATGAAACGCGAAGAAGAATCAAGAAGATTGTGAGAAGCCATACGTCTGATTCATGACGAGAGAAAATTACCATTTCAAATGAAACCTTTACAAACAAAATTTTAAAGCGTGTCATCGTTGACAAGCGAGCTGTTTTGATAGATTCGGTACGTGGTAACTTAAAAGACTGGATAATCCAGACAATGACCTATTTTCCGTCAAATTTTGAGGACCCATCCAGACTAATATTCGTAGAATATTTGTATGGATGATAGAGACTATCTTAATCAAAACTATCTAATAAGTGCCATTCAGGTAGCCTTGGTTTTTAAGTTAAAACCTGAGAAATTTACAAATTCACTTGCGTTTAATAGGGTATTTTTTTTGCGGCCATTAATTCTCTGTGTTATTCATGAACAAATATTTAAAAAGTAACGTCATGCATGTATGTAAGTAACACTTGTGTGCTTTCAACACTCTTAACGATGTAACAGAAAGAGGAACAGTTCCCATTCATAAATTTCCCATCAATATCATTCACGCGGTTATATATACACCTGTAATCTAATGCATAAAAAAATCAATTTAAAACATCTACAGCAGTTGTTTGATTCGAGGCACATCACGTTACATGTACATGACATAATTATATTATGTACATTGCTAGTTTATAACAACCAGTAATAAATACAAAATAATATTATTCCAGATCATGAGAAATATCACAGTAAGTTAAAAATACGTATTTCAATTACAAAAGATTGTCTATTTGATCTCATGGATATATTTATAAATAATCTATTAGAAAAAAAATGAAAGTGATAAGTACCTGAATATGTATGGTATGTTCATGTAGATGCATGTAGTATGCAAAAAAAACCCAACGTTTATTAAAAAAATGTGTGAAAAAAAAACCATTCAAAAAATATATAGATACATGTAGGTTGTCAGGCAATGAAACATACGCTCACAGCATGCAGCTAAGACGTCTGAGCAGTCAACAAGAGTTGTTGCATATTTTCTTGTCAGTAATGAGAACACACTGCATGTATCTTATAACGTGTAACAACCCATTAAGCAATAATCAGAAATCATGACCTTAAGAACTGTATAAAAATTAATATTAACTTTCTATCGTGTTCCCAAGATTTCTCAAATGACCAAGGGCAATAACCCTGGCAGTAATTATCGGAAATTGTTCAAAATCAATAGGTTGCTTCGTCTCATGATTCTAACAATTGTGTATAAATTAAAAGTTTACCGTTCACATGACTTTTGTAAGTGATCAAGGGGTATAATTATCGAAAATTGTTGAAAATCAACAGGCTAATAAGTCTTATCACCGTCAAGCGATCAAAGGCCATAACTGGCAGTAATTAAACCTTGTGTCTAAATTTTAAGTCAATCGGATATTAACTTTTTATTTCAATATGGGCGTATAATAAAAACAATTATTATGCTTAAATTACGCTGACTAGGACACAGTTCACCTGTGCCTAGCCTCGTTTGATGTTTTATGGATAAAACCATTACCGGCAATACCCGATTTGATTTTTCTATAATATTCTATTTAGCTACGGATAGTGGATGAATCACAAAGTCATGCCAAGGTGAAAATTATGTAAGCGTTTCAAACTATGACCTGTTTATAATATAAACAATTGCACAACTGAGTAATATACCAGTAATCAATACTGATAAAAATAAATACTTAAAAGAGTTATCAAATAACAATTGCTTTAATTTAAATAATCTGGAGCCTCAGTGCGGGGGTGGGGGGCATCAAATGGGCACAGAGAGGAGGATTACCCGATAGGCAGTGTAGGCAGCTGCTTAGGGCCTAAGAAAAGAGGGCCAAGAACATTTTGGACGACCTTTTTAAATTTTTAGTGAATTCAGGTGTGTGAAAGTCAATTCAGGTATGTGAAAGTCAATTGAGATATGTGAAAGTCAATTACAGAATGTATTTCTCTTCTTCACAGTAATAATGAATTAAGTTTTTCATTTTATCCAGCATGTGGTCAATACATGTAAATCTGCAGGAATGTTCTGATATGGCAATAATTTAATAAATGCTGCCTAAATTTATGTGCGGCAACTCTTGACCTTCTTTCGTATATATTTCCTACACCTAAATATGCAAACATGGAATCCATAGTATCAGATAAAAAAATCTCTTTTACATTTATTGGTCCTGGGCATCTGGAAAATATAAATTACATGTACGTTTAAAAATCTTGACATTTAGCAATTGCTGTTACAATTGTGTAAATACATGTAGGTTAAAAAAATGTCGTATTAGGAGCGTGCACTCGATCTATTCGACAATTGGTTATATTTCGCACACTTTCATTTTATATAAGCTTGAAGATAGGGTGCCAAGCAACGAATCAAACATCTTCCGGGTTTTTTTTCGGTAGTTTTTTTACGTGTGTGACAAATGTGATCAGCTCTCCTATCCATATACATGTATCAGATCAAACACATACATGTACAGTGTACATGTACATGTATTTTAAAATATGACCACACGTTAAAATGACGTACATGTAGGTTTATATTATACAGTCTAAAATAAGAGAGTTTTAAAATTCCCGGTACTATTATATAGTGCAGTTAATAATACTTTTTATTGGGTCACCTCTCGTCTCTTTAATCAGGTGTGAAAGACTACGATATGCAAACACGGGTTTAAACTACCCACTGAATCGTTGACATTATAACTGTAATATTATATGATAATTGTGTATGATACAATGTACTGTACCTGAAACAGTAACCATGTATCTGCTCTGTTGCCCCATTTCGGCAATTCCGGTAGCATTAGTTCCAGATTCCCCTGTGGTGGAGATGGTGGATACAGGCACTGAACCAGAACTTGAACCACTAGAAAGATCAGATCCACCAGTTGATACGCCCGAGTCGGTAACTACTTCTGGGGGCTCATCAGTCGCTTGAACAGTATACCGAACATTGCGGTCCGCTCTGCGTTTCTTCCACCAGCGAATGGCCACGTAAATAACAACACCTATGATAATTATGATAGCAATTACACCAAGAGCGACGAGAAGTATAAATGCCCACTCTGGTAGTCCAGTAGAATCTTAAAAAAAATAACATAAAACAGTTTGGTAACTTGACAAATGCATATCAATTTTACATTAAGACACCTTCCAAAAACTTCCGATGTTCGATAATTTATAATTAAGCGTACACTAAGATTGGAGACTGCCAGTTAAAAGATCAAAACTGTTTAAGTACTTAACTCCGTACATCATATTTCATGAGAATTTGTAATAAATGAATACTTAGTTACTAATACATATTTATTTCATACCGGGGTCACTGCTTGGTAATGCAGTTGTGGCTTCAGACAGTCGTTCATAATATTCTGTAATAAAACATGTTGAATAAATAAAATACAAACATACTGTATTTACAATACGGTAACCATTCCAGGACTATTACACGACGTACATGTGGTATAATACTATACATACAATTTGTGGTCATACTTTTTGCTTTATGAAATGTGAAATGTGGACGACAATTGACTGTTTACTATAAGATTCTGACAATTCTGTCTATACAGAAAATGTTACTATGGTGCATGTACTTAAACACTAAATTTTACCACCCCCACTGAATAAGAACCGTATTCTAAACTTTTAAAGCATTTGAAAATTAAATTGTGTGTCTATCTATTAAATTAATCAATAATTCATCATATAATTGACACACCGATGTACTACAGTTACTTTAGTCTATTTTGGATGCACATGTATGTGCATGTCTTATATAAATATAATTGAAATAAATTGCACGTTACTCCAGATTAGTTTCTGATTGAGTTATAGTAAATACGACATCGTTCATAAACTGAGAAACACGCAATGTGATAATTAAGCTTCATCGATCATAGATTTAATGTTGTTATCTTGAAGAAGAAATACTGTAGTACGGCATCTGAACAGTCTCCTGAGTTCCACAAGACGCATTATTTATCCACGTTTTGCGCTATATAACTATTAATTAATTACGCGTATTCTTTGTTTAAGGTGTCACAGAACTATAACTGATCCCAACTGTACAAATATTATTTAATGAAGTATGAATTCATAAAACTTCAAACATTACTCTTTGGGAGGTGCATGGTGCATCAAAAACTCCGTAGGGATTATCGTGTTCTATCAGAACATATCTTCGGGATATCACGCCATGGACAGGTAAACAATTTAATAAAGCTTCATCATGCCTCTTATTCTTTAATACAAGGGGGGGGGGGGGATTGCCTAGTGGTCTAGAGTGCCGCGCTTTGACCTCTAGCTGGCCGGTCACCTCTGGCTTGCGGCTGTGGTTTCGATCCCTGGTGTGAGCGCATGTGGCAAGGAGATAGGGGCGCCTTCTCAACCTAGTGGGTTTAATCCGGGCACTCAGGTTTCCCCCCACTGCTAAAGTCCTCTACGCGCATGCGAATTATTGAAATAAAATTATTAAACCATATGTTAGTCCCGAAATGACCTAGTTTGTGTTGAGTGGACGTTAAACCCCATTTCTCTCTCTCTTTTATACCAGATTTACTCTTATTCGATTTACCTTCATAGTTCTCTGTTCGGATCAGTACATGTATTTGATAACCCTCACATCGTCATACTCCACGCAGCGTTTCGTTTGATTACCATTAATTATTAATTACGAACAAACATCCAATGTAAAAAAAATGATTTACCTGCACACGATAATTCCTTTCGGCAATCGGATAATGTCCCCCTTGCCTTGGCGTTGTCGCAAATTGTTGAACAAGGGGAGCATTTGTCTATACCATCATTATATGTATCCCTTGGACAGTCTGCAGATCGCATTGCGCCTGATTGTAGTCGGCTCTATATGCCTGTCTATATGTATAACCGACGATACATGTACATGAATGTCGAAACAAATAGTATAAAAATTGCATACCACACTGTACCCTTCCTTGATTTAGCGGTTTATATACACGTCGCCTGCTTTCACAAGACAAGTGCGCAAAGTAGTCCCCTGGTCGAAAACACCTGCAAGGGAAGGAAAGGCTGATATCAATCTTTTTTCGCGAGCAATAAAACAGTTTGTATTCTGACATACATGTACTGAAACGGTTTACAGTTTCATCGATTAATAAGTCATTTTGTGTGGTGAAATGTATTCATGCACCACCCAGTGGTACATGTAGTTGTGAATATCAGTCATTTTGGAAATACCCTTTCTATTTATAGAAATTTACATGAAAACAGCTTTAATTTTCTACTTGAAATGGGGCTATTATTGGCTAAGAGAGAGAGAGAGACAGAGCTAGATGGGGCTTAACACCCATTGGGGACTAACATGTGGTTCAATTTTATTTCCACAAATCGGTAGCTTGAAGGGGTCTTTAGGAGTGAGAGGAGATCATGAGGTTGCCACGTGAAGGAGATATCAACAAACCCTCCCGTTAAATTTATGTATGAGAACAAATTCGAGGGTGACAAAACATGACTCTTTATCACAAATCCTGATCGTTATTTTGTTAAAAATCAGGTGATATCGATGCGTTAAGTTTGTGTTTATCTATCAACGATGCATTATAACGACAGTAGGTGAGAATTGGTCAGCAGATCAACAATCGCAAAAATAGGAATGACAATGGGCGTATGGGCTGGGTTTCCTCGCAGGTCGGGGTTTCATAATTTTTGTACGAAAAATACAGGAGTAACGCCTGAAAAATTAACCTGCATATACATGTTACTCTACCACAAAATACCTGTAGTCAAATCTCGTCAGGCACAATATTCATACCCAGAGGAGGATTACCCTACATGTATAGGCAGTGTAGGCAGCTGCCTAGGGCCCAATTAGAAAAAATAGGGCCCATAAACTTTTTGACGACCTTTTTAAATTAAATTATATTTTAACATTATTTAATTCACTGGACTGTCGATTGTATCAGCTGTTCACTATGAAGGAAAGAGGCTCACACGGCCAGTTACACCATAGCATTCCGGATGAGCTTAAATAGTGTGACCGATCACTCCAACTGGAAGACTGGTCACTCGCTCGCCTTGCTTTAGAATACACTGTGGTATCCGGTTTCGCTTTTTTCATTACGCGAAGGCCGCATCATTTCAACGTTGGTCGGTTCGCCGTTGATATGGCCAAAAGGCAAAGGTGTGGATGGGAGAAGAAAGAGCAGTAAAAAACTTGAAGTTGAAAAAGCGGCTAAAACTCCGCTAAAAATCAAGATGTGTTTCGGCGATCAAGGACAGGGTCTCAGTTGATGAAAACACGAATAATGATTCGCTGATCGACGAGAAGGGAATGACTTCTAAAAGTGATGATGGCAGTTTAACTGACTCAAATGAAAATGAAGGTGGGAATGAACATTACCTAGTTATGAAGAGAGGGTAGGCGTTAGAAATGCCTTTCCTGTTGATGTGGGTGAGTTGATGTGAGGGAGTACTTTACAACTAGTGACAAAAATTACAGCTTGCCAGAATAAAACAAGTGCCCCAACCACTTCTAAGACGACAGTAGGAAAAGAAAAGTATGGACGTATATCCAAGGAAATTTCGTTTCTCTTACAGCGGTCTTAGTTTTACTACGTCAAACCAATCCCTAAAGAACCCAACTGGTCGAACTGCCTAGGGCCCATCAAAGCTTTAAAGGGACAATAACATTCTTGCTGGCTTGGTAGCTCCAGAAAATAAATAATACCCTTATTCTAAGTACTAGATGTTTAAGTGTCCTATCTGTTGTGTAAATTATCCATTACAACCTATTTTACTTGTCCAGAGGGTTCGAAAATATTTTAAAATCCAAGTCACATTTGAAAAGGTTTACGTTAGACTTTTCAAATCAATTGGTTGAATTTTTCCATTTTTTTAAAATAGGTGTGTTAAGATGAAATTTATATCATCATTTAATTGGAATATTCTAAAATAATACGATTTGTTGACCAGAATGAAGATTGGGACATATTATTCTGTTACAACAAGAGTGTTATTGGGGCTTTAATCTGCCTCTGTCTATACATGTACCTTGTCATAATTTGTCCCTACAGTCATATAAAACATTACTGTATATTCTATATCTCACATACCTGTCATTTGAAAGAATAATTGAACTTTATTTAACCTACATGTATTCCAGGAAATTGCTGCAAAAATGAATTTGGGGACTTATATTTAAATTCAAAGTGACTTACCTGTCCCAACTTCTACATTCCTGGATTGTGTAGGCCACTGAATGACTGTTACATCTCTTGATTGTGTATCAGCTGCCACATCCCTGGTTTGTGTATATGACTGCTACATCCCTTGGTTGTGTACATGCTACATCCACAGAATTTGTAAAGACAGCTACATCCAGTAAAGACACAAAAAGGCCTTTTATATCCACGCCATGACTGCTATATTCCTGGATTGTGTATTCACTGCATTCAGAAACAACACTTTGTTATATTCACATTATTGAACATACTTTTATCCACCAACAGAATAAACTCTTGTCCTTTTTTTTTTAGCTCAAGACAGGTTATTAAAACCTTGATGATGGTTATATTCAAGTATAAAAGTTAAATCAGGATGAAAAAAAACCCACCTGATATACAACTGTTCAATGTCAGCTATTGAAATTTTATATGAAACAATCACATAGAGGCACAAGATACAATATTTGCATAAATGTGAATGCTGTATATACATTCCTCGATTTAAAAGTACATTTTTTTCCAAAAACCCATCATAAACAAAGTCCTTATACTAAAATATATTATCTTGGCTCCATAATTCTTGTTTTATCACACGACCATGCTCTTTTGAAACATTACTTCATGCCTCACACAAGCAATAAACGATCACCCCAACCAGATTAACCAGCAAATAAAGGAGAAAAGGCAATATATAATCACTCTAACCATTAGATAAGGAGTCATGGGCAATATACAACCACTCTTAGATTAACCACCACAGTTAAGGGCAATACATGTTCACTCCAAACAGAGAACACACGAGAGTTTTGGGTAATACATAATCCCTCCAACCAGATTATACAACAATTTGGTCGTTTTAAAAAGGCAAATACCAGTGTAAAACTTATATAGGGAATAAGGGCAATAGACAATCACTCCAGCCAGTTTAAACATAATATACATGAAGGGCAATACACAATCACTCCATCATGTTTAAACATCCAATGCATGTAGGTCAATACACAATCACTCCAATCAGTTAAAACATCAAATATATGTAGGGCAATATACAATCACTCCTAATTCCAACCAGTTAAACATCAAATACACATAGGGCAATATACAATCACTCCAACCAGTTTAAACATCCAATACATGTAGGGCAATATACAATTTAATTTCCCAATCTGGCTTTCTGTAATATGTTATGTAGGGTATAGTCTTCAAGACCAGTAAATAAGCCAGCGATGTTCTTGGATTGGATTAGCAGCGTTAGCGTGATTAATGTCAAACCAAGAGCAAGTAACCTATTTTGCAGGCAAAAATGCCCTGATAACTTTAATTGATGTATAAATGGCTATAATTGTTACATAGAACAGGGCCGTCTATTTAGTGACTACATGTATAAATGTGAGAAACAAAGTGGAGACTTGCTTTATGTATGAATAATGGGTATAATTTTCCAAAAATTTGGAGATATTTTTTTTTTATGGTGAGGTACCCAATCGCTAAGTAAGAGATTCGATTCTAATGATGGTCGAGTTGAATCCTCAGAAGTTTCTAGTTCTTTCTAGGGTAATATTCCCTTGTCAGCGATGTAGGATGGAGGGCCTGACATTAAACGGTGGCTTATCGTTTGAATGGAATGAAAAGCCATGTACCTGTATGTGCACGTTAAAAAAACCATCAGCAGTTTGGATTCTGAATAAGAATAGCCACTGTCTGGGCAAAATTTCTCTCTAAACGGTTTTCATTGACCCTGGTTCGTGATTAAATAATAGTCTCGGTCATCGAGAACCCCCTAGTCTTCAACATACGGAGGGCTGGGTCGGTTGTCAATTTTTGACGAAAAATTACTGGATAATCTACCACATAACAAAACAAACTCCCAGTTATGCATGGGCAATGGAACTTTTTGGTTAAAGTCTCGAAATATATCCCACAATTCACTTGGCACATATATTATTAGACACAAAATAGAGATGGGGAATAAACATGAATCGCGACGAAGAATTAAGAATATAGTGAGAGAAGCCATACGTTTGACTTTTGAGGAGAGAAAATTTCCATTTCAATTAAAACCTTTACAAACAAAATTTTAGAGAGTGTTATTGTTCACAAGCGAGATGTTTTGGTAGATTCAGTACATGGTAACATAAAAGACTGGATAATCCAGACAATGACCTACTTTCCGTCAAATTTTGAGGATCCATCCAGACTAATATTCGTAGAATATTTGTTTCGATGATAGAGACTAATTTAATGCACTTATCTTGGGTTGGATTGACCAATCTACCAGACATGATGTGAATGCAAGATAAGAAGCAGTTTAATCGAACTTATAATAACTTATATATTCATCATTCATCGTCACTTATTTTATTTACAATTATTTTTAATTTACACAGCCTCTGTACATATCTGTGCACAATTTAATTCATAAATTTTTATATAATTTTTCAAATCTTGCAACATATTCACAGACAATGGCACTGAGTTGATCTCATTAAAGATGTTGACTGTTTTTACTAACGCAACACTGTGATTTCTTGAGCACATATTTTTCTGAATATCTGCCAGCACCTTTTTTTATCTATGGTGAGATCTGGGAAAAGTTCCATTTGTCTCATCAAACCTTGAACCCTGAGTTCTAAGATGGGGGACAGACAAATATAATCTGAACTCTATGTTTCTCCGTAAACGATGTCACAGGACTTTTCATAGATACGTATTCCGCACATATTTTATTTAAGAGTTGGTGGTTGATCTGCAATAAGAATGTTACAAAATGAAACCTTTCAACAAAGAGAGTTTCTTACGCATCTTTCTTGGTTTGTTCACTACTGACGACATGGTGGAATATACACTCCTGATCAGATTCAGAACACTGTTGTATGTGGACAAGATCTGACTACTACAAAACAAACAAGATCCTTAAAGCAGAAACAATCACATTCTGTTTGTAAATTAATTTGATCTACGTGTATCAAATGAATCACTTATCAGAATATTTCCAATAAAAACCTGTATATCCAAACTCTCCAAGAATCACATTCTCCCCACAATTATTCTGCTCATAATAAATCTTGAATTTTAACATTTCGTCTGACAGCATTAGAAAATCCTTCCTTGAAATGAAACCAAATATCCGTAGCTAGAATCTCACTCTTTTTCTCATCTGAAAAAAAAAAAAAAAAAAAAAATTAATCTTGATGTGAAAATATTTAACTTTCACGTACAGTAGTAGTTCTGGCACAAAATATCGTCGAATCGACGTATAGCAAATCACCTTCTTACAATTTACGCATTGAAATGTGACACTGAATTGATGTATTATTATTTAATGATAATAAAGTCTGATGCGGTCTACTGGTAGAAAATTGATACCTTATTAAATGTAAATTTGATGATGGTATATGCCCGTTTGCAATAGCACGGACATTAAAAAAACCCTTTCATTTCATTTTAAAAAAACATTACAATTTAAATATTTTAAAAATGTAGCTATTTCGTCAACTGAAAGCTGATATCTGTGATAGGATTGGGTGTATTTAAACAAAATATTCTATTGGTTAATAAGTCTTCTGGAGAAGGCGTGGTAATTCTACCTTTCTTTTCTTGCTGTTTTTCTACTTTAACTTCTCGCTTGGTTTTTGTAAAATGACCAAAAAAGTTAACCACCTTAAATGCAAGATGAAAGTAATTAAGTAAGCGGGCACATTTATTTTTGTTTTTTAGAAACTGAAAAAATAATACATGGTTATGAAAATCCCAGTAATTAAGATACAAGTGGCCCAAGGACCTAAATCACCTTAAAAATAAATGAGGATTGTTTTGGAGATTATAAAAATCTCTACTTTATAATCCGAACTACAAATTCCTAGCTTGATATTTCAAGTTTTAAGGTCTAAGGGAGATAATTCAGAGTGAAAATGGACAGGAACTGGTAATTCTCTTTCTATTGACTTAATGTTAAACCCATGAACACAATTACTGAATCATCTGATATAAATGTTAAAACCCAATTCATCCACAAGTATGTTGTCTATTTTCAATACAATAACTCAACTTTATTCAAAACATAATCAGGATTAGAATGTTACCTTATCACCAGCTAAAGGTTTAGCTTGTAATGTCTGTAGATGATTGGGTAAAGAGGGATTATCACTAGAACTAGATGATGCTTTACTTGTTTTACTTTCTAAGGATTTCTTTTCTACTCTGAAAAAATGATTTAAATAAAAAAAAGATTAGTACCAAAATTAGTAACAAGACTATTAAAACATTAATGTTATTTTACTGTACTATTATATGAGAGAGAGAAAAAATGGGGTTAAACGTCCACTCAACACAAACTAGGTCATTTCGGGACTAACATATGGTTTAATTTTATTTCAAAAATTTCGGCTGCGCGTAGGGGTCTTTAGCATTGGGAGGAAACCTGAGTGCCCGGAGAAAACCAACATGGTTGAGAAGGCGCCCCTATCTCCATGCCACATACGCTCACACCAGGGCTCGAAACCACAGCCGCAAGTCAGAGGTGACCGACCAGCTAGAGGTCGAAGCACAGCACTCTAGACCACTAGGCCATCCCAACCCCCACTATTATATGAATTAATCTATAAGGACAGGAAGCAGAAGGAAATGTATATAAAATCTAACTAAGTTACCGACTCCAACAGTGGGATAAAGACAGAAATTCGGTTTCCTCCCACTGCTCAAACTGCTAAAGACCCCTATGTCAACTATGTGCAAGCAAATTATTGAAATAAAATTGAACCATGTGTTAATCTCAAAATGACCTAGTTTGTGTTGACTGGACATTAAACCCCATTTCGTTCTCTCTACTCTTAATGAATACAAGTTTGAAAGGGGCTTAACTGAAACTGTGGTGCCCCCCCCCCCCCTCTGCACTCACCAATATAAGAGTTTGTACTCTTTGTGAAGTCATTCAGTCTTGCTGTTGCTGTGACATAAAAGTATGCCCCTTGTAATTGCAATAATCAGGCATGATTCTGGAGGCCCAAAATAAGCTGAAGTATACGATTACTTGGGGGGGGGGCAAATTTAGATGATTCACCAAAACGACCCCCCCACGATGAAAAAAGCGGAAATCTGTTAAATAATGGAAACAAATCATGCACAATTTTTGAATATGTACCAGTATACAGAATAAAGAGAGAAAATTTTGAAAACTTGCTGAATATTAACAACTGGAGTTAATTTGGCTTCATATCTTCTCATTTTCTCTAAATCGATCTGAAATAAAACAAATTTAATCTGGATGAAAATAATATTTCACATTACAGTTAAGAATCAATAGAATTGAGTGGAGTTTAATCCTGGGGATGAAAGTGAAAATGATGGTGAAAACAAGGTATTGCAATCCACGCATGGTCATGGCTGCGGCAGATGTGGTCAGCATTTTCGTGGTGGCATTGCTCGTGGCTGCTATTGATATTTTCTTCATTTGATATATCTTGACCAAAATCCAATGAAAAAAACAATATCCCATAAGTATTTGATTGAGAAAATTTGTCCACATGAAAATGTGGGCGTATAAAAAAGGGTCTAGCATGGATTCCATTTAGCATTGAAGGGGTTAATGTCCTGTTAACACAATTTTATGGCTCATTTGAATCAAACATATGCTTATTTTTATTTCTATGGTTATTTGTGCAACGGCAAGAACAATATGCCAGGATTTGAAAAGTCAATTGCACTGACTACTTAACTACCATAAAGCATGCATAAATGCTAGAAGGAATCTTGTTCTGCAAAGCAGCTCCTTAATTATACATGCACTTTTATTGCATGGCTTTTCATCATAAGCTACTCAATCTAAAATGGACACGCTTGAAATCTGAGTACGTAAAATCATATCAACCTCTCTAGCTATTAGTTGTTTAGCAGCATACGTCATCTGTCGATGTTGTTTCATTCCTGGAAACTTTATAATTTCATCAACTTTCCTGAAAAAGTAAGGACAATTAGAATCAATACCATACCACAAATTCAGCTAAGTCTAAAAATAATCTACAATAGAAATAGGGTGGTCTAGAATCAAAATATATAGAACATGCAGAAATCGAAAGTAATAGCCTAAAAACCTATGGAAGTTAAATTATCAACTTGATTTTGCTTACAGACTGAATGAGGTATTTTGACAAAAAAAATAACAAGTGAAATGTTTATTTAAAAGAAGGTATTTTCAAACTGTTTATTTCATTAAGGAATGGAGAAAAGCTGATATGATTTGAATTGAAGGTTGACTGATAATGTATAAGGAAAAGACTAAATGTAAAATAATTTCTACATCAAATGCAGTAGGTTATAGGGATATTCTGAAGGGTATATATATGAGTATAACTTACGGTTCTATGCTATAATTATATTGACCATCTTCCTGTTTTTCCTGATGATAAGTCATGTTATAAGCTATCATTATTCGTATCAAGTTAGCCATTTCTTCTTTTTCACGAGCACTATACAGCTGGGTATTTACCTGTTTGATTGTCATAAAATAGGACAATGATGTTTAATGGTTCATTGACAAATTACCCAAGAAACTACATTTTTGAGTGAGGTTTGCCTAAACTGCTAGTCCTCCCAACATCCTAAAACTAATATTCTTCAAATGCTAACCGTTCTTCAACTACATCCAATATCCTTGTCAGCCCCACAAGCATTATCCCCAGCAAGTGAAAAATTTCGTTTAAAAAAGACCTCATTAATGATACATTATGGGAGATTAGATACAGAGCTGGCAGTTCTCACTATAATAGGTAAAGATAGGCTGGCACTGCCAGGCAGGATACGCCCACATTTTCGAGAGATGGACAGAGAACAAGCAATACCGAAAGTGATTTTTCCTACATCTTTAAGTCCTGTATTTCATACTGTATTGGGAGCAGCCATTTAGTTGGTCAGTTCCAGTCAGATATTAATGAAACTCGAAACCGACAATGATTATGGTGTGACGGTACACAACCTAGAAATGTGACTTTTCATCAAAATCGGATAAGAATTGTGACCTGTAGCGAGTCCACAACCATGATATACCATATTTTTACACTATTCGCGTACAAACGGCGACCATTTCGTCCGGCAATTTTGGTACGATTTTCACAAAATTAGAACTCAACCTTCCTCATCAAAATCGAATTAAAATTGTGACCTATACAGGGTCCACAACCATGATATATCATTTTTTTAACAGTATTCGCGTACAAACGGCGGCCATTTTGTCTGTCAATTTTGGTCCGATTTTCCCGAAATTCAAACTCAACCTTCCTTACAGTGTAACGGTGATATAATCAAACGTTTTTTTTAAATTGGATAATAATTGTGACCTCCAGAGGGACCACCAGCTAAAGAAAGGGGGATTTTGCGTATAACCAGGGGCCATAATTCTGGAAGTTACGATCCGATATGCGCAAATATTGAAAAGAACCAAGATCTTTGGGTTATAACGATGAATTTCAAGTTTCATCAAAATCGAATTAAAATTGTGACCTTTACAGGGTCCACAACCTTGATATACCATTTTTTAACAGTATTCGCGTACAAACGGCGGCCATTTTGTATGGCAATTTTGGTCTGATTTTCCCGAAATTCGAACTCAACCTTCCTTACGGTGTAACGGTAATATAATCAAACGTTTTTTTAAATCGGATAATAATTGTGACCTCCAAGCTAAAAAAAAGGCAATTTTGCGTATAATCAGGGGCCATAATTCAGGAAGTTATGATCCGATATGCGCAAATATCGAAAGGAACCAAAGATCTTTGGGTTATAACCATGAATTTCAAGTTTCATCAAAATCGAATCAAAATTGTGACCTCCACAGGGTCAACAACCTTGATATACCATTTTTTAACAGTATTCGCGTACAAACGGCGGCCATTTTGTATGACAATTTTCGTCCGATTTTCCCGAAATTCGAACTCAACCTTCCTTAGGGTGTAACGGTGATATAATCAAACGTTTTTTTAAATCGAATAATAATTGTGACCTCCAACCTAAAAAAAAGGCGATTTTGCGTATAATCAGGGGCCATAATTCAGGAAGTTACGATCCGATATGCGCAAATATCGAAAGGAAGCAAGATCTTTGGGTTATAACCATGAATTTCACGTTTCATCAAAATCGAATCAAAATTGTGACCTCCACAGGGTCCACAACCTTGACATACCATTTTTTAACAGTATTCGCGTACAAACGGCGGCCATTTTGTATGGCAATTTTCGTCCGATTTTCCCCAAATTTGAACTCAACCTTCCTTAGGGTGTAACGGTGATATAATCAAACGGTTTTTTAAATCGAATAATAATTGTGACCTCCAGAGGGACCACAAGCTAAAAAGGGTGATTTTTCGGACAATCAGGGGCCATAATTCAGGAAATTACATTCCGAAAGCCGCAAATATCGAAAGGAACCAAGATCTTTGGGTTACAAACATGCATGTCAAGTTTCATCAAAATCGGTTCAAAATTGTGACCTCTATAGGGTCCACAAGCTAAAAACGTGATTTTTCGTACAATCAAGGGCCATAATCCATGAAGTTTTGATCCGATACATGCCAATATCGAAAGGAACCGAGATCTTATGGGGATAAACCTATATTTCAAGTTTCGTCAAAATCGGATAAGAATTGTGACCTGTAGAGAGTCCACAAACAAATTGTGGACGGACGGACGGACAGGGGCGACGACATAATACGTCCACATGAAAATGTGGGCGTATAAAAACTAGACAATGTAAAGGCAATTTGCTAAATATTTCAGTCAAATTGATCCACTGTGAACTGAAAATTCAGTGGTTGAATTTTTGGTGTAATCTAGATCATTATCACTAAAGTCGTTATGGTAAAAAACATAGTCTCAATTAATTATTTCAAGATTAAATCATGAATGACAGTTGAGCAGCAAATTACAGCGAGAGTTGATAATGGTCTAAATAAGTTAATTAATTTTTAATAAATAATTTAGCTAACGTATCAGGCCTAAAGAAAGACCTGCAATAGGCAGATTTAGGTCTTGCATAATGTATGTTTAACATAATAATGTATGTTTAAACTATAATATATTGTAAATGAGTACAGTACTTACAGGTCTGAGTGTGGGTTGAATAATGTCCATTAATGGTGGTATAACATCCATTACCATAGCAGTTGTATTTACAAATCTTTTAACAGTTGGTAACATATCAGCCATCATAGATCCAACTAAATTATCAGATTTGGTTTGTTTTGTTCTCATCTAGTCAAATAGAATAACGTATTAAAATTTCTTTACAAAGTTCAGCATATGAGACTGCATTAAAACATGGTAAAACTTCTATTCATTTCATGCTTCAATACTTTTGCTTGAAATTTAAAGAAAAAATATTAATCCCAACAAAGTGTAGATTAATTGCAATGTGTTTCATCTGGCTCCTGGGAGTTGAGATTTATATTTCTTAAGTGTATAAGTATTTGCTAGCCAACATCAGAATGAGAGTGATCTTTTGGTTACAGATCTTGCTGTAGGGACTATACCTCTACCCCTCCATTTGGGCATCCCAAATTTTCTCAACCAAAAAATAGATGAGTTAACTTCTAACTCACCTCAAATTGTGAATGTGGATATTGTATTCTAGGTGGTGTATAAGATGCGTACAGAAGATGAAATGTAACAGGTAAAAAAGGTACATATTTCATTAAAGAGTAATCTTGACTGTGATTGGTGTATCGCTGTATCATATCAGTGAAACCTAACCACTCATTGGCTAAATTTAACTGCAACAGATTACAAGAAAAGTAAATACAGTGAATAGTCAGAATAAAGAGCACAGCATGTAATGAAAGAGACACACAAAAAAAAAATTCTTGTTCTCAGACAAACTTTCCTAAAAAATCTGATGCGGGAGTGAGGTTTTTCTATTAAGTGTTTTTAGTTTGTCAAATCTCAGGATTCTTTCAAATTTTTTAAGAGTTACTACTGTCATCCAGGAAAAAATTTATGTGTGGTAATAATAAACATGGGTCATGCAGCTCTCTAAAAGTGATGCAGGAGTATCTGATTGAGAAAAATAATATTTCTCGTAAATGGCCTAAAGAAGATTGTTTCTTCACTCTATATATTAATCTTCCCGAAAAACTGTCTGGTAGGTTCATCTTTGATAAACTTCTCTGTTAAATTTCAATGCAATATGATATTGCATCTAATTCATTCAAACTAAAGGACAAACATACCCCTACTAGATGCGGATCTTTTGATTTTGCCTCAAGATAATTTTCAAATAAACCTTGTTTAACTTTATCATATTCCCCTGCTGCCTGAGCTACCAGTAAAATATTCTGAAACCTGAAAACACAAAATTTAACACTTTCATAGGTTCTAACAATGACAGGAGAACAAATATTTATCCATCACATCGTTGGCATCTGCAAGTCTTTTCTTCCATGTTGCTTTAGTCTACAAGAGACAATTTGGTGGACAATTCTTGCCTGTAACTAGTACAGTAGCTGCCAAGTACTACAGTCATTTAGTACTGCTACCTATACATTTAATATATTCATTTTCAATTCAGTAAATTACTTCAATATTTTGCATTATTTCACTGTTGTATCTGTTTCATTTGACCGATTCATAACCTATTCTCTCATGTTATGTATCATGAAAACTGTCTGAAGCTTACCCACTATACGTGTAAATCAGAATAATATAACTACCTCACTGCAGGTGTAGTAGCCGTGGCCGCTTTTGTGGTCTTTCCTTCTGATAAATCACGTATATTCACAAATCGATTTCTATGATGTAAACAAAACAAAACCATTAAATCAGCATGTCATGTCATTTAAGATGAAATGTACAGTTAATAATGTGACATGCGGTATATCATATATAACCTTATATAAGATAATAATAACCTTATTTATACCCCATATCAGAATGCTAGTCTAATCATTAGTCATTGTTTTTTGAGGCGCGCGATCGCTCTCTAAATCACTCTTCTTATCGAAACTGGGAGAGCTTTTTTAGGAGAGCGATTTTTTCAATTTCTTCATTTAAGGGGAGCTTTTTTCGACTCTCCTCTAAACTACAAAAAACAACGACTGAATCATCCAACTTGAATATGGATGCAGTTTGAAAATATACATGCATAATGTTCCTAATCACACCAATAACAAAAATAATGTCATCCAAATTTTTCACCCCTGTTTTGGAATACTTGATTCTGGAGTAACATATGAACTTTGGACACTTCTTAGAATGAATTTAAACTGAGACTTACTGTTTTCCTCTAGGCATTGTGAAAATTTCATACCATGTTGAAAATAAGCTACGATGTGCATCTTTTTGTCCAATACTCATACCTTGAACTGATTGAAGAGTTAATTCTTTACGATTCTTTCTTACAAACTAAAAAAAATAATACAAAAGACGGAAAAGTAAATAAGGGTTATAAAATTCTCTCTATTTGACTTGCTTTTAACAAACAGAGGGAGAGAGAGAGATAGAAATGAGATTTAACGCCCACTCGACACAAACTAGGTCACCAGAGGAGCTGGAGAAAACACATGATTTGGACTAAATAAACTTTCTTGATTTTATTAAATGAAAGCAGAAAATCGTTGATTTAGAACTTAAAATGTTGGTCAAATGTCTGTTCTCAAGCAGAGATAACTGTAGACAGATAGCTTAAGTATTGACCTGGTGTCCACAATCATGCCTTTATCATCACACATATCTGTATTTCCCCCAAATAGTATTTATATTCATCTTCAATCGAATACAAATAAAATTTGTGTAAATCCATAATCCATTGACAAAGTTACCTTTTACGACATTTGTGTCTATTTCACACAAAATTTGCATAGCTTTTGTGACCAGTTTTAATGTATAAATATTGCAAAAAAAATTCCATTAGATGCAGTAGACAGTGAGATAAAGATGCATTATGTTACAGCTAAATCTGCCCCTGACGGGTCTTTTCTGGCTTCAATTGTTATAAAAATTATTGTTTACACATTTATTGATATGGCTAGACCATAAACAACTTTCTGGGCATTCAAACAGATAATCAAGGTTGTTTAGTACCATTGCTTTGATAATAAATATTCAATGCTACATTTTGTCAACACACTCATAACTCATAATTATAACACAATTCATTTTTAATTGTTTTTTTTGTAGATACTAAAAGGTGTAATTTTAAGATCACTTGTTGTTTATATACCTGTAATGTATTTAAACAAGATCTAATATCATTATCTGTTCTTTCACATAATGCTAACAAGGCATTCATATCTGCTTTAAGATGTTCTTGACGTATAACCTGGAGAAAAAATTATAACATATTATATGTACATAAATGGATCAATGAAAATAGACCCCCTGGATTGGGACTCAGTTAAGATGCAGAATTAAATAAAATTATTTTAAAAGGTTCATAAGGAACTTTTATCTTACCCAGCAATATCTGATTATCTGCTAAACAAATCAACACAGCTTTAACCAAATAATCTACCATCAAGTGAACAACACTACAGACGACTATGTTACTGAGCTTACATGATTATCCATTTGATAATTTTAGTAAAACATGTAAATGTTACTGCTATATTTAAATGTTTAATCCTAAGAAGTATTTAGAACTTGCTAACTTGAATTCCTTGGCTAAACAAGGGATTAAAATACATCACTAGGCCAGATGGATTCCTGATATTTTATGTTATCACAAGTATATCTCCACATTTGTCATGCAAATCTAATCCCACAAATATTTACAGTTCTAATGCACAACAACAAAAAAGAGAAATTAAACAGATTAAAATTTTATAACTAACCTCATACAGTCTAGACGCTAGTCGTGAAGATTCCGTTTGAGGAAAACTGAGCAACAATGCTGATTGGCGTAGTTGTCGTAATGATGTCACATATCTATAAATAAACACAACAGTTATTGATTAACACCGTCTTCAATATTCTACAAAATACTGACGTAAAATGGTTGATTAATGACCCAAGTAAGTGATGTATGGTTCTATTCTTTGAAACATTAAAACAGACGAACATGGAGCTATGAGTACATATAAATGTAATACAATTGGATATAAATAGATTTAGTTTAAATTTCTAAAGATAGGTTGCCAGGCAACGAAACATATGCCCACAGCAGCTAAATCGTCCGGGCAGTCAACAAGGGTTGTCGCATATTTTTACTTTTTTTGGTAATGAAACATTTGTAATACACTAAAATCTGATTAAGAGTAACAATTCATTATGTAATTATCTGAAAATCCTTAGAATTTGTTTGCTTTTTATAAAGTTTTGCTCCACGCTAACAATTAGTATAGGAAACATTTAATATCATGGATTTAGCTGTTCAGTTATCAAAATTCATTGAAAATCAAAATACTTGTTCGTTTCAACACCTTAAACTCTGTGTATCAATCTGAGGTCGATCGGATGATAAGTTTGTCCTCTATAGAGTCACAAGATTTTTTGAAGTGATCAAGGGCCACAACTCTGGCACTAATTATCAGAAATTGCTGAAAATCAATGGGCTTTTTGGTCTCATGACCTTAAACACTGTGTATAAATTTAAAGCCAACCGGATATTAACTTTGGCCTCTAGAGCGTCCACAAGTAATCAAGGGCCATAACTCTGGTAGTTATTATCGGAAATCGCTGAAAAAACAATAGGAATCTTTGTCTCATGACCTTAAACACTGTGTATAAATTTAAAGTCAATCGGATATTAACTTTAGCCTCTAGAGCGTTCACAAGCAATTGTGGACGCTGGACCGACGGACGGGGGCAACGACAATATATGACCACATTTCAATGTGGGTGTATAAAAATGAGATTGAAATTTCTTGTGCAACAGCAGTTAAGCCTTTCATGCTAGATCTAAAGCGGGGCTTATGTCGACTTTGCAACCCAAAGCAACTAGTTGCAGTCAGTTGCAAGAGTGCTTATGTCGATCATATCAGCAACTGAGGACAATTGGGTGCAACTGAATTCGGAGCGCTTATGTCGACTCGAAACTGATAGCGATCACACTTAACACGTGACTGTTAATTTATTCATCACGTGATTAACAAAATGGCGAATAACTTAAAAGAAGCAACAAGAAGGCATGGTCGATCTTCCTACAATTCTATTAGTATATTATTGTCGACATTTGAAAAGTGTGTGTCTTCGTTCGCTTCCATTTGCTTATTTATAAAGTCACATGACACATGTCTTTTATCACGTGATGCCATTTCCATGGAAACGAGTTGACTCCAGTTGCAAGAACGCTCATGTCGACTGCAACTAGTTGCCGCTAGTTGCGACGAGTTGCAGAAAGTTGAACATGTGCAACTGACTGCAACTGATTGCAACTAGTTGTAAGAGGCACTCAGGTCTACTTTTTCAGTTGCATTCAGTTGCTTTCAGTTGCTCCCAGTCGCCGAAACGCCAGTTGCTTTCAGTTGCAAGGTCGACATAAACCCCCCTTAAAATCATTGTTATTTTGAGTGACAACAGTATCACTACAGGCCCGGGAGTGTACAGAGAAGTGGATGCTTACGGCTAGCTCCCAGATCCATTTATATGATCTAATAGCTGCATTTATTGTTTGTAATGTATGTTTATTGTGTCTTGTCCGTAGGTTTGTCTTGGGTAATTGGTTGTGTGTGGTGTAGTCCTCCTGTACTTACTATTAACATATCCAACAGAGCAAAGGTTGAACAAATATATTATGAACTCTGCAATTAAGCCCTCATAATCATATATAAAAAAAAAAGAAAAACAGCGAACAAATTCAAAGAAACATAAGTAATTAATGTTATATTAACTTACTGATCATTACATATACAGATAATAGGACGTAATAATATACCACCATCACTTTTCTTCTTACCAGGTGGTGGAACATCAGTTTTACGGATCAAATTCAATAACATATTTATTGCTGGCTAAAAATAAAATTAATTTAATCACATATTTATTGCTGGCTAAAATGTAATATATCTGCATATTGTTGTTTGGGAGTGAAGATATAAACAGAAATTGCTGAAATAGACTTCTTCCTCTCACTAATGTAAATAACATAAATTTCACACTGATCAGATAATAAATGTAGTCTGTGGCCTGTTTTCTTTCCAAAAGAATTTTGATCATGTACTGTCACGACGGACAGACGAACAGCAATATACAATCATTTTTCCATGTGGGCATATAAAAATGTATTTGTGCTATTGTGGTATTGTGTTCAACATCTGGTGAAAGCTAGTAGAAGTAATTTGTAATTTCATACACTCTTAACTGCTTGCATTATATATACAACACAATTGAACACATCGTAACAATAATATAAAATCTATTATTATTTCTTTAGAATATGACAACTAAATAAACATATACCCTAGAAAATTCTGATTCTGAAGAAACAAAAAATTGAACTTTATGCCAGATAAGATTCACCAATGATATTGATAACAAGCTTGAAAACTAATAAATTTATTAAAACATTAATAGCTTGACCCTGTATCCTATACTTTGTGCCTTTTGATTTTACAATATACATTATTTATTAAATTTATTAACACTGATAGCTCTCTTGTGATAATATATTAATGAAAAATAAATTGTCATACACCCACAACAAGCATTTTATCTAAGAATCATATTGTTTTACAAACCTGTGGGTAAGGTTGCAGCGATACCCCGGGGATGCCGCATTATCGCGATTATTTTTTTTCAAGTGATATCGTATCGGCCAAAGTTGAATAATCGCAATCCCCGCTATTTTAGGATTTTTTTGGGCGGAGGTCGGTGCAATAAATCCAAAGTTCATTTTCACTGGTGCGGGGGCCGGAACGGTGCGGCGAATCCCCGGTTAACAAGACTGAAAATATTATGTTTATTTCAATGTTAAGTTAGTACTGTACGTCTGGTTGTTTAACCCGCCAAAACAAAGCAACCAAGTAACTCGACTTAGTCATCCAGACGCTTTTTTCAAGTTATGAATCCGCACTCAGGTTCATCGATAAAGAGAAATATCATGATAAAGAGAATTATCGTGATAAAATTGATAATCGTAGACTTTTATTTATCGCGATAATTCCAAAAGCAGTTATCATGATTAATGGCGATATCAGAATTTGATATCGTTGCAACCTTACCTGTGGGGCTCCATCTATTTCATCTATCACCAAACAATTAGGCCTTGGATCAGCTCCTAAAACGGCTTTCATCTGTGTAGCTGCCTCTAATTTATTCTTAAATACTTCAGCACTACGATCATCACTGTTCAACAGAATTTACCTATGTTATTGAATTACATGTACGACATGCATGAAATCTACACTCTAGATCACCAAAGGGCAAAGCTAAGGGGTCCTGCCCTAAATATTGCATTTGATTTCATTGATTTCAATCTTATTTTCTATTCGTAAAGCACATACATGTACAACTGTTTTAATCATATCACTCAATCGTTACAATGTTCAGAGGTAGAAATGTTTTCAGTTTTTACTTTAAATTATCACATCGCCTTAAATCAATATCAATTGCGTTCCAGAGTAATAGCGCAGTGTGGGACAATGACCTTTACCCAGAGTTTTTTATATAGTGTTAAATTAACTAGCATTCATCCCCATTATGTTACAACCAGCATGTGTTACATACTATTTGTATCAAAGATACTTTATGTTGTTCGAAGCTAAGTCTCGCTGCTCCATTTTTAAATCAAATCAAAATATGGCTGAACCGTTCTAATCTATTTAATATCGGAGAAATAGGATGCCATGGACAGTTGATTATGGACTGGATCACTTAACCCCTGTCGGTTCACGCGGTGAGAATCACATAGCAGGTATCAAGGGGCATTTGCATTCATAATTGACAACTGAATAACAATTAAATTATTAAACAAAACATTTTAGTGACATTTGGAAAAGATTTAATAAATCTCACAAAATTGCAATTTTGTGTACTATGTGATAAAGAGGCAGATTTAGCTCTTGCATAATGTATGTTTAAATCAGCTTGCAATCATCTCTATAACCATAATATCTGTACTAACTTACCTAGCATTCATTTCTACAACATTATATCCAGCATGTGTAGCTACAATCTGTGCTAGAGTTGTCTTCCCTAAACCTGGTGGACCACATAATAATACAACCTATAAATAATGCAAATATAATCATTGAAACCTTGGTTCAACATTTCATAAACACATTAACTTGATTGGTTATTTTCCTTACTTTACAAACACTTACCTTTTGTAAAGGTCTGTTAAATTTATCTAGTTCATCTGTTAATTCAGGTAATCTCTTCCATTTCTTTACGTCTTTCTGTTTTTTCTTATCTTTCTTTTTATTGGGTAATTCTTTACCAAAAACAACAAAATCCCATAGCTTGATCCAATGAAGTAATGTTCTATTTATAGCCTGCAATTAGATGACAATGTACATGTACATATAAGTAAGTCGGCAATGTACATAATTTCGACCACAGGTTTTTACCACTAACCTAATTAGGACCAGGTAACACCTATTTAACAATAATAAAATATGGGTCTTTAGCAGATGAAGACTTGAGGTTCTGGAGAAATCCTACAAGGTTGGGCAGGAAGGCCTATTCCTTGTTAAGTATTCCTTGGGATCAAAACCCCACCAACAGGTCTCATGGTCTAAAGCACACACGTTTGTCCTCTGACCCCCCCCCCCCCTCAGCCCACACATCCCAATACATATACAGCAAGAAAACATAGTTTGGCCAGGTTTACCACATACAGTTATATCTCCATTTGAATATCTTTTTAAAGTATATCCTCTGTCTTCATTAGCCTAGTCAGAGCAGACCAGTAGTACATTAAATCCCATTTCATTTCTTTAAACTTTAATATCCATTGCAGATCAGCCGACCATGTACAGTATTATACGGTACTGATTGTATTACCTCTTCACTGAGTAATTCTGTATATCTACAAGGAGCATACTTTTCTACCCATAAAAATTTCTGTGGTTCAGATAAAGCTATAGTTTCTTCATTTTCTTTGTCTACACCATCCAGGCCTAAATCATCATCTATTTCCCTGTCATAAAAATACAGATAATATTTAACAGACTGCTGAGTGTACATAGAGTGATATATGATGAAATGGCTTTAAACCTCTATCTATCTGCACCAATTGTGCTATGCATTGCACTATGAATTAGTGCTGGCAAAAAATATCGATATAGCCGATAATCGTCGGCGACTTATGGAAATATCGATATCGATATTCAGTTTCGTGATATCGATACACGTATAAATATAAATGGACTTCAATAAAATAAGATTAATGGAATGTTTGGTATCAAATTGGCCTTATTCAGCGTTAGATCATTCAATTCACGCTAAAACTAAAAACACGCACACCTCGCAGTTCAACCATCGCTTCGGTAATTTTTGATGTCGCTTACAACAATGACAAAAAGTAATTAAGTTCAGGGGGAACAACTCCATTTTAATAAGTTTGTTTATTGCTATAAGCGACTAAAGAAAATCGTCAACAATGACTCGTGGATGATTGATGGCGAGCGCAAAGCTGCGAAACTATTTTATTACTAACACCATTGCAGCATCAAGTTTAAGCTTTGAATGAAAAGAATATTATGAAACAATAGCTAAGAATCATAGTTTGTTTATTTTTTCTTTTATTCGATCCATAACACATTTAAATACCCAGTACATTTTTAGTATACAATTTTCGTTTTTTTCCGATATATCGATACCGATATCTCCCAAACGGTTGCCGATATCGATATGTAAAATCAGTATCGATTGCCAGCACTACTATGAATACAAGGAAATTTTGTCTGTTCTGTTACATTTCTGCACATGCTTTGTCCATTGCCAACTGTCAAAGAGTTCCTTTATGTGCACACTAACAAGTAATCATGTGGAACTCAGTTTTTGGTACAATATGAGGCTTTTTCTTGACAGATCCTTGATCCTGCACCAATGACATGGGGAAAGATTATATATCATAGGCAAAATATTTTTACTGCAAATTTACAAAAAAAACATTTGCAAAAAACAATCTATGTGTAGAAAGTACTCTGACCAATGTCATAAGTTGTCTTTGACCATCAGCCTGGGGCATAAGGTCGATCAAGGCCCCACTTGTGAGTTACTATACCTGTTAATAGCTTCTGTAATTTTTCTAGCTTCATCAATTATCTTATTTTGTCTCTGAAAAATTAAAAAAACAAGCCAACAGTGAGGCTGATGTCCCCCGCCGAAATCCCAAAATAAATAGAAGACACATATTAATTAATCGCACATTTATTTTTTTCAATGTATCGAGCAATCAAAATGTACACGAAGTGTCATCCAAAAGTGTTTTATAAAGAAAAATGCTAAAGGCAGACAAAAGGGCCCCTCTGGCCAAGGGAAAGGGCCCTTGTGTCCAAGTCAATCGTTTCTATACACTGTTACTGTCGAATCGATTACTAAATGAGAATGCAGTCATTGTATTGGCATAAAAATCATCAATCAAGATGAACCTAAGTTATCTTGTCCCAAAGTATCAACCAATCAAATTGCTTATCTCTGCTTACCCTAAGCGGAAAATGCTCATCTTCGAACTCCATCAAGGCATTGACCTAATAAGCATATACACCAAGTTTGAACATTTTAACTCAATTAGAAGGAGAGTTATTGTGTTCCAAAGTCTTGACAACTCTCGACCAATCAAATTGCGTATCGCTCTGCTTACCTTGAGCAGAAAATGCTCATTATCAAACTTAGTCAAGGTATTACTGTAATGAAACTATACACCAAGTTTCATCACTCTCACTTAATTAGAACTAAAGTTATCGTGTCCCAAAGCATCAACCAATCAAATTGCTTATCTCTGCTTACCCTAAGTGGAAAATGCTCATCTTCGAACTCCATCAAGGCATTGACCTTATAAGCATATACACCAAGTTTGAACATTTTTACTTAATTAAAAGAAGAGTTATTGTGTTCCAAAGTCTCGACCAATCAAATTGCGTATCGCACTGCTTACCCTAAGTGGAAAATGCTTATCTCCGAAATTCATCAAGGCATTGACCTAATAAGCATATACACCAAGTTTGAACATTTGAACTCAATTAGGAGGAGAGTTATTGTGTTCCAAAGTCTCGACCAATCAAATTGCTCTGCTTACCCTTAGCGAAAAATGCTCATTATCGAACTTAGTCAAGGTATTACTGTAATGAAACTATACATTAAGTTTCATCACTCTCACTTAATTAGAACTAAAGTTATCGTGTCCCAAAGCATCAACCAATCAAATTGCTTATCTCTTCTTACCCTAAGCGGAAAATGCTCATCTTCGAACTCCATCAAGGCATTGACCTAATAAGCATATACACCAAATTTGAACATTTTAACTCAATTAGAAGGAGAGTTATTGTGTTCCAAATTCTCGACCAATCAAATTGCGTATAGCTCTGCTTACCCTGAGCAGAAAATGCTCATTATCGAACTTAGTCAAGGTATTACTATAATGAAACTATACACCAAGTTTCATCAATCTCACTTAATTAGAACTAAAGTTATCGTGTCCCAAAGCATCAACCAATCAAATTGCTTATCTCTGCTTACCCTAAGCGGAAAATGCTCATCTTCGAACTCCACCAAGGCATTGACCTAATAAACACATACACCAAGTTTGAACATTCTAGCTCAATTAGGAAGAGAGTTATTGTGTCCCAAAAAGTGTGACGGACAGACGGACAGACAGACAGACAGACAGAAGACAGACAGACAGACAGACAGACAGACAGACGGACGAACCCATTTTAATAGTCCCCCAACTTTCTTCGAAAGGCGGGGGACAAAAACCCAACAATTAGGAATCATCAGGGTTCATTTAACATGAATATATAATGTTGGAAGTTGACCCAAACACCCATCCAATCAGATAAGGAGTGGGAGAAATAGGGCTTAAAGTCCACTCAACACACACTAGGTTACTTTGGGACTAACATATAGTTCAATTTTATTTCAATAATTAGCTTGTCATGTAGGTGTCTTTAGCAGTGGCCAGACAACCCAACCCTGAGTCACGTATAAGTGGGGAATCGAAACCATTCCACTCGACAGGCCTTATGATCTAAAGTGCACATCTTATACCATTCAGCCACCCACCCCCCTCACTCAGAAAGGCAGGAACCATTTTAACTAAGGTACATGTATCATATTTAATACCTTTTCCCCTATTTTCAAAAAAAAAAAATCAGCTTTGTGATGTATCAAAGAAAATCTGATTATGATAATTGTTTATGAACATGCCTTGTATAATAATGTTTGCAGTAGGAAGTTTCATTGACATCAATTTGATTACATTGGCAACAGCTTTGAAACTCAACTTGAGGAACTTCTAAATAGGACTATTGGACATTCAATTACTCATACTCATAGAGGTTAAAATTATGAAAAATGAACCCCTCCTGCAGAAAAAAATCATCTGCACGCCCTAAAAAGAGGAGATAATTAGTGCACGCCCTAAAAAGGGGAGATAATTAGTAAGTCATAAAGTAAGAATCAATAAATTTTAGAACACATGGAATAATAGTCTATCTTTAGATGTCATAATTACTTAGGTAGAGGATTTAGAAATTTAAGTTTGTAAAATTAGAATATAATTACCTCCTGTTCTACTTGTTGTCGTAATATTTCCCATGGAACACTCAGTAATCCGGATATATTCTTGGTTTTACTACTCTCTATAATCTGAAAAATTGACCTAAATGAAAATTGTGCTATATGCCCTAGTTACAATTACTTTCTCATTTTTACTAATATTATCATTTTTGCTGAAAGCTTCTTAATTGCAAAGACAAATGTTGCTCAGATATAAAGAAATAACAACATCAAATTAAATATTTGTTATACACTACTTGGGATTATTGAGAGAATTACATAAATATGCTTAATAAAAAACAATGACTTAAATAATAAATCAGTAAGGAAAAGCCCATGACCAAGACCAAATGAACTAGTTGTTTCTTAAAACTAGTAAGCTTTATGCACCTGTCAAAGACTTTTTCAAACTTTAAAGTTTCTCTTTACTGTTACCTCTTTATCAAAGTCTTCTTCTTCCTTTAATTTAAGATAAAATCTACTACCATCAGTACCAGTGATGTTAAGAAAGTTTCCACATGGTCGAGAAGTCAGCAATCTTGCTTTGTCATCTCTAAATACTTCATCTAATGCTAAAATTTAAAATAGAAGGTATTTGTCAATCAGTTTAATTTTAAATTGTGAACAAAGTACACTTTTACCCTCAAATTACAACTGCTCATTATGTGAAATGTCATCAGGTGTAATTGTAAAGCTGGGCATGGCACTGATCTGTGCACTTGTGAAAAACATCAAACGGACTGCACTGATATGCTTGTGGAGATTTCAAAGTACATATACTGTATGTAGCAACTCTGAAGCCAGTTTTAGACAATTCTGATGATAAATTTTTGATAATTTGTTTGTAGCCATCAGTGCTAAGTGACATTTGAATATTTGATAGCCAAGTTATAGATTTCAGTAAATTTTTGAAACACAAAAATTATGCTAATTAGCATATTACGCAATTTGACCCCTTTCTACCAAAAAAACCACCTTGGAACATTTTTAGTATTATGTGCAGAGGACCTTACCATACCACCAAAAGAAATTCTATTACATTTGGGTTGGACCTATTTACAGCTAGATTGACTGAACTATTGTAGATTTAAGGTCAATTTGATATTAATATTAGAGTCTTGAGCATCCACAAACACATTCCACTGAAGATGATTAAAATAAGCTTAAAGAATGCGAGCATGATACATGTACCTCTTGTAGAATGAGAAGTTTTCGCCTGATTCCGTTTTGATATAATTTTATTGACATTCCAATCATCTTTTAACCAATCTTCATCATAGATGTCACTATTTGTTGTTTTTTCATTAATTTTGGCTGGACTTATTTTAATGACATCTTTATTATTTTCCTGTAGTCTTGGTCGTTTACTCAGTGGTTCTGAAATAAACAAGCATATGCCATGGAAGATACATACACATTTTGCATGAGATGAACAGAGAACGAGTGAAAAGAATAATTTAATTCTTGGTAAAATCAGGGACCATAATCCAGAAAGTTATGATGGTCTGATATATGTGAATATAGACAGGAACAAAATCTTTTGTGTTATAAATCATAAAAACATACATTATAATTTTCATTAAAATCAGATTCAAGGTTCCACAACCTTGGTATTGCATACTTTTACACTATTTTCGAATAAGCAGAGGCCATTTTGTCAGACAGTTTCAGTCAGCGCTTCACGAAATTCGAACTCAACCTTTGTACAATCAAGAGTCATAATCCAGCAAGTTACAGACCATTATATGCAAATATTGAAAGGATCCGAGATCGTTGTGATATAAACATAAATTTAATGTTTCATTAAAATCGAATAGAAATTGTGACCCCTATAGAGGATTCTCTATACCATACTTTTACACTATTTTCCCATGAGAAGCAGCCATTTTGTAGAGCAGTTTCGGTCCAAACTTATTATGGTGTAAGAACAGATAAAAATTGTGACCGCTAAGTGGATCACAAGCTAAAAACATAATTCTATTGTTAAATCGTGGACCAATCCATGAAGTTTTGATGTGATATGGGCGAATCTCAAAATGAACCGAGATCTGGGGTTATAAACATGTATTTTAAGTTTCGTAAAAATTGGATAAGAATTGTGAACATCCAGACAGGGGCGACAGCAATATACGTCCACATGAAAACGTGGGCGTACAATAATTAATTCTATAAAATTGTTGATTTCATTTTGATTGATTTATGGGATAGTACTTTGTCTTCTTTCAACATTTTACATCTACATGTGTAGATCAAATCTGTTGACTGTACATTGTAACTTCAACTTAAAGTAAACAAGCTGACATCCACTTACTATTTTGAGTTCAACAAAACATCAGATAACTCAATTAAATGCTTTATAAATTAATGAGGTTCCGATCTATCAAATTCAATAGACTAATAGTGATAATCAAATTACTTTTTAGTGACTAGAAAAATAAATGTATCAAGGGAGACAACTGCATTTTTGTAAATTTATTTCAAATTCATTATTTTCTAAAGATCCTCTTTCTGAATTGATAACCTCTTTATCAACAAATTCCAAAATCTGATTTACAATTGTTTATTACTGAATATTTCAATAAGAAAAATATTAAACTGCTATTTTAATTTATTATTCAATCAATGAAAATCATAAGACCACTGCATAAAAAAAACATATGATAAATAGATACTACATGTCCACCAAAGGCAGGTAGATCAAAAATGCTAAGACACCATTCATGCCATACCAGTTACTGAATTACAGTACTCAGGTGCCAATGATTGGTAAGATCATATCCTGATCATTACTGAAGCAGTTGAGATGAACATATCTCTACTGTGCCGACAGGTCAGGTACACAACAGATCCCATTTCATTTCTTCAATGTATGACATCATAGGGTCAAAAGAACAATTTGTCAGATGTTCATGTTGTGCAGGCTATTGATAGAGTAAAAAAAAACAACAAAACAAGCCAACAGTGAGGCTGATGTCCCCCGCCGAAATCCCAAAATAAATAGATGACACATATTAATTAATCGCACATTTAATTTTTTCAAGTATCGAGCAATCAAACTGTACACGAAGTGTCATCCAAAAGTGTTTTATAAAGAAAAATGCTAAAACCGACGAGAAAAATGAAAATGTACCCTAGTTAAGGGCACCCTAAAGGCAGACCAAAGGGCTCCCACGCTTGACAAAAGGGCTCCTCTGGCCAAGGGAAAGGGCCCTCGTGTCCGAGTCAATCGTTTCGATACGCTGTTACTGTCGAATCCATTACTGAATGAGAATGCAGTCATTGTATTGGCATAAAAATCATCAATCAAGATGAACCCAAGATGAAATTGCTTATCTCTGCCTACCCTAAGAAGAAAATGCTCATCTTCGAACTCCATCAAGGCATTGACCTAATAAGCATATACACCAAGTTTGAACATTTTAACTCAATTAGAAGGGGAGTTATTGTGTTCCAAAGTCTCGACCAATCAAATTGCGTATCGCTCTGCTTACCCTGAGCAGAAAATGCTCATTATCGAACTTAGTCAAGGTATTACTGTAATGAAACTATACACCAAGTTTCATCAATCTCACTTAATTAGAACTAAAGTTAGCGTGTCCCAAAGAATCAACCAATCAAATCGCTTATCTCTGCTTACCCTAAGCGGAAAATGCTCATCTTCGAACTCCATCAAGGCATTGACCTAATAAGCATATACACCAAGTTTGAACATTTTAACTCAATTAGAAGGGGAGTTATTGTGTTCCAAAGTCTCGACCAATCAAATTGTGTATCTCTCTGCTTACCCTGAGCAGAAAATGCTCATTATCGAACTTAGTCAAGGTATTACTGTAATGAAACTATACACCAAGTTTCATCAATCTCACTTAATTAGAACTAAAGTTAGCGTGTCCCAAAGCATCAACCAATCAAATCGCTTATCTCTGCTTACCCTAAGCGGAAAATGCTCATCTTCGAACTCCATCAAGGCATTGACCCAATAAACACATACACCAAGTTTGAACATTCTAGCTCAATTAGGAAGAGAGTTATTGTGTTCCAAAAAGTGTGACGGACAGACAGACAGACAGACGGACGAACCCATTTTAATAGTCCCCCAACTTTCTTCGAAAGGCGGGGGACAAAAACTCAAAATATAGATCTGTATTTCGATCAGATTGTGAATGAACATGCATGTACATATAGCACTCATAAACTTAGGATAACATTACCAAAGCTGGCTTCTGTGAAAATAATATGGTGTCATTTGCCCTACTCAAAACATTAGCATAGCTGACTCCTGTGTAAATGTATGATGTTATCTACTCAAAACTATCTCATAATTTATTGCAGTACATGTTCCTGTAACTACAAGTAGTTCTAGCCCTTATAACCTGCAACAAGGGGGTTAGAACACTACCCTAGCTCCAGCTACCTTTCTTACTCAGACATTTAAATCATGTTAGAACTTGTATGTTCTACATCTACATTTAGCTAAAAACCTACCAATTTCTAAACGTGTATTGATTGGAGGCGCAGTAAATTCTTCATCACTGTCCGATGGCAAGTCCCCAAAATCATCATCCTCAGTCCTGGCACGTTTCTCACCAGATCCAACAGAATTATCTCCTGTGGTTCTACCACGCAATAAAGATCCATTTACAGGTGCTTCTGGGCTTAAAACTGGTTCTAATAATAAACTGGAATTCAACTCATCTCCAGTTTTACATTTCCCATACTGGGTTTTTGCATTTGGTGTAGTAAAATTTAAAGTTCTTTTAGGTTTACAAACATCTTCTGTGGCTGTGAATGTGAAAAAGATAAATAATTAATATGTAAATATTAAATTAAATCTTCTACTTAACTCCTTAAAAATATTAAATGTCTGAATTTTCGTCTTTAAGTTGCCTTTCTTAATCCCAATGATGTCATTTCAGCCATTCGTGATTTCGGATAGGTGACATTTTGGACTTGAGTAGGTGACGTTTGGCTTCGGACTTGGGAATAAGTTGAAAGGAAAGGTTGAACACAACTATCAAATCAATTTATAATAAGCCAAAAATGATTTTTAAAAAAATAACATGCAAATTATAAAATTACCGCTCGCCATCAAGTAAAGCAGTTGTACATCACGATCACGCACCTCCAGGGGACCGAAATGTCTTCCTACGATCCCAATGGGTATAGGACATTCATCTTTATTTGATCAAATTTGAAAAAAACACAACCCAAGTCAAATACCTATAATATTATTATCATGTAGGCTACCAAATTTTCATGAAATATATTATGCACGTAATAGGATTATCATCCAGTTATCTCAAAGGATTCATTCCCATCGAAAGTTTTTACCCAACACTTACAGGTGGCACTGGTTTGTTGTTTATCGTCTGTTGTATTGTCGTTTTATCTCACTCCAGGAGGACGCGTTGAGGGTTACAAAATTTTCAGTTCATAATAATATCTTTGTAAATCATGATTGGAATTTATCTGTTTTAGACTAACATTCCCCTTAGAAATTCCAACTTTACAATAGCAATGTTAGCAAGGGATTCAAAATCCCCCAAGGGCAATCGGTGGCTTTTTAACTATACATAGAATATAGAAGAATGTTATTGTTAACCGTAACTGTAAGCCACGCCCTCTTCGCATTGTAGAGGAGGCCGTAGATCTAAATCATCTGGTAACAGAAACTTACGTTCATCGTCGAAATCAGCTAAAGCATCGAGTTCGTCTGCATATTCGAATTCAAACAATCCGTTATCCATATCATTGATAATTATCTGGTTTCATAAACTTTCTTAAATACATTTCACTTCATTTTAATGCTGTTGACATCAGTTTCCCGCTATTATTTATATCCGGTAATGGGAGGTAACTCCATTTAATAAGCGCCGACTGGGTCATCCATTGATCAGTTAGCTTTAAAATTTAGCTTACATGGAAACCTACAACCGATTGTAATTAATAAAGTTGGGGTTAAAACTTACACATCCTAATATATTTAAATAAAATGAATTTGTTTTATAATATTAGTAATATTATTAAAGGGACACTAACACTCTTGCTGGCTTGGTAGCTCCAGAAAATAAATAATAGCCTTATTCCAAGTTCTAGATGTTGAAGTGTCCTAACAGTTTGTAAATTATCCATTACATCCTATTTTACTATTCCAGAGGGTTCGAAAATATTGTAAAATCCAACTAACATTTGAACAGGTTTACGTTAGACTTTTCAAATCAATAAGTTGAATTTTTCCAATTTTTTAGATTAGGTGTGTTAAAATGAAATTTATATCACCAATTAATTGGAATATTGTAAAATAATACAATTTGCTGACCAGAATGAAGATTGGGAAATATTATTCAGTTACAACAAGAGTGGTATTGGGGCTTTAATGTAAATTTTAATGGCTTCATGCCATTCAACCACGTTCTCTCCATTGACTTTAATATTTGATTTGGTCTGATTTGATAACACAGTTACATCGTCACTATTCCAATCATAATAGTATGCAAAATTGTTAGATACATGTCTGCATAGTGCGAACTTTGAGAATATGTCATTTTGATAATTTTGCCAATGTTTTGGTTGTTTTAAAAACATAACCAACGATGACGCAAAATATATTACAACAAGTGGTAGTGTCTAAAGTTATTTTGAATACAAATAATATTCCTTTATTTTCTTGGTACGAGTGATTTGCCAATTCAACATTTGAAAATATAGTTTTTATGTATATTTCAAATTACATACAAGAAGTATACATGGTACTAATGTAAATCGTTAGTTATATCGAAATGACACCGACCGCAAAATGGACTTTTCACAATTGCAAGACCAAATTACACCTAGGCCTACTGTTGTTTTCGTCAAACGTGATAAGTAAAATGGCGTACCCGAGAGATTAAATTGCGTCAAATATAACGTATATAATAGCTAATTTCATTAATATTAGTCGTTCGTAGATTATAATCTCCAGTTCTTAATCCGCATTACGTTGTAAGAAATCATATTAGATTAAAGTAGATTATCTAGACATATGTTCTCGGTATCCAAGGGATATTAATAATGCTAGAAATGCAACAAATCTGTCAGTATTAAGAAGTTTTCGAGGAGGTTACAAGTGAACAAACTTTATCGCTGATCAAACACATGACATAGGTAAGATAAATATATGGTGTCAGAAATATTCTCTTATTAAGATCTGTAAAAGAAAAAAAATGAATGTAATCGTCCAAGAATTACGAACTCAGATATAAAAGGTAATTTTATTCTTTCCCACATTTGATTAAAGAGTATTCACCTTAGTTGTTCAATCGAGTAATAAATTTGAGATCACGTACAATTATAATGGTACGGCATATCTCTTGATTTTAAACCCTAAATATACACCGAGAATTTTGCCCCGACACCGTTTTAATAGAGACCGACTAAGCCACCGCCGATGACGTCTATGACGGGTAATAGACTCCATAAATTTAAAGACTATTACCTATCGTTGACTACAGGTTTCCGCCATTGAACAATTTGATCAATAAAATGTTTGATGTAGGCCTACTGATCACTGTTAATCAAATATATTTATTTGGTGTTACAAGTTTAAAATATATTTGAATTGGTACACTTATCGTGTGCCCCGTTTCGCTCAGCATATATTTAATGTATCCCCAAACTTAGCAGATCATTTGTGATGCTAACCCGGGAAGGAAAAGGTATATTTTTGAATTTACAGTAACGGTTGGGGAAAACACCCAAATGGAAGCTGTGATAATTTCGACATAACCCAACATTCATTAAAGACGACCATGTTATATTTGATATAAAATGGGTATTAGAGCAAGACAAGTCTGAGTTACAAGATCTTCGCTTATAAGCTTCTAACTTCTGAAAAAAACATAATATATTACCCCCCCCCCCCCAAAAAAAAAAAGAGAAAAAAAAAGAAAATACAATAGGATCGCTATTTTATTATTTTTACGGAGATTTACACATCCATTTATCCTTTTCAGAAAATTCTGAAGAACATGGAGGAAGGCGATGAACACAGGGATAAACATCGCCTGGAATTTACTTCCGGGATATCAGACATGTGGCGGAAAAGGATCTACACAGATCTTGTCCTAGTTGTGGATGGAAAATATTTGAGATGCCATCGTTTTGTGCTCGCCGCCATTTCACCATATTTTCATTCTCGACTTTATAATGGCCAGCGCGAGTCAGTCGCCGAGAAGCTTTTTTTCAATGCAGCCTCGGTAAAAATTATGAACCAAGTTTTAGAATTTGTGTATACAGGAACCTGTAAAGTAAAGCCGAAAAACAGCGAAGACCTACTCAAAGTAGCGGCACTACTAGGAATAAGATCATTAAAAGACAAATGTGACGCTTATTTAACTGAAACGGTTGGAATGAACAACTGCCTTAAAATGCTAAAACTCGCAACTGAAGCAAAAGCAACCAAATTAGAACTAACATCGAGAAAAAACATTTTGAATAATTTTATGGCTTTGTACCAAACTAAGGCGTTCAAAGCCTTGTCGTCTTCTGACATCATATCACTTATTAAGGATAATGACCTTCGAGTACCCAATGAAGACGTGGTATGTGATGCCGTTTTATCTTGGGCCAATTCAGATCCTAAAATGCGAAAAACAGCTTTAGCAGAAATATTTAAGCATATTCGTCTTCCACATGTCCAACAACATTACATGAGGTATGTTCTTGGAAACAACGAACTACTTAAAGAAAATAGCGAATGTGAGGAGATTATTGAAGAAGCAAAATCCGTGCATGAAGATCCTGGTAGACGTCACGAAATAAATCTTTCGCGTCTTGAATATCGCAACGATGCCCGGATGGATGACGTCATTGTTATATTAGGTGGTACTGCGAATTGTGGTCCTGCAGGTCAACTAAGGCAAAGTGTTTACGGGCTGAATATGTCTCTAAGAAAATGGTTCCCACTGGAACCCTTACCGTATGGTTTTGATTCAGGGACGACTGCTTGTAGTTGTGGCAATGACATTTACATATCTGGAGGTGGGGATTCCAGGCAGGGGTTGACACTCTATGAAAGCAGCGAGAATACGTGGCACGTTTGTGCACCAATGCTTGTTGGAAGACGCGGTCACGCAATGGTTGGCCTTGGGTCTTCTTTATTTGTTCTCGGAGGGGTTATAGGACAAACGGAGGATGGACGTCTTAGGGTGACACCTAGCGTGGAAGAATACAAAATGTCGTCAAATAGCTGGTCAAAGAGTGGCTATTTAACAGATGCCGTTTGGGGAATGTCCTGTGCTGTCCATGATAACAAAATATTTTCGTACGGTGGATATGTGGACAGACACCATGCATCTCAAACTATTCAAATTTACGACCCGTATATTCAGTCATCCTGCACAGTTGGGCGACTTCCGATACCATGTGGACTTACACGTTCTGTCGTACAGGATGGCGTTGTTTCAATTATATGCCCAACAGGAAAACTGCTTCAATCAAATGACTTCAAAATATTTGAACACATTGCAACCATCCCCAATTTTACACGCGCCATGTTTGGAGTTGCTATTTATGAACACAAATTATTACTATTCGGAGGAAAATATGGTAGTGATATTTTCGATGATATCATTCAGATGGATTTGGAACATTTAAGCATGACGACGCTGCCAGAGAAACTAGTTCATCCGGTGTGGGGCTTTGCGTGTGTTAAAACCACATTACCCAGAAAACACATGGTGAAAACAAAACATGATGAACTATGGGATACGGTTAAATGTGAACCAGAGTCGGTCAGCAGAACACCGACCCCACCTATACTAATGCCAACGCCCCCACCTTCAAAAGAATCGCCTGAAGTTATTGGCCATTTTATTCGTTTTTAATGATAAGGATAATAGAAACATTTGTATATTATAGCGCCAATTCCACATTTAAAAGTATACTCTATGTGCTTGCCACGATTTCAAATTAAATATTACGTTTAAATAGGTATCTTTAAAGTCTGGATTTTAAACGCTGAATAGAAGGAACACTTTTGACTAATACCGTTAGGCTTTTTCATGTTGACGGAACAGGAAAAACAAATAAAAACTGTTGTTTCAAATGTTTTAAATTTTTTGTATGAAGACTAACACAGAATTGTTATTTTTAGACATGCATTAACCCGAGTACAGCTTTTACCCTTTATCAACGATATGAAGGAATTGGAAGCAAAATACATGAATTACTTATTATGGACACACCCAAAACCCAACAAATAGCTCACTGAGTTCTTTCGTTTATTTTTCACGGGTAGGTATATGTTTTTGCTGTCACTGTTTGACAGCCGCATGTTTTTATGCGATTACCAAGCAATTAATAAACACCCAGATGAGAATAAATTATATCTCATCTTCTCTGTGTTGTATCTTCCCATTTTCACCAATCGAAGTTGAGGCAGAAATACTAAGATGAGGAGGTCTGCTTAAAATCTACGTATTTTGTAGTTGTATAGAGGGGCGAAGATAAAGATAAGCAAAGGCTATTTCAGCAACAAGCAAATAGACATAGTATGCAATTAACTGTTAGAAGACCGTGTCCGTCCTACGCACCTCATGTAATCACTCCGCAACGAAATTGTTGGACTAATTCAACTACTCATGATCATTCGATCCCTCAACAGCTATTTATAGCGTTGTTGCTACTGTAATAGAAACCGTGTAGATGACTCATAAATTCTCAGAGAGCAGAAACAACTGGGAGTCGCGACCCATTATTATCAGTTATTTCACCTTTTTCAAACCTAATACTTCTGATAGGCATGAGTTGTTACCCTTGTCATTGGAAGCGTTTAATCGCCCAACACGTTCTAATCAATTAAGAAGTCAGTGTGGCTGGATAAGTAAACGGGAGGTCTGGCGTTCGATCACGGATTTTTTCTGGCACAGCCCCCACCCATTTAGACGTAGGGAATTGTCGTTTGGATGTCCCGTGTACACTTTGGCTTGCACGTAAACGAATCCATGACAGTTTGAAGTCGACGAAGAGCATGTGGAAGCGCCTACGCCCGTATGCCGCGCCTAATTTACATTACACAGCTTATGTCCGTCCCCAATATATAGTTCGTTTGGTGCAAAGAAATGAAACGTTAAACCTCATTTCATTTTCCTGTACTGGACCATCGAAATATTATAATAGCTATTTATGTATAAGGATTTTTTTTCCAGATTTTAATTTCAAACTTACTGGTATTGCTTGCCCCTCCATAATGATGAACATCATCAGCGGTAGCCTATCGCCCTTGTCATCAAAACACTGTAATTTATATGAGTGCTCGAAATTTCAATATTTTTATTCAAAGTTGTTCATCGACTATCTTTTGAGTTACTACCCTCTTTATCGAATTATTAGTTCATCCAGAGCGCGCTTTGATTTGTTGGGGAAGAAATAAACAGATAAACAAGCACAATTCGGATTAGATATTCCTCAAGCAATGCCGTTTATTTTCTTTAAGGGTTTCTTGAAATAAATTGTATGCTTTCTAACTGACTAAAAACGGTAGCTACCTGCATTTGATGGCCCTAGCTATAATGTTTTTGTTTTATTTCTTTATACGTATACTTACTCTATTTTAAAGTAATCTTACAAATCCAGTAATCATAGCGACATTCAAGCAAACGTCGTTTTCTGCAGCGTGCGCATTGCTATTTGGTTATGAATACTACTGAATACGTTGAGTTAGGGATCTCCGAAGCTGTAAATGAAGGTGGTTTATGATATCCTGTAGACGTACCCTTACAATTGAAGTTTCGCTGCCATCCAATATAAGCTCACATTTTGCAAGAGATGGATAGAGAATAAGTTTTAAAAAAATCCTGATTTTTCGTAGAATCAGAGGCCAAAATTCAAGAAGTTATACTCTGAAATGCGCGAATATTGAGACTGAGATCTTTGGGATATAAAAATATACATTAAGATTTATCAAAATGGTACGAAAATTGTGACCTCTAAGAGTGCACAACCTTTGTATTACATCAATTACACAATTTGCTTTCAACGAAGGGTCATTTTATCGGACAGTTACGGTCCGATTTTTACGAAATTTAATCTCAATCATCAAAATCGGATAAAATTTGTGAGTTCTAGAGGGTCAACCGAGATCTTGGGGATATCAACACATGTTTTAAGTTTCATCAAAATTGGATAAAACCTTAATATTGGTCCACAACCTTGATATTACATAGTTTAATACTAGTTGCGTACATGTGGGAGCAGCCAGTGTGTACGCCATTTCGGTCAGCTTTTCACGAAATCCGATGTCAAACATTATAATGGTGTAACGGTGATATATTTAAACGTTTTTTATCGGATAAAAATTGTGACCTCTGTATGAAACACACGTTAAAAACGTGATTTTCCTTAAATGAGGGGCCATAATCCAGGAAGTTGCGGTTCGCGATGCGCGAATATCGACAGGAACGAAGATTGTTGGGTTGTAAACATAAATTTCTATATAGTGCCCACAATCAGGGGCCATAATCCATGAAGTTACGATCTTTCGGAGATAAACCTATATTTCATGTTTCGTCAAATTTGGATAAATATTGTGAACTGTAGAGTGTCCACTAACAAATAATGGTCGGACGGATGTTCGGGACGTATAAACTGATTATCATTGTACCGTCTATATGATAGTAAGTATACAGAAGAACCGCGCTAGGCGAAACCGGATATGATAAACTTCCGGACAAGATACCAGCGCATTTGTACACGTACGTTTTAATCTTGAATACCTTTTCATTCTGTAAGACAACAATCCTAATCTGTGATGAATAATCCACTAGGTTTCTACTACATTCTGTACTTTAGCTGATTTATACCATACCAGATATAACTTTTTGACTAATTAAATGAGAGTGAACACACTTACCTTGTAATTTTATACCAGTACCATTTATATGATTACACCCTTATACAATGTAGGCTACCTTTACAATGCACCGGGGAGATGAATTTATATAAGTTCCGGCTTATATAATATGTAAATATATATGGAATAAAAAGTTTTAGAATAAAAAAAATAATAATCCACATAAAAATAATAATCCACATAAATATTGAAACTGGAACGTCATAAGTTATTTGTAGACTATAGTTATTTGTATCTTTCGATTTCAACTTAATATTTTAAATTGTCAACTTTTAAAGGAAAAAAGTTTGATCGGTTCGTTCGTCTCAGTCTCATCCTTTCCCGCAACACACATGGACGCATACAGCATTGAAAATTGGCATTTGAACTTGTACTATGAAATAAGGAAATATTTCTTATCCCATAATTCACTGTAACCTGTACTTCCCTGTAACCCGTTAGTCCCCATAAACGAAACAGCCCATTATATACAATAGAGTAATAAAAGGGATATAATCCATATGTAATTACTTAATTATACATTATGCAAGAGCTAAAACTACCTATTGCAGGCCTTTCGTTATGCCTGAAATGTTATCTAAATTATTAATTGGACATTATTTAACTTATCCAGACCATAACCAACGCTCGATGTCATCGCTAGCCTGTTACATTTACTGGATTAATCATGAAATGGATAATCCAGACTATGTTTTTTTTAATGTATCTTCTTTAGTAATGATGATCGAGTGCGAAAATACAATCGCTAAATTCTCGGTTCAGAGTGGATCAATTTGACTGAAATTTCCAGCAAATTCCCCTCTATACATTATGTGGTTTTTACCTTTTATACTGAGAACTGCCAGCTCTTGATCTAATCGTCCATAAGGTATGTTTAAAGGAGCCAAATGTCTGTTTTTTGGCACGTAGAAATGGGCACAAATTGGTCGCAAAGCAGAAAATAATGTAATTTGGATTTATATGAACTAATTTACATTCAATCGTTTCGTTTTTTTACTGTAATTTATAATCGGCTATATTAATTTGGCTAAATATGCGAAGCGTCCAAATTGAATGGCAGTCTTCGGCGACTGGTTATTCCAGTCTACACATGTAAGTAAGTAATAATTTAGACTTAACCCGTGTACGGACACCTCGCACGAAAAACATTGTCTGCAACAAGTGGTACTCTAAGACTACTGGCATAACTTGGTTTTTGGATACACAATTTTTATTTAAATACAATGAAACTACAGCTTAATAATAATTGATCAGAGTAAATTATATTTGAAGCATAACAGTGACGATATGAATTATAGGGCATTTTTGAAACCATACAAATCTACAAATAACTTAATTTTCATTTCCAGGTAGAATCGTCTTTCGATGGGATAGTTAGAGTACCTAGATTTGCTTTCAGATCTAGATTACCAGAATAACCAACACAATATCATCAATAAGAATAATTCCAAATACAAAGCTAGCACCGAGCGCAGAACCAACACAATATCTGATCATCGGTAAGAATAGTTCCAAATACAAAGTTAGCACCCAGTGCAGAGCAGTTTAAACACTTGTAACCAGCAAAATATTGATAGGAAAGGGTGTCCGATAATGTGATACTCATAGTTTCTTGTCAAATCATGAATGTTTGCACTGTCTCACATTCGTTCTATTTGCACCACTGTACTCGACATTAAGTAGCTGACAATGTATGAAGTTCTCGCTAGACTATTGTATGAACCAGTTTCTCACAAACGTTTAGGTCCCGAAATGCCCCTTGTAGACGCACAGGGGTTAAGCTGTACAATATTACCAAATTGAATAATACGCTATTTAATAATTCACTTATCCGTTGTGAGATATAATACAAAATGCAGTCGTATCACTGTACCAACATTGTTGAGCGGCTTATGTGATTTTCAATAATGATATATTATAGCTTGGTTTGATCATGTTATATTCCCGGGAAATGATTTTTCACTAGTATCTGCTTATCAACGCCCATCCTCGAAAGCCAGGAACGAGCCAGGCGTGACTTGAATAAAAGATTACTAAGGAATCGGCCATGAATCTAGAATCTAGATATAGCTCTGACGCTAAAATAGAATGCAATTACACACCAAGCTTACTTTCTACATGTAACTTGCTTATGTTTTGCACTGATTTGCAGGTCTTAGAAATGACTGGTCTAATTTATACGGAAGCTCATAAGGGTCAATCAAATGAAAAAAATATATTCTGACTATTAGCTATAGCATTTTTTTTATATCTATCTTGTTATTACAAGATAGCCTTACATTTCTTGTAACTATCTTTTTTTATAAATATCTTTTAATTACAAGATAGCCTAACTAGTTTATTTTAAGGTCGTCCCACACTGATTTATCGGATAGCTATAAGCCAACGAAGTAAAAGAAAGAGAGAGAGAGAGAGAGAGAGAGAGAGAGAGAGAGAGAGAGAGAGAGAGAGAGAGAGAGAGAAGAGAGAGAGAGAGAGAGAGAGATGTGGTTTAACGTCCACTCGGCACAAACTAGGTCATTTCGGGACTAACATGTGGTTTAATTATATTTTCAACAATTCGCTTGCGCGTAGGGGTTTTTAGTAGTGGGTTGGGAGTTGAACAGCCGACTGGTTAGCACGTGCGCGCTGTACCATAAAGTCTGCCATTGAGAGAGGGAGAAATGGGGTTTAACGTCCACTCGACACAAACTAGGTCATTTTGGGATTAACATGTGGTTTAATTTCATTCCATTTGTTCGCGCGATAGGGCATTCATGATGAACAATTGGGGTTTTCAAATGTTTCAATAACAAATATTGAATATTGAAAAATATTTCCGTGTTGTTTACTGACCTGATTAATATCATCGTTGAATGTTTATATATCATAGTGAAGGAGAACCACTGGACGAAGCCGGATATGATAAAATTGCTGGAAAGGTACCCTTTCATTCTGTAAGACAATCATTCATAATCTGTGATGAATAATCCACATAAATATTACAGTTTTGGGGGATAGAATACAGATCGAAACTGGACGACAGTAACGCGGAAATATTTCACTTTGTCACAGCTCATAAGTTATCTGTTGACTAGAGACCACACGACACGTACGTAACTAACGCACGTATACAATGAATGGCCATTTTGCTCAGTAATCCCAGCCAGAATTTGGCTTTTTTTTTTAAAAAAATTGCATTAAATTTTTAAATTTTTGTTTAGAACTGAAATTAATTAACTATTAGTCAATCCTCACGCTAACAACATTAAAAAAAATTGATTGTGTATATCTGAAATAGACACGACCAACGCACAAAATAGTGCCAATATGCCGACGTCAAATCTAGAGTTGCAGATTAACTATTAGTCAATCCTCACGCTAACAACATTAAAAAATTGATTGTGTATATCTGAAATAGACACGACCAAAGCACAAAATAGTGCCAATATGCCGACGTCAAATCTAGAGTTGCAGATGTTACTTTTGTGAAAAATCATTGGAAGAAGCTATAAGACGTTATGGCTGTACGGATTATACAGTCCTGAAGACTGCAGGAAGGCTATTGTTTACAATGTATCATTGTGTCCTGTTGGTGTGACCTCATGACCTGTGACGTTTAGATAACGTCATGGATATCATGGCTATTCACTGTGTCAGAGTCACTTCTCTGCAGGTAGGGTGAGTCTGTCGTTTAGATTGCACATGACATTGTGTGCTTTTAGGTTTCAATGAAAATAAAGATAGTAGAGAAAGTAGACACAAATATACGATCCATGCAACAACTATTAAAGCGTCGACGAAATCTTTCAGGCTGTTGTGAGTGAACAACAAAACTTTGACACAGCTCTTTCATTGTTTTGATATACATTGTATATAGACTGCACGTGAATTAACAAAGATCAGAACCATTTTATTTGAAATTTTACACAGGGCTTTATGAAATATTTAGGGTTTCACACTGCGAAGCTTGTGTGAAACACTATTGTTTTTGTTAAAATTATTATTAGGGTTTCACACTGCGAAGCTTGTGTGAAACACTATTGTTTTTGTTAAAATTGGTTTCACACTGCGAAGCTTGTGTGAAACACTATTGTTTTTGTTAAAATTATTATTAGGGTTTCACACTGCGAAGCTTGTGTGAAACACTATTGTTTTTGTTAAAATTATTATTCTTATTATTATTATTATTCTTCTTTTGTTTTGAGTAGATCTCAGCAACTGCTTGTCGCATCGTTACGATTTCTTCGGTTTTACTGGGAAAGTGGGTGTGACTTAGAGGATAAAGCTATTTTGAACGTTCTGCGACAATGCGAAATGTCCGAAATCACCGAAGTTATTGTTTTTGAAAATATTGCAGTAATTTTAACAATAATCATTGGATTTTAACTTTCGATACATTTTGGCATAGCCTGAGACAGGGCACATAGCTACGCTACTTTCGATTTTTGATTTTCGGCAAATCTTCGAAGATATTAGGCGCCAAATTTCGAAAATTTAAAATTTTACAAAAAACTTTTTTATTTATGAATATTTTTTAGTCGTATTGTGCACAGAATTAAAGAGTCATCTGCCTAGTGCAAAAATGTTAAAAAATTTTGTCTCAGTAATTTTCCTTGGCCGCTATTGGCTAATTCAGTTTTTCAGTCCTAGATTAATTTTTTATTGTTCGATTTGTATAAAACAAAGTTCATATGCTTCGTTGTCTCAATTGTCATTTTTTTTATTACCGGAAGTGTTATCTGTCGGCACCGAAAGTGGCATAATTTTACCAAAAACTACAATTTTGACAGTTAGGTACCATTTTTCGAAAACAAATATTATTTTTTGGAAAAATTATTTGACTCAAAGAGTGTGCCCTTTCAAGGCGCAAAAAATGGCGGAAGCAGTTTTTTTAATTTCGATTTCATTATCGAGCAAATTCGATTAAATGGCTAAAAATGGTGTAAAATTGACCCATTTACAACCTATTCAGGCTTTTCAGATTTTAAAATATTTCTTCGTAACTTTTATAAACTTGTAGCTATAATCCATACGAAGAAAATGTATGTTAAAATTAGTTTGTAATATAAGCAGTTACCAAGAAATGGACAGTTCTGTACAAGTCACTGTTTTCGTTATTTTGCCTGTAAAATAGTCAATTATGATTGGATTTTTATAAAAGTGACATCATTTGATTCAAAAAGCATGTAGCGTCATATCAAGTTGATTACAATTTAAAATTGACACCGGAAGTGACGTCATTTTGTCAAAAACTGCATTTTAAACTTTTTAAATCAATGTTTTATTCAACCAAGAATTACTTAATATGTATTAATAATTTTAACTTTTGGTTTAAATTCACATATAAACACAACTCATATGGTCATATACATATCATAAAATTGTTTCTAACTTGTTCGGTTGCCGAGAAATAGACGGTTTTCTACAGGCCACTTTTGAAGGTTTTTGGGCCATAAAAGTGTCAATTATTATTCGATTTTCATAAACGTTACACCATGTTATACCTAATGCCATTTAGGATTTCATACAAGTAATTTAAGATTTTCATTATCACCGGAAGTAACATCATTTTGGCAAAAACTGAATTTTTGCCTTCAAAACAGATATTTTATTCAAATGAGTCTGTTTTGAAATGTTTTTCAAATTATGATATTTGATGCCAATCAACAAATAAAATGAACCCATACGATCATACAGATACCACAAAATGGTTTCTAACTTGTACGGTTGCAGAGAAATAGTCGATTTTCTACAAGTCACTTTTCAAGTTTTTTGGTCTTTAAAAGTGGCAATTATTATTCGATTTACATAAAATTTTCACTATATGATATCGTATGCCATTTCTGATTTCATAAAACTAATTGAACATTTTCATTAACACCGGAAGAAATGTAATTTTGTCAAGATCATTTACAAGTAACAAATGTATAAAATGAATTGATATTGCTGGATTTGGTTGATTCTGCATCCATTTTATTTGTGTGCAATGTTAATTTGGAAACCTGTTTAATGGTTTCGTTGGTACCGGAAGTGACATATGTTCAAGGGTAACTTGGCACCGGAAGTGACATGTTTAAGGGTAACGTGGCACCAGTGAAACCCGTCATTCCTGCATGCAGGTCTAGTTCTTATTATTATTATTATTCTTCTTTTGTTTTGAGTAGATCTCAGCAACTGCTTGTCGCATCGTTACGATTTCTTCGGTTTTACTGGGAAAGTGGGTGTGACTTAGAGGATAAAGCTATTTTGAACGTTCTGCGACAATGCGAAATGTCCGAAATCACCGAAGTTATCGTTTTTGAAAATATTGCAGTAATTTTAACAATAATCATTGGATTTTAACTTTCGATACATTTTGGCATAGCCTGAGACAGGGCACATAGCTACGCTACTTTCGATTTTTGATTTTCGGCAAATCTTCGAAGATATTAGGCGCCAAATTTCGAAAATTTAAAATTTTACAAAAAACTTTTTTATTTATGAATATTTTTTAGTCGTATTGTGCACAGAATTAAAGAGTCATCTGCCTAGTGCAAAAATGTTAAAAAATTTTGTCTCAGTAATTTTCCTTGGCCGCTATTGGCTAATTCAGTTTTTCAGTCCTAGATTAATTTTTTATTGTTCGATTTGTATAAAACAAAGTTCATATGCTTCGTTGTCTCAATTGTCATTTTTTTTATTACCGGAAGTGTTATCTGTCGGCACCGAAAGTGGCATAATTTTACCAAAAACTACAATTTTGACAGTTAGGTACCATTTTTCGAAAACAAATATTATTTTTTGGAAAAATTATTTGACTCAAAGAGTGTGCCCTTTCAAGGCGCAAAAAATGGCGGAAGCAGTTTTTTTAATTTCGATTTCATTTTCGAGCAAATTCGATTAAATGGCTAAAAATGGTGTAAAATTGACCCATTTACAACCTATTCAGGCTTTTCAGATTTTAAAATATTTCTTCGTAACTTTTATAAACTTGTAGCTATAATCCATACGAAGAAAATGTATGTTAAAATTAGTTTGTAATATAAGCAGTTACCAAGAAATGGACAGTTCTGTACAAGTCACTGTTTTCGTTATTTTGCCTGTAAAATAGTCAATTATGATTGGATTTTTATAAAAGTGACATCATTTGATTCAAAAAGCATGTAGCGTCATATCAAGTTGATTACAATTTAAAATTGACACCGGAAGTGACGTCATTTTGTCAAAAACTGCATTTTAAACTTTTTAAATCAATGTTTTATTCAACCAAGAATTACTTAATATGTATTAATAATTTTAACTTTTGGTTTAAATTCACATATAAACACAACTCATATGGTCATATACATATCATAAAATTGTTTCTAACTTGTTCGGTTGCCGAGAAATAGACGGTTTTCTACAGGCCACTTTTGAAGGTTTTTGGGCCATAAAAGTGTCAATTATTATTCGATTTTCATAAACGTTACACCATGTTATACCTAATGCCATTTAGGATTTCATACAAGTAATTTAAGATTTTCATTATCACCGGAAGTAACGTCATTTTGGCAAAAACTGTATTTTTAGCCTTCAAAACGGATATTTTATTCAAATGAGTCTGTTTTGAAATCTTTTTCAAATTATGGTATTTGATGCCAATCAACAAATAGAATGAACCCATACGATCATACAGATACCACAAAATGGTTTCTAACTTGTACGGTTGCAGAGAAATAGCCGATTTTCTACAAGTCACTTTTCAAGTTTTTTGGTCTTTAAAAGTGGCAATTATTATTCGATTTACATAAAATTTTCACTATATGATATCGTATGCCATTTCTGATTTCATAAAACTAATTGAACATTTTCATTAACACCGGAAGTAATGTAATTTTGTCAAGATATTGCTGGATTTGGTTGATTCTGCGTCCATTTTATTTGATGTGAGCAATGTTTATTTGGAAATCTGTTTAGTGGTTTTGTTGGTGCCGGAAGTGACATATGTTCAAGGGCAACTTGGCACTGGAAGTGATATGTTCAAGGGTAACGTGGCACCAGTGAAACCCGTCATTCCTGCATGCAGGTCTAGTTCTTATTATTATTATTATTCTTCTTTTGTTTTGAGTAGATCTCAGCAACTGCTTGTCGCATCGTTACGATTTCTTCGGTTTTACTGGGAAAGTGGGTGTGACTTAGAGGATAAAGCTATTTTGAACGTTCTGCGACAATGCGAAATGTCCGAAATCACCGATGTTATCGTTTTTGAAAATATTGCAGTAATTTTAACAATAATCATTGGATTTTAACTTTCGATACATTTTGGCATAGCCTGAGACAGGGCACATAGCTACGCTACTTTCGATTTTTGATTTTCGGCAAATCTTCGAAGATATTAGGCGCCAAATTTCGAAAATTTAAAATTTTACAAAAAACTTTTTTATTTATGAATATTTTTTAGTCGTATTGTGCACAGAATTAAAGAGTCATCTGCCTAGTGCAAAAATGTTAAAAAATTTTGTCTCAGTAATTTTCCTTGGCCGCTATTGGCTAATTCAGTTTTTTAGTCCTAGATTAATTTTTTATTGTTCGATTTGTATAAAACAAAGTTCATATGCTTCGTTGTCTCAATTGTCATTTTTTTTATTACCGGAAGTGTTATCTGTCGGCATCGAAAGTGGCATAATTTTACCAAAAACTACAATTTTGACAGTTAGGTACCATTTTTCGAAAACAAATATTATTTTTTGGAAAAATTATTTGACTCAAAGAGTGTGCCCTTTCAAGGCGCAAAAAATGGCGGAAGCAGTTTTTTTAATTTCGATTTCATTTTCGAGCAAATTCGATTAAATGGCTAAAAATGGTGTAAAATTGACCCATTTACAACCTATTCAGGCTTTTCAGATTTTAAAATATTTCTTCGTAACTTTTATAAACTTGTAGCTATAATCCATACGAAGAAAATGTATGTTAAAATTAGTTTGTAATATAAGCAGTTACCAAGAAATGGACAGTTCTGTACAAGTCACTGTTTTCGTTATTTTGCCTGTAAAATAGTCAATTATGATTGGATTTTTATAAAAGTGACATCATTTGATTCAAAAAGCATGTAGCGTCATATCAAGTTGATTACAATTTAAAATTGACACCGGAAGTGACGTCATTTTGTCAAAAACTGCATTTTAAACTTTTTAAATCAATGTTTTATTCAACCAAGAATTACTCAATATGTATTAATAATTTTAACTTTTGGTTTAAATTCACATATAAACACAACTCATATGGTCATATACATATCATAAAATTGTTTCTAACTTGTTCGGTTGCCGAGAAATAGACGGTTTTCTACAGGCCACTTTTGAAGGTTTTTGGACCATAAAAGTGTCAATTATTATTCGATTTTCATAAACGTTACACCATGTTATACCTAATGCCATTTAGGATTTCATACAAGTAATTTAAGATTTTCATTATCACCGGAAGTAACATCATTTTGGCAAAAACTGTATTTTTAGCCTTCAAAACAGATATTTTATTCAAATGAGTCTGTTTTGAAATGTTTTTCAAATTATGGTATTTGATGCCAATCAACAAATAAAATGAACCCATACGATCATACAGATACCACAAAATGGTTTCTAACTTGTACGATTGCAGAGAAATAGTCGATTTTCTACAAGTCACTTTTCAAGTTTTTTGGCCTTTAAAAGTGGCAATTATTATTCGATTTACATATGATATCGTATGCCATTTCTGATTTCATAAAACTAATTGAACATTTTCATTAACACCGGAAGAAATGTAATTTTGTCAAGATCATTTACAAGTAACAAATGTATAAATTGAATTGATATTGCTGGATTTGGTTGATTCTGCATGTTAATTTGGAAACCTGTTTAATGGTTTCGTTGGTACCGGAAGTGAGTGACATCATTTGATTAAAAAAGCAAGTATGCGTCATATCAAATTGATTATAATTTAAAATTGACACCGGAAGTGACGCCATTTGGTCAAAAACTGCATTTTTAACTTTTAAAATCGATATTTTTTTCAACCAAGAATTGTTTAATATGTAATATTAAAATTAACTTTTGGTTTAAATTCACATATTAACAAAACTCATACGGTCATTTAGATATCATAAAATTGTTTCTAACTTGTTCGGTTGCCGAGATATAGGCGGTTTTCTAAATGTCACTTTTGAAGGTTTTTGGCCCATAAAAGTGTCAATTATTATTCGATTTTCATAAAATTTTCACCCTTTGAGGTCTAATGTCATGGACGATGTTATAAAACTAATTTAACGTTTTCATTATCACCGGATGTAATGTCATTTTGGCAAAAGTTGTATTTTTAGCCTTCAAAACAGATATTTTATTCAAATGAGTCTGATTTGTAATGTTTTTAAAATTATGATATTTGATGCCAATCAACAAATAGAATGGACCCGTACGATCATACAGATGCCACAAAATCGTTTCTAACTTGTACCGTTGCCGAGAAATAGCCGTATTTCTACAAGTCACTTTTCAAGGTTTTGGGTCTATAAAAGTGGCATATATTATTCGATTTGCATAAAATTTTCACCATGTGATGCCTTATGCCATTTCTGATTTCATAAAAGTAATTGAACATTTTCATTATCACCGGAAGTACTGTACACTTACATGCAACAAATGTATAAAATGAATTGATATTACTGGATTTGGTTGATTCTGCTTCCATTTTTTTTTTGATGTGTGCAATGTTTATGTGGAAATCTGTTTATCGGTTCCATTTGTACTGGAAGTGAAATGAGTTCAAGGGTAACGTGACACCGAAAGTGACACAAGTTCAAAGGTAACCATATTCCTGAAGCAATGGCCCGAGAAATCTCTCTCTGACCATTGCTGGAATAGCGTCTGTTTCTTGAACGTTTGCGGGAGTGTGTCTCTTCTCCCCGATCAATGAAAGCTATCACTTAAGTACAGCAACATGACAGTCCTTCGTTTAATCTGAGTCTTCCCTAAAACTTTGGACAGTGATTTAAGGTATTAAAAATGGTGAAAGTATGTTCGTTTCCAAAGAGTATTGTTTACATTTCATTCGACTTGATAGCCTCGTTTGTCACACAATTAGTTTTACTGCAGTATTCTCCTATGCACGGGTTAATTAGGCATAATAAAAGCGTGAGCCATGACGTAACGTTATGTAAACATATTTGGTTCAATACTGGCACTCGTTTTAAATGTAAAGCTTTTGTATGGTAGGTAGTGATTGGTTGGTAGTCGGACTACTGACAAATCAAAATTTAAAACAACAATATCCCCTCATAATAGCAGTGTGTAGTGAGATTACCTGTAATCAAACGAAACGCTGCGCGGAGTATGGAAGGTAACGTGGTACCAGTGATACCCGTCATTACCGGAGGTGACACCATTTTGTCAAAAACGGCATTTTTGAAGTGGTGAAATTTAATGGTGGTCTGCCTCCCAATCTCCCAAACAGAGTTGTCTTCCCTTGCAGTTCACATTATCCAATCGAATTGGAGAATACCCACGCTAACCTGACGCCATTTTGATGTTATCATCAGGAGGTAAGAATTTGTTACTTATCACTTATGATTTAAACAGGTTACAACTTTAGACGTAAAGATATGTAAGCATACGCATATGGTTAGGTGTATACATATTGAATTATTTAGTTGAATACAGTAAAATAGGCATGACATTTTGGTAGAGATGCAATCGGCGTAGGTGCTGTTTTGTTTTAAAAACCCTACGATGTTTCGACGGGACAAGTATTCTCTTGTGCTTGATAACGATAAGATATTACTTGTCGAAACGTCGTAGCTAATACGTACGCACACACGTAGTGAGAATATTTTATCCTGTCGCCCCTGTGTGACGGTTGAGTTTACCTACATTTGAATAATTATTCTATGGTTTATTATTAGCCTCAACACATAACAAACAATGCTCAATAGACAAATTTGTATGAACTTAAAACGTCAAAATTAAATTTTAAATTACACACAAATAGTCTGAATATGTTCGGGTTCGGATAGTGCAGGCAGATAGTTGGGATGTCAGCGGTCGTAACCTGGCTGTTTCGTACTTAGTTCATTCGTACCTCACGTGAGCTGTTTCGTACCTTCGGAAATTTCAAGTTTTACATGTACTTAAACTTAAGCTTCCTCACATGAGTTTGTTTTTTTAAAATTATTTTCTTCTTTTGTGCTGTGCTTCTATTCTATTGTGCAACAGGAGCGGCAGTGGGGCCGGAAACAAACGCGCATTATCTTAAAGGGACAATAACATTCTTGTTGGCTTGGTAGCTCCAGAAAATAAATAATACCCTTATTCTAAGTACTAGATGTTTAAATGTCCTACCTGTTGTGTAAATTATCCATTACAACCTATTTTATTTGTCCAGAGGGTTCGAAAATATTTCAAAATCCAAGTCACATTTGAAAAGGTTTACGTTAGACTTTTCAAATCAATTGGTTGAATTTTTCCAATTTTTTAAATTAGGTGTGTTAAGATGAAATTTATATCATCATTTAATTGGAATATTCTAAAATAATACGATTTGTTGACCAGAATGAAGATTGGGACATATTTTTCAGTTACAACAAGAGTGTTATTGGGGCTTTAACAGGGAGCTGGCTGATATCTGGTTCTGTGCGTATGCAGCCATCTACAGAGCAGGTAAAATGGAGGATTGGCAATAACTGCTTGCGCCACCTGACCCTTTGAAGTTAACAATCGCCGGTCAATATTGACAAAAATCAAAACTCATAGTCAATGATTACAACTCACCCAGCAGAATGGATTGATTTTTTGACAATGTTTTATCCTTTTTAGAATTTCAATATTGTCAACAAGAAGTACCAATACCACCTCCGCATTGCTTGAGGCGAGGGAAGATTTCATTGAAGTGATATTCAGACAGCGTTGTGTTTGGATCGTGTTACAAGTTTAGAGAGAGTACTACATGTAGTAGGCCTATTTGGTTGTGCATATCTGGTGAGTAGAACTTCTTTGAATGATTCATCTAAACAATAATTTGGTCATTTTGAGTTTTATGGCCGTTGTTACACTTGTTGCACCTTGTGAATGTACAAACAACAAAAGTTAATATCTGATTTGTATGAAATTTATATATGTAGGCCTATCGTTTAAATTACTTAGTATGAAGACAAGTTTTCATCGGATTTGTACATCATTTGAATTAGTAAAGAAGCCTATTGAATTTCAGCAATTTCTGTTAATTATCTTTAGTTACGGCCCTTGTTTTATTTATTTGCACCTTGTGAACGCTCTAACAACAAAAGTTATCCGATTTGTATGGAATTTATATTGCAGTATTTAAATTAGTAAAACACAAAAGCGTGCTGTATTTCAGCAATTTCCCAATTACATCTAGAGTTGTGGCCTTTGTTTTACTTTGTTGCATCTTATGAATGCACAAACGACAAAATTATTATCCGATTTGTATGAAATTTATATATCTTTTAAATTAGTAAATTGAAGAAGCCTATTAATTGCAGCAATTTCCGTTAATTACATCTGATCTGTACTGACTGTACATCATTTGAATTAGTGAATCAAAGAATCCTATTGAATTTCAGCAATTTCTGTTAAAGATACATTATGGGCAAGCGGTGAAATAAGCAGCCAGATACGGAATTGACCCCCTTTGACAGGCCAAATTGCCTTTCGCCCGGACATAATTGTCCGACTGATTTTCGGTAAAACAGTAAGACAAAAATAGTACTTTCATTTGCCAATTCGAGTCGATCGCTAACTATTACTAGACAACAACATCCAGGCACAAAAATATCAACGACCCGAGTCATAGTGAAAATGTTACTATTTATATCTTGACCGCGTGCAGATAAAATAATAATTTTTAGAATCAGCTTTTTTACTCTGGCTATATTAACGACCCGAAATTTTTAGAATCAGCTTTTTTACTCTGGCTATATTAACGACCCGAGTCTTAGTAAAAATATTACAATTTTTTATAGGATCGGCCCACAAATATCAACGACCCGAGTCATAGTGAAAATGTTACTATTTATATCTCGGCCGCGTGCAGATAAAATGAATATATTGAAAATTTCAGTCAAATTACTTTATTCTGTACAAAGTTATTAGCGTTATAATATTTGACTAGAAATGGGGGCCAAATGTGTCTTCACCTTGGCCTATCGTTTGATTGACTGACGTTAACTCCACCTACATAATCTTGATTATCAAGTAAAGTTTTCAATGCCACCGGAATATCGCTCTAAACAGCGGCCTCGCTAAGCACACGCTATCATTTAGCCTTGATCTAACTGATGACGTAAACTTAAGTTAATAATCTCATCGCCGTGCGTCATATTTGATTTAATTAATCAGTGAAATCCTATTTAAATCCAAGCTGTAGCCTAGCCATCCGTGGGTCTACAGAGTTGATTTTGGGCTTGGATGTTTAAAAAGAGATCTAATTTATAATTTCTATAACATCTGAAGCCTAGATTAAGATTTGCAGTAATCAGATTTAGCTCTTGCATAATGTATCTTTAATTATGCCTTTAGTTATGGCCCTTGTTTCATTTGGTTGCAGCTTGTGAACGCTCTAACAACAAAAGTTATCATCTTTTCTGTATGAAATTTATGTGTATCGTTTAAATTAGTAAAATAAAGAAGACTATTGAATTCGCAAATTTCTGTCAATTACTGCTAGAGTTATGCCCCTTGTTGAACCTTGTGAATGTTCAAACGACAAGTTATCATTTGATCTGTATGAAATTGATATATGCAATATTTGAATTAGTAAAGCGAAAGTTTCAACAATTGTTTTAATGTATAGAACCATGTGAACCCGCGAACGACCAAAATTATAATGACATCTGTATGAAATTGTCAATTTAATGCTCCAAATTACCTACAGAAGATTGAATATGCAACAACTCTTGTCGACCACTCAGACGAATTAGTTTGTGGGCGTATGTTTCGTTATCTGGCAACCTATCTGACAAACCTGTGGTATTTTTCATTTAAAGGGTTACATGTATGTGGTCAATGTACTTAAAGGGGAATGTATTATGTCGTCGCACCTGTCCGTTCGGCCGTCCACAATTATTTGTGGACTCTCTACAGGTCACAATTCTTGTCTGATTTTGACGAAACTTGAAATATAGGTTTATCCCCAAAAGATCTCGGCGGTTCGATATTGGCATGCATGGGATCGAAACTTCGTGAATTATGGCCCCTAAATGTAAGAAAAATCACGATTTTAGCTTGGTCACAATTTTGAACCGATTTTGATGAAACTTGACATGCATGTTTATAACCCAAAGATCTTGGTTCCTTGCGATATTTCCCGCCTATCGGAACGTCATTTCCTGAATTATGGCCCCTGATTGTGCGAAAAATCACCTATTTTAGCTTGTGGTCCGTCTGGAGGACCCAATTATTATCCGATTTGAAAAACCGTTTGATTATATCACCGTTACACCCTAAGGAAGGTTGAGCTCGAATTTCGGAAAAATCGGACCAAAATTGCCATACAAAATGGCTGCCGTTTGTACGCGAATACTGTTAAAAAAGGTATATCAAGGTTGTGGACCCTGTAGAGGTCCCAATTTTAATTTTTTTTGATGAAGCTTGAAATGCATGGTTATAACCCAAAGCTTGGTTCCTTTCGATATTTGTGCATATCGGATCGTAACTTCCTGAATTATGGCCCCTGATTATACCCAAAATCACCTTTGTTTAGCTTGTGGTCCCTCTGGAGGTCACAATTATTATCGGATTTAAAAAATCGTTTGACTATTTCACCGTTACACCCTAAGGAAGATTGAGTTCAAATTTTGGGAAAATCGGACCAAAATTGCCATACAAAATGGCCGCCGTTTGAACGCAAATACTGTTAAAAAATGGTATATCAAGGTTGTGGACCCTGTAGAGGTGACAATTTTAATTTGATTTTGATGAAACTTGAAATGCATGGTTACGGTATAACCCAAAGATCTTGGTTCCTCTTGTTATTTGCACATATCGGATCATAACTTCCTGAATTATGACACCTGATTGTCCGAAAAATCCCCTATGGTCCCTCTGGAGGTCACGATTATTATCCGATTTAAAAAAAACCTTTGACTCTATCACCGTTACACCCTACGGAAGGTTGAGTTCGAATTTCTAGAAAATTGGACCATAATTGCCAGACAAAATGGCCGCCTTTTATACGCGAATAGTAGGGCCGAAACGATACGCTGTGCCACGATATGATACAGCATGATGTCGTAGCCCAACAATACGGGTGCATTAAGATACACACGCCATTAATGTGAAATTGACTAAAGTTTTCTTGAAACAAAGAAAAAATACACAATGTTTTAAATTTATATTGTTTATTATTAGATAATTAAAATTTATATTTAACTTTTAACCAATAATTTTGGCACATTTTTCATTTTGTTATAAACACTCAAACAGGAAGTACGAAACAGGAAAACCAATATTCTCCCACACCCTCTATCGAACAGGCCAATCTGTTTCACAGAGAATTACTTACGAATTATCTCTATTGGGGGACTATTAAAATGGGTTTGTGTGTGTCCGTCTGTCTGTCTGTCCGTCACACTTTTTGGGACACAATAACTCTCTTCCTAAATGAGCTAGAATGTTAAAACTTGGTGTATGTGTTTATTAGGTCAATACCTTGATGGAGTTCGAAGATGAGCCTTTTCCGCTTAGGGTAAGCAGAGATAAGCAATTTGATTGGTTGATGCTTTGGGACACGATAACTTTAGTTCTAATTAAGTGAGAGTGATGAAACTTGGGGTATAGTTTCATTACAGTAATACCTTGACTAAGTTCGATAATGAGCATTTTCTGCTCAGGGTAAGCAGAGCGATATGCAATTCGATTGGTCGAGACTTTGGAACACAATAACTCTTCTTCTAATTGAGTTAAAATGTTCAAACTTGGTGTGTATGCTTATAAGGTCAATGCCTTGATGGAGTTCGAAGATGAGCATTTTCCACTTAGGGTAAGCAGAGATAAGCAATTTGATTGGTTGATACTTTGGGACATGATAACTTTAGTTCTAATTAAGTGAGAGTGATGAAACTTGGTGTATAGTTTCATTACAGTAATACCTTGACTAAGTTCGATAATGATCATTTTCTGCTGAAGGTAAGCAGAGCGATACGCAATTTGATTGGTCGAGAGTAGTTGAGACTTTGGAACACAATAACTCTCCTTCTAATTGAGTTAAAATGTTCGAACTTGGTGTATATGCTTACTAGGTCAATGCCTTGATGGAGTTCGAAGATGAGCATTTTCCGCTTAGGGTAAGCAGAGATAAGCAATTTGATTGGTTGGTACTTTGGGACAAGATAACTTAGGTTCATCTTGATTGATGATTTTTATGCCAATACAATGACTGCATTCTCATTTAGTAATGGATTCGACAGTAACCAGGGCTTGCCACGAGATGCGAGCAGTTGCTCGCGCTGTGCTCGCGTAAATGTAGATTTACGCGAGCTGTTCGTTGCTCGCGCAAAATTTTAAGAAAAATCTGTAAAAACAATCAAAATATTGACAAGTTTATTGCCGAAACTAATCTAATAATATCAATAAAGTCATAAATACGTCTGTCAAACTGAGATTCTTCAAGCTGCATGCGACATTTAGTCCATAAATTTTATTGGCTAATGAAGTTAGAAGCCACAAGTCGTGTTACTAAAAATACACTTTATACCCGAACGTCATGTCTGGTTCTCCTACGAACATCAGTATCAAACGCGTGAAAATCGAGTCTAAAGTAAAGAATGTTTACATCCAGATGATTTGGCATTTCACGCAAAATGAACACGTTTCAAACTTATATTTATCGATATTTCTTATTTTATCAGAACTTCGGTTTTTATTCCATTGTGCAGTCGTATAATTTTCAATCTAAGCGGAATAATGGCCAAGGAAAACCCGATTGCCCTACCTATCCACATTTATGTCGCGGGGTGAAGAAATCCATACGGAAAGTGGTTATATAAAAGAGTATAAATGTCAAAAACAGAAAAGCGATGGTCACACATGTTTACTGCAAACTCGCTGTGCCAGGAATAGCAATTTTGTTACTCAATTGTTATTTTGTTGTGTTGTTATACTAGTGCCAAATTTTGTTGTTTTGTTATACTACTGCCAACTCATAGTACTATTACTATGTAGATAAAGAATTGAAAAAAAAATATATATTACAAACTTTAAACAGCTTTGTCATTATTTATTTAAACGAGAGTATCCAGGCAACACATTGAAACAATCTTAGAAAATGTTTGCTCACGCAAGCAACATTTTAGGTGAGCAATTTTTATTGCTCGCCCTGCTCGCCCAAACCTAAATTTGTGAGAGCAGTCAACTGCTCGCCATCAATTTATTCGTGGCCAGCCCTGGTAACAGTGTATAGAAACGATTGACTTGGACAAGAGGGCCCTTTCCCTTGGCCAGAGGGGCCCCTTTGTCTGCCTTTAGGGTCCTCCTAACTAGGGTACATTTTCATTTTTCTCGTCGGTTTTAGCATTTTTCTTTATAAAACACTTTTGGATGACAGGTCGTGTACAGTTTGATTGCTCGATACATTGAAAAAAATAAATGTGCGATTAATTAATGTGTCTTCTATTTATTTTGGGATTTCGGCGGGGGACATCAGCGTCACTGTTGGCTTGTTGTTATTAAATTCCCCTTACATGTTGCGGGAGGTTAGATGGATGAATGTTTAGCACGCGCGTGCTGTATCATAAAGCCGGTCATTGAGTCAACTGGCGTGGTTTTTATTCCCCGGTTGTACGTGCGTGCTGTATCATAAAGTCTGTCATTGATTCAACTGGCGTGGGAATGGAGTATGGTCATCTGTCCAACCTCATGGGGGTTTCTCTGGGTCCTCCGGTTTCCTCCCACTGCTAAAAACCTCTTCGCACAAGTGAATTACATTATTTAAAGAAAATTAAACCATGTTAGTCCCGAAATGACCTAGTTTGTGTCTGGTGGATGTTAAACCCCAGCAACTTTTTAAACGCTATAATGGGAATTTTTTTAAGTCGCATGTTAAAAATGCCTTAAAAACATGGTATCTCTACACTGACCTACATTGTACATGTACCTTATTAACTCTTAAATGTCAAACAGGAAGTAAACATGAGAAAAAGTCATCTGTCTATAAGGGAAGCAAGTAACTATCAATGCGCTAGGGACATAGCATTCGGCTAACTGGGTTTGTCAACAAAACTGGCCTTGGGTGATTAATGGTAATGTTAAAGCGTCAACAAAACTGGCCTTGGGTGATTTAGGAACGTTAAAGCGTCAACAAAGCTCGCCTTGGGTTAGTTAAGAATTATCCTATGATTCAGTTGAGCAATTGGCAAATATACTGTTTTCTTGAATAAATTCAAATGTCTTTTTTACATGTAACTTCATGTGATATTTCTGGTGTTTGAAAGTCTCGGTCAGCCAGGCGTCATTATCCTTATTTACATGTATTTTACCACGGCCACTGACATTCGAGACAACTCCCTGTCCATTACTGTATTTTTCGGGGGTGGTTTCCCCCTGGTCAGTGATGCAGGACGGGGGGCCTGACAAGGACAGCTGTCTAGTTTTTCAAATGGTGCAGAAAACCAAGGTCCTGTGTGCACATTGTCGTGGACGTAAAAGATCCCTTGACCGTTGGAATTCGTTATAAGAATAGGCTGTAGTGCCACTGTCTGGCCAGGAGTACATGTAGCTCTTGAATAATGTATGTTTCATAACCGGGGGAATAGAGTGAATTATTAACATAGAAGTCTTGATTATCCATTTTTATAGGCCCACATACTTTGTAAAAAAATGAATTGAGGTTTAATGGCCAGCTGTTCTGCTCCAACTGGGCTATATTGAATTACAACAGCCAAGGTATCTTTTACATGTGTGCCAATGTGTACACGAGTGCTCTGTTAGTTCCATCCGAATGACTAGACAGCTGTCCTCGTCAGGCTCTCCGGGAGTAAACCTTCGACCGCAAGGCTAGCAAGCCAGCATCTTATCCACCATCCAGCTCATAACATTTTTACGTCCACTCTGCTCCACACATAGTGAGGATATTTTACCTTCTGTGTGGCGTGTGGCGGTGTGTCAATCAACCGGCTAGCGCGCTCTTCAAACGTGAAGGCCTGATAACATGTACATTGTATGTCACTATCTTTATGGCTTGGAAATTTCTTTGCAATTTCAAACGGATTGTGCATGTCCAAGATGGCTACTTTCTGTGTGAAAGATGCCCTGCAAAAACGATTGAAATGTGGATGTACCCATTATTACTGTGCAGGCTGAAAAAAAATGAGATATCTTTTATTTTTATGGCTATTTCTTGAATAAATTGTTTTGATATTTATTTTTCCTTTTTAGAAATTCACAATAATATTGTCAACTATAAGCACCATTTCCACATTGCCTGTCGACCGTGAAAATTTCATTGAAGTGATAACTAGTGTAAATTTTGTTTGGATAGGCCTATTTGGTTGTGCATATCTGGTGAGTAGAACTTGATTTTGAATGAAATGGAACATGGTTGAATGATTCATCAAAACAGTGCCATACTTTGGTCATTTTGAGACTAACCTATGGTATTTTTCATTGTATTTTATCGTGGCAATTACCCCCATGTTTGTTACTGTATACATGTATATGTTAGTCTCGGTCACCCAGAACCTCCTAGTCTTTAATACAGAGGCTCAACAATACCAGTGACACTGTGTTAAAATACAGAATACACTTTTCAATAATACAATAGTTATTTTATACATTACACTTCTCCATTCTGCATTTTGCATAATAGAAAGTAGCATAAATCTGGACTTCAAGCCCTCTTTCTCTTTTTTTTAAAAAAATAAATGCACAGATCTAACCACTTACAATTCTTTTCTCACATAGTTACATACATGTAGTGGGGTTGACTGCAGAACCTTGTGGCTTAGTGGTGCAGGGCGGAAGGTCCGACAAGGAAGGTCGAGTCATTTGTTTGTGAAAAACAGAGGTCTTGTGTAAACATTTTCGTGTACTTAGAACTAACAGTAGACCTTGGTGCTGTTGTCATGGAAACATTTCCCTCAGCACACTGCATATCAACAAATAGTAGACCTTGGTGCTGTTGTCATTGCAACAATCCATCAGCACTGCAGGACAAATGCCCCATTTCATTTTTATACGCCCACATGGAAATGTGGACGTATATTGCCATTGCCCTTGTCGGTCCGTCCGTCCGTCCATCGTCCACAATTTCTTGTGAAGGCACTAAAAAAAGGCTAAAGTTAATATCCCATTAACTTTATATTTATACACATTGTTTAAGGTCATGAGACGAAGAAGCCTATTGATTTTCAGCAAATTCTGATAATTATTGCCAGAGTTATGACCCTTGATCACTTTGAAAAATCTTGTGAACACTCTAGAGGCTAAATTTAATATCTGATTGACTTCATATTTATACACAGTGTTTAAAGTCATGAGACGAAGAGGCCTATTGATTTTCAGCGAAGTCCGATTATTACTGCCAGAGTTATTACCCTTGATCACTTTGAAAAATCTTGTCAAAACGTCGCTCAGTAATAAGCAGTAATTGTATTCCATAGAATTGTGACCTGTATACAGTATTTAAAGTCATGAGACGAAGAACCCTATTGATTTTCAGCGATTTACGATAATTACTGCCAGAGTTGTGGCCCTTGATCACTGAAAAATATTGTGGATGGCCTAGAGATCAAAGTTAATATCAGATTGACTTTAAATTTATACACAGTTTTTAAGGTCATGAGACATAGAATCAAATTGATTTTCAGAGATTTCCGATAATTACTCACAGAGTTATGGCCCTTGATCACTTTGAAAAATCTTGTGGATACTCTAGAGGCCAGAGTTAATATCCGATTGACTTTAAATTTATACACAGCATTTAAGGTCATGAAGAGAAGAATCCTATTGATTTTCAGAGATTTCTGATAATTACTGTCAGCGTTATGGCCCTTGATTACTTCAAAAAATCTTATTGACGCGCTAGAGGTCAAAGTTAATATTCGATTGACTTTAAATTGATACAAAGAATTTAAGGTCATGAGACGAAGAAGCCTATTGATTTTCAGCGATTTCCCATAATAACTGCCAAAGTTATCTCCCTTGATCACTTTGAAAAATCTTTTGATGCTCTGGAGACCAAACTTTTTATCCGATAAATTTTCAATGAATTTTGATAACTGAACAGCTAAATCCATGACATTAGATGTTTTGTTTACTGTACTGAATGTTAGCATGGGCCAGAACTTTATAAAAACCAAACAAATTATAATGATTTTCTGATAATTACTTTATGAGTTGTTACTGTTAATCAGATTTTAGTGTAATATAAATGTTTCATTATTGAAAAAAAGTAAAAAATATGTGACAACTCTTGTTGACTGCCCGGACGATTTAGCTGCTGTGGGCGTATGTTTCGTTGCCTGTCAACCTATCTTAACATTTGCATTACAAAATTTATTCACCTTTCGCAAAAGAAGAATATCCTGAGAAACAAATTTATTTGTCTTAAAGTGAATTTTAACAAGTTACTTTAACCATTCACGATACTTACACAAAATTAATTTTTGTGCGAATACTTAAATTGCCGTTTCATTTTTCTTCACTTTCCTGCAATGTATAAGCTTATCATAATAAGATGTATATATTTCCAGATCAAGTAATAAGTATCATAACTACAACGATTGTATTCATTTGAGCATTTGTGGCAAGTGATTTGCTTTCCCTAGTAAGTAGTTTTAAATTTTTAAATATTGTCATCTGAAATATATTTTATATACCAGTATTTTATCCCCCCCCCCCAAGTTATTTAAATATACATATATTGCATATCAATACATGTTCAGCGATACTATTTAAGCAGCATGCATGTGGGAAATGTTCTTTTTGTGTTTATTTTCTATTTTCTCAAATTAATTATTTTTAAGGGCGTTGAGCTGTCTAAAATGCAGATTTTAAACATACATTATGCAAGAGCTAAATCTACATATTGTAGGTCTTTTAGGCCTGAAATGTTATTTATTAATTAGACATTAATTAACTAAATAAGCCCATCGGATATTCAGAATTTTAACTAGATTAAATTTAATTTAAAAATGGGAAAGTGAGGCTAAGTCTCGAATATACCAGTGCCCTGGTAAAGTTATTAATTAGACATTAATTAACTAAACAACAAGCCTGGAAATAAGGCACCTGTCACTGACAATGTCGGACACAGATTCAGGCTTTTAGACACAAAACCTCTGGTGCCTGTCATTTTGTCCGGCACTAATTTGTCTTTTTTAATGGTATTATAAATACATGTCCTGCACGAATTTGAAAATGTCAGCTGACATTTTGTCAGGTACATCTAAAACCGTTATTTTCAGGGCCCTGATTCACGAAATCTTAACTTAAGATAAAATCCAAATTTAAGTAGATACTTCAGTTTTGATTGGCTAAGCACTAAAACCAATCTAATATTATCCAATCATATAACTAATATTTGGATTTTTTCTTAGTTAAAATTTCGTGAATAAGGCCCGTGGCTGGCCTTCTAAACAAGCCCATCGGATACTCATTGTGGTTACCACAATGCACATATCTTGTCAAATTTACAAACACTGATAACTTGGCTCAGAATAGAGTAATTTGAATTGAATTTTCAATATTTTCCTTTTACATCTTCTACATGTACATGTATGGTTGAGCTATTATACCAAGAATGGTCAGCTCTTTATCTTATTCTTACATAATGTCGAGTATCTTTAAAACTAGCACTGTAATTTTGTTGATAAGATATGACATTTTTATACGGCCACATTTTCATATGGACGTATATTGTCGTCACCCCTGTTTGTCCGTCCGTCCACAATTTGTTTGTGGTAACTCGACAAGTCAAAAATTGTACCCGATTTCAAAGAAACTTGAAATATAGCTTTATCTCCCTATTGTACGAAAAATTATTTTTAGCTTGTGGACCCTCTAGAGGTCACAATTTGAATCCGATTTTGATGAAACTTGAAATTAGTTGAAATGCATGTTTATAACCCAAAGATCTTGGTTCATTTCAATATACATGTATTTGCATATTGGATCGTAACTTCCTGAATTATTCCCCCTGATTGTAGGAATAGGAAAAATTACTTTCATACGCCCACATTGAAATGTGGTCGTATATTGTCCTTGATCACTTCAACAATTCTTGTGAACGCTCTAGAGACCAAAGTTAATATCCAATTGACTTCAAATTGATACACAGTATTTAAGGTCATAAGACGAAGGAGTCAATTGATTTTTACTAATTTCCGATAATTACTGTGATACGGACGCTCTAGAGGCTTAAGTTAACTTTAGATTGATTTTCAATGAATTTTGATAACTTGGAACAGCTAAATCCATGATATTAAATGTTTCCTATACTGAACGTTAGCATGGAGGAGAACTTTATCAAAGCCAAACAAATTCTAATGATTTTCTGATAATTACTTAATGAATTGTTACTCTTAATCAGATTTCAGTGTATTATAAATGTTTCATTACCGAAAAAAGTAAAAATATGCGACAATTTGTTGACTGCCCGGACGTATGTTTGTTGTTTGGCAACCTATCTTTTTAGTTTGTTCTCTATCCATCTCTCGAAAATGTGGACGTATCCTATCTGGCAGCTGCTCGGTTATTAATTTGGGTGGTAAACTACATATTAATCACCCCAAAAATACCTGTGCAAAATCTTAGTAAGATTGTTGTTAAAAGTTAGTGTGTATGTATCTTAGAATACTTACACCCTGAAGTCAGAATTGGTTCTTAAGTATTTTAGAATTTTAAGTTGTGCTTGCTTTAGTATTTAGAACATTTATTCAGTTTTTTTCTTTCATTTCAGGTATTAAAAAGACAGATCAAAAGTTGTAAACCAACAACAAAGCAGTTGGATTCCAAACACTTCTTCACAGTTGGTGCCTATACAAGTAACGCTCTGCAGTACTTCTACTATCTGCAGTAAATTATATTCTGTAAGTAACTCACTGCAAATAGTAGCAATACTATCTGTAGTAAAATATACACTCTTGGTAAAGCTCTGCAGGTAGTAGCAATACTATCTGTAGTAAACTATACTCTCTTGGTAACTCTCTGCAGGTAGTAGCAATACTATCTGTAGTAAAATATAAACTCTTGGTAACGCTCTGTAGGTAGTAGCAATACTATCTGTAGTAAAATATACACTCTTGGTAACGCTCTGCAGGTAGTAGCAATACTATCTGTAGTAAACTATACTCTTAGTAACTCTCGGCAGGTAGTAGCAATACTATCTGTAGTAAAATATACTCTTAGTAACGCTCTGCAGATAGTAGCGATACTATCTGTAGTAAACTCTACTCTATTGGTAACTCTCGGTAGATAGTAGCAATACTATCTAGTAAAATATACACTCTTGGTGACTCTCTGCAGGTAGTAGCAATACTATCTGTAGTAAACTATACTCTTTTGGTAACGCTCTGCAGATAGTAGCAATACTATCTGTAGTAAACTATACTCTTGGTAACGCTCTGCAGATAGTAGCAATACTATCTGTAGTAAACTATATTCTCTTGGTAACGCTCTGCAGATAGTAGCAATACTATCTGTAGTAAACTATACTCTCTTGGTAACGCTCTGCAGATAGTAGCAATACTATCTGTAGTAAACTATACTCTCTTGGTGACGCTCTGCAGGTATTAGCAATACTATCTGTAGTAAACTATACTCTCTTGGTGACGCTCTGCAGATAGTAGCAATACTATCTGTAGTAAACTATACTCTCTTGGTAACGCTCGGCAGATATTAGCAATACTATCTGTAGTAAACTATACTCTCTTGGTGACGCTCTGCAGGTATTAGCAATACTATCTGTAGTAAACTATACTCTCTTGGTGACGCTCTGCAGGTATTAGCAATACTATCTGTAGTAAAAAAACTATATTTTTAGGTAACGCTCTGCAGGTAGTAGCAATACTATCTGTAGTAAACTATAATCACTGGTAACTCTCTGCAGTTAGTAGCAATATACTATCTGTAGTAAACTATATTTTTTGGGTATCGCTTTGTAGTAAACTATATTTCTTGGTAACGCTCAGTAGTAAATTATATATTTTTGGTAACGCTCTGTAGATTATAACAATAGTATTTGTGAAACTATACTGTCTTGGTAACACTCTGCAGGTAGTACGAATACTATCTGTAGTAAAATATACTCTCTTGGTAACGCTCTGCAGGTAGTAGCAAAACTATCTGTAGTAAACTATATTTCTTTGTAGCCATTCCATCTGTATAAGCAATATTTTGAAGTATACTATTATATCTTGAAATAATATAATCATCTGAAAAATTATATTTATCGTGTAATACTTTTAATTTAGTTTAAACTATGCCACGACGAATTAATAAAAATAAAAGAAGAAAATTAGATAATCTTAAAAAAAATGTCTTGTGTATAGATGAAAGATTGGAGAAAATTGGAGAACATAAAGAAATATTCTCTTATGTATTGGGTAGTTTTCATCAAGGTGATGAAAGATTTGGTGAATCAGCAGGAACACAGTGTGTTAGTATCTCATTATTATCTATTATTTATGATAACATTAAAAAGGTTGAACATTGGAACACCATAGATTTGGATAGAATTTTGATGACCGGAAATGAGTTATATGAATTTCTTCAATGTTCTTCTTCAATATCCAACAGATATTTGTTAATTTCTGAATTGCCAAGTACAATACATCTTTTTGATACAGTTTTCAATATTGACAGACAAGAAGAATCTTTGTTTGGATTAATAGAATTAAATAACATTAACGGGGCATTATATGAAGCTTTGCAAACAAATTTTAATGCATATAATTCTTGTTTGATTACTTTTGGAGGGAACACCTTTTCTGTGATTAAGAAGCCAGATGCTTTTTATATATTTGATTCTCATAGCAGAAGTAAAGAAGGACTTGTTGATCCCGAAGGTCTTTCAGTTCTGATAAAAGTCAAAACAATTAATCACCTTTTAAACCAATGCATTGAGTTAGCAAACTCTATGAATTTGAGAATACAGCAGTTTGAATTAACAGGAATAAATGTTATTGGTGAAAATGAAAAACCTATTGATATTAATAGTGGTATTTCGGAAATAGAAACATCAAGTGATCAGTTTTCTACAAGGGTTGTTGATAAAGGTGATGATGACATCAGTATTGCAGGCATCGAAACAACTTCTTTTAGTTTTAAACCACTTGGATTACAAGAACAAAACAATTGTTGCCAAAAGCTTAATATAAGAAATACTGCAAACACAAAAACTGATGTTATTCCTTGTGTTATAGCTCAACCAGATGATATCAAGCAAATACTAGGAGATGGCAACTGTTTGTTTCGCAGTCTTTCTTATTCCATATCCGGCACAGAAAACAATCACTTGAAACTTAGGAAAGCCATTGTCAATCACTTGAAAGAAAATGCATTAATATTTAAGCCATATTTAAGACAACCATTTAAGTCTGTGCAAGATTATATATATAGGTCTAGAATTGATAAATCTGGCACTTGGGGCACAGAAATAGAACTTTTTGCAGCAGCAGATTTTTTACAAACCTACATTTATACTTACAGTAATAATAGATGGTTGCAATTTACTACATTACAGTCAACAAATAAAGAATTAGAAGATAGTGGTGCCATTTATATATACCATTCAAACGAATCGCATTACGATGTTGTAGTGAATGTCATCCGAAATATTGAAATACGAAATAAGGATATATCAAATACAAATTTTTGTAAGCCATTGGCAACTAGTCAGTTTGATGATTCGTCTCCAAATATTAATAAAAAGAAGCGGAAAAGGGGAAACAAATGGTGCATTAAAAAAAATCATGATATCAATTTTACCAGGAAAGAAAAAGGATATGACCATGAAAGATACCCGCCATGTAAGCAGTCTAATACTGAAAATAATGCTAATTTGCAGTATGAAAACTCAAGAACCTATAAACAGTTAAAGAAAAAACATAGCAAAAGGAGATACAGTGTAGATCCCCATGTCAGACTTACTAAAATAGAAAAGTCAAAGAATAAATATAAAACAATACCTAAGTTTAAATTATCTGTAAAACTATACAGCCAAATGAAATATCAGACAGATGTAGATCACAAGACTAAGGTAAAATATCTTAGCAAAGAAAAGTATCAGACAGATTTAGATCACAAGACTAAGGTAAAATATCTTAGCAAAGAAAAGTATCAGACAGATTTAGATCACAAAAATAAAGTAAAACAATATAGCATAGATAAATACAGAAACTCTTCTGAGCACCAAAATAATGCAAAACTTATTAGTAAGGAAAAATATAAAACTGATATTGATCATAGAAGTAATAAGAAAGAAAAAAGCAAGCAGAAGTATAGCACCAACATAGATCATAGAAATAAAGTTAAACTCCTCAGCAAAACAAAATATAAAAATAATTCGGATCACAAGAATAAAATTATAACACAAAATAAGGAACGGAAATTAAACAGAGAAATATACAATTCAGATATAGAGAAAGTTATTGAGGAATTCAATTATGAAAAAGTCAATGGACCAGAGTACATCTGCTGTGTATGTCACCGGTTGCTTTTTAAAAATCAAGTTTCAAATTGTAATGAAAATTTATACGCAACGAAAGATGATAAAGTGAGCAAAATTGCAAAGGACTGCATATCCAAAAAATTTCTTCACAGTTGTAGTGAGGAATGTGAAAGTAACTGTAATTATCCAGAAACTTATAAATCACTGTGGATATGTTATAACTGTGATAGAAAAATAAAAAATGGAAAAGTTCCTTGTGAGTATTTGAATAATAATCTTGATCCTAACATTATTCCTCCGCAATTAGATTGTCTAAATTCTTTAGAAAAACACTTGATTTCATTGCATATTCCATTCATGAAAATGGTAAATCTTGGACATAGAACACAGCATAAAGTTACAGGCCCAACAGTTTGTATCCCAAGTAACGTAAATGCAGTAACTGATGTTTTACCACGTTGTAATGGTGAAGATTATCTTTTTAGACTAAAACTGAAACGCAAAATAACATACAAAGGTCATTATGAGTACGAATTTGTTACGAAGCGACATTTAAAAGATGCATTACAGTACTTAAAGGAAAATAATAAATGGTATTCAGATGTTAAATTCAATGAAAATTGGAATTTTGATGAAATAACTTGTGCTGGAAATGATACACAGATAGACAATTCTGATGATATTAAATCTGATGATGAACATGATGACTTGCCAGATATTGACATGCCTATAAATGAGGTTCAACTTAAAGGGCCCGTTTTCGATACTTGTCTGCAACCACTTGACATTGCACAGGAATTTTTGGATAGCCAGTTTGATAACATTTTCTGTATTTCTCCAGCTGAAAAGAACAATCCTGTTAGAATCTTGACTCACAAGGGTAATGAGGCTATGTGTTTTCCTGCATTATTTCCTAAAGGTACACATACCTTTCAAGATGATCGAGAAGAGAGAATTACCTTGAGCAGATATTTAAATTGTCGTTTAATGAATGCTGACATAAGGTTTGCTAGATGTACTGACTACATTTTTTATGCACAGTATTGGTATGAATTGAGTCAAATTGTTTCAAGTGTATCTATAGCCATGCGAAAAGGGAACACAGGAGGAAATGTGATCACTGCTGACATGCTTACAAATGAGCAACCGCTAAAAAATATATTGAAAAGTGACGAAGGATATAAATTTTTGAAAGGAATTCGTGGAACACCTTCATACTGGCAAGCTACACAAAAAGATTTGTTTGCGATGCTACGACAACTGGGTCTGCCCACGTGGTTTGCGTCCTTTAGCAGCGCAGATATGCGTTGGCCTGAGCTTATAGAAACCATCTTAAAACAGCAAGGTGACAATAGAAAAGCAGATGAATTAGACTGGGCGCAAAAATGCGAGATTCTAAGAAGCAATCCGATAACTGCTGCTAGAATGTTTGATCACAGATTCCATATTTTTCTGAAAACTGTCATATTGTCAAAAGCTAACCCTATCGGTAAAATAAAAGATTACTTTTATAGAGTTGAATTTCAACAGAGAGGCTCACCACACACGCATTGTTTATTTTGGGTAGAGGATGCACCGCTGGTAGATAAGGATGATGATGAAAAAATTGTTGAATTCATAGATAATTACATATCATGTGAATTGCCAAATGAAGTTGAGGAGCCAGAACTACACGAAATTGTTTCTAATGTTCAGAAGCACAGCTATAAACATTCTAAATCTTGTAAAAAAAATAATAAAACTTGTCGTTTTAATTTTCCAAGAGCGCCGTCAGAGAAGACTTTTATATGCCGTCCTCTTCTTGATGAGACTGCAGAAATTGACGCTGAAGAACTGGTATCTTTAGAATCTTCTGAAATGTCTTCGACGAGGGCTAAATTAATTTTAGAATCAATATGGAAAGCATTGTCTGATCCACATCAAATTTTTGATTCAATTGATGAATTGTACAAGAGTCTTGAAATAAATCAAGATTTATTTCAAAAAGCTTGTGAAAAAATTACAAAGAAAAATTATTTAGTTCTGAAACGACAACCCAAAGATGTGTGGATTAATCAATACAATACCCATTTACTTCAAGCATGGAATGGAAATTTGGACATACAGTATGTCTTTGATGCATACAGTTGTATAGTATATATTGTGTCGTACATTTCTAAATCAGAGAGAGAAATGGGATTACTACTTCAACAAGCTGAAATAGAAGCTAAAGAAGGTAATTTAGATGTTCAGTCTAGTTTGAAGAAGATATCCAATACTTACCTTCACAGCAGGGAAGTCTCTGCGCAAGAGGCAGCTTACCGAGTGTGTAATTTAAGATTGAAAGAAGCTTCTCGCAAGGTTCAATTTATACCTACTGGCTCAGTTAATATCAGGTTAACATTACCCCTTAAGGAACTGAAGAGCAGAGCTCAACAAGGTACTCTTACGGATGAAAATATGTTTATGACTAGTATCAATGACCGATACAAAGCGCGACCAGATGGATTCCCCTTTCATGATATGTGTTTAGCCACTTTTTGTTCGGAATATAGAGTTATGTCAGTGAGTGAGAAAAAAAATGAAACATCTGAAAAAAATCCTGCATTTCGACTAAAAAATGATTTGGGCTACGTTATGAAGCGTTCTAGAACCAACCCTGCTGTCATACGTTATGCTAGATTTTCAATAACTAAGCACCCAGAAGAATTTTATCAGAGCAGTTTACAGTTATTTCTTCCACACCGCATAAAAGATCAGTTAAAACCGACACCATATGAAACACACGAGGAGTTTTACAAGTCAGGCTTTGTAAGTTTTGGTGCTGAACTTATGTCCGTAAAAGATACTGTTGATAACAATCGACAGCTATATGAAAAAGATGCTGTTAATATTGACGAGGCACAAGAAATTATTGAAAAATGTGGATTATTAGAAGATGCCTGGTCAACCATTTGTCCAGAAACTGAATTGGATCGCCTTGAATGTCTACAATTGCAGGTTAATAATAATGCAGGAGATGAAGAAGAACCAGTAAGCATACCTGACTTAGTTGATGTTGCATTGCCAAAAAATTCAAATAAAAATATAGAACCATGTCCTGGTATTATTTCACGTGCCGAAGCTTTGCCACTTTTAAGGTCTTTAAATAAAATTCAGTCAGACATATTTTATACAGTACGCCAATTTTGTCTGAACAAAGTCCACATGAAAGATCCCGAACAATTTACAGTTTTTGTAACGGGTGGAGCAGGCACAGGGAAAAGTCATTTGATTAAATCGATATATTATGAAGCTACCCGAATATTAGCTCGAACAGTTACACATCCAGATGATAAGACTGTGTTATTATGTGCTCCGACTGGAGTAAGTGCTTATAACATATCTGCGGCTACAATTCACAGTACTTTTTCGATTACAACAAATGCAAAATTGCCATACCAGCCTCTTGGACAAGAAAAGGTGAATACATTGAGGGCAAAATTCGGGTGTGTTCAGATTCTAATCATTGATGAAATCTCGATGGTTGATCATAAACTTTTATGTTACATTCACGGAAGACTAAGGCAAATAAAACAAACTTCTGATTATACGCCTTTTGGTAATGTTTCAGTCATTGCTGTTGGCGACTTCTTCCAGCTGCCCCCTGTTAAAGGAAAATCGTTATATTCTTCTAATGAATTGTTCAATTTGTGGCAAGATAATTTTAAAATTGCTCATTTACAAGAAATAATGAGACAAAAAGATGATCTTGCATTTGCTAAAGCTCTGAATAGAATACGAACGAAAAAGAAAGGTGAATGTTTGACTAAGGATGATTTTCGTTTATTTTCTCAACGAGAAACTGGAGAAGAAAGTGACGCCATTCATATTTTTGCCACTAATGCACAAGTTAATGAGCACAATCTGAGGTTATTACATAGTAAATGTGGAGAACCGATTGTAATTGAAGCAAAAGATTATTCTAAAGATAAGCGCACCGGTAAAATGAAGAAACTAGACAAACCCCTTACCAGTAATGTTGATTCAACTCTGTCAAATATCATATATATTGGTATTGGTGCGAGAGTCATGTTAATCAAGAACATAAATGTCAGTGATGGTTTAACGAATGGAAGTTTTGGAACAGTTGTATATATTACAATGGATAATGACAATGTTCCATCAGTAATTCACGTTAAATTCGATAACGATAAAGTAGGCATAAATTTAAGAAAACTTGCTTCAAAATCACAAAACGTACCAGAGGACAGCACTCCAATTGACATTCAAGAAGAAACAATAAATTATCGTGGTGACGTCCGAAGACAATTTCCGATTAAACTTGCTTATGCCTGCACAATACACAAAGTCCAAGGTCTAACTGTAGAAAATGCTGTGGTTTCCTTAAAAAAAATTTTTGCTCCCGGTCAAGCATATGTTGCATTAAGTCGTGTAACGTCTTTAAATGGGTTAATAATAAGAGATTTTGATGAAAAGGTGATATATTCCCACCCTGACATAGATGGAGCTCTAACTGCAATGCCGTTGTTTATAGAACCAATACCTGAACAACGAAAGGCTACAGAGATCATACTTCTAAATATCCAGGGATTGATGCAGCATTACCAAGATCTGAACAAAGATTATAGATTCAAAGGATGTGATTTCATTTGTATAACAGAAACTTGGATAACTGAGTTAGCAGACTGCACAAATATACAGTTGGAGGGGTTTCATTTTCACAATACGTCCAGGCAATTATCGTATGATAACACTAACCATTATACTGAATTAAAGCAAAAACAACATGGAGGAGTAGGCATGTATTACCATTCCGGTACCCGTAGTAATCTCTTACGAATAGGTAACTTTAATATAGAATACTTAGCATTCAATATCATAGATTTAGACCTTACCGTTGTAACTATTTATAGACCACCATGTTATAAAGCTGATTTGTTTATTACTTACTTGCAGGTTCTTTTAACTGAACTTAATGAAAATGGTGGTAATTGTATTGTAATGGGGGATTTCAACCAGAATTTACTAAATAGCAGTTCAACAATTAAAACTTGTATGGAAGATCATGGCTTCCAACAACTTGTCAACTTTATTACAACAGAAGGTGGAACTATAATTGACCATGTGTATATTAAAGGTATCTGTAGTACTAGAATAAATGTCAAAGTTATGCCAACCTACTATAGTTATCATGAAGCAGTACATATTGACATACATTGATGATTCAAATATTGATCACCCCAAAATTATGATGATTAAAGATAAGACCTTTACAAAACCATTCATTCACAAGCAACTCTTCAAAGACAATGAGACTATTTATTTATTCCCCCCCCCCCAAACTGAAATGTCTGTCATTCTCTGTTTTTTTTACTTTTAAATAGTTTTTTTTATTTCAATTATGGTTATGTTTTGTAGCTGCATTATTTATGTTTGTTATTGTACCTGGGAGCTTATAAATTGGTAACATATAAATTGCTCATTTATGATGTGATGTACAAACACATGGGTTGTTATTCCATATCTTACAAGTAGAAATTTGAACTATTTTCATTCCAAGACTAACCAAGTGTTCCTCTCGAAATTCCCCCATTGTTGTTTCACATTGTTAGTAGTACTGGTCATGGGAGACTGACAAAGCAAGTGGTGACCAGTAAAGCTGAAATGTCTCATCTATTTTTTTTTTACTTTTAAATATTTTTTTTTCAATTATGGTTATGTTTTATAGCTGCATTCCCCCCAATGTTGTTTCACAATGGCAGTGGTGCAGGAAAGGGGGGCCTGACAAAGCCAGATGTAACCAGTAACAACTCAAAAGTGGGGCATTAAACATTATTAAATTTCTTTCTATTAAATCATGTCTGTATGCTCTATCGTAATTATTTCTACTGCTAGTGTGACCCATCTTTCACATCAAATATACAATTTATTGAATACCATCCAAGCTGTTTTAACTTTACCATGTTTGTATATCTAGTGATTATTTCTTTTACTTTTTAATATTTTGTTTTTTTTATTGATGTCATTATTTCTTTTTTTAGATATTATATTGTCAATATTTCTTTTTTGAATTGGTGGCAGATATTAAGATACTTATAAATTGTTTATCAGAATGGTATATAACAAAAGTCCCGTTTACACTTGGCCGCGATAACCGAGCCGTACTGGGCACGGTACTAGGACGCGATAAATTTCAAGAAATTGACCCGTTTACATTACTCTAAAATAACCGGTCTCAGAACCGCCCCAAGCATGCCAAATGTGGAACTCTTCACAGAAAAGTTAATTTCAGTCCCTGTACAATTACCCTGATGAAAACAATTATGACGACTGATTTAGTTAGAGCAGTCATTTTGACAGAACTGATGACTGAACTGTCAAAGTTTGAAAGGAAAAAAGGTCAAGGTTCATTTGGCGCATGCGCAGTAATCCGTACTCAGACCTGTTAGCGTTTACACTACGTAAATTTAAAGCGAGCCGTCCTGAGTACGGTTCCGAGACCACCTCACTTCAGTGGGCTAGATTGACACGGTACTCAGTACGGCACGCTTGTGTCGGACCCGTTTACATTACAAAATAATTAATCCTGCAGTACCAGGAACGGTACCTGGCACGCTTAAAATTTGTTATGTAAACGGGGTTTATGATACAAAAATATGTAGTATTTTAGGTCAAAAACAATACCATCTAAAGAAATTATATATTGTTGAAATAACCTGTCCAAGTATTCACACATATCTCATAATAACATGTATTAACTTTAAAGATTAATCACGTGATTACATACATGTTTAATTATGAGATATGTGCGAATACTATGACAGATTATCTATTGTTTACTATTGAATTGAAATCTTTATATAAACATCTTGAACTTGTGATATTGTTGGTATCTTTTTTTCTAATTTGTTTTTTCTAATGTATTTCTAATGTTTAACTTTGATATAACAAAGGTAAGGCAATAAGCGTCAGATAGTCATATACATACATGTATGCATTTTATTGCCTTGTCTAAATTGCGATTTAATGCCAAACATATGTACCATTTATAATTTTTATTTTGTAATAAATATTATAATCAGATTTTAATTTCGGTTGGTTGTATTGTCAATTGACGTTCTCTCTGAAGACACTTTAGATATGAACTGTATCAGTACACTGGTAAAGTACGTTTGACTTCAAGTTAAAGGCTATTTCTAACATTATGCATCAAAGCGAAATGTCTGAAGTTGTTGTTTGTTTATGACTTCCGGATTTTGTCCAATGGTTTGGATTCTATTTAACATTTGATATATTTTGACAGTCAATGCACATAGTTATCTAGATATTTATTTTTGGTTATTTAAATTGACAAAAAAATAGTTTATATAAAATATTTTTTATGACATTTTACCCAGGGTTAATGTAACACATGTTAACAAATGTTGAATAGAATTGATATTGCTGGTGTTTATGTCGAAATAAGTCTTTTGTAAAATACAATCAAAAATATACCAATGCCACCAATGGTTATTGTTAATTGTGCGGTAATATTTTTTTTTAAAAAAACAACTTCGTGCATTTGACTTGTCGCAGAACTTTGAGAATAGCTTTGAAATTTTAGTCAAACCCACTTTCTCAATAAAACCGAAGACGTATCGATCCGACAAGTACAGTGTAGTGCAATACTGATTTCTCTATGGATTGCACGGGGATAATGAAATAGACGCAGAATTAGCCTATTACTCGCAAGGTCATAATATAAAATGCGGTATTTAGAAAATATTTCATTCCGATTATAGAAATAAATTTGTGTGCTATGGATGGCGGAGAAGTTTATAATTTGTTACAGAATTAACCCTTAGAAAAAAGCAAAACAATTATGCACTGCACTGACACATACCGATATTCCAGGATCCCCCCCCCCTTGCAAACAGTGATAACTGTTTATCCTTGGCCTTTTTGTTCGGGTTCTGGGTCCACAATGACAATGAAAATATGTGCCTTGTCTCCGGTGATTATTGTAAATATTACTGCAACATTTAAAAAAAGATACAGCTTCGGTGATTTCGGACATTTCGCATTGCCGCATTTAACAGATTTTCTCACTAAACTGGGCACTGCTATAAAATGGACGAAGAATTTCCAATAAATCCATCAATATCAGTCCGATTTACAGAATACATCCGAGACTAGATGTAGTTTACGGAATCTGTCGAGATTAGCCCAGTGATCACTGCCAGTCCATTAATCGTATCCCAGAAACTTCTATTTTTATCAACGGAAGTAAATGACTATTATATTTATTAATATGATAATTGATTCCCATGAACATATAGATTTGATCAACAGGATCATACATGTCCAATGTAAGAACAGCATTAATAAATATTTAAACTAAACGACACTTCAAAATGCGTATTTGCAAATTCGGCAAATATAACACATATTTAATACGGCATTAAATTAACAGATTTCCACATAAACATTGCACACATCAAATAAAATGGAAGCAGAATCAACCAAATCCAACAATATCAAATCCATTTTATACATTTGTTGCATGTAAGTGTACAGTACTTCCGGTGATAATGAAAATGTTCAATTACTTTTATGAAATCAGAAAGCGCATAAGGCATCACATGGTGAAAAGTTTATGCAAATCGAATAATATATGCCACTTTTACAGACCCAAAACCTTGGAAAGTGACTTGTAGAAAATTGGCTATTTCTCGGCAACGGTACAAGTTAGAAACGATTTTGTGGCATCTGTATGATCGTACGGGTCCATTCTATTTGTTGATTGGCATCAAATATCATAATTTTAAAAACATTACAAATCAGACTCATTTGAATAAAATATCTGTTTTGAAGGCTAAAAATACAACTTTTGCCAAAATGACATTACATCCGGTGATAATGAAAACGTTATGGGTCCATTCTATTTGTTGATTGGCATCAGATATCATTTTAAAAACATTTGAATAAAATATCTGTTGATTGGCATCAAATATCATTTTAAAAACATTTGAATAAAATATCTGTTTTGAAGGCTAAAAATACAGTTTTTATAACATCGTCCATGACATAAGGCCTCAAAGGGTGAAAATTTTATGAAAATCGAATAATATGGGCCAAAAACCTTCAAAAGTGACATTTAGAAAACCGCCTATATCTTGGCAACCGAACAAGTTAGAAACAATTTTATGATATCTAAATGACCGTATGAGTTTTGTTAATATGTGAATATAAACCAAAAGTTAATTTTAATATTACATATTAAATAATTCTTGGTTGAAAAAAATTTAGATTTTAAAAGTTAAAAATGCAGTTTTTGACCAAATGGCGTCACTTCCGGTGTCAATTTTAAATTATATGACGCATCAAATGATGTCACTGTTGTGAATATCCATTAATAATTGACTATTTTACAGGCAAAATTAAGAAAACAGTGACTTACGCAAAACTGCCCATTTCTCGGCAACTGCTTATATTACAAACTAATTTTCACATACATTCTCTTCGTGTGGATTACAGCTACTAGTTTATAAAAGTTCCATAGAAATATTTTAAAATCTGAAGAGCCTGAATGGGTTGTAAATAGGTCAATATTACGCCCTTTTTCACCTCTTAATCCAATTTGCTAGAAAATGAAATTTTACGCCCTTTTTCACCTCTTAATTTACTGCTTCCGACATTCTTCGACCTATTTTTTTCAAAAATTGTAGTTTTTGGTAAAATTATGATGCCACTTCCGGTGCCGACAGATAACACTTTCGGTAATAAAAAAAATGACAATTGAGAATAACTGAATTAGCCAATGGCGGCCAAGGAAAATTACTGAGACAATATTTTTTAACATGTTTGCGCTAGTCATACGACTCTTTAATTCTGTGTACAACACGACTAAAAAATATTCATAAATAAAAAAGTTTTTTGTAAAATTTTAAATTTTCGAAATTTGGCGCCTAATATCTTAGTGCAAAACCCTTGAAAAGTGACTCCTAGAAAATCCTATATTTCTCGGCAGTGTAGGACACGTGGGTTAATTCCATGCTTCGTCACTACTGACATCTTTTGACCCCTTGTACCGTTGATAACAGATTAAAAGTGTACAAATGTGTTGTTACATGTATTGATGTGTTCCCATTGAATATTGTTCACGATAGGCAAAATAAATACGAATAACTAAGTGATGCGTGTTCTATGGCACTCAGTTTATTTCGATCAATTGGGGCACAATTTTGATCCAAGCTGTTCCTACTCTATTTGCCAACAGTGACCCGACAAAAACCTTGTCCTTTTTGGTTCCGGTTCTGAATTCTCGATGGTACTAATAGTTGGAAATGATTTGAAAAGACAAACACTTTATAAATGATAAATATATTTATTGAATTATAAGTGAAAAGTAGGATATGTACATAGCATTAACCATTATTTAGGAATTGTTTAATCATACATAAGTTCAAATATCCAATTATCCAAGTATAGTGAGAATAAGGACAACATTAATAAATATTTAAAATGCATATTTGCAAATTCGGGAAATATTTTATAATGAAAACAAAAATACAAAGAAATATGTAATGAACATATAAAGCAAAATTTAAATAACAAACAGAAAGGCATACATTTATATAAATTTTGAAATCTAATTTGCGTATAATGTAAATTATAAATTAGATGAATTAAACTGCAGGAAAAATAATCGTAAGAGTTAAAAACCCAACAGAGAAAGTTGTAATACTTTCTGCGGAAAATATGTATATAAATAGTACATAAATACAACAATGAACGAATAGAATATATAAAACAGAATATACATATATACTACATATTTTGGTACATGGAAGAACACTCAAATAACTTAGTGTGTTGCAATAAAGATTTGATCGTGACCTTCCATATTTCAGAGGTGTGCTTAAACATTTAGTGGTCCATTATGTCATTATGATGACTCAATGAATGTTTAAGCGACCCGGTCCGTTTGGGAAAATAAAGAATAAATATTCTTTAATTAATTGAACCGGTACCTAGCTACAATAAAATGGGTCCTATACGAAAATCGAAACAATAGGACATACACAAAGCAACAATATATAATGAAATGAAAATTTGACTAATATTACATATATACATTTAACAGCTCGATATTACCCTAGAGTTCTGAAAAGATAACAAATATAAACGGTTAAAATATATGCATTAGAAATCCCCGTGGTAAATTGTTTTGTACTGTGAAATGAGCTCTGTACATATATTCGTAAGAACAAAATGAGAACCTGTGATTCAATTTGAATATATTCCAAACAAAAACAGATTAAAACTCACCTGCCAATTTATTGCCCACCATTTTAAGCGTAATAACTGTTTCCTTTTGTATGATATCTTCCATCTTTGTCACAAGCTCTTCCTCAGATTCGTGCGTAATATAAGTTTTGAGAACTGGAACGGGACAGTTAACATCAATAAATACGTATGGCTGTTCTACCTTCGCTATTGTAATTAAATATTCCAAGTCGTCCCTTCCATAGCCATGGATAATGAATTCTGCTGTGGCGGTCGGTGCTGTGGTTTCCTGAAATACATAAACAATTATAACCATCTTCACCCCCTAACTAAATTATGGCGCAGTTTAGTTCGCTACTAAACTATTTAGCGAACCTCGGTCGTGTTTTTGCATTAAATAGCCAAATTTCAATGTTTTCTTCCTTCAATTTTCAATATGAAATATATGATTTGATATAATAAATTAGTTAGAATCAGATGCTTAGGTTCACTTACTTCTAGAATAGTGTCTGAAGTAGAACTAAAACCTGTTGTCTTTTGGTATTTTCTGGGACTTAAATTCGTTAACTTAACATATGTGCCAGCCTTCAACCCATCTGGGTTATTCCATAAGGTAATTTTTGACGTGGCCGTTTCATCTTTTAACTCAATTTCTGTCAGTGAAGTATCTCTTCCGTTGACGGAAACCATTCGTTCTGCATTTACCTAATAAAAGAAAGGTTTTCGTATGTTCAATAAGAGCAATTAAATGTAGAAACCACGCACAGATAAGTAAATTAAACAAAAAGAAACCTTTTTGTTATTTGGTGCTGTGCTGAAATGGAAAAGAATCGGATAGTGAATAGGGATGACTTACACATTCAATTCTACCACACAGTGTGGACATTGCTGTCAATTCTTTTGCCTGTTGAATTGATCGGGTCGGGGCCGGTTCCGGATAGACCAGACACTTGGCTGACTTTATTATGGCTTCACAGGGTGTCGAACTCAGTACGGTATTACGGAGGCTCGTTTTCTGTCCTAGAATGAGAAAAATTCACATTTCTGATTCATATATAATTAAAATCCCGTTGGTATTAAATATATGATTCATATATTGCCTTGGTTTAAGAGTCCCCATATTGCTACCTTCTTGGCTAAATGTTAAAATAACAACAAACGAAACGAAATCTTATATACGATATATGACAGGTAGACATCTGTAGAATGTTATTAAATAATTGTATATTTCATTTGAAATTAATACTTTTCCTTACACACATGTCACATATCGAATATCAGAAAAATGTTATTAAATAATTGCATATTTGATTTTGAATTAATACTGTTTTCCTTACACACAGGTCACATATCGAATATAAGGATATGTAGACAGCACGGTGTATAAGCATTTTCTATATATTAGATGTTCGCAAAAGCAAGGCAAACACCCCCAAATCCCCGACCATGCACAAGAAGTGGGTTATTCATTTCAGTCTATTCTTCGGAAATGGAAAATATTGTAGTCTGTATATTTATTTTTCAGATATGATCTTGAAAATGCCCTTGAAAAATAAATGAAACTTGATTGGGTATAAGAATTATAATGGACACATTTCTCTTAGTTATACCATCCCCAATTTCCCCTACCTCATAATCTTTACTTACCTAAAAGTACGTATGGAACATCGTTCTTAGATCTTTTCACAGTGAAATTACCAGTTACCATATAACTCTTCCCTTTTTGGATTTTGTGACATGTGAAAATTTTTATAGCTGATTCCTCGTCACATGCCCCAACTATGTATTTTTGGTTACCATCTCCTTTATTTTCTTCTTTAAATTCGGCTACTAGGAATTTAAAGGGCTTAACATAGGCTTGCGATGCAGTAGTCGTGGCAGAGGCAATCAGTTGCAATATGGTTAGGAAAGCCATTTCACAGGATTGTAGTAACGGGTGTAAAACAGTATCTTTATATGCAATTTACAAGCTGACCACGAAAGCTATTGGCTGTTTTTTTTAATTGGCTGGACAAAAGATAATCCGTGACAATATATATCTAGAACAAAAGGCTTAAAATTTCTCCACTGTGGTGTTTGAAGAAATGAAGACCTTGTTAAATTGCGTTATCATTGGTTGATTGATTGCTTGGTGAACTCAGAGTGCCAGTGTTTTATAATTTATCTGGTATGTTTTCCTTTGTTTCATTCTTTAATTAATATTTAACAACACAATCTGACGCCATCAAGTCTACAATTTTAATCTTTAACACCAATCTATTTTATGACAATAAGTTAACTTATCGAGTCAACCTACATTGCATTCAATAATAATAATATAATTTATTGAGTCTTCCCTTTCAATTATGTGACAATAAACAAACGGATGTAGTTGATCTTTTGCCACTGTTCATCCGTTAACCGTTTTTCAATTTTATTTTAATACCTTTGAACAACTTTCATAAATATTATTAAAATATATAACGCTATTTTACTTATTTTTGGATAAAAGCTCAAACATGACAGAATAATATACCTTGGTTTAAACAATATTCATTCATAAAATATAAAATGTTAATATTCATACAACACACTCAGTAATTTGACTGTTCTTCCATGTACCAAAATATGTAGTATATATATGTATATTCCATTATAATTTTAATATTCATTCATTGCTGTATTTATGTACGAAGTATAGAAATCGCTCATATTTATTATCATTCCGCAGAAAATCTTACAACCTAAATTTCAAACTACATGTGAGTATAAGATTGTAATTTACATTCTGCATTTGACTTATATTACCTGCATAATATAAGTAAAATAGCGTTATATATTTTAATAATATATTATAATATTTATGAAAGTTGTTCAAAGGTATTAAAATAAAATTTAAAACGATTAACGGATGAACAGTGGCAAAAGATCAACTACATCCGTTTGTTTATTGTCACATAATTGAAAGGGAAGACTCAATAAATTATATTATTATTAACAAGGTCTTCATTTCTTCAAACACCACAGTGGAGAAATTTTAAGCCTTTTGTTCTAGATATATATTGTCACGGATTATCTTTTGTCCAGCCAATTAAAAAAAACAGCCAATAGCTTTCGTGGTCAGCTTGTAAATTGCATATAAAGATACTGTTTTACACCCGTTACTACAATCCTGTGAAATGGCTTTCCTAACCATATTGCAACTGATTGCCTCTGCCACGACTACTGCATCGCAAGCCTATGTTAAGCCCTTTAAATTCCTAGTAGCCGAATTTAAAGAAGAAAATAAAGGAGATGGTAACCAAAAATACATAGTTGGGGCATGTGACGAGGAATCAGCTATAAAAATTTTCACATGTCACAAAATCCAAAAAGGGAAGAGTTATATGGTAACTGGTAATTTCACTGTGAAAAGATCTAAGAACGATGTTCCATACGTACTTTTAGGTAAGTAAAGATTATGAGGTAGGGGAAATTGGGGATGGTATAACTAAGAGAAATGTGTCCATTATAATTCTTATACCCAATCAAGTTTCATTTATTTTTCAAGGGCATTTTCAAGATCATATCTGAAAAATAAATATACAGACTACAATATTTTCCATTTCCGAAGAATAGACTGAAATGAATAACCCACTTCTTGTGCATGGTCGGGGATTTGGGGGTGTTTGCCTTGCTTTTGCGAACATCTAATATATAGAAAATGCTTATACACCGTGCTGTCTACATATCCTTATATTCGATATGTGACCTGTGTGTAACGAAAACAGTATTAATTCAAAATCAAATATGCAATTATTTAATAACATTTTTCTGATATTCGATATGTGACATGTGTGTAAGGAAAAGTATTAATTTCAATTGAAATATACAATTATTTAATAACATTCTACAGATGTCTACCTGTCATATATCGTATATAAGATTTCGTTTCGTTTGTTGTTATTTTAACATTTAGCCAAGAAGGTAAATATGGGGACTCTTAAACCAAACATATATGAATCATATATTTAATACCAACGGGATTTTAATTATATATGAATCAGAAATGTGAATTTTTCTCATTCTAGGACAGAAAACGAGCCTCCGTAATACCGTACTGAGTTCAACACCCTGTGAAGCCATAATAAAGTCAGCCAAGTGTCTGGTCTATCCGGAACCGGCCCCGACCCGATCAATTCAACAGGCAAAAGAATTGACAGCAATGTCCACACTGTGTGGTAGAATTGAATGTGTAAGTCATCCGTATTCACTATGCGATTCTTTTCCATTTCAGCACAGCACCAAATAACAAAAAGGTTTAATTTATGCTTATTTGTGCGTGGTTTCTACATTTAATTGCTCTTATTCAACATACGAAAACCTTTCTTTTATTAGGTTAATGCAGAACGAATGGTTTCCGTCAACGGAAGAGATACTTCACTGACAGAAATTGAGTTAAAAGATGAAACGGCCACGTCAAAAATTACCTTATGGAATAACCCAGATGGTTTGAAGGCTGGCACATATGTTAAGTTAACGAATTTAAGTCCCAGAAAATTCCAAAAGACAACAGGTTTTAGTTCTACTTCAGACACTATTCTAGAAGTAAGTGAATCAAAGCATCTGATTCTAACTAATTTATTATATCAAATCATATATTTCATATTGAAAATTGAAGGAAGAAAACATTGAAATTTGGCTATTTAATGCAAAACACGACCGAAGTTCGCAAAATAGTTTAGTAGCGAACTAAACTGCGCCATAATTTAGTTTGGGGGTGAAGATGGTTATAATTGTTTATGTATTTCAGGAAACCACAGCACCGACCGCCACAGCAGAATTCATTATCCATGGCTATGGAAGGGACGACTTGGAATATTTAATTACAATAGCGAAGGTAGAACAACCATACGTATTTATTGATGTTAACTGTCCCGTTCCAGTTCTCAAAACTTATATTACGCACGAATCTGAGGAAGAGCTTGTGACAAAGATGGAAGATATCATACAAAAGGAAACAGTTATTACGCTTAAAATGGTGGGCAATAAATTGGCAGGTGAGTTTTAATCTGTTTTTGTTTGGAATACATGTATATTCAGGTTCTCATTTTGTTATATTACGAATATATGTACAGAGCTCATTTCACACAGTACAAAACAATTTACCACGGGGATTTCTAATGCATATATTTTAACCGTTTATATTTGTTATCTTTTCAGAACTCTAGGGTAATATCGAGCTGTTAAATGTATATATGTAATATTAGTCAAATTTTCATTTCATTATATATTGTTGCTTTGTGTATGTCCTATTGTTTCGATTTTCGTATAGGACCCATTTTATTGTAGCTAGGTACCGGTTCAATTAATTAAAGAATATTTATTCTTTATTTTCCCAAACGGACCGGGTCGCTTAAACTTTCATTGAGTCATCATAATGACATAATGGACCACTAAATGTTTAAGCACACCTCTGAAATATGGAAGGTCACGATCAAATCTTTATTGCAACACACTAAGTTATTTGAGTGTTCTTCCATGTACCAAAATATGTAGTATATATGTATATTCTGTTTTATATATTCTATTCGTTCATTGTTGTATTTATGTACTAAATACATATTTCCCGCAGAAAGTATTACAACTTTCTCTGTTGGGTTTTTAACTCTTACGATTATTTTTCCTGCAGTTTAATTCATCTAATTTAAATTTACATTATACGCAAATTAGATTTCAAAATTTATATAAATGTATGCCTTTCTGTTTGTTATTTAAATTTTGCTTTATATGTTCATTACATATTTCTTTGTATTTTTGTTTTCATTATAAAATATTTCCCGAATTTGCAAATATGCATTTTAAATATTTATTAATGTTGTCCTTATTCTCACTATACTTGGATAATTGGATATTTGAACTTATGTATGATTAAACAATTCCTAAATAATGGTTAATGCTATGTACATATCCTACTTTTCACTTATAATTCAATAAATATATTTATCATTTATAAAGTGTTTGTCTTTTCAAATCATTTCCAAGTATTATATTCCAAATTTCGTCGTGCACCAAGAACCCGAACAAGGTTTTGGTCAGATCACTGTCACACTCGGCAAACCTTGTAGGATTTCGGACTATCTAAACTCGGCTGTATGATGAATTCCGCCATATTAGAACTACTTTAAAGGTCCCGGATGAAACATGACTGCGCCCAAAAGTGGGTGTGACTTAGAGGATAAAGCTATTTTGAACGTTCTGCGACAATGCGAAATGTCCGAAATCACCGAAGTTATCGTTTTTGAAAATATTGCAGTAATTTTAACAATAATCATTGGATTTTAACTTTCGATACATTTTGGCATAGCCTGAGACAGGGCACATAGCTACGCTACTTTGGATTTTTGATTTTCGGCAAATCTTCGAAGATATTAGGCGCCAAATTTCGAAAATTTAAAATTTTACAAAAAACTTTTTTATTTATGAATATTTTTTAGTCGTATTGTGCACAGAATTAAAGAGTCATCTGCCTAGTGCAAAAATGTTAAAAAATTTTGTCTCAGTAATTTTCCTTGGCCGCTATTGGCTAATTCAGTTTTTCAGTCCTATTCATTTTTTATTGTTCGATTTGTATAAAACAAAGTTCATATGCTTCGTTGTCTCAATTGTCATTTTTTTTATTACCGGAAGTGTTATCTGTCGGCACCGAAAGTGGCATAATTTTACCAAAAACTACAATTTTGACAGTTAGGTACCATTTTTCGAAAACAAATATTATTTTTTGGAAAAATCTGAAGAGCCTGAATGGGTTGTAAATAGGTCAATATTACGCCCTTTTTCACCTCTTAATCCAATTTGCTAGAAAATGAAATTTTACGCCCTTTTTCACCTCTTAATTTACTGCTTCCGACATTCTTCGACCTATTTTTTTCAAAAATTGTAGTTTTTGGTAAAATTATGATGCCACTTCCGGTGCCGACAGATAACACTTTCGGTAATAAAAAAAATGACAATTGAGAATAACTGAATTAGCCAATGGCGGCCAAGGAAAATTACTGAGACAATATTTTTTAACATGTTTGCGCTAGTCATACGACTCTTTAATTCTGTGTACAACACGACTAAAAAATATTCATAAATAAAAAAGTTTTTTGTAAAATTTTAAATTTTCGAAATTTGGCGCCTAATATCTTAGTGCAAAACCCTTGAAAAGTGACTCCTAGAAAATCCTATATTTCTCGGCAGTGTAGGACACGTGGGTTAATTCCATGCTTCGTCACTACTGACATCTTTTGACCCCTTGTACCGTTGATAACAGATTAAAAGTGTACAAATGTGTTGTTACATGTATTGATGTGTTCCCATTTGAATATTGTTCACGATAGGCAAAATAAATACGAATAACTAAGTGATGCGTGTTCTATGGCACTCAGTTTATTTCGATCAATTGGGGCACAATTTTGATCCAAGCTGTTCCTACTCTATTTGCCAACAGTGACCCGACAAAAACCTTGTCCTTTTTGGTTCCGGTTCTGAATTCTCGATGGTACTAATAGTTGGAAATGATTTGAAAAGACAAACACTTTATAAATGATAAATATATTTATTGAATTATAAGTGAAAAGTAGGATATGTACATAGCATTAACCATTATTTAGGAATTGTTTAATCATACATAAGTTCAAATATCCAATTATCCAAGTATAGTGAGAATAAGGACAACATTAATAAATATTTAAAATGCATATTTGCAAATTCGGGAAATATTTTATAATGAAAACAAAAATACAAAGAAATATGTAATGAACATATAAAGCAAAATTTAAATAACAAACAGAAAGGCATACATTTATATAAATTTTGAAATCTAATTTGCGTATAATGTAAATTATAAATTAGATGAATTAAACTGCAGGAAAAATAATCGTAAGAGTTAAAAACCCAACAGAGAAAGTTGTAATACTTTCTGCGGAAAATATGTATATAAATAGTACATAAATACAACAATGAACGAATAGAATATATAAAACAGAATATACATATATACTACATATTTTGGTACATGGAAGAACACTCAAATAACTTAGTGTGTTGCAATAAAGATTTGATCGTGACCTTCCATATTTCAGAGGTGTGCTTAAACATTTAGTGGTCCATTATGTCATTATGATGACTCAATGAATGTTTAAGCGACCCGGTCCGTTTGGGAAAATAAAGAAAATATTCTTTAATTAATTGAACCGGTACCTAGCTACAATAAAATGGGTCCTATACGAAAATCGAAACAATAGGACATACACAAAGCAACAATATATAATGAAATGAAAATTTGACTAATATTACATATATACATTTAACAGCTCGATATTACCCTAGAGTTCTGAAAAGATAACAAATATAAACGGTTAAAATATATGCATTAGAAATCCCCGTGGTAAATTGTTTTGTACTGTGAAATGAGCTCTGTACATATATTCGTAAGAACAAAATGAGAACCTGTGATTCAATTTGAATATATTCCAAACAAAAACAGATTAAAACTCACCTGCCAATTTATTGCCCACCATTTTAAGCGTAATAACTGTTTCCTTTTGTATGATATCTTCCATCTTTGTCACAAGCTCTTCCTCAGATTCGTGCGTAATATAAGTTTTGAGAACTGGAACGGGACAGTTAACATCAATAAATACGTATGGCTGTTCTACCTTCGCTATTGTAATTAAATATTCCAAGTCGTCCCTTCCATAGCCATGGATAATGAATTCTGCTGTGGCGGTCGGTGCTGTGGTTTCCTGAAATACATAAACAATTATAACCATCTTCACCCCCTAACTAAATTATGGCGCAGTTTAGTTCGCTACTAAACTATTTAGCGAACCTCGGTCGTGTTTTTGCATTAAATAGCCAAATTTCAATGTTTTCTTCCTTCAATTTTCAATATGAAATATATGATTTGATATAATAAATTAGTTAGAATCAGATGCTTAGGTTCACTTACTTCTAGAATAGTGTCTGAAGTAGAACTAAAACCTGTTGTCTTTTGGTATTTTCTGGGACTTAAATTCGTTAACTTAACATATGTGCCAGCCTTCAACCCATCTGGGTTATTCCATAAGGTAATTTTTGACGTGGCCGTTTCATCTTTTAACTCAATTTCTGTCAGTGAAGTATCTCTTCCGTTGACGGAAACCATTCGTTCTGCATTTACCTAATAAAAGAAAGGTTTTCGTATGTTCAATAAGAGCAATTAAATGTAGAAACCACGCACAGATAAGTAAATTAAACAAAAAGAAACCTTTTTGTTATTTGGTGCTGTGCTGAAATGGAAAAGAATCGGATAGTGAATAGGGATGACTTACACATTCAATTCTACCACACAGTGTGGACATTGCTGTCAATTCTTTTGCCTGTTGAATTGATCGGGTCGGGGCCGGTTCCGGATAGACCAGACACTTGGCTGACTTTATTATGGCTTCACAGGGTGTCGAACTCAGTACGGTATTACGGAGGCTCGTTTTCTGTCCTAGAATGAGAAAAATTCACATTTCTGATTCATATATAATTAAAATCCCGTTGGTATTAAATATATGATTCATATATTGCCTTGGTTTAAGAGTCCCCATATTGCTACCTTCTTGGCTAAATGTTAAAATAACAACAAACGAAACGAAATCTTATATACGATATATGACAGGTAGACATCTGTAGAATGTTATTAAATAATTGTATATTTCATTTGAAATTAATACTTTTCCTTACACACATGTCACATATCGAATATCAGAAAAATGTTATTAAATAATTGCATATTTGATTTTGAATTAATACTGTTTTCCTTACACACAGGTCACATATCGAATATAAGGATATGTAGACAGCACGGTGTATAAGCATTTTCTATATATTAGATGTTCGCAAAAGCAAGGCAAACACCCCCAAATCCCCGACCATGCACAAGAAGTGGGTTATTCATTTCAGTCTATTCTTCGGAAATGGAAAATATTGTAGTCTGTATATTTATTTTTCAGATATGATCTTGAAAATGCCCTTGAAAAATAAATGAAACTTGATTGGGTATAAGAATTATAATGGACACATTTCTCTTAGTTATACCATCCCCAATTTCCCCTACCTCATAATCTTTACTTACCTAAAAGTACGTATGGAACATCGTTCTTAGATCTTTTCACAGTGAAATTACCAGTTACCATATAACTCTTCCCTTTTTGGATTTTGTGACATGTGAAAATTTTTATAGCTGATTCCTCGTCACATGCCCCAACTATGTATTTTTGGTTACCATCTCCTTTATTTTCTTCTTTAAATTCGGCTACTAGGAATTTAAAGGGCTTAACATAGGCTTGCGATGCAGTAGTCGTGGCAGAGGCAATCAGTTGCAATATGGTTAGGAAAGCCATTTCACAGGATTGTAGTAACGGGTGTAAAACAGTATCTTTATATGCAATTTACAAGCTGACCACGAAAGCTATTGGCTGTTTTTTTTAATTGGCTGGACAAAAGATAATCCGTGACAATATATATCTAGAACAAAAGGCTTAAAATTTCTCCACTGTGGTGTTTGAAGAAATGAAGACCTTGTTAAATTGCGTTATCATTGGTTGATTGATTGCTTGGTGAACTCAGAGTGCCAGTGTTTTATAATTTGTCTGGTATGTTTTCCTTTGTTTCATTCTTTAATTAATATTTAACAACACAATCTGACGCCATCAAGTCTACAATTTTAATCTTTAACACCAATCTATTTTATGACAATAAGTTAACTTATCGAGTCAACCTACATTGCATTCAATAATAATAATATAATTTATTGAGTCTTCCCTTTCAATTATGTGACAATAAACAAACGGATGTAGTTGATCTTTTGCCACTGTTCATCCGTTAACCGTTTTTCAATTTTATTTTAATACCTTTGAACAACTTTCATAAATATTATTAAAATATATAACGCTATTTTACTTATTTTTGGATAAAAGCTCAAACATGACAGAATAATATACCTTGGTTTAAACAATATTCATTCATAAAATATAAAATGTTAATATTCATACAACACACTCAGTAATTTGACTGTTCTTCCATGTACCAAAATATGTAGTATATATATGTATATTCCATTATAATTTTAATATTCATTCATTGCTGTATTTATGTACGAAGTATAGAAATCGCTCATATTTATTATCATTCCGCAGAAAATGTTACAACCTAAATTTCAAACTACATGTGAGTATAAGATTGTAATTTACATTCTGCATTTGACTTATATTACCTGCATAATATAAGTAAAATAGCGTTATATATTTTAATAATATATTATAATATTTATGAAAGTTGTTCAAAGGTATTAAAATAAAATTTAAAACGATTAACGGATGAACAGTGGCAAAAGATCAACTACATCCGTTTGTTTATTGTCACATAATTGAAAGGGAAGACTCAATAAATTATATTATTATTAACAAGGTCTTCATTTCTTCAAACACCACAGTGGAGAAATTTTAAGCCTTTTGTTCTAGATATATATTGTCACGGATTATCTTTTGTCCAGCCAATTAAAAAAAACAGCCAATAGCTTTCGTGGTCAGCTTGTAAATTGCATATAAAGATACTGTTTTACACCCGTTACTACAATCCTGTGAAATGGCTTTCCTAACCATATTGCAACTGATTGCCTCTGCCACGACTACTGCATCGCAAGCCTATGTTAAGCCCTTTAAATTCCTAGTAGCCGAATTTAAAGAAGAAAATAAAGGAGATGGTAACCAAAAATACATAGTTGGGGCATGTGACGAGGAATCAGCTATAAAAATTTTCACATGTCACAAAATCCAAAAAGGGAAGAGTTATATGGTAACTGGTAATTTCACTGTGAAAAGATCTAAGAACGATGTTCCATACGTACTTTTAGGTAAGTAAAGATTATGAGGTAGGGGAAATTGGGTATGGTATAACTAAGAGAAATGTGTCCATTATAATTCTTATACCCAATCAAGTTTCATTTATTTTTCAAGGGCATTTTCAAGATCATATCTGAAAAATAAATATACAGACTACAATATTTTCCATTTCCGAAGAATAGACTGAAATGAATAACCCACTTCTTGTGCATGGTCGGGGATTTGGGGGTGTTTGCCTTGCTTTTGCGAACATCTAATATATAGAAAATGCTTATACACCGTGCTGTCTACATATCCTTATATTCGATATGTGACCTGTGTGTAACGAAAACAGTATTAATTCAAAATCAAATATGCAATTATTTAATAACATTTTTCTGATATTCGATATGTGACATGTGTGTAAGGAAAAGTATTAATTTCAATTGAAATATACAATTATTTAATAACATTCTACAGATGTCTACCTGTCATATATCGTATATAAGATTTCGTTTCGTTTGTTGTTATTTTAACATTTAGCCAAGAAGGTAAATATGGGGACTCTTAAACCAAACATATATGAATCATATATTTAATACCAACGGGATTTTAATTATATATGAATCAGAAATGTGAATTTTTCTCATTCTAGGACAGAAAACGAGCCTCCGTAATACCGTACTGAGTTCAACACCCTGTGAAGCCATAATAAAGTCAGCCAAGTGTCTGGTCTATCCGGAACCGGCCCCGACCCGATCAATTCAACAGGCAAAAGAATTGACAGCAATGTCCACACTGTGTGGTAGAATTGAATGTGTAAGTCATCCGTATTCACTATGCGATTCTTTTCCATTTCAGCACAGCACCAAATAACAAAAAGGTTTAATTTATGCTTATTTGTGCGTGGTTTCTACATTTAATTGCTCTTATTCAACATACGAAAACCTTTCTTTTATTAGGTTAATGCAGAACGAATGGTTTCCGTCAACGGAAGAGATACTTCACTGACAGAAATTGAGTTAAAAGATGAAACGGCCACGTCAAAAATTACCTTATGGAATAACCCAGATGGTTTGAAGGCTGGCACATATGTTAAGTTAACGAATTTAAGTCCCAGAAAATTCCAAAAGACAACAGGTTTTAGTTCTACTTCAGACACTATTCTAGAAGTAAGTGAATCAAAGCATCTGATTCTAACTAATTTATTATATCAAATCATATATTTCATATTGAAAATTGAAGGAAGAAAACATTGAAATTTGGCTATTTAATGCAAAACACGACCGAAGTTCGCAAAATAGTTTAGTAGCGAACTAAACTGCGCCATAATTTAGTTTGGGGGTGAAGATGGTTATAATTGTTTATGTATTTCAGGAAACCACAGCACCGACCGCCACAGCAGAATTCATTATCCATGGCTATGGAAGGGACGACTTGGAATATTTAATTACAATAGCGAAGGTAGAACAACCATACGTATTTATTGACGTTAACTGTCCCGTTCCAGTTCTCAAAACTTATATTACGCACGAATCTGAGGAAGAGCTTGTGACAAAGATGGAAGATATCATACAAAAGGAAACAGTTATTACGCTTAAAATGGTGGGCAATAAATTGGCAGGTGAGTTTTAATCTGTTTTTGTTTGGAATACATGTATATTCAGGTTCTCATTTTGTTATATTACGAATATATGTACAGAGCTCATTTCACACAGTACAAAACAATTTACCACGGGGATTTTTAATGCATATATTTTAACCGTTTATATTTGTTATCTTTTCAGAACTCTAGGGTAATATCGAGCTGTTAAATGTATATATGTAATATTAGTCAAATTTTCATTTCATTATATATTGTTGCTTTGTGTATGTCCTATTGTTTCGATTTTCGTATAGGACCCATTTTATTGTAGCTAGGTACCGGTTCAATTAATTAAAGAATATTTATTCTTTATTTTCCCAAACGGACCGGGTCGCTTAAACTTTCATTGAGTCATCATAATGACATAATGGACCACTAAATGTTTAAGCACACCTCTGAAATATGGAAGGTCACGATCAAATCTTTATTGCAACACACTAAGTTATTTGAGTGTTCTTCCATGTATCAAAATATGTAGTATATATGTATATTCTGTTTTATATATTCTATTCGTTCATTGTTGTATTTATGTACTAAATACATATTTCCCGCAGAAAGTATTACAACTTTCTCTGTTGGGTTTTTAACTCTTACGATTATTTTTCCTGCAGTTTAATTCATCTAATTTAAATTTACATTATACGCAAATTAGATTTCAAAATTTATATAAATGTATGCCTTTCTGTTTGTTATTTAAATTTTGCTTTATATGTTCATTACATATTTCTTTGTATTTTTGTTTTCATTATAAAATATTTCCCGAATTTGCAAATATGCATTTTAAATATTTATTAATGTTGTCCTTATTCTCACTATACTTGGATAATTGGATATTTGAACTTATGTATGATTAAACAATTCCTAAATAATGGTTAATGCTATGTACATATCCTACTTTTCACTTATAATTCAATAAATATATTTATCATTTATAAAGTGTTTGTCTTTTCAAATCATTTCCAAGTATTATATTCCAAATTTCGTCGTGCACCAAGAACCCGAACAAGGTTTTGGTCAGATCACTGTCACACTCGGCAAACCTTGTAGGATTTCGGACTATCTAAACTCGGCTGTATGATGAATTCCGCCATATTAGAACTACTTTAAAGGTCCCGGATGAAACATGACTGCGCCCAAAAGTGGGTGTGACTTAGAGGATAAAGCTATTTTGAACGTTCTGCGACAATGCGAAATGTCCGAAATCACCGAAGTTATCGTTTTTGAAAATATTGCAGTAATTTTAACAATAATCATTGGATTTTAACTTTCGATACATTTTGGCATAGCCTGAGACAGGGCACATAGCTACGCTACTTTGGATTTTTGATTTTCGGCAAATCTTCGAAGATATTAGGCGCCAAATTTCGAAAATTTAAAATTTTACAAAAAACTTTTTTATTTATGAATATTTTTTAGTCGTATTGTGCACAGAATTAAAGAGTCATCTGCCTAGTGCAACAATGTTAAAAAATTTTGTCTCAGTAATTTTCCTTGGCCGCTATTGGCAAATTCAGTTTTTCAGTCCTATTCATTTTTTATTGTTCGATTTGTATAAAACAAAGTTCATATGCTTCGTTGTCTCAATTGTCATTTTTTTTATTACCGGAAGTGTTATCTGTCGGCACCGAAAGTGGCATAATTTTACCAAAAACTACAATTTTGACAGTTAGGTACCATTTTTCGAAAACAAATATTATTTTTTGGAAAAATTATTTGACTCAAAGAGTGTGCCCTTTCAAGGCGCAAAAAATGGCGGAAGCAGTTTTTTTAATTTCGATTTCATTTTCGAGCAAATTCGATTAAATGGCTAAAAATGGTGTAAAATTGATCCATTTACAACCTATTCAGGCTTTTTAGATTTTAAAATATTTCTTCGTAACTTTTATAAACTTGTAGCTATAATCCATACGAAGAAAATGTATGTTAAAATTAGTTTGTAATATAAGCAGTTACCAAGAAATGGACAGTTCTGTACAAGTCACTGTTTTCGTTATTTTGCCTGTAAAATAGTCAATTATGATTGGATTTTTATAAAAGTGACATCATTTGATTCAAAAAGCATGTAGCGTCATATCAAGTTGATTACAATTTAAAATTGACACCGGAAGTGACGTCATTTTGTCAAAAACTGCATTTTAAACTTTTTAAATCAATGTTTTATTCAACCAAGAATTACTTAATATGTATTAATAATTTTAACTTTTGGTTTAAATTCACAGATAAACACAACTCATATGGTCATATACATATCATAAAATTGTTTCTAACTTGTTCGGTTGCCGAGAAATAGACGGTTTTCTACAGGCCACTTTTGAAGGTTTTTGGGCCATAAAAGTGTCAATTATTATTCGATTTTCATAAACGTTACACCATGTTATACCTAATGCCATTTAGGATTTCATACAAGTAATTTAAGATTTTCATTATCACCGGAAGTAACATCATTTTGCTAAAAACTGTATTTTTAGCCTTCAAAACAGATATTTTATTCAAATGAGTCTGTTTTGAAATATTTTTCAAATTATGGTATTTGATGCCAATCAACAAATAAAATGAACCCATACGATCATACAGATACCACAAAATGGTTTCTAACTTGTACGGTTGCAGAGAAATAGTCGATTTTCTACAAGTCACTTTTCAAGTTTTTTGGTCTTTAAAAGTGGCAATTATTATTCGATTTACATAAAATTTTCACTATGATATCGTATGCCATTTCTGATTTCATAAAACTAATTGAACATTTTCATTAACACCAGAAGAAATGTAATTTTGTCAAGATCATTTACAAGTAACAAATGTATAAAATGAATTGATATTGCTGGATTTGGTTGATTCTGCATCCATTTTATTTATGTGCAATGTTAATTTGGAAACCTGTTTAATGGTTTCGTTGGTACCGGAAGTGACATATGTTCAAGGGTAACTTGGCACCGGAAGTGACATGTTTAAGGGTAACGTGGCACCAGTGAAACCCGTCATTCCTGCATGCAGGTCTAGTTGTTATTGTATTTGTTATAGGGAATGCCGATACTTTAACTGAGGTGTTCAGTTCAAATAATGCTTTTCCCTGACAAATATGTGCCCTTCCTTTGTTTTCTATGTGTACTTTTAAATGGACCAATACGTAAGTATAGTATTTCGTCGAATATAACTGATTAGAAATTTAAAAAAAAACACCAGCAATTATTGAATTTACATCAGTTTACATACATTCATATAATATTATTATTTGCATTGCGACCCATTTTCGCCCATTTCTAGGTACCAAAGAATGGCGATGTAGCTCCTTTAACTTGAGCAATCCGCACCCATTCTCGTTACAAAATGTCAAAGTATAAAAAAATAGGTTTACACCAATTGTGTGTTACACAGCGCTGATTTATGCTTATCATTTTCAAATTAATACATTTCCCGGCTAAATTGTTAACATAGGCGTACATTCACAAGTATATGGGGCCTAAAGTATACACTGAATTTTTATTATGGAATAAACAGAAATGTCAACAATCAAAATTTATATTGCATTTTGTAGATTGTGTTTATGGATGCAGAGATGGGGCGAGTGGTAAGTAATTCACCAACTTCATTACAGTAACGATGAAACATTGTGTCGGTCCGCAATTGAAGACCAAACAGCTCTTTATTCAGTGTTCTTAGTTTTTAGTTCTAAATTCATAGTCCTTAATTCTTACTTCTTCATTTGTTGTTGCATTTCGACATTTGTTCACTAAAATCAACATTTGTATGTTAAAATTAAAATCAATATTTGTTTCACAAATCAGACATTTGTCATATCAGATTTGTAAAATGTATTTTAAAATAAGTCTATATTTTCATTTCATCAGAAAAATACAACAAAAAACGAATATCGAACAACAAATTTCAAAATATAAATCTCCAAATATAAATTTTGCAAAACATCTCTCCAAAAACATTTCCCCAAAAACATTTCTTCAAAAACATTTCTCCAAAAACATTTCTCCAAAAACATTTCTTGAAATTCATCTAACCGGAAGATTAGAAATCAACCTGGCATACAATAAGTCACCATACAATAAAGAAGAATCGAGCAAGCATACAAGAAGTAAAATCGTACAATGACCGTGACTTTAATGAAATCACGTTCGTGTTATGTTTCTATATATTGGTTAATATGATATAGCATTAAATAAAAAAAAAATGAAAGTTAGACATATGTCGTTGGATCAATGAAAGTAGACATAATATGTCGTTGGATCAATGAAAGTAGACATAATATGTCGTTGGATCAATGAAAGAGGACTTTATCTCTTCTAAATCATGGCAGAAAATATGTATATGTCAGAACATATTTTACAATTTTTAATGGTATGCAACCCGATGTCTTGTATTCCGTGTTATGGCCGGTAATATGTCGTTGGATCAATGAAAGTAGACATAATATGTCGTTGGATCAATGAAAGAGGACTTTATCTCTTCTAAATCATGGCAGAAAATATGTATATGTCAGAACATATTTTACAATTTTTAATGGTATGCAACCCGATGTCTTGTATTCCGTGTTATGGCCGGTATTTTGACGTTAAATACCCTCCCCAATCTCATTTGTTGGTGTAAGTCAATTGTTTTTCTTTTTGCAAGTTATGTAAATATAAATTTACATTTTGTAGCAAGCATAAAAACATACTTCCCTGTAGTATATGAACAAATATCGAGAATTTCTCATTGAGATCGTTTTAAAATTTAAATCACCGCCACCTCCCCTCACTTAATAAATGAAATGAAAGGAAACGGAGTTTAACGTCCTACCATTCTGCTCCGAACTGGGCCGATGAAGACTGGTATAGGCTATACAGTGTGCTATCAGGGAAATTTGGCCCGGACAGTGGCACTACGGCCTACTCTTGTATCGAATTCCAATTGTCAAGGTAAAGTTTACGTGGACGCCAATGCGTACACGGGGCGTATTTGGACAAATGTTTTTGAAGAAATGTTTTTGGGGAAATGTTTTTGGGGAAATGTTTTTGGAGAAATGTTTTGCAAGATTTGTATTTGGAGATTTGTATTTTGAAATTTGTTGTTCGATATTTGTTTTTTGTTGTATTTTTCTGATGAAATGTAAATATAGACAAAATTTTTGATTTTCTAAAAAGATAAATATCTTATATTAAATACATTTTACAAATCTGGTATGACAAATGTCTGATTTGTGAAACAAATATTGATTTCAAGATACAAATGTTAATTTTAGTGTACAAATGTCGAAATATGACAACAAATGAAGAAGTAAGAATTAAGGACTAAGAATTTAGAACTAAGAACTAAGAACATTGAATAAAGAGTCGTTTGGTCTTCCATAAGATACAAGCTATCACTGTTACATAATGACAGATGTCATAGAAGCGTCCTGCCATATTAATATACGTGAAAGTGATTGTAACATCAACCTGTATCCGACTGGAGATCTTGGTAGCATCCCTTATGTCATTATGTAACTTTAACTTGTTGTTGGCATGTCTTATCTAACTTTCTTTGTCTGATAAACTGTACTTAATGTTAAACCTGATATGATGCATGATACATTAGCCAGATGCCTAATAAAGATTCCTTTGTTTGGATTGGAATATAAACCCATAATGGAAACAGCATAGTCAGTTAGGTCCAGGACGCCAGGCTAGGCGGGCGCCTAGAAGGTGCCACGTGGGTATTAGACAGGTCTCAAGGAGATGATTCTGGGGTCGTTTACATTACGATGTTTGTACCTAATATGTAAGAAGCAGAATAAAAGTATTATTAGAAGTTATACCAGTGTTATCATCAAGAAGTTGTTTTAAAGAACCAATACTGCCACAATCACACACCTTTGTCTGAGATTTTAATTTAAAGAATGTTATAATATAATATACATAATATAATATACTATTCAAAAAAAGTAGGGGATATTTGATTTTTAAGCGTTATTAAAGTCACCTAATGAAACTGACGAAGAAACAAATGACAAATTGAAATGAAGTTCACATTCATCGATTTATTCCAAAGGATCGTTAGACTAAATAAGGCACAGACTGACCATTATAAGGGTAAAATGATACCCGGGGTCAAACAGCAAAGTTACCACAGCATCACAACAAAGTCAGTAACGGGTAAATCCTCCTCTGTTTGCCAAACAAGCATTGATCCGACGTGGCATACTCCTAATGAGACGTCTAAGGCCATTTTGGTCCAGACTGTCCCATTCCTGTTGCAACGCAGCAGCAAGTTCTTGGACATTGGCAGGACGTTGTTGACGTTGACGTAACCTCTGTCCAAGCATGTCCCAGACATGCTCGATGGGGGAGAGGTTGGGACTCAGTGCTGGCCAAGGTAATGTGGTGATGTTCTGCTGTTGGAGGTAACCTGTAACAATCTTGGCCCTGTGACATCTTGCGTTGTCATCCTGAGAGATGAAACGGCGGCCATGACGTCGTGCGAACGGCACAACATGGACTGCCAAGATGTTGTCCCGGTAGTACTGGCCTGTAACACGCCCTGCAACAACATGTAAAGCCGTTCTTCAAGCAACAGTGATGCCTCCCCACACCATAACAGAACCACCCCCAAATCGATCATGTCTGATGACGTTGACGTCTTGGAAGCGCTCTTTTCGACGACGCCACACCCTCCTACGTCTGTCCAAAAAATCAACAGTGAACCTTGACTCATCTGAAAACATCACATTGTTCCAGCGTCGATTATCCCAGTGTTGACGATCCCTACACCAACGACGTCTTGCCTGAATGTGATGATCTCTCAAACAAGGGATCACGCGAGGACGTCGGGCGCGAAGGTGACCCCTATGCAGTCGATTCCGAATCGTCTGGCCATTCACTCTCACACCAGTGTCTGTTTGAAGACAAGCGCTGATCTGATTTGGTGTGATGACACGATTTCTCAAGGTCAAGGTACGGATAAATCGATCCTGGGCTTGAGTTGTCGCCCTTGGTCGACCTGGGCGTGGTCTGTCCTGTACAGATTGTGTATCACGGTATCTGAACCATAGCCTGCTTATGACAGACTGAGAAACATTCACCTGTGTTGTGCCGATCTGTAGCATGCCAAGGGCACGTAACCATTCATTTTGGGTAAGCCGACGCATATCAAAATTTGTTTTCTGGTCACTAAAACAATTAAACTGATGTTTCCACCCTGGAATTCAATGCCACAATGACTGTAACATTCAAAGTCAGAGTCGTGCAAATCTTGGGTTGGACCCCAATGATGATCCAAAGCATCACCTGCATTCCATTCGGTAGCTATTGGTGCGTTTGGGCGTCACCTGTAACTGGAAATGTTTCTTCTGTTAGGTTCTATAGTGACTTTTTTCGTAGTCATTTGCATATTTTAGTATTATGCCCCCAAAATCAAACATCCCCTACTTTTTTTGAATAGTATATATTGGTAAAGTAAAGCTGCACAGGGAATCAAATAATAATAATCAATTTGTATAGCGCTGAATGCTCCAGGTAACAGCTGCTCCACGGCACTCTTCACAGTTAAATACATACAAAATAAAACAAATAGTTGTAACACATTAAAATGTCACCATGTTTAAAAGCTCGTTTAAAAAGTTCGGTTTTAAGATTTGTTTTAAAAACGGCAACATTAGCAGAGTTTTTTTTTTTACATTACTAGGTAATGTATTCCACACGTTAGCAGAGGTAGGCCGTGATGTGAAATTTCTAGCAATCTTGCTTCTGTTTCTCCATCCCGACCATTTTCAGGCGGAAAACAAACTACAACATCTAATTCGCCTAGTATTACTTTGTATTTCCACACAACTTTTCTTTTATCAATTCTTTGACGTTTGACAGAAAACGTAAAATAAATATGGGCTTACTTATCAATGTGCGATGGTATTTGAATTTCGCGGTGATTTGGTTTTAATAGATCACGTGACATAGCTGGCCAATCAGACACACACGACGAAAGGTCAACGGGTCGTGTAGAGTGAAATATCACCGGTATGTTTACGTTTCGATAGTAAAAAAGCGGAAGAATAACTAGAGCTGTATACTCCGTGTAGATTTTGTTTAAAAACACCGATCTAAAACCGTTTACTGCGAGTAACTGGGAAAAATTTAGGGTATGTGCCAACCTGTGGATCAAATTAGAAGGAAACGGCAGGCTTGTACAGGATTTTGTTTATAAACACCGATCTAAAACGGTTTACTGCGAGAAACTGGGAAAAATTTAGGGTATGTGCCAACCTGTGGATCATATTAGAAGGAAACGGCAGGCTTGTACAGGAGACAAAATGCTATATTGATTTGTTGGACAAAGAATTCAGTTTTAGGAATGTGCAGACAAGACTCATTGGGGTATACTAACAATACAGACTTCTCACATTCCACGTACGTACGTTACCAACGTAAAAAAACAACTGTGTATGAATAAAGTTATGTTTAGAGCAGCTAATATTTTACCAGCGAAATAAGAAAAAGAATGATCGTATCTTAACATTTTCCCATTTTATTGCAAATGCAAGTTGATGAAGATATTCTCCTTTATTCCTAAATGCATGACAACTCAGACCAAGGACTACTCAGACCAAGACAGAAGACCATGATGGTAAAGACTGTCACCTCAGACTATCACCATTGAGGTGAAATACCATGCGCAGTACTTTATAAGAAATATAGGGGGCATATTCTGGCGCATTCCCCCCTGGTTGCCTTACTGTAGCTACGGAAATTTATGCCCTTCTTGTTAAACTCAACTGTAACAAATCAGGCTGCATTAGGCTACAGATAGTAGTATTTGTTACAAGTGAAAGCTTTCTAGTATGGATTTGTGAAAATTGTTCAAATATGAAAGTGACAGCAAAATGGTACTGATGAAGTTATGTGATTTTTTATGAAAAGGCCTAAACCTGTATACATGTACATATGTATTTTTGTAAGCGGTTTGTACATTGGTGTGCACGTAAAAAGATCCCTTGGCAGTTGGAATTCTATATAAGAGTAGGCCATAGTCATAGTGCTGTGCCGGCAAAATTTCCCTCATAATAAACTGTATAGCGCATGCCCGTCTTCCTTAACTCAGTACATGTATAAGAGCTACAGATAGATGTATTTTTTAGAAGTGAAGTGAAAGCTTTCTAGTTTGGATTTGTGAAAATTGTTCGAATATGGAAGTGACAGCCAAATCATATTGATGAAATTATGTGATTTTTATGAGTAGACTAGGCCTAAACCTGTATATATATGTATTTCTGTAAGCTTTTTTTACATATTTTAAACACGTTTTACTTAAATGTGCTGTACGTGTCGATATATTTTCATATCATATTTAGTTATTTTAAGCTGACATATATGTTTTTATTTTACTTTTTTATTCTAATTCAATTCAGACGTGTTTTCTCATTGTCAGTGGTGCAGGCAGAGGGGCTGACAAGGTACAAGGAATGCTGTCTAGTCGTTCGAATGTGACGAAAAACCGAAGTCCTCTGTAACATTGGTGTGCACGTAAAAAGATCCCTTGGCAGTTGGAATTCGATATAAGAGTAGGCCATAGTGCTGTGCCCGGGCTAAATTTTCCTCAAGGTACACAGATAGTGTATGCCCGTCTTCATTAGTCCAGTACATGTATAAGAGCAGAACAGTAGGACGACGTTTAACTCCATTTCATTTCTTATTCATTTTACTGGAACCATTTTATTTAGTTAACTGTTTGTTTTTCTCTTATATGTACTTTTCTTTACTGGTAAATATCTTTTAATTTTGTACAGTGTATATGCACACAGGACCTGATCTGTGTGTAAATACATGTATTCTGTGCAGCTTAGCCCCCCCCCCCCAAAAAAAAAAAAACAAACAAAATTGGTGATTTCTTAGGAGTATTCTTAGCCGGCCACATCCCCAGCCCCTCCAAAAACTTCCGTAGCCCCCCACCCAATTTCATGAGCTGGCGACGGGCCCGATTCTGTAAATATAAAAATTTGAAAAGCAGATTAGAACCCAATCTCCATTATTAATACACTATATAAATGATATTATTATATACATTTTTCGTTGAAGATATATTATATAAGATTTAGATAAAGAACTAGCCCTTCTTGCTATAATAGTTCAAAAGTAAATAATGTAAAATGAATAATTTGAAAATTTCATTCAAATTACTCTATTGCAAGCGAAGATATTAGCCTTTGAAGGTTTGACAGACGTGTTCAACAATTTCAACCACTGTACTTGTTGATCGAAGCTAAGTCTCGGTCCTCCATATTTGATTAAATCAAAGTATCGCTGAACCGTTTTAATCTATTTGATATCGGAGAAATCTCATACCATCGAGTGTTGTTGTTAAATACTGTATGAGGAAGTATATAAAATTGCATTCATTTTTTTTATTATTATTACTGTATTTCTTTCTTTAAATAAATGTATACTGATTTGACATCTCTTATAATATGTCTATATTGTTTGGTTTTTTTTTAAAAACAAAAAGAAGTATACATGTAATTGGTGCATGTACAGAGGTAGCGGGCTCAGATGGGATTATTTTTTTTTTGTCTTTTTCTCAACATTATATATAATTATTATACCGAACCAGTATTTCAATCATGCCAAAAACGTTTTCATCTGTATATTATATTTATATTTCTTATGGATATTGTTTAATTGAAATAAAGTGGAAAAAATGCTTTTTTCCATGAAATATCACATTCATTGATACAATTTCGCTTTTGACCATATTCTTGCCGCAAATCAGGGGCTAGTCGTGTTATCTGATGTTGTTGGTATAGAAGTGAATTGCAGTAATATAGTTTGGAGAGAACAAAAGCGTTAGTTAACATTTTAGCGATATCTGACGTTATAAATGGTCGAAGTTTACCAATATTGTAAAGATGAAAATTCAAAGACTTGCAAATAGTAGAGATGTGACTTTTCATTTTAAGATCATGATCAAAGTAAACTCCAAGGTTTTTAACTGATTGAGAGGATGTTATTGTTGAATCACCGATTTTAATGGCTTGAGAAAGAAATTTTCTGCTGATCAAGATGACCTCTGTCTTATCATCATTTAATTTTAGGAAATTAAGATTCATCCACTTTTTAATGCCATCTATACAAGCCTCAAGTTTACAGATTTCTTTGGAGTCATTGGATGGTTTCAAAGCAAGATATAGTTGAGTGTCAACAGCATCAATATGAAAATTAATTCCATGTTTTCGGATGATGTCACCAATTGGTGTTGTGTAGGCTGTGAATAAAAGAGGACCGAGAACGGATCCTTGTGGGACTCCAAAGCGCAGAGTTTTTGGAGACGATGTTGCATTATCCATGACTACATACTGTAACCTGTCTGTTAGATAAGAGCGTATTCATTTTAAACATAGCTCATCAAAGCCAAAACGGATTTGTAACCGGTGTAATAGAACATCATGATCAATAGTATCAAAAGCGACACTTAAATCTAGTAACATTAACACGACAGGTTGTTTATTGTCTATGTAAGTAACAATATCGTTATATACCCTCAGCAGCGCTGTTTCAGTGCTGTGACCCTTCTTGTATGCTGATTGAAATTGTGCTTAACAAAATGGTGTTTATCACCTTTTTTTCTGTTTTCCTTACACATACATTACGCAAGTGCTAAATGTGTGTGTTGTAGGTCTTTCTGTGGGCCTGAAGAATTGAATTAATTTAAAGCACACATAATCATTAATTAATTAGACATTAATTAACTTATCAAAACCATAATCAGCCTGCGATAATAAGCCGATTGGAATACATTTTTTTAATAAAATAATCAAAAGTAAAAATGGATAATTGAGATTTTATCGTTCTGACTTTAGTAATTATGATGATCGAGGCTAGCTTAAAACCCAAAGGCTAATATCTCGATTCAGAGTGAAGCAATTTGATAGAAATTGTCAGTATATTCTATTGGCGCTATTATAGTGAATACTATGAGCTCTGTATTTATTCTCCAATAATTTCCCTTTAAATAAAAGTACTGTTCATTTAACGTGTTCGTATCTTAATATCCAACCCTGGCATTATTAAATCCTGGCATGATTAAATCTATAATCGTTTCATATACTTAGTCCGGAAATGATGTCATGGTAATAACTAGAAATCCGAAGAGTACTGACCCGTTTCAACTAATGCATCACGCGGCGTCATCATTTCCATTTTGTTTTTAAATACTTTAATAGCTTTTACAAAGCATACACAATTTACAAATTAGCAGAGATTCTTAACATATTTATTTCCTTGGGATGGACGAATAAGGTGCTTGTACCTCGCAACTGTTCTAACCGATGAATCTTCCTGGTCTTACTTGCTTGAGCAAAGTGTCAAAAACTATTTACATTGATTTGACGTTTCTGTATAAGACGTAGTTGTAAAGGGTCTGCTATTTAAGATTACTAGAAAAGTAGAATTTATACATACTGATCGTGAAAACATTAGGTTATATTTTATTTTAGCTTAATCAAAAGAAGGGGTTATAATCCGGCATATTATATCGATCGCGTACTAGGTCGGGCGTGAGTCCACCTGTCGTTAAATCAATTCATGTACCTATTATATAAGAATTGTTGTTTGTCATTACTTGGTCTGGCAGTGATGTCACAGCTATAAGTCTATTGCTATTTCAGGGGAGAGTGGTGACGATTCTCCAGATTTGGAAGTAGACGAACCACCAAGTAAGACTGTTTGATTTAATAATATGTGATATTGTATATTATTTAATTACTATTATAAATAATTGTCATAAAATTGAGCTGTGATATTTTAAAAAAATAATGTTTATGTGGAAATGTTGTTTTTTTTTATATATATATAAATGTTGAGGTTGATTTAATTTGTCTAGTAAATTACACCATATTAAATATTTGGTGTAAAATGTCGATAACTACATCAAATCCATTTCATTGACATTATTTTGAGTTGAACGCCGCTTTCACACTGATGGTGATATCGCAGACATCTGTTTCTGGTAATACAGTTGACCTATTTATATAATTTTACGTTCGTTGAAGATGTTGCATATGGGACAGGGTATGCTTCCTCACCTCTAGACAGGTGACACTAATTCGCAACCGGGTGTTAATGTATTGATTAGTGAACATAATATTTACTGTTTATGAATTATTTACCTTGTGAATTATTAACTTTTATACAACACTGCACATATCTAGTCAATGTAGATGACAATCAGATAGATACAGAAGCCAGTCATACACCAACCAGATTTAATGAACGAATAAGGCATGCACAACGAACCCGTTCATGTAGAGCTGAATTGTTTGGACAACCCAGCGGATTTGAAGAGTGTCGAATAAGTCGGCGACCTAACGGTAATGATCCACATTATGTGATTATGTTTGCCCCCTTTTTTTAGCTCTGTAGTGTAGGACAAAATTGTTGAGTTAGTAAATATGAACATTTTCACTATTTTTTAGATTTCCAAATTCAAGAAAATAGTCATTCCGTTCTTTTCCACAGTTCATGCTTGTCTTCCGCGAAAACAAATCCGCAATTCGTTAAACGTTTTGATTGTGACACTAACCTAGAACAAAGTCCAAACCGCCGTATGTGGGCAATGCGGTCAAACACGAACTACCGTATGATGTAAGCGATGCAGTCAAACACAAACTACATCACATTACGCCTTGAGATGTTTCAAGAACCTATGGGCCATTAAAGGGCGCGACGGTGGTTCAGTGAGTAAGAAGATGGATCGCTAACCTTGAGGCCCCCAAGTTCATCGACTTGCACGTACAAGTTCCCTTGGCGTTTGGAATTCGGTACAAGAATAGTCCGTAGCGCCACAGTCTGGGCAAAATTTCCCTAATAGCACACTGTATGGCAAATGCTCGTCTTCATTAGCCCAGTCGGAACAGAATAGTAGGACGTTAAACCCCATTTCATTTCATATCATGGACCGCTTCCTCGTTGCCCATACTATCAGAACTTAAGTTTTATCTACTGTTAAAATAAGGATGATTGATTGAAAACAACTTAAACGTCAAACTTATATTTACCCCTGTTGAAGAGAATGTGAAATAATACATAAATTGCAATTTTACTTATCATTTCCAAATAAGAGAGAGAGAGAGAGAGAGAGAGAGAGAGAGAGAGAGAGATGGGATTTAACGTCCACGCAACACAAACCAGGTCATTTCGGGACTAACATATGGTTTAATTTTATTTCAGTAATTCGCTTGCGCTTAGGGTCTTTAGGTTGGACAGGCGACCCTACTCCTTGCCACGTACAATCGGGGATTCGAAACCACGCCAGTTGACTCAATGGCAGGCCGTATGATACAGCGCGCGCACGCCAACCATTCGGCCAAATAACCCCCACCCCACCACCACCCCACCACCCCACCACCCCATCCCCACAAATAATACAGCATAATAATAATAGTTTTGCTTTTTTCAGTGGCAGGTGGGTTTGAAAACACCCACGATGAGATATCAATTGCTAGAATGAATAGAAGATTGGAACAAGAAAGTGAAGATAACACAGGATTAGGTAATAACAACTACTGGCGGTCCAAGTCAATAATATAGGCTATTTGAAATCGCGATGCGCTCTTGCACACGTTTCATTGAAATTTTAAAGGCTCTGTTTGAATAGTCCGTAAAAGGAAATAGATATGCTATCTAATCGGTTGTTCAGGATATATGTCAAAGTTTGCTAAAATCATGCTATTTGTTCAAATCTGTTATACTGTATTATCTGCATAGCGAATCGCTTAAGTGGGAGTGTGCTTGAAAAAACAAACTGTGTTGATCTGTCTATTCCCCACGCCTTCCAATTACGGTAGAATCTTTAAGATTGGTGTGAATGTTCGTTTGCTAAGTTGACTATTTTCGATGATCGTTTTCTGTGAAGGCTAAGCAAGCAGACTTTGGAACACTATAACTCTTTATAAATTGATTTATAGTGGCGAAATGCATATAATTTCATAACATAATTTCAATACCTTGACTAAGTTCAAATTATCTGCCCATGCTAAGCAATTTGATATTTTGATGTTTTGTAACACGATAACTCAGAATATTGTGTTGAGCGAGCGTAATGATAATGTTTGTATAGTTTCATTACTTCAATACATCGAATAGGTTCGGTAATCGGCCTTTTATGCTTGATTTATCAATGCAAGTAAATATGTATGTGATTAATGTATTTCAGATTCAATTTCGCCTACTCCAACTTTAAGCTCTTCCACCGAGTCCAGCGTGAATACAACCACAGATTTATCTTCCAGTTCTTCATCTTCAACATCATCATCGGAAGCCAGTATAATAGCCACAACAGCGATTCCGGATATACAAATTTCAACGATGACGTCTATAGATTTTACATCAACATCTAATATCCACCCTTCATCCACAGGACTGAAAGATGCAGAATCAATCGACACAACCGAGGAAAACTCAAGTAAGCCAAGGCAGTGGTTGTTGGTGGGGATACTTAACATAGCTAGGTCATTTTCAGACTACCAACGCAGGTACAAACAAACTGACTTGATATGACAAGAGAGAGAGAAATGGGGTTCAACGCCCACTCAACACAAACTAGACCATTTCTTGACTAACATGGTTAAATGTTATTACAGTAATGTGCCTGCGCTTAGGTCTCTTTAGTAGTTGAAGGATCCCGCAGGATTCAGAGAAAAGCCACGAGGTTGGACAACCGACACTACTGTTGTCGCGTACAATCGGGAATCTAAATAAGACCTTGTGATCCATGCGCACGCGTTAATCAATTCCCCGGTATAACAAACATGACACATTAAAAAAAATAATATCTTAATTTATATTTTTCTTGACTAACATGGTTAAATGTTATTACAGTAATGTGCCTGCGCTTAGGTCTCTTTAGTAGTTGAAGGATCCCGCAGGATTCAGAGAAAAGCCACGAGGTTGGACAACCGACACTACTGTTGTCGCATACAATCGGGAATCTAAATAAGACCTTGTGATCCATGCGCACGCGTTAATCAATTCCCCGGTATAACAAACATGACACATTAAAAAAAATAATATCTTAATTTATATTTTTCTATTTTTGAATATCTCTTTCAGCCACTATCGACCAACTGATGCCACGATGGATATTAAAAAGTTTTAAAGCAAGGTAAATAAATTACATTAAGGGACAATGTGGGTGCAAATCTTTCAATTTTAGCTACGGGATTTCATATAAAAAAAGACAATTTCTTGACGTAGATGTTAACGAATAATTATGTTGTAAAACATTACACAAATATAATTATATATATGACGATCGAAAGCAACACATATAATATTATAAAGAACAGGTTAGTCTGGCGAAAGACGTATTGTTCCAGTATGAACACCATAAGTTCAGGTTAATTTCAAAAGCATATCTCGCCGCCTCCTTTTTATTGTTACTGAATGCCTCAATGATATATAGGTAAACGAATAGATTGTTCTTCAAATTTAGTGTCATGTTGTAATCTGTGTTCCGCACTCTTCCATTTGGTTGTGTAGCTCTGCTTTACTTGTTTGTCTTTACTAATTCATCAAATCTTTGTTACGCACTTTGAGTTACAAGTACATTTGGAATGCGATTAACCAGTTTTTTCACACAATTATGTAATAACGCTTGACATGAACATTGTCTTTAAGAATTATAGGAATGTGTACCTCATTTTACGTTACGAATAGAACATAATGTTTACAATATTTTTACTTATTTTTATCAGTTTTACCATAGTAATTTCAACTGTATTGGGCTGCTACGTATGGTATAATTATAAAAATGGATTGGTTACAAATTCGCTACTAAAGAAGCGTAAGAAATCTGTAAAACGAACCAACAAACTGTGGTCATACTTGGAAATAAGTATGGCGATTATGTTTGGCAGTATTTTTTTTTATTTAACTATTTCTGTAGTTTTGCAATCGGAGTTCAGCTTTAAGCAAATTCATTGACCGATGCTTTGAGACAAGATAACGTTGATTCTTTCTGATAGAGAGTGATGAAACTTAGTGTATACTTTGACTGATCGATGCTTTTGAAAACAAAAATAAATGTTCGGTTAATCAATATGTGTTAAAATATTTACTTTGGGATTTCGGCGGGGGAATATACTTTTAATTTTAAAAGCTACCTTTTAAATCCTTTCAATGTTATCAATCAATAATTAAATGGATGCCTCTGACCGGAAAAGATAACTACAAATTATTGTTTATATGTGACATAGTTGAATAAAATAAAACGGTTCATTCTGGTTACCGCTTTTAAAAACGCGTGTAAGCGTAATTTTATTAGATACGGTGATCAAAGGTACGAACGTATCTAATAAAATTAAAAGTATTGGGTGATTAATAAGTTAAGACCGTAAAAGTAAACGCCTTTTATCTAGGGCTGGGTAAAATATCGATATAAATCGATAGTATCGATTGGACGGCCCAGATAAGCACTATCGATAGCGGTGGGTTACTATCGATTATCGCTCTTCGTCTATTTTTCTTGCGTCTGAAATGTCAATGTTTTCTTTCAGTTAATCATAATACACCGCTCACTTTCATTACTATCAAGTATCAATGTAACACAACAAAATTGTGACTGCTTATATTTTTGAACAGCCGTTTTCATAAATTCACTCTCATTGAAACATTACTTTAGTTTTGAAGAATTTATTGTTGACTATCGCTAAATCGGAGATACCCGGATGTGTAAATAAAGTTAGAGTTATATCCCTTTGCAAGCTTCAGAATTCGTCTACTACAGTTCACTATTTCTGTACGTGTGCCTCAGTAATAGAGTACCCGGTACAATAAATAGCACACATGGACGACAAAACGCTTGTTGATTTTCCCGGTAAAGCTAAAAGTGCTGTGTGGAAACACTTTGCCGACTTTGGGTTTTAGGCAGGAGCGAACGATCTTTCGCAACTTCGTATGGCTTTGAACTTACACTGTTTCCGGTCTTGATGACGACCGTGAAAATAAGTTTGTTTTCGATATTATCGATTATCGACCGACATTTCACTGCCGATTATCGATAGTAAAAATCACTATCGATACCCAGCCCTACTTTTATCAAAAAAATTTCAAAATGACACTATATCTGTAATAAACGAAAGAAACACCGAGATCTTTAATCTTGCACGTAATAGTATAGCGGACAAACTGGAAAATATTACTGTGCACTTTCAGGATTAAAAATCACCGCATATAACAATAGTTGCAGCATTATGCTTATTTTTAAAAATTTCAGCCATTTTTTTTATCGCCACTATGCATATCTACACCATCTCATGCTGTAATATAAGTATGTACACATAGGCGTACGAGGCCGAACTTGTTTGGGGGGCCAGCATATTTTCCCGACAAATATATTTCTTTAGAGTCCGCCCGCGAGCGCCGGAGGTATGAAGCGTGCGACGGGGGGTCTGGGGGGCCTCACCCTAGAAAATTTTGAAAACCAGACGGCCGTAGACGCGATTTCTAGGCATTTCGAATACTTTCTAGTATTTTGGAGTGGGTAGTAAATTATGTCAGTTGCAGCATAAAAACTGGTAAAAAGTCATCTTTAAAATACAAGCTCTATTACTACGAAAACAAGAACAAATCGAACGATTTACTTTTGCCACATTTTTCATTTTATGAGACTTCACATTTTTTATCCATATCTCAGATGTATAGAAGACTTGTATATACTTTATCTACTTTGACCATATATTATAAGCGTTGTTGAGCACATAATCTTTGTATAATTCTTGCCAGTGGCACTTTACATTTACCTATGAATATTTATTTCCAAAGAAAAGAGCTGAATATCGAATTATTCACGGCCTATTGAGCCATCGTACATGTATATTATATGTGACTACAAGGTACAATATTATTACAAACTTATCAATTATTATTAAAGAAAATTTTCAGCTGCTCACTTCTATCACTGGGCTCGTCCGGTGCATGGAGTTGGATGCCAGTATACAGGAACACAGTACTCAAGAACTGAGAAAGGCCATGTGTACGTGCTAGTTCTATTCAGATGGCGTACGTGTTCATCATTGACTGGACTGCTTTCTTTCCGCTTCCATATTATTAAAAATATTCAAAACCCGACAGGCGGCGCGACGCTTCCCGACAAACTGAGCATACATTCCCGACAAGACCACAGCCTTCCCCGACAAGGCCGTATCCCTACCCCCACCCCATTTTCAAAAACTCCTCGGCTAATGACCGATCTCACAATTCTGAGCTCTTTTCAGATTTCTATTTTTTTTTCATGAAAATATTTGGGGGGGGGGGGCGGTGCCCCCCCGCCTCGTACGCCTATGTATGTACATTCAGGCGATGTTTTTAACTGTATATACATGTAATATATTTTGCTGTAATATATAATATAAATAAACATGTATTTTTCTGGAATATGTTGTTAATATGTAGTGTATAATTATTATTTTCTGTGAAAAATATTTTACAAAGGAAAATAAAAATGATGCCGACTCTCTTACCTTGATATCCCAGGTTCGATGCCTGTGCTTACCGAGAAGGCTCATCAGGCCCCGGTTCCTAGAAAATTCTTAAAAGTAAGCACAAAGTTATGCTTCACTTTTGCTTACGTAAGAAACTTTATGAAATACCGTCTCTATAGAAACTTCTCAAGACCGTTCTTACGTAAGATCAAGCCAAGTACGAGTCTAAGCACAGTGTGACTGGTAAATTGAGACTAAGATGCTCTTTAGCGTCACAAAAACAAATTTGGTATGCAAAATACACCATAAATTCGTCTGCATACAGAGTTATAAATAGATCAATGACATTAACTTCAAATAGTCGATTTAGATGTATTTGACAAATGACATGAAATGAAATAGGTTTTAACTTCCTACTGTTTTGCTCCTAAGCTAGGCTAATGAAGACGGGCATACGCCATAAAAAGTGCTATGAGGGAAAGTTTGTCCGGGCAGCGGCGCTACGGCCTACTTATATCGAAATACAGGGATCGAATCATAAAAAATTCTTTAACACATTCTTGCGCTTACATGTAGATTTTAAGTAGGCCCTAGACTTTGCAAATAAGTAAACTTATCTTATTTCGTGTTAACAGAAAATTCTTGTGCTTAGATTTTAAGTAGACTTCAGTGTAAGCACAAGCACGTTATTATGTGTTCCAAGAAAAAACTTAAGCACAACTTCATTCTTAAAATTGTCAATCTAAGCACAAATCCCAAGCAAGGTATAGGGCTTGCTTACCAACCTTTAAAGCTCCAATAGCATTTTTTTAAGTTATATTTTTAAAATGTATTAAAATAAAGCCCCAAAATAGATTGTACCTATAAACAGTCCTACCTTGTTAAAGAATAATCCTATTAATCCTGTAATTCACTATTGCCAGTTGAGAAATTGGCAAAAATATCATTTTCAACTTCAAATTCAAACGTTTGAAGATGGCCGTCCATGGAGAGGAATGGGAAAACAAGGGAGGTAATTGGTTAACTATTTCCTCAATCAATCGATGTCTACCCAAAAAATTTTGCCCATGATCGTATAACAGTGAGTTGACAACCTTTTGAGCAAAAAACATAGAAATAATTATGTTTTGACTTTCTTAGAAAATATGAAATTGGAACTTTAAGCCTGTTTCTGCTTCAAACAATATGGCTGACCGTGGATTTATTCGACGATATTTGCTACATCTTTTGGTAGCTAAGAGTCAATTGAAAGACAGAAAATCCTTTAGAAACATATTCTCGAGAAGAATGCTATAGGAAGTTTCACTTCTACCCTAAACACAATTCATTTATTTCCAAATTGGTAAACAACACACACGCGGGCTACTTAAAGATCAGTCGCTCTCACAATTATTCGGTTTGTTTGCATGTACTTGCGTTTTGGGTTGTTTTCCTTTGTTTAGTCTGTGGTATATTTTATATATGTAGGCCTATGGGAGACACGTCAAAGGTATCAGGGGATCACTTGACTAAGTGGGTAAGACGCTGGTTCGCTAGCCTGGAGGTCAGGTGCTCTATCCCTGCATTAACCGAGAAGGTTCATCCAAATTTGCCGACGTGGTTTCTCCTTGTCAGTGATGCAGGACGGAGGACAGCTGTCTTGTCATTCGGATGGGACGAAAAAACGAGGTCTCGTGTACAAACTGGCGTACACGTAAAAGATTCCTTGGCAGTTGGAATTCGACAGAGTAGTGCCGCTGCCAGGGCGAAATTTCCCTCCTAGCACACTTTATTTATGTACGTCTTCATTGCCCCAGATTAGGAGCAAAATAGTAGGACGTTAAATTTCATTTCATTTCATTTGTTAAATAATAAAATACATCTAAATCGACTATTTTCCAGGAGGTTAATGTCATTGGTCTATTTATAGCTCCATGCAGACGAATTTACAATTATTACGGTGTAATTTGCATACCAAAAATGTTTTCATGACGTTAGAGAGCATCGTACTCTCAATTTACCTGTCACAATGTGCTTAGACTCGTACTTAACTTGTGCTTACGTAAGAACGGTCTTGAGAATTTTCTAGAGACAGTATTTTATAAAGTTTCTTACGTAAGCAAAAGTGAAGCATAACTTTGTGCTTACTTTTAAGAATTTTCTAGGAATTGGCTCTGGCTGGCGTATTACCCACTTAACTACGTGATCCCTTTGATATGGCCCCTATATTTAAGACAAGATAAATATTTTACCATTGGTACACGAATCGTGTACCACAATGCGTCTCAGCCCAGTTCTAGCGAGAGACTCGGGGGAACAAGGCTAGAAACATTGCACCAAATCAAACGGCGCATGTAGACTGGAATAACTAGACACTAGAAATTTGCATTCGATTGACACTGTTGGCAAATTTCGCCGCACATAACTGATTTGAAATTGGAGTAAAAACGGAAACCATTGAATGTAAATCAGTTTATATACATTCATATTAGAGTATTATATGCGTTGCGACCCACTTGTGTCAACTTCTTGGTCCCAAATGTTAGCGATTTAGCTCCTTTCAAGTTGCCTGCGTTTGTGTTGTTTACCAATTTGTAAATAAATAAAAAATTTAGTGTAGAAGCGAAATATTCTATAGCATTCTCGTCGACAATATATTTCTTAAGGATTTTCCGTCTTCCAAATGTCTCTTAGGTATCAAAAGATGTAGTATCAAAAGATGTAGTAAATGCCGTCGAATAACTAACTATACGGTCAGCCATATTGTTTGGAGCAGAAACAGGCTTAAGGTTGGTAAGCAAGCCCTATACCTTGCTCGGGACTTGTGCTTAGATTGACAATGGTAAGAACGAAGTTGTGCTTAAGTTTTTTCTTGGAACACATAATAAAGTGCTTGTGCTTACACTGAAGTCTACTTAAAATCTAAGCACAAGAACGTTCTTAAGAATTTTCTGGGAACACAAAATAAGGTAAGTCTACTTAAAATCTAAGCACAAGAACGTGCTTAAGAATTTTCTAGGAATCGGGCCCAGGACTTTCCAGCGTGGTTTCTCCTTGTCAGTGGTGCGGGACGGAGGTTCCGTATACATATTGGCATGCACATAAGAGAGCCCTTGGCGAGAGAGAGAGAGAGAGAGAGAGAGAGATAGAGAGAGAGGTGGGGTTTAAAGTCCACTCGACACAAACTAGGGGTCTTTAGCAGTAATGGACCCGGAGAAAACCCACGAGATTGGACAGGCGACCCTTCTCCTTGCCACGTACAACCGGGGATTCGAAACCACGCCAGTTGACTCAATGACAGGCTTTATGATATAGCACGCACGTGCTAACCATTCAGCCATCCAACCCCCAGAACCCTTGACAGTTTCACTAACCTATTCGGTGCAGTCACGTAGGACGTTAAACCCTTTTTATTTCAAAATATTGAGCATTTATACTAAGGCTTTGGGTAAGCTAACTCTGCTGTATTATTTATAATTATGCTGATGGCTCTCAGTTTATTGATGAAGAAGGTGTCAGTGGGATTCTGGAAGGTTGTCAAGAAAAGATTCAACACGTATGTAAAGCTGTTTAACGGTTAAATTGGCACCTGAAGTGACATAAGTACAAGAGGAACATGGCACCGACGCAACCCGTCATTACTGCATCGCAGTTCTAGTCATTCTTCTTATTATTATTATTATTTTGGGGAATCAAAAAAAAAAAAAAAATGAAACCGGGAATCGAATGGAATTGATTTTAACTCCCAACGGTCTCATTTGGCGTGACCAACTAGATACACTATCCTTAAAGCCAGTTTTACGTTCATTCAACACAAATCAGGTCATTTCGGGACTAACATATGGTTAAATTTTATTTCAATAATTTGTTTGGCGTAAGGCTCTTTAGCCGCGGGAGGAAACCAGAGGACATTGTCATTTACAAGCGGGAAATCGAAACCACGGCAATGGACTCAATGTACACGCTTTAACCCCCCCCCCCCCCCCACGTCGATGGTTTGAATTGTAATTTATGATTACACTATAAAATATTTAAAAACCCGTTGCAGTCAAGTATATAAGTACAATAATTATAAGGTCAACTATAGCCCAGATCACATATTATAGAGACACATCAAATTCAACCACCGTACATCGATTAAACACCTTTCTACCTACAGAAGTAAATATAAATAGAGATACACAATACAAACTTACAAATAAAAGTAATGTAATATGTGTATTTGATTTTGGGGAATTCAAAACGATTAAGAAAGACATTATATACACAATGATATTTTGGAACAATTTACAATACACTGAACTTGAGGTGTAATGCCAGCCTTTAAAAAAAGCTAAAACTAAACATGTATTATGCAAGAGCTAAATCTGCCTATTGCAGGTCTTCTTTCGACCTGAAATGTTTTCTAAAGTATTACTTAGTCATTAATTAACTGACCCAGGCCTTAATCATACCCCGATGGCATCAGATTTCTCCGACATTAAATAGATTGAAACGGTTCAGCGATACTTTGATTTAATCAAATATGGAGGACCGAGATCTAGCTTCGATCAACCAGTACGCTGGTTAAAATTATTGCACACGTCGGTCAAACATTCAAAGGCTAATATCGTCGCTTGCAATAGAGTATCTACTTTCGAACTATTACAGCAAAAATAGATCTTTATCTAAATCGTACATAGTGTATCTTAAGCATACACTTTTCAACCCAAAATAGTTTACGGTACAAATATTGTTAAATTATAGATTAAATTGCATCAGTTGTTAACAGTGCATACAGTTACTAGTAAATTGATACCGTTAGATACTATATTTATATTAGTCAATAATAAAACAGTGTTTATTGTTATATCTTATGTCAGCTTTTTAATTTGGCTGCGACTGTCACACAGTGACAGTTACAATCGTAGCAACAATGTTCAGGTAAATAATCATATATATTTTCGTATTCATATTATTTAAGCATTTTTCCGTCGCAAGTTTGGGGCACAATAATTTGTTCTGGATCAAATAAAAATAATCATGCAGGAAATGTATTGTCCAAAGGTTCTGCACACGAAACCGCGGATATGACCAAACAAACTCCACAGAACGCAAGAATAGGTTGGTCCTACCAGGATATATCTAATAATTCACACAAAACACTGCCATTTTGAAACTTACAATTCTATTTGGTAACTTTTGATCATATGGTTACTCTTCGTGGAATTCCAATTACCTTCGGGTTCTTCTCAGCCGCCATAAAAATAAGGTATAAAAATAACTATTTTTAAATTATGAAAGTAACGATGTGCCATTGTCATTAATTTGTGGTTAAAATATGAAACTTTGCACGGCTTAATTCTTGCTGTTTAGTAGAATATACTCAGATTGATTATGAAACATGTTATTAAGAAAACTGACTCAATATATCAGCACTAGATACTGCCCCAGCTGCCAGGATTTAATTGCATTTAAAACAGGTATATCAATAAATTCTCATGGACAACAAAATGGCGATATGCTTATTGCGTAGGGAACAAATATATTAGAGGTTCGTCTTTCACAGTAATATTATAGTATGCAAGTGATTCTTATAATCTTAAGCAAGACGGAAGGCCGTTAACCCGAGGTGATGTGTACACATTGATGTGCAAGTAAAGATCCCTTGCAAGTTAGAATTAGATATTATAAGAGTAGGCCGCAGTGCCGCTGTCCGGGCAAAATTTCCCTCATAGCACACTGTATGTCGTATAATCATTCTCATTAACCCAGTTCAGAGCAGAACAGTAGGATGATAAACCCCATTTCATTTCATTTCTTACACTCTTATTTCTTAAAATGGCGCATCGGGACTCTAAGACATATATAAGATACTATAGCTAACGATTTAATATCATTATAATTAATATTGCTTAAGATCGAAACTTTAACAAGATTAATTTGTACATACCTACATGTAATACATTATTGTTGATTGATATAATACTACATGTAAATGTATGAAATTCAATCAGGTGATCATAATTATTTGTAGGCCTATTATCTATTATCACAGCTTACGTCAACCCATTTTTAAACCTACGTTAGTTACACAGTGATACTAGGAAAGTAGACCTACAACAGGCCATAGGTAAATTATTATATTTTAATCATTCATATACCTTCAAGGCACATCACACAATACTAAGGAATCTAACGAAAATCCTGCGGTAGATTCCAAGGTTTAAGAAAACCAATGTGTCATTTTTAATTATTATTTCCGATTCTTTTTTTTTTCATTTCCCTAAAATTATTTAGCGAAATAAATATACAGATTTATTGATATGGAAATATTAATCGGACTGGGTCTCCGACACCCAGACTTGATCAGAATGGGACAAGAATGCTGAAATTTGTTTCATTCTCTTAAAGTTCTAATAATTTACACCAACTTTGGCAAACATCCATTAAAAACGTAAGTCTCTATGTTATCCACAGTTTTTTGTTAAAGGGTGTATAGCTTCTATTGCATATTGCTGAACATCGACAGGGTTCGTCCTTCCATGACAGCAATGCTTCACATGAAAACTGACAACGAAGGTGATTAACTCAAAATAGGGCCCAGGCTCTCTTAACATAGTTGCTTCCACCATATTTGAAAATATTCGGTTAAACACGGTTGTCTATATCGTGTTCGACGGACTGACAGTGACTACGACATAAGCCAACACAAATGACTTTCCAAATCCTGCTGGAGTTGGCTGTTTGGTGTTATTTATTCTCTCTCTTTTTTTAATGAAATGGAAAACAAAGATGAAGCCACTTTTGTTTTTACTGGTATTTAACCAGATAAACATTGTAGGTAAGTTGATCTAATTACACAACCTGATATAAATACGCAGTCAATAGAATATAATTATATACTTTACTATATTCCATTTTAAAACCTTACACATGGATAATAAAACTAGGATAAGAGGGTCATTCCATGTCAAGTGGACCAAATTCTCAGAAAGTTGTAAACTGACTGCATCAGAAAATTATGAAAAAAATACATGTTATGGTATATACAGACTTATGTAAAACCGGGAAGTTATTTGATTCTAGCATTAATATGTACTAAGATATTTGAATTGGGTTACCCTTTCGCAGCTTTTGAAACTACTACTATCAAGTGTTACAAAACAAGTTCAGTCAACTGTCTGTTGAGAGCCTTATGTACCAAAGCAGTGACTTCGCTGATTTTCACAATCTACCCTGCGAGTCATTTGTCAAACTGTGTCAATGTTGGATTTGAATAAGATTTGATTTCTCAACACCACTCTGTTGAGCTGTAATAACCGGAGAACCACTGTAGTTAATACTCATCACATGTGTTGGCTTTTGTTTTCTTCTCCCACTTCGTGTGCCCCCTTTTCTAAATCGTTTATTTTCTTAAAGCTGAACTCCGATTACGTAACTACATAAATGATTAACTTTTAAAAAAGGTAACGCCCAAAACAAACATGGCGATCTCTTTGGGTGGACAAAATGCCACGTGACTTCCAGTATATGACGTGTTAAGCGAAGTGTCCACTTCCGGATAGGTAGTCAACTAACAATTACATCTTGACTGATCGAAGTTTTGTCACTATCAGCTCACAGAAAATATTATCGCCACACAATTATTATGCCTGATCAAGTACATACATTGTAAAACAGGTCAACCACGATGTACTTTTGCTCTAAATATATCAGAAAAAATGCCTTACCCCAAACAATAACAAATCTACAAGCACCAACCAATTTTTTTTAATATTTCGTGAAATGTTTTACACAACAACAGAGAAGAAACACTAAATACTTTTCTGCGTCATAAAGTCTGGTATTATCGTCTCAAAATATACCCAAAGCACCAATAAAACTGTAGTCCTATTCATATTTTATTTTTCGATACATTACAATACAGGGACATTACCAATAATAAAAAAATATAAGTTATGTCCCTTGATCGCCATTATAATAATTGAAAGTGAAACATACTTCTTAATAAGATGAAGAGGAATACAGTTTTATTGTTGCTTTGAATATATCTTTCTAATTACTTGAACGAACTGAACCATTTTGAGTATAATATTCCTTATAGAGATTCAAGTTTCACGATAGTGTGGTTCGTAATGTAATATTAATCCTTTAAATGACGTTCAGAGACTTTACACGCGAAAATTTACTTTGTCTCTAATGACGACATTGCGGCTACATGATCTGAATATTTCATGATATCTTGACGCCAAAGTTCATGCTCTTAACAAAAAGTGAACAATTCTAGATACTGTACTTTATATATACATAGTCCGGTGGCTGAAGGGGGCGGGACGTTGCCACCCGAGCTGTGAATTTATGAGACCAAGTTTTTCTAGACCCGTTTTTGGGTAGATTCCGAATATGGGTGGTGATCAGGCGTTGGAGGGAGCGTTTTCGAGATTCACGGGGTCAAATGTCTACAGTGGACTTGTGTGTGAGGTGGATGTTGGGAGAATGTAATGTTGACATAGTATATTAATAAAACATACATTTGTAGGACTGCCCATCTTTAAATACGTGTTTACGATACCCTGGAAAACTATTTTGATTTGTGGGGAGATGGGGTGGGGATAGCAAGTGTAGTTGATGATCATATTATATATTAATAAAACATAAGTTTATAGGACTGACCATCTCTAAATTAGTGTTTGTGGCGCCCAGGAAAACTGTTTGATTTGTGGGGTATTGTTGCAACGCAAAATAATTATTGCGTTTAATGTGCAGCAAGAGACTACTCAGATGGTAATAAAGAAAGAAGGTTCCAGAAGGTCTTTCTTCGAGTGCCATCTACAGATGTAAGTCAGTTTTCGACGTACAAGGTACAAATACTTTTATCTAATCAAACAATTACGTCATCCCAGCTTTTTAAAAATGTTAGAAAGTTGTGAGTATCTTGAAAAAGAAAGACAGATAGTCATTACCACTGAAAGCATGTACCATTGGCTGAGATATTCTCGACACTTTCAATATTAATCTTGATCGGATCAAAATATATCAAGATTAGTTTTGAAAGTGTCTAGAATATCCTAGAACTGACAATCAAACACGGGGACACCAAAATATCTTACCTACTCCTCTTCGCATTTCAAATTAATGAAGGTGCTGAAAAATATTGTATCTTGCATTCTTGCTCGGGCAAAATAGACATCCCAATCTTGCTATATGCAAATTTTGATCGATAAGGACGAAAATATCGCGAAAGGAAGAAAATATCGCGAAAAAAAACTAGAAAAAAGATTTCTGGGTGAAATAACAAACTTTTTTTATTTCCACTTTGCCGTATACGTGGTTTTTGCTGCATGGCTGGAATGAAGATTTACAATGTGAATAGGTTTCTGAAGCAAATCCAAAGGATATGCGAGCTGTTGGTCAACAACCTAGAAAATATATATCTCAATCATATGAACTTTTGATTTTAAAATCTTCTGATGAGGACTATGAATAAACTTATAACTAAACATATCTCTGAGTTACTGTGGTTTTGATTTACATTCCTATATCACTTGAAAATTATAATTTAATATTTTTGAACGAAAACGCTAACGAGGTGAGATACTACTTTAAGCTCAATTATGAACGAAATGACTTCTGTCCAGAAAAAAATAAATGTTGTCACGTCCCCCCCCCCCCATGGGATCCCACCACAGCGTCCACCCCCACACAATGGGAATCTTAAAAAACATATTTAACGATGTTTCATCAAGCTCTTTGACAATCATCATTCAAATCAACGTGAACTCATTTCCCGCCAATTGTATTCCCATCCCACCCCGCCACACGCATATCTGCTACCCCCACCCCGTAAATCAAACAGTTTTCCAGGGTCATCATAAATACCTATTTAGAGATGGACAGTCCGAGAAACTAATTATGTTTTATTAATATATAACATGGTCATCATTTATGTCAACATAATGACGCCCCTTACTTCCCCGCCCCCACCTCGAACACCTACACTTCCTACCCCCACACCACCTCCCTAGATATCAAAACAGTTGTCCAGGGTATCATAAACACGTATTTAAAGATGGGCAGTCCTAGAAATTTATGTTGTATTAATATATTGTATCAACATTACATTCTCCCCACCTCCACCACATACACAAGCCGTCTCCAACGCCTGATCACCCCCCATATTCGGAACCTACACAAAAAAAACGGGTCTAGAAAAACTTGGTCTCATAAATTCACAGCTTGCATGTGTACATCACGTCTTTTGGTTGATACATAGCGGAATTGCGCCGATGCTATTTTTATGATGTATCGATCGAGAAAGTATATTATCGAGATTTGAATTATGCCAATAAACAGTTAGATATCCAGATATTTTTTTTTTTTAGACTTTGACTAGATAATATAATTATTAACAATTAAATTGCTTTGTTTAATTCTTTTGATATTCTAGAATGTACCAAAATTAGTGGTGTCCATGGAGCTGGTATGTTATGTATTTTCCTCTTGAAGGTAACTCATTTTTCAAAAACAATGTGCAAAACAAATTGTCAGAAATATAACGTTGATATTTATATTGTGGATTTTTGATTCATTTGTTTAAAATATTCCATTCACTTCTAAGCATAACTTAATTTTTTTATATATTGAACTTGATTAACTTCATCTTCTAAAGAACGTGAATAAATACGATTTAACCATGGCATATAGTTTAATTCTTGTGTAATCATGTTTTGTGTCTATATGATTTGCTATTCTTCTGCATTGTTTATTATAACTTCGTGTACTAATGATGATTGTATTGATGTAAGTCATCCAGTTAATTGACAATAATGATGATTGTATTCATGTAAGTCATCCAGTTAATTGACAATATTGTATTATACATTTGAATGACGTATAGACGATCAATTTGACATTACCCTATACATGTATTCTATGATTACCCAGGCGCGGATCCAGAGGGGGTGGTGGGGGTGGGGGGTTCCCCCCCCTGCTCAGCTACATAAAAAAAATAATGCCTTGCATCAATGAAATTACATCACAAAGTGATCCTACATCAGTATAAAAATGATTTCTCTGTATAAAAAGCTCAATTTGTATGTATGCCTATGTAATTTAGAGACGATGATGGCAGATTTCCGTAACAGAAACCTGGCAAACCCCCTCCTGCAAACATTCCTGGATCCGCACCTGTTACCACATCTTTGATGATTAATGGGGACCATGAGTTACAAATTCAAAATACATTTATTTTTCATGCACATGTCTACCCTTGCAGTTCCGGAAAAGGGTAAGTGTGTTTCAGTTTATTACCGTTTTCCCCAGAATGTAACAAACTGATTACTGACGGACTTTTAGAACCCTCTGAATAAGTATCGATTAATTAAACTGGTGGCTAGTGAAAGATTTGTTTTCTCTAATAATAATATTATAAACGTAAGATTTTATCATTGAGTTTGGACAATCATTGAGTTTGGACAAAGTTAAAATAGATATGTTTAATATATCAGCTAGATAAATTTAATATGCTGTTTCCAGTGTTTCATCACACTGGTAACAGCATATTGTTCCCTGTTTTATTGTAGGTCCCTGGCTTACTAATACCCTCAATTAGAAACTTAATATTATAATTCACTTTGGTTGAATTTCCACGCTAAATACTAATTAACTTGATTATATAATTACCATAAGTGTTGCTATATCACATTTCCCATTCCACAAACTTGTGAAAAACTATTCTGGTGTAGTGGTATACTCCTCGCAGTGTTCCCTTTGATTAGAGCTAATCACACTACTCACTGTTGGGAAGAGTAAAAATTCTTCCTATAAATGATTGGTCAATAGTCCGATTAACTACCAATCGCTAACTGCGTTACAAAGGCTCTACCCTTTAAACAAAGCGTCTAATTTGACCAAATATGTTTACATAACGTTACGTCATGGCTCACGATTTTCATACGCCCACATTTTCATGTGGACGTATTATGTCGTCGCCCCTGTCCGTCCGGACGCCCGTCCGTCCACAATTTGTTTTGGACTCTCTGCAGGTCACAATTCTTATCCGATTTTGACGAAACTTGAAATATAGGTTTATCCCCATAAGATCTCGGTTTTTTCGATATTGGGCATGTATCGGATCGGAACTTCATGGATTATGGCCCCTGATTGTACGAAATATCATGTTTTTAGCTTGTGGACCCTATAGAGGTCACAATTTTCAACCGATTGTGATGAAACTTGACATGCATGTTTATAACCCCAAAATCCTGGTTCCTTTCAATATTTGCGCCCATCGGATCATAACTTCCTGAAGTATGGCCCCTGATTGTCCGAAAAATCGCACTTTTTAGCTCGTGGTCCCTCTGGAGGTCAAAATTATTATCCGATTTAAAAAACCGTTTGATAAAATCCCCGTTACATGGTAATGAAGGTTGAGTTCAAATTTCGTGAAAATCGAACCAAAATTGACGGACAAAATGGCCGCCGTTTGTACGCGAATAGTGTGAAAATATGTTATATCAAGGTTATGGACCCTATAGAGGTCACAATTTTGAACCGATTTTGATGAAACTTGACATGCATGTTTATAACCCGAAGATCTTGGTTCTTTTTGATATTTGCGCCCATTGGATCGTAACTTCCTGAATTATGGCCCCTGATTGTCCTAAAAATGACCCTTTTAGCTTGTGGTCCCTCTGGAGGTCAGAATTATTATCGTAATGAAGGTTGAGGTCGAATTTCGTGAAAATCGGACCAAAATTGACTGAAAAAATGGCTGCCACTTGTACGCGAAGAGTGTAAAAATATGGTATATCAAGGTTGTGAACCCTGTAGAGGTCACAATCTTCATTCAATTTTGATGAAACTTGAAACACATGTTTACAACTTAACAATCTTAGTTCCTTTCGATATTTGTGCATATCGGATTGTAACTTCCTGAATTATGGCCCCTGAATGTACGAAAAATGACCCTTTTTTAGCTTGTGGTGCCTCTGGGGTCAGAATTATTAACCCATTTAAAAAAACGGCTTGATTATATCACCGTTACATCGTAATGAAGGTTGAGGTCGAATTTCGTGAAAATCGGACCAAAATTGACAGCTGTTCTTGTCAGGCCATCATCCATCCTTCATCACGAACAAGGGAAAACCACGCTAGAAAATCTAGATGAAATTTATCACCCAATGCAGGGATCAAACACCCAACCTCAAGGCTACCGAGCCAGCATCTTACCCACTTAGCAACATGATCCCCAGTCGAATTTGAAGCCTACTGAAATGAACCTTTATAACCCAAAGATATTTGCACATATCAAATTCTAACTTAATGATGAAGGAAAAATCACTTTCGGTTTTGCTTGTTCTCTATCCATCTCTCGAAAATGTGGGCGTATCCTGCCTGGCAGTGCCAGCCTATCTTATTATGCCCAATTAACCAGTGCATAGCAGAATAATGCAGTAAAACTAATTGCCTGACAAACGAGGCTATCAACATTGACATAATATAAACAATACTCTTTGGACACGAACAGACTTTTTAATGCCTTAAATCACTGTCCAAAGTTTTGGGACAGACCCCAGATTAAACGACGGGTTGTCATGTTGCTGTACTTAAGTGACAGATTTGTTTGAACGGGAGGAATAGATACACTCCCTGAAAGGTTCAATTATCAGAAGCCAAATAATATTTCATTCTGTAATTGTGATAATTATTTAAAATTCAATCGTTTAAAAATTTTAAACTATGCATTTATCCACAAAAATACTTGACATCAAATATTTCACAATTTGAAAGTAACAAGTCCAAAAGAAAATGAGTGACGTTTGAGCGGGTGTAAGGCTAAACAGTGGGTGATGTCATAAATTTCACATGGCTGCAGTGGATGGAAAAAACCAAATGCTTACACATCTTGCTGGCGTAACAACAACGCATAGAAGCAACCCAGACTCGCATCAATCGCCCCATCGACTGGTGTGTGACTGTTCTATGATAATAATTATCACTTCTGAATTTAAGTTGAGATAGCTTATAACTATCATTTTTCTTTAATTTGAAAATTCTGAAATAGATATACCAACTATCGATCCATTTAGCTAAATTAATCGTGTTTGGTAGTGCCCGAGGTAAAGCATTGCAACATTTCGTTTTACATATTTGTGTAATACTTTCATTCTTTTTCTCTCTGTAAGTCCCACTGCAAGAATTAGAGGCTGATGATATACATATTATAGCCATACCACTACAACCAGCACAATTTGCGTCAACTGGTAGTACTACTACAGCAACGTCAACTAGTACTACTACAGCAACGTCAACTAGTACTACTACAGCAACGTCAACTAGTACTACCACAGTAACGTCAACTAGTGCTACAGCACCAACTGTCACTACTGTACCTACGCCACGTAGTCCTACTGGTAAACCAAAGGCTGAAATAGTATCAAAGGTGGTTCCTCAGGTTAATCGCTCAATATACCCCGTATTTAGTCAAGTAACAATTTTCATTCCAAGGTGGTTTCCCAGACGAACTTCAGTTGACGAATATAGATTTGATCAATACAGATTGCCAGGTTTGGACATTATATAGGCTAAATCGTGTATAATTAATTATTCTTAAAAATAAACACAACAGTTCTATGGATAACAATTGCTATATCTCTGTTATAGTGTACCTTTGTATATATGTTATTACTATTTGATTTAAGTCAAAAATAGTAATTGATCAATGTCCGAATTGATATCTCACTAATCTTTCAAGTCTTTTAACTGTTTAGGTTTATACTTAATGTAACCATATATATTACGTAATTATAGTTAACTTGGGGGGTGGGGTGGCCGAATGGTTAGCGTGCGGGCGCTGTATCATACGGCCAATGAGCCAACTGGCGTGGTTTCGAATCCGCAGTTGTACGTGGCAAGGAGTAGGGTCGCCTGTCCAGCCTCATGGGTTTTCTCCGGGTACTCCGTTTTCCTTCCACTGCTAAAGACCCCTACGCGCAAGCGAATTATTGTAATAAAATTAAACCATAATATGTTAGTCCCGAAATGACCTAGACTGTGCCGAGTGGACGTTAAACCCCATTTCTATCTCTCTCTATAGTTAACATGCGTTCTTGCTATGTTCATATCTTCCCTTATATTTAAACATCTGTTTCCTGTGTGCAATTTGACATTATTTTAATCCTCCAGCTTGTATATATTATTATGTTCTATCTACTGTAACTTCAGTCTGGTGACCGCCTCGCCCTAGCAATACCTATCTCGTTATTGTGACCGTTAGCCAGATTTGAATACTCGTTTATTAAAAGTACAATTTTAAAGCCCCAATAACACTCTTGTTGTAACTGAAAAATATGTCCCAATCTTCATTCTGGTCAACAAATCGTATTATTTTAGAACATTCCAATTAAATGATGATATAAATTTCATCTTAACACACCTAATTTAAAAAATTGGAAAAAATCAACCAATTGATTTGAAAAGTCTAACGTAAACCTTTTCAATGTGACTTGGATTTTAAAATATTTTCGAACCCTCTGGACAAATAAAATATGTTGTAATGGATAATTTACGAAAGCCTACAGAGCTCATCTATTTTTTTTTTTTTACTTCCGAGTTATTAGTTCTCACTTCTGAGTTCCTAGTTCCCACTTCTGAGTTTAACTCTGAATTCAACGATTTATATAAAATGCGCATGCGCACTTTCTACTTTCACATTACTTATTGGTTCGACGCCGACAGCGGTTAAATAAAGAATGAGAATAGATGAATGAAAATCTAGATAACTATTCTTTTTAAAGGCATCCTACGTGTGTTATACTGCATATACCATTATGGGGATAATTTTCTTTGTCGGTTTGATTTTGGTATCCTGCCTTTCGTGTGTAAAGTGCCTACCTGTAGGTCTACCTACCAGCTATCTACCATGCTTGTCTAGTAATGTTTTCAGTCTAAATGAGCTGATTCTTCGATATTTCAATTGTGATTTTTGTAATGGGGAAATAATGCTTCTGTTGTTGTATCTACACCAGGTCAATATCAGTTTGAGCACTCTAAAAAGACGTCTAAGATCTTTGAGATTAAAACGTAAACTCACTGGGAGTAGAAATACAATTTCTTCTTATAACGATGTGGTTAATGCAATTATAACTGAAATCGGATGTAGTGGACGCTGTATTGGATACCGATCTATGTGGTATCGTTTAAAGATTGAATGGGGCATCAGATTTCCTCGCGATGAAATTCTCAGACTTATGCGGATTGTTGATCCAGAAGGAATTCGAGTGAGAAAACGTCGACGTTTACATCGAAGATGATACATTTGTAAAGAACCAAATGCGGTTTGGCATGTAGATGGGTATGACAAGATAAAGCCTTTGGATTTTGCATTCACGGTTGTGTGGATGGCTTTAGTCGACGGCTACGTGTTGGGAAAACTAACAATAATCGCAAGGTAATTGCTAGATATTACCTCGAGGCGGTCCAACAGCTTGAAGTTGTCCCAGCTATAATTAGGTGTGATTTGGGAACAGAAAATTCTATATTAAAGAATCTTCAGCTGCTATTCCATTATGATGAAAATGACCCCACTGCGTGTTTGAAATCCTTTATTTATGGAAAGAGCACTTCTAATCAGCGTATAGAAGCGTGGTGGTCCATCCTTCGACGACAATGTTTACATTGGTGGATTAATTTATTTAAAGACATGCGAGAACAGAATGTTTTTAATGACTCAAATATTCTTCACAGTGAATGTCTGCAGTTCTGTTTTATGCACATTATTCAATCAGAACTTGACATGGTCACTAGAAACTGGAATCTGCACCAGATAAGCAGGAGGTTCCAACTGGAAAACCTGACGCAATGTATTTTTTGCCACAGCTATATAATGCCAGCGATCAAGGTACTTTTGTGGTAAGAGATGTTTCTGCATGCATGACGATTTTCGAGTACGATAACAAGTCGATAGCTTCAAACCTCTGACTCATAAGTACTAAAATGATTATACTTTCCTGTAATTAATGATGTGTTGTAGAAACGTGTTTTGTTCACAATAATGTGACCCCTTTTAATACACTCCACGTCACCAACCCTCCTTAATCCCTGGTTGAACAGACGTTTCGATTACCTTGGGATCATATACATGTATAATGTTTTTTTAGCTTGCAACTAAATTGAATTATTTAGAACCACATGTGAATTGTGAATAGGCGTGTGTGTTTGTCTAGTACATCAAATATCAATAATCAGGTTATTATAGTAACTGGACACAATTATATGGGTAACAATTACTTCTTTACTAACAAGCGACGTTTCGACATATGGCACTAGTTGGATAACGACAGTAGAATATACATTGTCATGTAATAAAATGTTGAAATATCGCTTATAGTTATTTATATAATCGTTATTGTGTTGTAGGCATTCAACGCAAGCGATAGAGAGTGTCTGAGAGGTTGTTCTACTAAAACATTTTTGCAAATTAGGATTTATTTACGTGCATAAGGCCATTCCAGAGGCGAGGCTTTGCAGTTTGATTATCTCGAACGCGGAGCATATATTAGTATCGTAGGCATCTACCTTGAGCGCTAAATGTCTGCTGGGAGGTGGGCTTTTAGCAGGAAAACTTTACATCACTATACACCATAATCACCCAACGCTAGCGCTAAAGGTTGTGTCTAGGGTTACAGTACACCACCCAAGGAATTAAAAAAAATTACGAATGAATTTCGTGCATTTGAGACCATTTCAGCAGCGATGTCCGTTAGATAAAAATAATTGTGCCCAATCCACGGATTCATTGGTAATTTGAGTCCATGGGTCTCCCACCAGTCAGTCTCTTATCACACCTGCCCCCTCCCCCACCTAGATCCGCTACAGGATGGCTATTATAGTACACCTTATCCTTGAGATCCCCCCTGTGGACCGAGGCAAGCCCAGTACTAGGTTGTAGAATAGGTCTATTGCCCCTCCCCAGCGTGTCGTAAAAGGCGACTCATGGGGAGAGTGGTCGGGTGACTCCGCGAGTACTCCCAGCGTATAAGCAAATCATCTGCGACATGTGGATTGGCGCAAATTGATCTTATTCTTTATTTTACCGCTGTCGGCGTCGAACCAATAAGTAATGTGAAAGTAGAAAGTGCGCATGCGCATTTTATACAAATCGTTGAATTCAGAGTTAAACTCAGAAGTGGGAACTAGGAACTCAAAAGTGAGAACTAGGAACTCAGAAGTAAAAAAAAAAAATAGATGAGCTCTGTAGGCTTTCGTAATAATTTACACAACAGGTAGGACATTTAAACATCTAGTACTTAGAATAAGGGTATTATTTATTTTCTGGAGCTACCAAGCCAGCAAGAATGTTATTGTCCCTTTAACTACAGTATTTATTCGGAGTAATCGTTGTTAGTGTTGGAATAAGTCACAACCTCCAGAAAACAGCACTTCGGCATTTCTATTAAAGCTACGTTTCAACAATTAATGATTCTCTTGTCATTATCGAGCACAATGATGTACAATGATGTGCTCCATAAGGACAAGCTTTAATAGAAATACAGTAATTGTTATCCATAGAATTGATGTGTTATTTTGATGTGTTCAATTACTTAATGCCATTAAAACAGTATATAACTGTTCTTATCATTGTAAGAAAAACATTTCCAAATTTCACAAAGAGCTTGTGTACAATCCAAATGAAACTGAAATTTTGTATTCAGAATTCTTTAAAGTTGTAATCAGAAATTTAAAGTCAGCGATGAATTAACCGATGTCTTCTCAGTCTTTCATACAATCTTACGGGAACAACTTTTATATGACTGTATGATCATAATATCAGGTCATTCAAAACTCATTTCATTAGTGACCGCAAAAGATCTCTTCAAGTAGTTTGGTGTTATATGTTATGATGTTTTTAGCCTTTTATAACGGGTATTAAATATTTATTCAATGATGTACCAAATTTAATCTTTTATTCCGACTTGTTCATTTTTAGTGCATATATTATGATTATTATAGTTGCGGCGATTGTGATGTTATGGATTGTTTACAAACATATTCAGCTAAATGGGAAAAAGAAATAGAAGGTAGGAATACAGCCTTATTATCTATTCCACAAATTGCTCATTTCCTTATATCCTAGACCTAAACATATCTATGAAGAGTTAACTATTTGAAATGGGAACTTCGTATATATTGTACAACATTACCAAAAGATAGCCAAGATTGAAAAGTTTATTCCATTATATCAAAAAAAAAAAACCAAACTCAAAAACAAAACACACATATAGATAACGTTGCCCTGTTTATACGCAAAAGGTAATTAATTATGTTTACTTTATTTAGATCAGATATATCAAAATGGCAGCGTGCAATTGACAGAAATATGAAGTATTATGTAAGTCTTTATCAATTTGTACAAACATGTATTTTTGTTGGAGTGGGTATTGTTTTAATTTTTCAACTGTTGCCCTGTTTTAATTTACTGACATCTAGAAGTATTTTTTTCTTACATTTAAATAAATATTAATATCTATAATGACATATTTCGTTTTACTAAATATTTGTATTTATTTCTATTTTCAGGTAGAAGATCAAGAGAATAATTATTTTAAATTTCAAGATCCAGTTCTATACAAGTAACACACTCTCTCGCAGGAAATCAATTATTGATATTATGTGTTGCCCTCTCTAATGTAGTTAATATAATATAACATAGAGATTTATTAGTGATTAAAACCGAGTATATAATTATGGGTTAAAATAAAATTATAGATTGATTTTCACAATGGATGAAGTACACGTCATTTACTGTGGACAAAATTACTTGAACAACTTTTCCGAACTATAATAAATTTTATTGACTTATCTTTATCAGAAACCGGATGATCTTCCTACTGTGAGATGTTCGTTTGATAAAGTAAACAATATAACATTTTTTGGTCAATGCAAATGATTTATTATTTAAACAATTGACAAAATATTACTTGCGTTCTATTTTTTGTATTTTTGGCGACGACATGGTTCAGGCCAGGGGAAGCTTGCATATTGGTAAAGGGAAGCAACTTGAATTTATCAAGAACGTCTAGTCACATTCCTGGGACTGACAAATTATCATAGTATTACTATATTCAATTCATACTTTATGTTTTAGAACCATGTACCAAAAAGAGAACGCTGGTGTGCACTATGCAGACATTTAAAATTCATTAAAAGAACTCTCTTTTCTTTTTGACTGTTAGAATAAAAGTTTGACGAACTAACGTGTACAATATCCTTTTATTTTATATCTATTTAGTTGACAAACTTTTCCGATCTCGCGTTCAAGAGAAATAATATAAACTTTCGTGACTGATAAACATCTACCTGTTTCACTGTTAATATAACTATTTCCTGTAAATTTTGCAAGCACTTTGAGCAAACAATACTCTCTAGCGATTCGTTAGAATCATTATCATTATTATTACATAATTGACAGGCCGGGTAGGTGATTTTTTATACGCCCACATTTTTATGTGGACGTATATTGTCGCCGCCCCCGTCCGTCCGTCCACAATTGTTTGTGAACAGTCTACAGGTCACAATTTTTATCCGATTTCAATGAAAGTTAAAATATAGGTTTATCAGCCTAAGATCTCGGTATTGGCATGTATCGGACTGTAACTTCATGGGTTATGCCCCCTGATTGTACGAAAAATCACGTTTTTAGCTTGTGAACAGTGTAGAGGTCACAATTTTGAACCGATTTGGATGAAACTTGAAATGCATGTTTATAACCCAAAGATCTTGGTTCCTTTCGATATTTGCGCCCAGCGGATCGTAACTTCCTGAATTATGACCCCTGATTGTCCGAAAAATCACCCTTTTTAGCTTGTGGTCCCTCTCGAAGTCAAAATTGTTATCCGATTTAAAAAATCGTTTGATTATATCACCGTTACATGGTTATGGGGGTTGAGTTCGAATTTCGTGAAAATCGAACAAAAATTGACAGACAAAATGGCCGCCGTTTGTACGCGAATAGTGTGAAAATATGTTATATCACGGTTGTGGACCCTATAGTGGTCACAATTTTGAACCGATTTTCATGAAACTTGACATGTATGTTTATAACCAAAAAGTCTTGGTTCCTTTCGATATTTGCGCCCATCGGATCGTAACTTCCTGAATTATGTCCCCTTATTGTCTGAAAAATCGCCTTTTTTAGCTTGTGGTCTCTCTGGAAGTCAAAATTGTAATCCGATTTTAAAAACCGTTTGATTATATCATATCATTACATGGTTATGGAGGTTGAAAATATGTTATATCAAGCTTGTGGACCCTTTAGAGGTCATAATGTTGAATCGATTTCGATGAAACTTGACATGTATGTTGATAACCCAAAGATCTTTCTATATTTGCGCCCATCTGATCGTAATTTCCTGAATTATGTCACGTGATTGGCCCGAAAATTTGCTTTTTTTAGCTTGTGGCCCCTCTGGAGGTCAAAATTATTATCCGATTTAAAAAAACCCTTTGATTATATCACCGTTACATGGTAATAAAGGATGATGTTGAATTTCGTGAAAATTGGACCAAAATTGACGGACAAAATGACCGCCGTTTGTACGCGAATAGTGTGAAAATATGTTATATCAAGGTTGTGGACCCTATAGAGGTCACAATTTTGAACCGATTTTGATGAAACTTGAAATACATTTTTATAACCTACAGATCTTGGTTCCTTGCGATATTTGCGCATATCGGATTGTAACTTCCTGAATTATGGCCTCTGATTATACGGTAAATCGCCTTTATTATCTTGCGGTCCGTCTGGAGTTCAAAAATATTTGATTATATCACCGTTACACTGTAATGAATTTTCAGTTTGAATTTCGTGAACATCGGACCAAAATTGCTGAACAAAATGGCCGCCACTTTTACACGAATAGTGTAAAAAATATGGTATATCAAGGTTGTGGACCCTGTAGATGTCACAATTTTTATTCGATTTTGGTTAAACTTGAAATGCATGTTCATAACTCAAAGATCTTGGTTCCTGTCGATATTTGGACATATCTGATCGTAACTTCCTGAATTATGGCCCCTGATTGTACGAAAAATCGCCATAATATTAAATGTTTCGAATCCAAAGGAGGTGACAGCTAATTCCATAATATTAAATGATTCGTATACTTAAAGTTAGCATGGGGCAGAACTTTATAAAAACCAAACAAATTCTAATGATTTTCTGATAATTACTTAATATGCGACAACTCTTGTTAACTGCCAGGACGATTTAGCTGCTGTGTGGGCGTATGTTTCTTTGCCTGGCAACCTATTTTTACATAATATTTTTGTGTGTGGTTGAATTGGGCTTGTTAATTCTAAATCTATAAGAAATGTGTTTCCATCAAAGCCTACTACCAAGCATATTCCTGAAGCAATGACCCGAGAAATCCCTCTGTAGCCATTACTGTACTGTAACTGATGGAGTGTGTCCTCTTTATAAAAAAAAAGTCCCAGTGTTTGTTAGTGCTGATTTCAAGAAAATGTTTACCCATGGATGCATCGAGAGCAAAAATTGATACTCGTATCGATAAATTTGGCCGTCGATAAAACTCGCTATTGGAACGAAAATTCTTTGACTTAAATCTACAATATAAATTCTATGAATGTGTACCCATTATTACTGTTGACATTTAAATATTCGATATATTTATCCATTTCTGTGAATAAAATCCATGAAATATTTTCTATACAGTTTGTTGAAACACGATACATAGCATGACAGCCCGCCTCTTTAATCGGGGGTCTTGGGAAAGTTGATTAAATGTATTAAACGATGTTGAAAATACTGCTCGTCTGTTGTGTGGTCCAAGAGATAATAAAAAAAAGATTCCACGTGCACTGAGATTACCCAATTGTTTACATTGTAGCCCCAAGTCTGATTAAAATACCTATATATATATATATATATATATTTCGTTTTGTTTTTAAACTTCCGTTGGCCTACACCAAATGAAGATCTTACCGGCTGTACTGGAAGGTCCGCCAGAGGTCGTACGAGAGCCTTTTGACCTTACAACGTCAGATTAATCACTCGCCGTAACATACCGTTTCATCGGCTAATCACTCACTTCAACCAGAACGTCGGTAATAAAATAACTCGTCCAGATCATATAGCATTGAAGACAAGTTAAACGAAATTTTTAACTATAAAAAATACACTGAATTTTTATTATGGAATAAACGGATATGTCAACATTCAAAAGTTATATTGCATTTTGTAGAGTGTGTTTATGGATGCAGAGATCGGGAGAGTGGTAAGTAATTCATCAACTTCATTACAATAACGATGAAGCATTGTGTCGGTCAACTTTTGTAGATACAAGCTATCACTGTTACATATGACAGATGTCATAGAAGCGTCCTGCCATATTACAATACGTGAAAGTGATTGTAACATCAACCTGTTGCTATCGACACCCGACTGGAGATCTTGGTAGCATTCCTTATGTCATTATGTAACTTTAACTTGTTGTTGGCATGTCTTACCTAACTTTCTTTGTCTGATAAACTGGACTTAATGTTAAACCTGATATGATGCATGATACATTAGCCAGATGCCTAATAAGCAGGGGCGTAAATGTGTGTGTGTGTGGGGGGGGGTATACCCCCCCCCCCCCCCAGCCCCCAAAAAAGTCGGCCGCAAAATTAGTGCAGTCGGTCGCAAAATAGGGGTAGTCGGTATCAAAATAAGTACTCACTGTATACGTCACGCTTCTCACGCAAAACTTTAGTATAAAAATAGTCGGTCGCAAAATCAGTGCAGTCGGTCGCAAAATAGGAGCAGTCTTTAGTATAAAATAACCTTGTCAACTTATCATGTTTGAAAAGATGTTGTGTTTCACTCTGATTCTGTTGTGAGTAGTTGATCTAACAACAAAATTTGACCCAGGGAGAAAAATAGTCGGTCTCAAAATAAGTGCAGTCACTGCAATCGGTCTCCAACACAATGCCAGAATAGATCCCAAATACTATATATTTGCGTGAATCCGTGAGCCTAAATTGCATACGTCACTCTTATTCTGTTGTGAGTATGTTGGTCTAACAACAGAATTTCACCAAGGGAGAAAAATAGTCGGTCATAAAATAATGCCAGAATAGATCCCAAATGCTATGTATTTGCGTGAATCCGTGTGCCTAAATTGCATACGTCACACAAAACTATAGTATAAAATAACCCTGTATGCTTGTATTTCTTATTCTGTTGTGAGTATGTTGTTCTATGAAATGTTTTCTACCATGGCAAAAAATAGTCGGTCTCAAAAAAAGTACTCACCGCAGTCGGTCTCCGACTAAATGAATTAATGAGATAAACATACAATATGGTTTAATTTTATTTCAATAATTCGCTTGCGCAGGGGTCTTTAGCAGTGGGAGGAAACCGGAGTGCCCAGAGGAAACCCACGAGGTTGAGAAGGCGCCCCTATCTCCATGCCACATACGCTCACACCAGGGCTCGAAACCACAGCCGCAAGCCAGGGTCGACCGGCCAGCTAGAGATCGAAGCGCGGCACTCTAGTCCACTAGGCCATCCCACCCCCGGTATTATTAGAAGTTATACCAGTGTTATCATCAAGAAGTTGTTTTAAAGAACCAATACTGTCACAAACACACAACTTTGTTTGAGATTTTAATTTAAAGAATGTTTTTCTCGATCAACAAAACATAATATAATGTATTGGTAAAGTAAAGCTACAATGCACAGGGAATCACCTTTTTTATCTGTTTTCCTTACACATACATTACGTAAGTGCTAAATGTGTCTGTTGTAGGTCTTTCTGTGGGCCTGAAGAATTAAATTATTTTAAAACACACATAATCATTAATTAATTAGACATTAATTAACTTATCAAAACCACAATCAGCCTGCGATAATTAGCTGATTGGAATACATTTTTAATAAAATAATCAAACGTAAAAATGGATAATCGAGATTTTATCGTTCTGACTTTAGTAATTATGATGATCGAGGCTAGCTTAAAATCCATCTCGATTCAGAGTGAAGCAATTTGACAGAAATTGACAATATATTCTATTGGCGCTATTATAGCGAAAACTATGAGCTCTGTATTTATAAGTACTGTTCATTTAACGTGTTCGTATCTTAATATCCAACCCTGGCATTATTAAATCTTGGCATGATTAAATCTATAATCGTTTCATATACTTAGTCCGGAAATGATGTCATGGTAATAACTAGAAATCCGAAGAGCACTGACCCGTTTTAATTAATGCGTCACGCAGCTTCATCATTTCCATTTTGTTTTTCAATACTTTAATAGCTTTTACCAAGCATACACAATTTACAAATTAGCAGAGATTCTTAACATATTTATTTCCTTGGGATGGACGAATAAGGTGCTTGTGCCTCAACAGTTCTAACCGATGAATCTTCCTGGTCTTACTTGCTTGAGCAAAATGTCAAAAACTATTTACATTGATTTGACGTTTCTGTAGAAGACGTAGTTGTAAAGGGTCTGCTATTTAAGAAAAGTAGAATTTATACATACTGATCGTGAAAACATTAGGTTATATTTTATTTTAGCTTAATCAAAAGAAGGGGTGTATAATCCGTCATATTATAACGATCGCGTACGAGGTCGGACGTGAGTCCACCTGTCTTTAAATCAATTCATGTACCTATTATATGAGAATTGTTGTTTGTCATTACTTGGTCTGGCAGTGATGTCACAGCTATAAGTCCATTGCTATTTCAGGGGCGAGTGGTGACGATTCTTCAGATTTGGAAGTGGACGATGCACCAAGTAAGACTGTTTGATTTAATAATATGTGATATTGTATATTATTTAATTACTATTATAAATAATTATCATAAAATTGAGCTGTGATATTTTAAAAAAAATGTTTATATGGAAATGTTGTTTATTTATGTATATATAAATGTTGAGGTTGATTATTTGGTGTAAAATGTCGATAACTACATCAAATCCATTTCATTGACATTATTTTTCTTGAGTTAAACGCCGCTTTGACATTGATGTTGATATCGCAGACATCTGTTTTTGGTTCAGTTGACCTATTTATATAATTTTACGTTCGTTGAAGATGTTGCATATTGGACAGGGTATGCTTCCTCACCTTTAGACAGGTGACACTAATTCGCAACCGGGTGTTAATATATTGATTAGTGAACTTAATATTTACTGTTTATGAATTATTTACCTTGTGAATTATTATATTTTATACAACACTGCACATATATAGTCAATGTAGATGACAATCAGATAGATACAGAAGCCAGTCATACACCAACCAGATTTAATGAACGAATTAGGCATGCACAACGAACCTGTCAATGTAGAGCTGAATTGTTTCGAAAACCCAGCGGATTTGAAGAGTGCCGAATAAGTCGGCGACCTAACGGTAATGATCCACTTTATGTGATGATGTTTGCCCGTTTCCTGTTATAGATTGCCCCGCTTTTTTAGCTCTGTAGTGTAGGACAAAATTGTTGAGTAAGTAAATATGAACATTTTCACTTTTTTTAGATTTCCAAATTCAAGAAAATAGTCATTCCGTTCTCTTCCACAGTTCATGCTTGTCTTCCGTGAAAACAAATCCGCAATTCGTTAAACGTTTTGATTGTGACACTAACCTAGAACAGAGTCCAAACCGCCGTATGTGGGCAATTCAGTCAAACACAAACTATCGTATGATGTGGGCGATGCAGTCAAACACAAACTATATCACATTACGCCTTGAGATTTTTCAAGCACCCGTGGACCATTAAAGGGAACGACGGTGGTTCAGTGAGAAAGAAGATGGATCGCTAGCCTTGAGGTCCCCAATTTCATCGGCTTGCACGTACAAGTTCCCTTGGCGCTTGGAATTCGATACAAGAATAGTCCGTAGCGCCACTGTCTGGGCAAAATTTCCCTCATAGCACACTGTATGGCGTATGCTCGTCTTTATTAGCCCAGTCGGAGCAGAATAGTAGGACGTTAAACCCCATTTCATTTCATTTCATGGACCATTAAAAAAGATCAACATACTTTGCACCGCTTCCTCGTTGGCCATACTATTGGAACTTAAGTTCTATCTACTGTTAAGATAAGGATGATTGATTGTAAACATCTTAATAACGTCAAGCTTATATTTACACTTGTTGAAGAAAATGTGAAATAGATAAATGAATTGCAATTTTACTTATCATTTCCAAATAAGAGAGAGAGAGAGAGAGGGGGGGATGGGGTTTAACGTCCACTCAACACAAACTAGGTCATTTCGGGACTAACATATGGTTTAATTTTATTTCAGTAATTCGCTTGCGCGTAGGGGTCTTTAGCAGTAGGTGGAAATCGGAATACCCGAAGAAAACCCACGAGGTTGGACAGGCGATCCTACTCCTTGCCACGTACAATCGGGGATTCGAAACCACGCCAGTTGACTCAATGGCAAGCCGTATGATACAGCGCGCGCACGCCAACCATTCGGCCAAACAACCCCCACCCCCACCACCACCCCATCCCCACAAATAATACAGCATAATAATAATAGTTTTGCTTTTTTCAGTGGCAGGTGGGTTTGAAAACACCCACGATGAGATATCAATTGCTTGGATGAATAGAAGATTGCAACAAGAAAGGGAAGATCACACAGGATTAGGTAATAACTACTACTGGCGGTCCATGTCAATAATATAGGCTATTTGAAATCACGATGCGCCCTTGCACACGTTTCATTGAAGTTTTAAAGGCTCTGGTTGAATAGTCCGTAAAAGGAAATATATATGCTATCTAATCGGCTGTTCAGGATATATGTCAAAGCTTGCTAAAATCATACCATTTGTTCAAATCTGAGAGTGTATTATCTGCATAGCGAATCCTTTAAGTGGGAGTGTGCTTGAAAAAAACAAACTGTGTTGATCTGTCTATTCCCCACGCCTTCCAATTACGGTAGAATCTTTAAGATTGGTGTGAATGTTCGTTTGCTAAGTTGACTATTTTCGATGATCGTTTTCTGTGAAGGCTAAGCAGACTATAACACTTTATAAATTGATTTATAGTGGCGAAACGCATATAATTTCATAACATAATTTCAATATCTTGACTAAGTTCAAATTATCTGCCTAGACTAAGCCATTTGATATTTAGATGTTTTGCAACGCGATAACTCAGAATATTGTGTTGAGCGAGTGTAATGCTAATGTGTGTATAGTTTCATTACTTCAATACATCGAATAGTGTAATAGAAATTAAAATATTAGAATTGTGTAATGTGTCTTGTTTGTTATACTGGAGGGGCGTGCAAATGGGTCTTTAAGTCTGGTTTCGATTCCACCATTGTACGTGACAGAGAGTAGTTTCGCTTGTCCAGCCCCGAGGGGGGTGGGGCGTGCAAATGGATCTTAAGGTCTGGTTTCGATTCGACCATTGTACGTGACAAAGAATAGTGTTGCTTGTCCAACCTCGTGGTTTAAACGCAGGCACATTATTGTAATAAAACTTAACCATATGTTAGTCCCGAAATGTTCTAGCTTGTGTTGAGTGAACGTTGAACTCCATTTCTTCCTTATAAGAGGCAGTTTGTTTATACCTGCGCGGGTCGTTTGTAAAAAACCTATAGCTATGTTAAATCAACGCCTTGGCTTACTTGAGTTCCCCTCGATTGTGACGATTGATTCTGCATCTTTCAGTCCTGTGGATGAAGGGTGAATATTAGATGTTGATGTAAAATCTATAGGCGTCATCGTTGAAATTTGTATATCCGGAATCGCTGTTGTGGCTATTATACTGGTTTCCGATGATGATGTTGAAGATGACGAACTGGAAGATAAATCTGTGGTTGTATTCACGCTGGACTCGGAGGAAGAGCTTAAAGTTGGAGTAGGCGAAATTGAATCTGAAATACATTAATCACATACATATTTACTTGCATTGATAAATCAAGCATAAAAGGCCGATTACCGAACCTATTTTGGAATATCTCTTTCAGCTACTATCGACCAACTGCTGTCACTATTGATATTTAAAAGTTTTATTGCAAGGTAAATGAAATTACCTCAGGTACAATGTGGGTGCAAATCTTTCAATCCTAATTCTGGAATATCAAATGAAAAAAAAAGACCATGTCTTGACGTCGATGTTAACAGATTCAAATCGTATTATGTTGTAAACCATAATACTATGATGATGGAAAAGTAACACACATATTATATAGAACAGGTTAGTCTAACGAAAGGCATATTGGTCAAGTATGACCATCATAAGTTCAGGTTAATTTTCACTGATATCACACCCTTTCTCTTTTTATTGTTACCGAATGCCTCTGTAATATAATGTAAACGAAAAGGTTGTTCTGAAATTTAGTGTAAAGCGCTAGTGCCACTTGTAATCTGTGTTCCGCACCCTTCCATTTGGTTGTGTAACTCTGTTTTACTTTTTTGTCTCTTACTAATTCATCAAATCTTTGTTACGCACTTTGAGTTACAAGTACATTTGGAATGTGATTAACCAGATTTTTCACATATGTAATAACGGTGGACATGAACATTGTCTTTAAGAATTATAGGAATGTGTACCCCATTTTACGTTACGAATCGGACATAATGTTTACAATATTTTAACTTATTTTTATCAGTTTTACCATAGTAATTTCAACTGTATACATATGTTATAATTATGAAAATGGATGGGTTAAAAATTCGCTACCAAAGAAGCGTAAGAAATCTGTAAAAAGAAGAAACCATGGATGAAAATGTTTGGCAGTATTTTTTTTGTATTTAATTATTTCTGTAATCGGAGTTCAGCTTTAAGCAAATTCATTGACCGATGCTTTGAGACAAGATAACGTTGATTCTTTCTGATAGAGAGTGATGAGTGTATACTTTGACTGATCGATGCTTTTGAAAAAAAAAATAAATGTTCGGTTAATCAATATGTGTTAAATATTTATTTTGGGATTTCGGATGATAGACATTATTTTAAGTATCTCTATTGTAGATTTATATGCTTTCTTATGGAATATACCTACATCAAGAAAAATATTTTAAACGTGTTTTAATAATAACTTCATTTCATACAATGGGTGTGCGACAATATACTTTGTTCTCACTATCATTTAACAAAAACCTAAACTTTTGTAAAAAATTAAACGAGGCCCAGGCGGCGTATGGATATTCAGTAAGAGTCTAAACGGAATATACTTTTAATTTTAAAAACTACCTGGAATATACTTTTAATTTTAAAAACTACCTTTTAAGTCCTTTCAATGTTATCAATCAATAATTAAAAGGATGCCTCTGACCGGAAAAGATAACTACAAATTTTTGTTTATATGTGACACTGTTGAATAAAATAAAACGGTTCATTCTGGTTACCTCTTTTAAAAAACGCGTGTAAGCGTAATTTTATTAGATATGTTCGTATTAGATATGTTGTTAATATGTAGTGTATAATTATTATTTTCTCTGAATAAATATTTTATAACGGAAAAAATAAAAATGATGCCGGCTCTCTTACCTTGATATCCCTGGTTCGATCCCCGTGCTTACCAAGAAGGCTCATCAGGACTTTCCAGCGTGGTTTCTCCTTGTCAGTGGTGCGGGACGGAGGTCCCGTATACATGTTGGCATGCACATACGAGAGCCCTTGGCAAGAGCGAGAGAGAGAGAGAGAGAGAGAGAGAGAGAGAGAGAGAGAGAGAGAGAGGTTTAAAGCCCACTCGACACAAACTAGGTCATTGCGCGTAGGGGTCTTTAGCAGTAATAGGAAAATGGGGGACCCGGAGAAAACCCACGAGATTGGACAGGCAACCCTTCTCCTTGCCACGTACAACCGGGGATTCGAAACCACCATGTTCGTATTAGATATGTTGTTAATATGTAGTGTATAATTATTATTTTCTCTGAATAAATATTTTATAACGGAAAAAATAAAAATGATGCCGGCTCTCTTACCTTGATATCCCTGGTTCGATCCCCGTGCTTACCAAGAAGGCTCATCAGGACTTTCCAGCGTGGTTTCTCCTTGTCAGTGGTGCGGGACGGAGGTCCCGTATACATGTTGGCATGCACATACGAGAGCCCTTGGCAAGAGCGAGAGAGAGAGAGAGAGAGAGAGAGAGAGAGAGAGAGAGAGAGAGAGAGGTTTAAAGCCCACTCGACACAAACTAGGTCATTGCGCGTAGGGGTCTTTAGCAGTAATAGGAAAATGGGGGACCCGGAGAAAACCCACGAGATTGGACAGGCAACCCTTCTCCTTGCCACGTACAACCGGGGATTCGAAACCACGCCAGTTGACTCAATGACAGGCTTTATGATACAGCACGCACGTGCTAACCATTCAGCCATCCAACCCCCCGAACCCTTGACAGTTTCACTAACCTATTCGGTGCAGTCACGTAGGACGTTAAATCCTTTTTATTTCAAAATATTGAGCATTTATACTAAGGCTTTGGGTAAGCTAACTCTGCTGTATCATTTATAATTATACTGATGGCTCTCAGTTTATTGATTAAGAAAGTGTCAGTGGGATTCTGGAAGGTTGTCAAGAAAAGGTCTAACATGTATGTAAAGCTGTTTAACGGTTAAATTGGCACCTGAAGTGACATAAGTACAAGAGGAACATGGCACCGACGCAACCCGTCATTACTGCATCGCAGTTCTAGTCATTCTTCTTATTATTATTATTTTGGGGAATCAAAAAAAAAAAAAAAATGAAACCGGGAATCGAATGGAATTGATTTCAACGGCCTCATTTGGCGTGACCAACTAGATACACTATCCTGAAAGTCAGTTTTACGTTCATTCAACACAAATCACCTCATTTCGGGACTAACATATGGTTCAATTTTATTTCAATAATTTGTTTGGCGTAAGGCTCTTTAGCCGCGGGCGGAAACCAGAGGACATTGTCATTTACAAGCGGGAAATCGAAACCACGGCAATGGACTCAATGTACACGCTTTAACTCCCCCACGTCGATGGTTTGAATTGTAATTTATGATTGCACTATAAAATATTTAAAAACCCGTTGCAGTCAAGTATATAAGTACAATAATAATAAGGTCAACTATAGCCCAGATCACATAAATAGATTAAATTGCATCAGTTTTTAACAATGTATACAGTAGTTACTAGTTTATTGTATGGTGGCTGTTAGCGGCCATTCTACATCGTCGACTTGTCGGGTTGTGAAGGCGACAAGTCGCGGCACGACAAAGCGAAATAATTGCATTTCGGCGACTTGTCGCTTTGTCGGGTTGTGAAGGCGACAAAGCGACAAGTCGACAAAATCAACCCGACAACGCGACAAAATAACCCGGCAATCGTCGCCCTCATGTTGTCGACTTGTCGGGTCAATTTTGTCGACTTGTCGGGTCAATTTTGTCGACTTGTCGCTTTGTGGTCTTCGACTTATTCACAACCCGACAAAACGACAAGTCGACAAGTCGCCGAAATGCAATTATTTCGCTTTGTCGTGCCGCGACTTGTCGCCTTCACAACCCGACAAGTCGACAAGTCGACAAGCCGCCGAAATGCAATTATTTCGCTTTGTCGACTTGTCGACTTATCGCCTTGGAAGTCAATCACTGCGCATGATCGAGCAGTCTTCGGTTAAGTATGGAAGCCTAATCTCGACGAGGCGAGGGTGCTTTTTCAGCATTTGGTTTTTTTTGCTACACCTGACCATTACACAGATAGGATTGAAAAATTCATTTGGTTAAATTTGCATTTAACGACCCATAAAATTAAGAATCTATATTTCAGAGGAGAGTCAGTTTTATATGTTGATATGTATTTTAATGTATGCTTTCAATATATCTATCGTAATTTAGAATTCCTTCGCATCTTCACTGATTACCATCAGTTTACCCAAATACATAATAATAATCAATCTACTAATATCCCAACTCAAATCATATGTTTTTCGTCGTGTTTTCCCCTTGTCAGTGGTGCAGGAAGGTGGACCTGATAAGGTCAGTTTTTTAGTCGTTCGGATGGGACGAAAACCGACGTCCCGTGTACACATTTGCGTGCACATAAAAGATCTATTGGCAGTTGAAATTCGATATTAAAGTAGGCCGTAGCGCCCTTTCCGGACAAAAATTCGCTCATAGCACACTGTATGGCATAATGCCCGTCTTCCATTAGCCCAGGTTAGGTGCAGAAGAGTAGGACGTTTAACCCCATTTCATTTCAAGTGAATATATTGTTTATGGTGAGTATCCAAGACATGTGACCCGGATCAACCAATTGACCTAAAGGTGCACGAAGGTGGACATGAAAAGGCCAGTTTTTAGTCGTTCGGATGGGACGAAAACAGACGTCCCGTGTATGCTTTTGATGATCAATATGTTGTTTTACCTGTACACCTATATGATGAACTTAAACATAGAATAAGCGATCAGTATTCACAGGAATGGAATGAAGATCGGTCGAAATATTCAAAACTAAATTATTATAACCTTTTCAACATTGCCTTATCACAAAAAGAATATTTATCAAATATCTCAAATCATAATTACTGTGTATCTCTATCCAAATTTAGATGTGTATCACATACGGTACAATTAACAGAAATGATAGAATTTGTAAATTATGCAATTTAAATAACGTTGAAGACGAATATCATTTTTTACTTTGCTGTCCATTATATAAAGATTTAAGAGAACAGCTTATTCCTTTTTATTATAGAAATCACCTTGTCTTCCACATCACCAGTTATTTTAAACTCGTTAGCAAAATATATACATTTATAATTTATTAAACGTCATTCTTTTCTTGACGCTATTCTTCCCTAGAACTTTCAATATTTTCTAACTTATTTTGTACTATTTGTATGATTAACACCATTACATGTTTACAAATTCATTCATTGTATTTTTGCTACAAGTAACTTTCAGCAATAAAGAATTACTTACTTACTCAATATACTATTTTGTTAATTACAAACTATATTGTTTTTATTAAAACTTATTTACTTTTAATAAACAAAAGCAAACATTTTGGGGACAGACCACGTTTATTTAAACTATGACTTAGTTTATCAACCAATGTACTTTTCTGCCAACATATTATTTTAAACTATTTTTCGACACCAATGCAGTGTGCTATTAAGAAAAGTTTGCCGAGACAGCAACTCCACGGCCTACGCTCATTTGAAAAAATTCCAACGGACAAAGGTTCCATTATCTGCACGGCACCGTACATTAGACATTGGGGAAGCCATGCTTGACGCAGACCTTCTGGTTAGTGAGTCAGTCATCATACAGTTACTGTCAAGGAGATTTGAAATTGGAATGTGGCCAAGAAAAAGCTTTAGTGTATTCTGTAAAGGAAACTTGCCTGTAAACATCCTAAGAAGAAAGGATTTAAATTTTAAATATTTTTTAATGTAGCAAAGCTAGCATATTCTATTCTCAATTACCATAGATATTTTGAAAGCATAAAATACATATCAATATATAAAACAGACTCTCCTCTGAAATATAGATTCCTAATTTTATGGGTCGTTAAATGCAATCGTTAAATGCAAATTTAACCACACGAATTTTTCAATCCTATTTGTGTAATGACCAGGTGTAGCAAAACTAAACCAAATGCTGAATAAATGCACCCTCGCCTCGTCGAGATTGGGCTTCCATACTTAACGGAAGAATGCTCGCCCATGCGCAGTGATTGACTTCCAAGGCGACAAGTCGACAAAGCGAAATAATTGCATTTCGGCGGCTTGTCGACTTGTCGGGTTGTGAAAGCGACAAGTCGCGGCACGACAAAGCGATATAATTGCATTTCGGCGACTTGTCGACTTGTCGCTTTGTCGGGTTGTGAATAAGTCGAAGAAGACAAAGCGACAAGTTGACAAAATTGACCCGACAAGTCGACAGAATGAGGGCGACGATTGTCGGGTTAGTTTGTCGCGTTGTCGGGTTGATTTTGTCGACTTGTCGCTTTGTCGCCTTCATAACCAGACAAAGCGACAAAGTGACAAGTCGACGAAATGCAATTATTTCGCTTTGTCGTGCCGCGACTTGTCGCCTTCACAACCCGACAAGTCGACGATGTAGAATGGCCGGTAACAGCCACCATATTATTGATACCTTAGATACTATATTTATATTAGTCAATAATAAAATAGTGTCAATTGTTATATCTTATGTCAGCTTTTTAAGTTGGCTGCGACTGTCACACAGTAGCAACAATGTTCAGGTAAATAATCATATATATTTTCGTATTGATATTATTTAAGCATTTTTCCGTCGCAAGTTTGAGGCACAATAATTTGTTCTGGATCAAAAAAATAATAATCATGCAGGAAATGTATTGTTCATAGGTTCTGCACACGAAACCGCGGATATGACCAAACAAACTCCACAGAACGCAAGAATAGGTTGGTCCTAAGAAATCAGGATATGTCAAATAATTCACACAAAACACGGCCATTTTGAAACTTACAATCCTATTTTGTAACTTTTGATCATATGGTTACTCTTCATCGAATTCCAATTACCTTCGGGTTCTTCTCAGCCGCCATAAAAATAAGGTATAAAAATAACTATTTTTAAATATATTATGAAAGTAACGATGTGCCATTGTCATTAATTTGTCGTTAAAATATGAAACTTTGCACGGCTTAGAATATACTCAGATTGATTATGTAACATCTAATTAAGAAAACTGACTCAATATTATCAGCACTAGATACTGCCCCAGCTGCTTGGATTTAATTGCATTTAAAACAGGTATATCAATAAATTCTCCTGGACAACAAAATGGCGATATGCTTATTGCGTAGGGAACAAATATATTAGAGATTCGTCTTTCACAATAATATAGTATGCAAGTGATTCTTATAATCTTAAGCAGGATGGAAGGCCGTTAACCCGAGGTGATGTGTACACATTGGCGTGAAAGTAAAGATCCCTTGCAAGTTAGAATTCGATATAAGAGTAGGCCGCAGAGCCGTTGTCCGGGCAAAATTTACCTCATAGCCCACTGTATGTCGTATACTCATCCTCATTAACCCAGTTCAGAGCAGAACAGTAGGATGTTAAACCCCATTTCATTTCATTTCTTATACTCTTATTTCTTAAAATGACGCATCGGGACTCTAAGCTAACGATTTAATATCATTATAAATATTGCTTAAGATCGAAACTTGAACAAGATTAACTTGTACATACCTACATGTAATACATTATTGTTGATTGATATAATACTACATGTATGAAATTCAATCGGGTGATCATAATTTGTATTGCCTATTATTACAGCTTCCGTTAGTCACACAGTGATACTAGGGGAGTAGATCTACAACTGGCCATAGGTAAATAATTATATTTTAATGATTCATATACCTCCAAGGCACATCACACAATACTAAGGAATCTAACGGAAATCTTGTGGTAGATTCCAAGGTTTAAGAAGACCAATATGTGTCATTTTCAATTATTATTTCCCATTCTTTTTTTCATTTAGCAAAATAAGTATACAGATTTATTGATATGGAAATATTAATCGGACTGGGTCTCTGACACCCAGACTTAATCAGAAGGGCAAGAATGCTGAAATTTGTTTCATTCTCTTAAAGTTCTAATAATTTACACCAACTTTGGCAAACATCCATTAAAAACGTAAGTCTCTATGTTATCCACAGTTTTTTGTTAAAGGGTGTATAGCTTCTATTGCATATTGCTGAACATCGACAGGGTTCGTCCTTCCATGACAGCAATGCTTCACATGAAAACTGACAACGAAGGTGATAAACTCAATATGGGGCCCAGGCTCTCTTGACATAGTTGCTTCCGCCATATTTGAAAATATTCCGTTAAACACGGTTGTCTATTTCGTATTCAACTACATAAGCCAACACAAATGGCTTTCCGAATCCTGCTGGAGTTGGCTGTTTGGTGTTATTTATTCTCTCTCTTTTTTTAATGAAATAGAAAACAAAGATGAATCCACTTTTGTTTTTCCTGGTATTTAACCAGATAAACATTCTAGGTAAGTTGATCTAATTACACAACCTGATATAAATACGCAGTCAATAGAATATGATTATATACTTTACTATATTCCATTTTATAACCTTACACATGGATAATAAAACTAGGATAAGAGGGTCATTCCATGTCAATTGGACCAAATTCTCAGAAAGTTGTAAACTGACACCATCAGAAAATTATGAAAAAATACATGTTATGGTATATACAGACTTATGTAAAACAGGGAAGTTATTTGATTATAGCATTAATATGTACTAAGATATTTGAATTGGGCAACCCTTTCGCAGCTTTTGAAACTACTACTATCAAGTGTTACAAAACAAGTTCAGTCAACTGTCTATGGAGAGCCTTAAAGCGGAAATTTCATATTTTTTAAGAAAGTCAAAATGATTATTTCTATGTCTTTTGCTCAAAAGGTTGTCAACTCACTTTTATATGATCATGGGCAATATTTCATTAGGCATAAATACCCTCCGACACAGAAAATTACTTCAATTACCTCCCTTGTTTTCCCATTACTCTCCATGCAATGGCGATCTTCAAACGTTTGAATTTGAAGTTGAAAATGATATTTTTGCCAATTTCTCAACTGGCAATAGTGAACTATAGGATTAAAAGGATTATTCTTTAACAAGGTAGGACTGTTTATAGATACAATCTATTTTATGGCTTTGTTTTAATATATTTTAAAAATATAATTTAAAAATATGAAATTGCCGTTTTAAATACCAAAGCAGTGACTTCGGTGATTTTCACAATGTACCCGGCGAGTCATTTGTCAAACTGTGTAAATGTTGGATTTGAATAAGATTTGATTTCCCAATACCACTCTGTTGACCTGTAATAACCGGAGTCCCACTGTAGTTAATACCAATCACATGTGTTGGCTTTTGTTTTCTTCTCCCACTGAGTGTGTCCCCTTTTCTAAATCGTTTATTTTCTTAAAGCTGAACTCCGATTACATAACTACATAAATGATTAACTTTTAAAAAAGGTAACGCCCAAAACAAACATGGCGATCGCTTTGGGTGGACAAATACACAGGCAAGCCACGTGACTTCCAGTATATAACGTGTTAAGCGAGGTGTTCACTTCCGGATAGCTAGTCAACTACCAATTACATCCTGACTGATCGAAGTTTTGTCACTATCAGCTCACAGGAAATATTATCGCCACACAATTATTATGCCTGATCAAGTACATAAAATAGGTCAACCACGATGTACTTTTGCTCTAAATATATCAGAAAAAATGCCTTACCCCAAACAATAACAAGTCTACAAGCACCAACCAATTTTTTATTATTTCGTGAAATGTTTTACACAACAACAGAGAAGAAACACTAAATACTTTTCTGCGCCATAAAGTCTGGTATTATCGTCCCAAAATATATCCAAAGCACCAATAAAACTGTAGTCCTATCCATATTTTATTTTTCGATACATTACAATACAGGGACATTACCAATAATCGAAAAGTATACATGTAAGTTATGTCCCTTGATCGCCATTATAATAATTGAAAGTGAAACATATTTATTAATAAGATGAAGAGGAATACAGTTTTATTGTTGCTTTGAATATATCTGTGTAATTACTTGAACGAACTGAACCATTTTGAGGTTAATATTCCTTTTAGAGATTCAAGTTTCACGATAGTGTGGTTCGTAATGTAATCTTAATCCTTTAAATGACGTTAAGAGACTTTACACGCGAAAATTTACTTTGTCTCTAATGACGACATTGCGGCTACATAATCTGAATAGCTCATGATATCTTGACACCAAAGTTCATGCTCTTAACAAAAAGTGAACAATTCTAATGTACTTTATATATACATAGTCCGGTGGCTGAAGGGGGGGGGGAATCGCCACCCGAGCTGTGAATTTATGAGAGCAAGTTTTTTTAGACCCGTTTTTGTGTAGATATCGAATATGGGTGGTGTTCAGGCGTTCGAGGGGGCGTTTTCGAGATATAGGGTGTCAAATGTCTACAGTGGACTTGTGTGTGAGGTAGATGTGAGGAGAATGTAATGTTGACATAGTATATTAATAAAACATACATTTGTAGGACTGCCCATCTTTAAATACGTGTTTACGATACCCTGGACAACTATTTTGATTTGTGGGGAGATGGGGTGGGGATAGCAAGTGTAGGTGTGTGTGGGGGCGGGGGATGGATGGCGTGTTATAGTTGATGATCAAATTATATATTAATAAAACATAAGTTTCTAGGACTGAACATCTCTAAATTAGTGTTTGTGGCGCCCAGGACAACTGTTTGATTTGTGGGATGGGGGTAGCAGGTGTGCGTGTGTGGAAGGGGGGGGGGGAATTGGCAGGAAATGAGTTTCTAGGGCTGAACATCTCTAAATTAGTGCTTGTGGCGCCCAGGACAACTGTTTGATTTGTGGGATGGGGGTAGCGGGTGTGCGTGTGTGGAAGGGGGGGGGAGTAAATTGGCGGGAAATGAGTTCACGATGATTTAAATGATGATTTTCTTAGAGCTCGGTAAAAACATTACTTTTTAATTCCACTGCACATCTCTAAATATGTGTTTAAGATTACTGTTGCATGGTGGAGGGTGGGCTAAATGTATTTTAGGGGACAGAAACCACTTAGTTAAAAGTCGTTTTCGTTCAGTACCAATATTGGCATTCAAAATATCAAAATGAGAATGGTACTTTGGTGAGATCTAGAATTTAAACATAGAAAAGACGTGTTCGGATATCATCTTCTTGAAGGCTGACCATTAGCTCGCATGCATTCTTTGGGTATGCTTCAGATACTCATTCACATTGTAAATCTTCATTCGCATGGTCATCTTGTTCGATTATTGGTTTTGCAGCATGTCTCCATATTGTTGCAACGCAAAATAATTATTGCGTTTAATGTGCAGCAAGAGACTACTCAGACAAGATGGTAATAAAGAAAGAAGGTTTTGTTATTTTTCATCACAATTAAAAAATTCCTCCAGAAGGTCTTTCTTCGAGTGCCATCTACAGATTTAAGTCAGTTTTCGACGTACAATTACAAACAATTTTATCTAATCCAACAATTACGTCATCCCAGCTTTTTAAAAATGTTAGAATGTTGGGAGTATCTTGAAAAAGAAAGACAGATAGTCATTATACCACTGAAAGCATGTACCATTGGCTGAGATATTCTCGACACTTTCAATATTAATCTTGATCGAATCACAATATATCAAGATTAGTATTGAAAGTGTCTAGAATATCCCAGAACTGACAACCAAACACGGGGACACCAAAATATCTTACCTACTCCTCTTCGCATTTCAAATTAATGAAGGTGCTGAAAAATATTGTATCTTGTATTCTTGCTCGGGCAAAATAGACATCCCAATCATTATCTTGCAATATGCAAATTTTGATCGATAATGAGACGATAATGAAGGTGCTGAAAAATATTGCATCTTGCATTCTTGCTCTCGCAAAATAGACATCCCAATCATTTTCTTGCAATATGCAAATTTTGATCGATAATGAGACGGGTAAAGGACGAAAATATCGCGAAAGGAAGGAAATATCGCGAAAGGCGACTAGAAAAAGGATTTCTGGGTGAAAAAATAACAGACCTTTTTTATTTCCATTTGCCGTATACGTGGTTTTTGCTGCATGGCTGGAATGAAGATTTACAATGTGAATAGGTTTCTGAAGCAAATCCAAAGGATATGCGAGCTGTTGGTCAACAACCTAGAAAATATATATCTCAATCATATGAACTTTTGATTTTAAAATCTTCTGATGAGGACTATGAATAAACTTATAACTAAACTTATCTCTGAGTTACTGTGTTTTTGATTTACATTCCTATATCTCTTGAAAAGAACCATAATTTAATAACGAGATGAGATACTACTTTAAGCTCAATTATGAACGAAATGACTTCCCCCTCCCCCATGGGATCCCACCACAGCGTCCACCCCCACGCAATGGGAATCTTAAAAACCTATTTAACGATGTTTCATCAAGCTCTTTGACAATCATCATTTAAATCAACGTGAACTCATTTCCCGCCGATTGTATTCCCTTCGCACCCCGCCACACGCATATCTGCTACCCCCACCCCATTAATCAAACAGTTTTCCAGGGTCATCATAAATACCTATTTCGAGATGGACAGTCCTAGAAACCTATGTTTTATTAATATATAACATGGTTAACATAATGACGCCCCTTACTTCCCCCACCTCGAACACCTACACTTGCTACCCCCACACCACCTCCCCAGATATCAAAACAGTTGTCCAGGGTATTATAAACACGTATTTAAAGATGGGCAGTCCTAGAAATTTATGTTTTATTAATATATTATGTCAACATTACATTCTCCCCACCCCCACCACACACACAAGCCCCTTCCAACGCCTGATCACCACCCTTATTCGGAATCTACACAAAAAACGGGTCTAGAATAACTTGGTCTCATAAATTCACAGCTCGGGTGCCCCCCCCCCCCCTTTTCAGCCACCGGAATAACACAGGATTAACAGCAAACGTTGTTGTGGTTGTTTAAATTTTGCATGTACAGATCACGTCTTTTGGTTGATACATCGCGGAATTGCGCCGATGCTACTTTTATGATGAATCGATCGAGAAAGTATATTATCGAGATTTGAATTATGCCAATAAACAGTTAGATATTCAGATCTTTTTTTTAGACTTTGACTGGATAATATAATTATTAACATTTAAATTGCTTTGTTTAATTCTTTTGATATTCTAGAATGTATTAAAATTAATGGTGTCCATGGAGCTGGTATGTTATATATTTTCCTCTTGAAGGTAACTCATTTTTCAGAAACAATGTGCAAAACAAATTGTTAGAAATATGACGTTGATATTTATATTGTTGATTTTTTATTTATTTGTTTAAAATATTCCATTCACCTCAAAGCATAACTTAATTTTTTTTTTATTGAACTTGATTAACACCATCTTCTAAAGAACGTGAATGAATACGATTTAACAATGGCATATAGTTTAATTCTTGTGTAATCATGTTTTGTGTCTATATGATTTGCAATTCTTCTGCATTGTTTATTATAACCTCGTGTACAAATGATGATTGTATTCATGTAAGTCACCCAGTTAATTGACAATAATGATGATTGTATTCGTGTAAGTCATCCAGTTAATTGACAATATTGTATTATACATTTAAATGACGTGTAGACGATCAATTTAACATTACCCTATACATGTATTCTATGATTACCACATCTTTGATGATTAATGGAGACCATGAGTTACAAATTCAAAATACATTTATTTTTCATGCACATGTCTACCCTTGCAGTTCCCGAAACGGGTAAGTGTGTTTCAGTTTATTACCGTTTCCCCAGAATGTAACAAACTGATTACTGACTGACTTTTAGAACCCTCTGAATAAGTATCGATGAATTAAACTGGTGGCTAGGGAAAGATTTGTTTTCTCTAATAATAATATTATAAACGCAAGATTTTATCATTGAGTTTGGACAATCATTTTATTTGCCAAGTTAAAATAGATATGTTGAATATATCAACTAGATAAATTGAATATGCTGTTTCCAGTGTTTCATCACACTGGTAACAGCATATTGCTCCCTGCTTTATTGTTGGTCCCTGGCTTACTAATACCCTCAATTAGAAACTTAATATACTATTTCACTTTGGTTGAATTTCCACGATAAATACTTGATTATATAATTACCACAAGTGTTGCTGTATCACATTTCCCATTCCACAAACTTATGGAAAACTATTCTGGTGTAGTGGTATACTCCTCGCAGTGTTCCCTTTGATTAGAGCTAATCACACTACTCACTGCTGGGAAGAGTAAAAATTCTTCTTATAAATGATTGGTCAATAGTCCGATTAACTACCAATCGCTAACTGCGTTACAAAGGATCTACCCTTTAAACAAAGCGTCTAATTTGACCAAATATGTTTACATAACGTTACGTCATGGCTCACGATTTTATTAACCAGTGCATAGCAGAATAATGCAGTAAAACTAATTGCGTGACAAACGAGGCTATCAACATTGACATAATATAAACAATACTCTTTAGACAAGAACAGACTTTCACCTTTTTTAATGCCTTAAATCACTGTCCAAAGTTTTGGGAAAGACCCCAGTTCAATTATCAGAAGCCAAATAATATTTCATTCTGTAATTATGATAATTATTTAAAATCCAATCGTTTAAAAATCTAAAACTATGCATTTATCCACAAAAATACTTGACATCAAATATTTTAAAATTTGAAAGTAACAAGTCCAAAAGAAAATGAGTGACGTATGAGCGGGTGTAAGGCTAAACAGTGGGTGATGTCATCAATTTCACATAGCTGCAGTGGATGAAAAAACCCCAAATGCTTACACATCTTGCCGTCGTAACAACAACGCATAGAAGCAACACAGACTCGCATCAATCGTCCCATCCACTGGCGTGTGACTGTTCTATGATAATAATTATCACTTCTGAATTTAAGTTGAGATAGCTTATAACTATCATTTTTCTTTAATTTGAAAATTCTGAAATAGGTATACCAACTATCGATCCATTTAGCTAAATTAATCGTGTTTGGTAGTGCCCGAGGTAAAGCATTGCAAATTTAGCAACATTTCGTTTTACATATATTTGTGTAATACTTTCATTCTTTTTCTCTCTGTAAGTCCCACTGCAAGAATTAGAGGCTGATGATATACATATTATAGCCATACCACCACAACCACCACTATTTACGTCAATTGGTAGTACTACTACAGCAACGTCAACTAGTACCACTACAGCAACGTCAACTAGTACTACTACAGCAACGTCAACTAGTAGTACTACAGCAACGTCAACTAGTACTACTACAGCAACGTCAACTAGTAGTACTACAGCAACGTCAACTAGTACTACTACAGCAACGTCAACTAGTACTACTGTAGCAACGTCAACTAGTGCTACAGCACCAACTGTCACTACTGTACCCACGCCACCTACTGGTAAACCAAAGGCTGAAATAGTATCAAAGGTGGCTCCTCAGGTTAATCGCTCCATATACCCCGTATTGAGTCAAGTTACAACTTTCATTCCAAGGTGGTTTCCCAGACGAACTTCAGTTGACGAATATATATTTGATCAATATAGATTGTCAGGTTTGGACATTATCTAGGCTAAATCGTGTATAATTAATTGTTCTTACAAAAAAACACAACAGTTCTATGGATAACATATATCTCTGTTATAGTGTACCTTTGCATATATGTTATTGCTATTTGATTTAAGTAAAAAATAGTAATTTATCAATGTCCGAATTGATATCTCACTAATCTTTCAAGTCTTTTAAATCTTTAGGTTTATACTTAATGTAACCATATATATTAAGTAATTATAGTTAACTGGGGGGGGGGGGGCGAATGGTTAGCGTGCGGGCTCTGTATCATGGCGTGGTTTCGAATCCCCGGTTGTATACGTGGCAAGGAGTTGGGTCGCCTGTCCAGCCTCATGGGTTTTCTCCGGGTACTCCGGTTTCCTCCCACGGCTAAAGACCCATACGCGCAAGCGAATTATTGTAATAAAATTAAACCATAATATGTTAGTCCCGAAATGACCTAGTCTGTGCCGAGTGGACGTTAAACCCCATTTCTATCTCTCTCTATAGTTAACATGCGTTCTTGCTATGTTCATATCTTCCCTTGTATTTAAACATCTGTTTCCTATGTGCAATTTGACATTATTTTAATCCTCCAGCTTATATATAATATATGTTCTATCTACTGTAACTTCAGTCTGGTGACCGCCTCGCCCTAGCAATACCTATCTCGTTATTGTGACCGTTAGCCAGATTTGAATACTCTTTTATTAAAAGTACTCTTTTAACTACAGTATTTATTCGGAGTAATCGTTGTTAGTGTTGGAATAAGTCACAACCTCCAGAAAACAGCATTTCGGCATTTCTATTAAATGTACGTTTCAACAATTAATGATTCTCTTGTCATTATCGAGCACAATGATGTACAATGATGTGCTCCATAAGGACAAGCTTTAATAGAAATACAGTAATTGTTATCCATAGAATTGATGTGTTATTTTGATGTGTTCAATTACTTAATGCCATTAAAACAGTATATAACTGTTCTTATCAATGTAAGAAAAACATTTCCAAATTTCACAAAGAGCTTGTGTACAATCTTACGGGAACAACATTTATATGACTGTATGATCATAATTTTAGGTCATTCAAAACTCATTTCATTAGTGACCGCAAAATATCTCTTCAAGTAGTTTGGTGTTATATGTTATGATGTTTTTAGCCTTTATAACAGGTATTAAATATTTATTCAATGATGTACCAAATTTAATCTTTTATTCCGACTTGTTCATTTTTTAGTGCATATATTATGATTATTATAGTTGCAGCGATTGTGATGTTATGGATTGTTTACAAACATATTCAGCTAATGGCAAAAAGAAATAGAAGGTAGGAATACAGCCTTATTATCTATTCCACAAATTGCTCATTTCCTTATATCCTAGACCTAAACATATCTATGAAGAGTTAAATATTTGAAATGGGAACTTCTTATATATTGTATAACATTGTACCAAAAGATAGCCAAGATTGAAAAGTTTATTCCATTATATCAAACAAACAAACTCAATAACAAAACACACATATAGATAACGTTGCCCTGTTTATACGCAAACGGTAATTAATTACTTTTAATTTATTTAGATCAGATATATCAAAATGACAGCGTTCAATTGACAGAAATATGAAGTATTATGTAAGTCTTTATCAATTTGTACAAACATGTATTTTTGTTAGAGTGGGTATTGTTTTAATTTTTCAACTGTTGCCCTGTTTTAATTTACTGACATCTAGAAGTATTTTTTCTTACATTTAAATAAATATTGATATCTATAATGACATATTTCGTTTTACTAAATATTTGTATTTATTTCTATTTTCAGGTATAAGATCAAGAGAATAATTATAATTTTTAGATAAACAATGGAAATTCATTTATTTACCAATATTATTTCCTTCCTTTCTTAAATTGCCGACTGTTGAATACCAAACCATTATTGGTTCATCTGTGTACATTTTAATGTCAAAAGATATTTATTTCGATTATGAGATTTAGGCGAATCAACACTTTTATGTTTTATCCAAATCTAAGAAGATAATTCAAATCATTTTGTAATTAGTTGGAGAAAATAGCAACATAAACATATTTTAAATTTCAAGATCCAGTTCTATACAAGTAACACACTCTCTCGCAGGAAATCAATTATTGATATTATGTGTTGCCCTCTCTAATGTAGTTATTATAATTATTACATAGAGATTTATTAGTGATTAAAACCAAGTATATAATTATGGGTTAAAATAAAATTATAGATTGATTTTCACAATGGATGAAGTACACGTTATTTACTTTGGACAAAATTACTTGAACAACTTTTCCGAACAATAATAAATTTTATTGACTTACCTTTATTAGAAACTGGATGATCTTCCTACTGTGAGATGTTCATTTGATAAAGTAAACAATACAACATTTTTTGGCCAATGCAAATGATTTATTATTTAAACAATTAACAAAATATTACTCGCGTTCTTTTTTTGTAATTTTGGCGACGACATTGGTCAGGCCAGGGGAAGCTTGCATATTGGTAAAGGGAAGCAACTTGAATTTATCAAGAACATCTAGTCACATTCCTGGGACTGGCAAATTATCATAATATTACTATATTCAATTCATACTTTTGTCCCAAAAAGAGAACGCTGGTGTGCACTATGCAGACATTTAAAATTCATTAAAAGAACTCTCTCTTCTTTTTGACTGTTAGAATAAAAGTTTGACGAACTAACGTGTACATTATCCTTTTATTTTATATCTGTTTAGTTGACAAACTTTTCCAATCTCAAGAGAAATAATATAAACTTTAGTGACTGATAAACATCTATCTGTTTCACTGTTAATATAACTATTTCCTGTAAATTTTGCAAGCACTTTGAGCAAACAATACTGTCTAGCGATTCGTTAGAACCATTATCATTATTATTATATAATTGACAGGCCGGGTAGGTGATTTTATACATAACATTTTTGTGTTTGGTTGAATTGGGCTTGTTAATTCTAAATCTATAAGAAATGTGTTTCCATCAAAGCCTTCTACCAAGCCTTTTCCTGAAGCAATGACCAGAGAAATCCCTTTGTAGCCATTACCGTACTGTAACTGATGGAGTGTGTCCTCTTTATCAAATAAGTCACAGTGTTTGTTAGTGCTGATTTCAAGAAAATGTTTACCCATGGATGCATCGAGAGCAAAAATTGATACTCGCATCGATAAATTTGGCCGTCGATAAAACTCGCTATTGGAACGAAAATTCTTTGACTTAAATCTACAATATAAATTCTATGAATGTGTACCCATTATTACTGTTGACATCTAAATATTCGATAATATTTATCCATTTTTGTGAAGAAAATCCATGAATTATTATCTATACAGTGTGTTGAAACACGATACATAACATGGCAGCCCGCCTCTTTAATCGCGGGGTCTTGGGAAAGTTGATTAAATGTATTAAACGATGTTGAAAACACTGCTCGTCTGTTGTGTGGTCCAAGAGATAATAAAAAAAAAGATTCCACGTGCACTGAGATTACCCAATTACATTGTAGCCCCAAGTCTGATTAAAATACATATATATATATATATATTTCGTTTTGTTTTTAAACTTCCGTTGGCCTACACTAAATGAAGATCTTACGGCTGTACTGGAAGGTCCGTGAGAGGTCGTACGAGAGCCCTTTGACCTTACAACGTAAGATTAATCACTCGCCGTAACATACCGTTTCATAGGCTTGATGAATCCGACCTGTCAATCATTGTAAAGATATTGACCAATCAGAAAGCCCGATTATATTTGGCCCGCGTAGTTTAAGATTGGCAGCCATTTTTGTCCCACAAACAAACAAGGCCGTGCTCTGTGGGAAGTTTGTTATTTCTACATTTATCGTCGAAATGGTATTACGCTGCGCGTGAGGAACTTGTAACAAGCATGAACGAAAGTTACCCCGAAAGACGGCATGGCGCAAAAATTTATACTTTTTCAGAAATCAAAGAAACAATTAAAAATGTGTTTACCCTGGATCAAGGGGATACGGTCAGTTTATCCCACGACCGTTTCAACCCGGGCTGTTTCATCCCAACCTATTTTTTTTTTTTATCCCAGATTGTTTCCCCATTTAGGTCCACTTATAGTTAAATAAACATGTCCTTTGTTATTTATCATTAAATAAACACTTAGTTGATTGTTATGGATTAGTAATAAAACATGTGGTGAGTGTTGAGTTGTATTTATACATTTTTATGTAAGAAGCCAGATAATATTTAATTTAACAACATCTGACGTCTGCTCTGTTTTAACATGTTTTTATTTATGATAAAGGGAGAATATGATCGCCCTCTCTTCTCACGACAGTGTGATTGTAAATAATTTAATTAAATCAGCCTGTCCTTGATAATATCATGCATAACAATTTGGACACAATAAAGCCTGCATCGTAACAATTGTTTCTGTTTTGTCTCCAATAAAAATATAAATTCAGAACAATGTCCGAAAATAAAGTTTATGTATAATTTACAGGACAATTTGACAATAGAAAATAATTTGGCCGAAAGAGTATTTTACACATTATAATTTTTAGCGTAAATTAGTTGGAATGCGAGAAAGGAATTACAGGGGGCGTGATCAGCTGTCCTCAGCACGTGATTGGAATAGTGTCATGTACAGGTGCAATGTCGGGTTTGACATTCAATTTAAATTTTATACCGATATTTTAGAGTCAGAAATCAACACATTTCTCAACGGCAGTGTCATACACCTGTAGTACATTCAATTTAAAGCATCATTTGGGATGCATGCTTTTACTAAGCGAAATCCACGCCAATTCGAGTCAGAAACTTACTGCTCAAAATTGCGGCGATTCGTGTGAATTTTTAGTCCGGCCGATGTTGAAGAAATTAATTATGATATTCACATACCATTTAACCGTGTTTGTGCACATGCCATGGATAATGTGTGAGTAGTGTGACGTGGAAAATTATAAATGACAGGTTAGTTACGGTAGTAAAGCGACATTTCGAGGCCTGTCTGAATACACTTTATACTCTATATTTATTTATTTCTATTTATGTAAACTCTTTTTTTATTGAAAACCATTAAAACCACACTATACAGTTACTATTTGATGACAATATGCATGCACGAATCAAACTGTCAGGTGCTGGGTCGCCATATTGAACCGCTAATGCTGTAAGCTTGGGGGACATAGTAACAGTATCTAAGGGGGCGGAGCTTAACTCCAAATCTCGGAATCCTCACTTCAACCAGAACGTCGGTAATAAAACAACTCGTCCAGATCATATAGCATTGAAGACGAGTTAAACGAAATTTTGAACTATAAAAAAACGATAATAAGATTGAGATAGCATCGTTTGTCACACAAATAATTTCTCTGTAATATTCTATTTTATATTTCACGCATTATGACGTAATGTAGCCGGGATTGTCACCAGTCATTTTACAGTAACATAATTTACGATCTAATGTATTGGTTGTTGACCGGATTGTTAACCAATAATCAGGTTTAATCACACGAGTATGGTTATCAATTCAACACTGTGACGATGGCCTCCCAGATACAGTATACCCGTCTAATCTGAACATAGTTTATCTGTAAATCCAGCTCAATCAACTATAATTCGCGACTTCGCCAGGTCGGAAATACCGTAAACCGGTATCTTTAGACCCATGTTCAGTGAATTTCCCCGTACGGGTTCCAAAGGCTGACAATTAGTTTACAAACCGTACAAAATAATGGATTTATAACTTTAGAGCTTCAATTTAACAGCTCGTAGATCATGGACCGGTTGCCCAAAACTACATTAAGTTATTTTAACCATCCGTTAAACTCTAACAAATCGTTATCTTGCTAACGTGCCGTTTGTTAACGATCCGTTAAATTCCTGTTGCTGGAAAGTCAATTTCATTATCCGTTAGTTAACGGATCCATTAAAGTTAATCCAAGAGAAAACTGTTTGGCTGAATTTTAAATTTACGTGTATATAATTTAAATGTATATAGCAACTTCATAGAAGTTGGCATTAACAAGAAACTGAAGACAGGGGCACAATATTAACTGTGCGGTCTGTTCACAAAAGATAATTAAAGACAAAAAGATAATTTACTACAGACAAACTATAGTTAACGATCTGTTAACATGGAGTTAACGGATCGTTAAAAGTTAACAGAGCTTTGAGCAACTGACCCCATGTGAATAATTATTGCGTCAGGCATCTTCCGCACAAATTGGTAAAAATAATAGTGTGAACATATAATTGTTATTTCGCATAATTAGTTCTTACGGTATGAAACCTGTGATGGCAGACAATATTCTGCAGTGAAAATGCGATAAACCATTATGCGTCATTGGTAGAATTTCATTCATTAAACAAGTCTATCCAGAAAGGATCAAACCGCTCTTTATTCAATGCTCTTAATTCATAGTCCCTAATACTTATTTCTTTATTGGGGGGGTTTGGATGGCCTAGTGGTCTAGAGTGCCGCGCTTCGACCTCTAGCTGGCCGGTCACCTCTGGCTCGCAGCTGTGGTTTCGAGACCTGGTGTGAGCTTATGTGGCATGGAGATAGAGGCGCCTTCTCAACCTCGTGGGTTTCCTCCGGGCACTCCGGTTTCCTCCCACTGCTAAAGACCCCTACGCGCAAGCGAATTATTGAAATAAAATTGAACCATATGTTAGTCCCGAAAGGACCTAGTTTGTGTTGAGTGGACGTTAAACCCCATCTCTCTCTCTCTCTCTCTTTATTTCTTTATTGTTGTCATATTTTGTATGCTGTAATTAGCATATGTATATTAAAATCATTATTTGTTTTACAAATCAGCCATTTGTCGTCAGATTTGTAAATCGTATCTTTGTTCAGTGAAATTATTTTTTTAATACAAAGATAACATTTATTTTAGAAAATTAAACAATTACATTTACATTTCATCAGAAAAATACAATAAAAGCCAAATTACATTTATATCGCGAACAATACACAATCCAAAATAAGCTTTACAAAACATTATAAATTATCATACTCTATAAATTATCACAAAACAATATAAACTAGACCTGCATGCAGGAATGACGGGTTTCACTGGTGCCACGTTACCCTTAAACATGTCACTTCCGGTGCCAAGTTACCCTTGAACATATGTCACTTCCGGTACCAGCGAAACCACTAAACAGGTTTCCAAATTAACATTGCACACAAATAAAATGGACGCAGAATCAACAAAATCCAGCAATATCAATTCATTTTATACATTTGTTACTTGTAAATGATCTTGACAAAATTAAATTACTCCCGGTGTTAATGCAAATGTTCAATTAGTCTTATGAAATCAGAAATGGCATACGATATCATATAGTGAAAATTTTATGTAAATCGAATAATAATTGCCACTTTTAAAGACCAAAAAACTTGAAAAGTGACTTGTAGGAAATCGGCTATTTCTCGGCAACCGTACAAGTTAGAAACCATTTTGTGGTATCTGTATGATCGTATGGCTTCATTCTATTTGTTGATTGGCATCAAATACCATACTTTGAAAAAGATTTCAAAACAGACTCATTTGAATAAAATATCTGTTTTAGAGGCTAAAAATACAGTTTTTGCCAAAATGACGTTACTTCCGGTGATAATGAAAATCTTAAATTACTTGTATGAAATCCCAAATGGCATTAGGTATAACATGGTGTGACGTTTATGAAAATCGAATAATAATTGACCCTTTTATGGCCCCGAAACCTTCAAAAGTGACCTGTAGAAAACCGTCTATTTCTCGGCAACCGAACAAGTTAGAAACCATTTTATGATATCTATATGACCATATGAATTTTGTTTATATGTGAATTTAAACCAAAAGTTAAAATTATTAATACATATTAAGTTATTCTTGGTTGAATAAAACATTGATTTAAAAAGTTTAAAATGCATTTTTTGACCAAATGATGTCACTTCCGGTGTCAATTTTAAATTGTAATCAACTTGATATGACGCTACGTGCTTTTTGAATCAAATGATGTTACTTTTATAAAAATCCAATCATAATTGACTATTTTACAGGCAAAATAACGAAAACAGTGACTTGTACAGAACTGCCCATTTCTTGGTAACTGCTTATAGTACAAACGAATTTTAACATACATTTTCTTCGTATGGATTATAGCTACAAGTTTATAAAAGTTACGAAGAAATATTTTAAAATCTGAAAAGCCTGAATAGGTTGTAAATAGGCCAATTTTACACAATTTTTAGCCTCTTAATCGAATTTGGTCGAAAATGAAATCGAAATTAAAAAAACTGCTTCCTACATTTTTTGCGCCTTGAAAGGGCGCACTCTTTGAGTCAAATAATTTTTCCAAAAAATAATATTTGTTTTCGAAGAAGGAAAATAACTGTCAAAATTGTAGTTTTTGGTAAAATTATGCCACTTCCGGTGCCGACAGATAAAACTTTTGGTAATAAAAAAAATGACAATTGATACAACGAAGCATATGAACTATGTTTTATACAAATCGAACAATAAAAAATTAATCTAGGACTTAAAAACTGAATTAGCCAATGGCGGCCAAGGTAAATTACTGAGACAAAATTCTTTAACATTTTTGCACTAGTCAGATGACCCTTTAACTCTGTGCATAATACGACTAAAAAATATTCATAAATAAAAAAGTTTTTTGTAAAATTTTAAATTTTCAAAATTTGGCGCCTAATATCTTTGAAGATTTACCGAAAATCAAAAATCGAAAGTAGTATAGCTATGTGCCCTGTCTCCGGCTATGCCAAAATGTATCGAAAGTTAAAATCCAATGATTATTGTTAAAATTACTGCAATATTTTCAAAAACGATACTTTGGTGATTTCGGACATTTCGCATTGTCGCAGAACGTTCAAAATAGCTTTATCCTCTAAGTCACACCCACTTTCCCAGTAAAACCGAAGAAATCGTAACGATGCGACACATAGTTGCCGAGATCTATTCAAATTGGAATCTGAATAATAATAATAATAAGAACTAGACCTGCATGCAGGAATGACGGGTTTCACTGGTGCCACGTTACCCTTAAACATGTCACTTCCGGTGCCAAGTTACCCTTGAACATATGTCACTTCCGGTACCAACGAAAGCATTAAACAGGTTTCCAAATTAACATTGCACACAAATAAAATGGATGCAGAATCAACCAAATCCAGCAATATCAATTCATTTTATACATACTTGTAAATGATCTTGAAAAAATTACATTTCTTCCGGTGTTAATGAAAATGTTCAATTAGTTTTATGAAATCAGAAATGGCATACGATATCATATAGTGAAAATTTTATGTAAATCGAATAATAATTGCCACTTTTAAAGACCAAAAAACTTGAAAAGTGACTTGTAGAAAATCTGCTATTTCTCTGCAACCGTACAAGTTAGAAACCATTTTGTGGTATCTGTATGATCGTATGGGTTCATTCTATTTGTTGATTGGCATCAAATACCATAATTTGAAAAAGATTTCAAAACAGACTCATTTGAATAAAATATCTGTTTTGAAGGCTAAAAATTCAGTTTTTGCCAAAATGACGTTACTTCCGGTGATAATGAAAATCTTAAATTACTTGTATGAAATCACAAATGGCATTAGGTATAACATGATGTAACGTTTATGAAAATCGAATAATAATTGACACTTTTATGGCCCCGAAACCTTCAAAAGTGACCTGTAGAAAACCGTCTATTTCTCGGCAACCGAACAAGTTAGAAACAATTTTATGATATCTATATGACCATATGAGTTGTATTTATATGTGAATTTAAACTAAAAGTTAAAATTATTAATACATATTAAGTTATTCATGGTTGAATAAAACATTGATTTAAAAAGTTTAAAATGCAGTTTTTGACCAAATGACGTAACTTCCGGTGTCAATTTTAAATTGTAATCAACTTGATATGACGCTACATGCTTTTTGAATCAAATGATGTCACTTTTATAAAAATCCAATAATAATTGACTATTTTACAGGCAAAATAACGAAAACAGTGACTTGTACAGAACTGCCCATTTCTTGGGAACTGCTTATATTACAAACTAATTTTAACATACATTTTCTTCGTATGGATTATAGCTACAAGTTTATAAAAGTTACGAAGAAATATTTTAAAATCTGAAAAGCCTGAATGGGTTGTAAATGGGTCAATTTTACACCATTTTTAGCCATTTAATCGAATTTGCTCGAAAATGAAATCGAAATTAAAAAAACTGCTTCCGCCATTTTTTGCGCCTTGAAAGGGCACACTCTTTGAGTCAAATAATTTTTCCAAAAAATAATATTTGTTTTCGAAAAATGGTACCTAACTGTCAAAATTGTAGTTTTTGGTAAAATTATGCCACTTTCGGTGCCGACAGATAACACTTCCGGTAATAAAAAAAATGACAATTGAGACAACGAAGCATATGAACTTTGTTTTATACAAATCGAACAATAAAAAATTAATCTAGGACTGAAAAACTGAATTAGCCAATAGCGGCCAAGAAAAATTACTGAGACAAAATTTTTTAACATTTTTGCACTAGGCAGATGACTCTTTAATTCTGTGCACAATACGACTAAAAAATATTCATAAATAAAAAAGTTTTTTGTAAAATTTTAAATTTTCGAAATTTGGCGCCTATTATCTTCGAAGATTTGCCGAAAATCAAAAATCGAAAGTAGCGTAGCTATGTGCCCTGTCTCAGGCTATGCCAAAATGTATCGAAAGTTAAAATCCAATGATTATTGTTAAAATTACCGCAATATTTTCAAAAATGATAACTTCGGTGATTTCGGACATTTCGCATTGTCGCAGAACGTTCAAAATAGCTTTATCCTCTAAGTCACACCCACTTTCCCAGTAAAACCGAAGAAATCGTAACGATGCGACAAGCAGTTGCTGAGATCTACTCAAAACAAAAGAAGAATAATAATAATAATAAGAATAATAATTTTAACAAAAACAATAGTGTTTCACACAAGCTTCGCAGTGTGAAACCCTAATAATAATTTTAACAAAAACAATAGTGTTTCACACAAGCTACGCAGTGTGAAACCCTAATTATTTAGTAAACAACACATTATGAAGATATTGTAACTTAACTTAACTTAAGCGATCCTTGCTGCACTTTTTTGCACCATTTGTAGTTTATTAATTAAAACATTTGGGCTTCTTGCTAAGTTTTAATGGCATCGATAGTGAAGGTTGACCCAATGTTAGTAACGTTTGTTAGATGGTAATAACAGAGTTGACATATTGTTAATATTAACATTCATTACTGAAAAAACCTTGTATACAATTGACAATAAACTTTAATATATCGAACGATATAACTGAGAAAAAAAAAACGTTTAATTAATACAATACGTAAAGGTTAGTGACAACTGCAATGAACAAGAAGGGAAAGAACGAAACAACCAAAGAGACAAAAGTCAGAATAATTTATACAACACAGTGCAAAATATAGTTATTTATGTTTACTTTTTCTAGTATTTTGACTGGAATTGTTTGAACATTTTTTTAGAGTTGCATTTTTTTGGTCAATTTAATGGTCAATGTAGGAATGCTCTAGTTATCTTCGCATTTTAAAGAGTAGTTGCTGGGAATCTAAAGTGACACTTTGCTGGAAGGATTTCGATCAAAACTTTAAGCGTCTTGTTATATCTGTTTTAGATAAATATTATCAGTCAAAATTGTTGTTCATAAAGATTTACTGCCTGTAAAAGGTTTTGGTTAAAAATTTATTAAGGTAACTTTTGTGATAAAACATAAAATGTTCCCTTAGTTAAAGGGGATTTTTCCGTGTAAATTGACATCTAGAATTTTCTCAACAGTCTGAGTTGTATTTCGTCATAGTCGGGTCTACTTCCGTTGTCGCCCAACCAGTGCCAGCTTTCTTCAAAATTAGTACCAAATCTTTTACCGATGACGTTAGCCTGGGAACATACCAAATCATTTACAAACCACCACCCACCTTGAAACCGGATTGGGCAATTGTGATTCGTTTGGTCTCGATCGTAGGTTGAAAATGGTCTCCCGTTAATATTTGCAGATCCTGTAATGGCATTACCAATAGGATTAGCCGGATCGGTTGAAAAAGGACCCAATGATATCTTGTAATTATTACTAACGTTTTGTATGTTGAAGTTCTGATAGGCAGCTTGATATAGGGTGGCATCAGCATCTAGCCGAAATCCTAGCTGAAAACTGTCGTGGTTTTGAAGAATGCTATAAATATTTGCCAACCCCAACCAATATTCAGAGTGCTTATACCCAAAACCATTGACATACTCGTCCCAGGTTTTGTTGAAGTCGTATCCCTTGCATCGTCTATCCCGATGTACAATTAAGGTGTTTCCATACTTCAAAAAATCACATTTTACCTCTAAAACCGATCCAGTTGGAGATGGTTGAATGTAGGCCATCATCGGTTTCCTGGGTGCAATTAGTCTTTCATAGCCATCTGTACAGTCTGGAAATAATAAAATATTGAGGTTTAGTATGGTCTAGAGATCAATCGGCCGCACACGACACAAACTTATGTTTCGAGAATGATAAACCAACACGATTTATACATTCGGTATCATTTAAGTGAAACAAAACAAGAGGTAACGCGATAGTTTATCAATTTGATTTGTCTGACATACTTGTTGTTATCATGAAAGACAAGAGGTTTTCCAGAAACCAAAATTCTGGAATTCAAAGAAAACAATTATTAGGTATATGAAGCCGAAAAACGCCACTATGCCTCCTGTGTGTGTGATCTGGTGTGTGGGTGTGTGTGTGGGTGTGCGGGGGTGGGGTGATTGGGAAAGGTTGCGTTTACTTTTTCTTCTCGGAAATCAATAAACGTAAATGATGTTCTTAGAAATTGAATGTGAAGATATTTATCAAGGCTTTCCGATTTTTTGTTTTGGTAAGCAATGAAAATCAATCACAATTTTAAGTACTTTATATTATTCTGTCGTTTGCTTTGGTACATAATGATAATCGATATATATTTCAGACATATTATCATTGGGTTTTTTATATATCATGTAACATTGTTTTCCAATACTTAACAAAATGCCAATCTATTCAAAAGTGCGCGGGTCAATTGCAAAAACATTTCTCAATCGAATTAATTGAAAAAAAAAAAAAAAAAAAAAAAAATCAACAGCTCCAATTTCGTTAGTTGTTTACAGTTCAAAATTTGTATTATTTTACTTCACTACAATGGGACCCGGAAGAGTTGTTAAATAACCGGCGTTCTGGGTGAGCTGTAGGTAGAAATTTGCAGCGAAAGAAGGCAAAACACACCAAAGAAACCTCGTGATTAATAGAATTCTGACGTCATAGTGTCGAAGGTCGCTCGCATGTCATTCTCCTAACATATAAAAGCTGAGATAACTGGAATTTAGTTAGTTTCCCAGCCCGGAGAACATTGCTGCACCCCCAAACCCAGGATTGACTCACGGTTGGCCCCCGGGTCCACCAGCAGTTATACGAAATCCCCGAACACTCCAAAGCACTCTAGCATGTATGGCAAAGTGGACCAGACCGCGTCCGCGTGACATTTCCTTCCTTTTCCAACAACCGGAGCCTCTTCCCCGGATGAGACCAATTCTGGCTGTTACCCTGCAAAGACACTATGACTTACCCCCAATAGCCAACCCCAGCCCTTCCATTTTGTGGCTGGTACAGGCTAGTTTCCCAGGAAACAATTTGTCTACGATATCACCCTAGGTGGAAGTGGACGTTAAACCCCAGACAAAGTGAACGACTTTAGTTTAATATCCATCAGTTTTTTTGCTAAAGCAGATTAAATGTACAATTACTTTAAGATACATTTTGTAAGATTTAGATTAGGAACTGGCTGGTCTTGCTAATGTGTAATAGTTTAAAATAGATAAAGCACAATGTATACATTGAACATTTCACAGTTTGAAGTTTTGAAATCAGGTGGCATAGACTGTTTATTACAGGGATACTGTTTATTTGCGACAGCCTAGATTCGCCATTGTTAGATTAAATAATTTCATGGCGACCGTGATTTAATCCGTTTTAACCGCCACCATATGATGATCTAGAGAGTTGATTACAGGCTTGTCATGTGAAGAATTGTCTAAATAATAGTTTCTAAAAGATTTGAAGCAAGGAAAGGTGATCTGGATTAGGACAATTTAGCTCCAGCATAATGCGCGTTTAATATTTCGGGATTATGTTTTTGAAAATCACCGCCAGAGCTGGGTTCTTTATAAAGTATGCTTGTTCTCATTACTAGTGCATGATACAAAAAGACACGTACTCGGTATAACATAAGAAATCAAATAACGGAATCAGACTTTACGACAGTTCACGGGTCAGACCACCCAATAACAAAAGGTCTTAAATAGTAATTGTGTACCCTATTATGTGTTTTTAATGGAAAAGTATTGCATCGTATAAATTTTGAAACAACTTTAAAGAAATGTGACAATATGATTCATATACATATCTATATTTCGCTTCGTTCTTTTATACTTTTGATGGCCTCCGCTGCATCAAGATCTGACACACGAAGATAATTTCCCAAAACACGCACGAAATTGCCGATCGCGCCCAATTTTTTCTGAATGTTATTTTACACTCTTCCAGCATAGTGTTAACAGGCTTTCAAATGTTCGAACATAAAATCCAGCGCAAAGTCTCTGCAAGTATGATCTTAATAAGATAAGCGTCCCAGGAATTGTGAGACTATGTTTGTTTTGTTTTTTTACTCTATAAACAATCCCGTCCCACAATAATTCATGAATGATCTGAATTGTGGATGGATGCCAGATCTATAAATGACGGTAACGTCAAGATTAAATAAACATCTACCTTGTATAATATGTTGACACCTGTCACCATAGTAACCTATAGGACATCTGACACACCTTGTCTCATTGCAGATGAATTTCTAAAATAAAAATAAAACCTCATCCATGTTACAATATTTCCGTTATCTCTATTCTACATCATTAGCACTATGTAGAGAATATTACTTTGAATACAGTTCAAACGTCCTGCATTATAGTAGAAACCAATTAACTTATTTTGACATCGGGAGCGGTGGTGGCTAAGTGAGTGATATGGAGGTCAAGGGATTGTTCCCTGGGTTGACCGAGAAAGTTCCTTTAGAATTTCTAACGTGACCTTCCTTTGCTTGTGGTGCAGGAGAATGGTGCACATATTGGCATGCCCTTAAATGAACCCTTAACAGATTGCATTCGAAATAGAAATAGGCTGCAATGCCCTTGTTGGAGCACCATTTTTAACATAGCACGCTATGGCGAAGGCCCGTCTTAATTGGCCTAATGATACATAATAGTAGGGCGATAAACTCCATTTCCTGTCACTGCAGCTTTGGGTGGGCTGTAAAAACTATCAAATGAATATCTTTATTCTGCATTTGTATCACAAATTATACAGCTTAAAAAATCAGATGCGACGTGTTCCATAGTATGATGTCGAACGCTAAACTTAATATTTTTTGTTGCATTTCCTAAATCAGCCACCTTATATTCACTGTCTAACAGAATTAAACATAGTATTTAATTTTAAATTTGTGACCTGTCCATATCAACAAAATTTATAGTGGGAACAGAAAGCGGCTTAGTCAGTTTAGAAGTGGATGAATTTGTTCAAATTAATATATTCGCATATATCACGCCTACAATGGCCCCTCGATACGTATGAAATATTTGAGATGATTTTCTTTTCCCCTCATATAATCTACCAATTTCAATGCATACTAATTTTAAGATTCATATTTTTATATGTTTTAAACTCTTCACTGACTCAATCCCTTAATATGCCTATTTGTCTTAATTCTTTGTTTAGGGATATGCTGCGGTTAATGGAATTCTAAATAGGTTAATATGTTCTGGAATGAAAAATTTCCAGAAATTTATTTCCGTAATTGATGATGGAATTTTAATAAACTACAGGATACACAAATAAATATGGATAAACTTCTGTAATTTTTGCTTTAATTTTTTTTTGTCAATGTTTTTTTTATTTTTTATTTTATTTTTGCAGCGAAGGTTTTGACCCCATTTTGAGAAAATCCCCAGTCCAATGCTACTTACCTGTCTGTAGCATATCTTGTTATCGATAGATTCATTTATAAAACAATTTTCACCGGACTCAAATAAAGAACACATCTTCTTGGTGTCATCAAATAAAAATCGTCGACAATTTTCTACCAAAGAACACCATAAACCGCACATCATTCCAGTTCCAACGTTCTTTTCTGTCAGGAAATTATCATTATACTCTCCGGTATTGCAATTTTCGAACTCTTGAAATATTTTTGTTTTGATGTAACTGGAGCTCAACATATTACCAATGCAATAAACTGACAGTGCACAATATATTAAAAATAATATGATGAAAACTTTCATGATCCAACTATAAAGGTATATCGAGCTATTTGTGAACACAATATGATGTCGCTCACAACGCCTCTGAAATGAAACGATGAATAATAAATAGTTTATATACCAACGATAATCAATTACAGGAAGTATATGTTTGCGCTTGTTTTATTCAGAATATAATGATTTGTATACACATGTATTGAACAAATAAACCTGAAGCGGTTATTAAAGGATTTCATTCCAAACCAGCTACAAAGAGAGATCATTAATTAGTTAAACGTAAACTTTTTCTTTTTGTCTACTTTTTTTTGATAATGTCAATCTTTATGTAATAGAGTAATTTGCAAACCGAGAATAACACTCTAATAATAGAATATCAGTTTGATCATGACCCCTTTTAATTGTTCCCATATGTTAGAGAAAAGATATGTACTGTTAAAGGTTATGTTATTGACAACCTGACAGCAGTAGTCAGAATTTAATGTATCGTTTATAAGTATACAATAACTGGAAAGGTGAAGTTGGCACGTTATTCGGGATTCAAATAACGAAGCTCGTTATTCGGGATTCGCCAATACCTCCGAACCTAGGGGTAAGTGAACGTCGGGTGGCAGACTAGCACGGAGACAGCAGCATCTCCAGCGCGTAGGGTTCTGACTGGTTGCTTGGAGTGCACGGGACAGTAAGTGAACGTTGGGTGACCGACTAGCAAGGAGACGACCGTTTTTTTATGCGAATAGGGCACGTTATTCGGGATTCGCCACTAAAACTGAACGTTCTATCTTAAGAGCCAGCACGTTATTCGGGATTCGCCACTAAAACAGACCGACTGAAGTGGCATCCGATCATTTCCTCGCCACCTCCGACCGTAGATGGGTGACCGACTAACAACTAGACGACTATCTGTCGAGCGAATAGCGTGTTGACTGGTTTGTCGGCGTGCACTGGGCAATCCTGCACTAACCTGTTTTGTATTCGAATTACAAATCACGATTAACGTACTGGCTCGTTATTCGTGATTCGTCACTAAAACAGACAGACTTACGGGGCATCCGATCATTTCCTCGCTACCCCCGACCCTAGATAGGTGACAGACTAACAAATTGACGACAATTTGTCCAGCGAATAGCGTGTTGACTGGTTATTCGGGATTCGCCACTAAAACAGACCAACTTACGGAGCATCCGATCATTTCCACGCTACCCCCGACCGTAGTTGGGTGACCGACTAACAACTAGACGACCATTTGTCCAGCGAATAGCGTGTTGACTGGTTTATCGGCGTGCACTGGGCAGTCCTCTCCTGCTCTTACCTGTTTCATTGTCGAATCCAGAATCACGAATAATGTGCTGGCTCGTTATTCGGGATTCGCCAATAACGAATAACGTGCTGGCTAGTTATGGCGAATCTCGAATAACGTGCTGGATCGTTATTCGTTATTGGCGGTTTGAAATATCAATAATTAATATTTATTGGTTTTATTATTTGTACTTTTTTTCATTCTTTTAATACAAAATTCATCAAGTCACCAGTATACGATCGCGCTAAAGGGGGCAGTGGCTGTTGAAGCTGTACTAGATGTATAAAATAACCTAAATTTCTTTTAAATGTTTTTAGTAGCATATTAATTGAGAGATTTAGACAATGACCTTTCTATGGATTAAAGATTCATGTTTGATGCCGAGGACAATGTATGCACCACTTATTATGTTAGACTAAACCCGTATTTAGCTCGGGTTCACTCTAGGTTTTGGCCGAGAAAATTCCAGGCGATTTTTTTAGTGTGGTGTACCTTAATATATATCATTACTTACGAATAAATCAGAAAATATTGCACACAATGCGTTGCTGGATTATGTTTACTAAAATTGAACGTAAGACATTAACTTATTTATATGATTTTGTGTGTCGTGTGTGGACAGGGGTATTTAAATTATTCAATGGACACATCTTTGGTTTTAAGGTTTTGGTACTCTTTATGAATCATTCAAAATTGCTGTTTATATGCATTAGTTCAAACAATTTATCTAACGCTATACCAGACATGACGCCGTGTTATAAATGTGGGAGGAGCTGCAACAGATGACATTTTCTAGTCTGGAAAACACCACCAATTTATCAAGTATTTACATGGACCAAATTTGTGTTTACTCAAAGTTTTCATCATTTCAGAAATATTCAATCCATATACAATCTACATTGCTGTAGCAATAGAATCGTTGAGAACATATCATGGCTAATCAACCCCACTCAGACCCCAGCCCACAAGGTCTGATGAACCCCGTCTATGCCGGAAGAACTTAATGAGTTCTTGCAACTATTGTATTTCAGAAAACATATTGAGCAATTCTCTGTCCATGTGTCAGGATGACACATCGCCGTTTAACCCTCAGTAACCTAATTCGTTCCACCCTTGATCGTTGGTGTAATTTATTTTGTTTGATGGGCATAAGTTGGATAATTACCGTAAAACAGCGATTGTTAAAAATAATAATTGTGTTCTGTTGAGTTTTAGACTGTCAATTATACTATAGTAAGCAGTTTTCGCGATCTTCCACCAAAAAATATAAATATATACAGATGTAATACTATAGGCTTACTTTAGATCTAAGAAAGGTGTTCTTTTTAATAAAGAAATTCTTTACCTACATGATGTATGACGAAAACTAGGGTAATGAAGTAGCTTACATTACTCTACTACTATCTTGGACTTACTCACAGACAGTTATGTCAGTTTCCATTTCTGGAAGTAGGGTACTATCGTCCAGTCCTCGCATGAACATAACCAGAAAAGTATTGACGTAAAACAAAACACTTACCCAAAAATGGTAATTGTCCAGCCCTAATAGATGACGCACTATACTTTCTTTATAGGAGAGAGCTCGTTTGATTTACGCTCAGATATCGTGATGAGACCGTAGGAAATAGATACCTTTGTGAGGCTGGGAACAACAATTCCTTCTTGGCTGATAGGCGAGGAAACACAGCCTCAGAACACAAGCTAAGGAAAGAGAACTAATATTTAACATACATTTAATGTCATAGCTATGTGTGTAGTTTCCTGAAAAATATAAAAACATATTTAACGTAAAGAGTGTTCCGGGGTCAGTTAATTGATGATTTTACTAATTGATATATCACAACGTGAAGTCGAAGAAAGGCCTAGACGACAGTCGTTTATTACCCCATAGTGTCACAGCCTGCTTTTAGGTCCCGCGACACAGGATATGGTCACACAGATATATAGAGGGATAGTTGCTATATATTATCTACTAGACCGAGATGTTGAGCCTTAATGGTGCCCCCACCCCTGCTCAATTTACGCACACTTCCCCATTTATTCTAGCATAATACGAAATGAAAATACTGCAGACACGGTGACTCATCAAAGTTATTTGCTGTTTTAAAAATAGCACTTTTGTTCTAGAGTGTAAGATTCGAGTCCTACAAAAGATTTAAAGAGTTTCAAACAATTCGCGTCAAAAATATTCTAACTGAATTATTTATCAAAAATAGGCGTTCCTTTTACCTGTCCGGAATGACAATAATTTATTGGAAAGTCTGATATGAAAAACGTACGGTATATACTTATAGAAACCTTGGATAGTATACAAGCATACAAACTGAAAATAGGTTGCATTGAAAGTAATTATAGAAAGTACACCAGTCCCCCTTATCGGAACAAAATTAACATACATACCCATAACGAATACTGTTAAAGGAGTATAATATGTAATTGAAAAATGGTGAAAATTACAGGCGATCTGCTTCCTATATTATCAAACTAGAGTTGTCTCCCTTCATTCATGCTATTGTTATCTTCATTTTGACAATGAAGGTAAGACACTTTTTTGTTGACATTTTTTTCTCCGTGAGGCACCCCTGTCACTATTTAATTCAAAATCATGAATAAAATTGTCTTGCCTTACAAAATCAACCACTCGGTTCCTTTCGATATATATTCTTTTTGATAAAAACACACATGTCAATTTTTTAGAAAAATTCTAAGTCAGTTTATTTGCTAAAATCACTCGAGATTTTTTACAATTCATTGACATTTTCGACAGTGCCCATTTTTACTGCTGAAAGTGCCTTTTTTATTGCTCCTTTTTTACTGCCCCATTTTTACTGCTGAAAGTGCCTTTTTTTACAGCTGAAAGTGTCTTTTTTTCAGACCCAAATATGTCCTCTCCGAACATTTACTTAGTTGACGAAAATATCAGCCAATGACGGATAATTGTCTTTTGGGACACCCCACCCCCAATCCCCCTCGCAGTGGCGTGCCCCGTCTACGCAGTAAGTGCCCTCATTTTGCGCCCCCCCCCTTTTCAAAATTCCTAGATCCTCCCCTGCGAATTTCACCCCGAACATTACTGATAATGTGTGTATGTGTGACAGCGGCGTGAAGTTAGCTTATTGTTCGTTGTTCGGTATTCGCGAACAACGAGCTGGTCTGTTGTTCGGTATTCGTCACATATGGAATTAGTAATATAATGAAGTAACTTTTGTAGGGAATACGCCAGGAATGTGTTTTTATGAGCCGAATCGGGTTATAAATTTCAAATTCTTGGGAAAAAGATTCTAACAACTTCTTGTTCTGCCCGAAGAAAGAGCTGTTTCATATTGGCGAATAACAAACAACGAGCCAGTTTGTTGTTCGGTATTCGCGTAATATAATAAAAGTAACGTTTGTAGGGAATACGCCGCAAGTAGGTTTTTATGGACCTAACTGGATTATAAAGCTTCAAAGGGAAATAGATTATGACAACTTCTTTTTCTATCCGAAAGAGAAAGGCAGATAGAGAAGACTTTCCCAAGACTTTGAAGTTTCTTTAATCCAGTTGGGCTCATAGAAAGTCACCTGCGGCGTATTCGCTACACACGTTCCTTTATTATATTACTAATTCCATATCTGGTGAATAACGTACAACAAAAGATTTATAGTCTAATTAAGCTCATAAAATCAGGTTTTCTAAAAGGGGCAAAACCACCATTGTCATCGTTTCCCAAAAAATCAATTAATGCTTCTAAAGATCACGACTAATCTGATTAGGGTTATTTACTTTATCTATGTGTAGCCTCTCTCAACACACAGAGGGCATTCACGGTGGTGTAAGACATTCAGAGAGAGGGAGAGAGAAATGGGGTTTAACGTCCACTCAACACAAACTAGGTCATTTCGGGACTAACATATGGTTTAATTTTATTTCAATAATTTGCTTGTGCGTAAGGGTCTTTAGCAGTAGGAGGAAACCGGAGTGCCCGGAGGAAACCCACGAGGTTGAGAAGGCTCCCCTATCTCCATGCCACATACGCTCACACCAGGGCTCGAAACCACAGCCGCAAGCCAGAGGTGACCGGCCAGCTAGAGGTCTAAGACATTCAGTGTCACGTAGAAATGAAATAATGGAACATACCTCTTTTGAGGAGAAAACAAGGATGTGATATGATCATCTGGCAACCAGAAAGAGCAAAATATGGGTAAATGAGATCTTACAGGTTATCCGTTGTGTTTGTGTGTAGGAATGTGTTCCTGCAGTTACTATAAAACACCGGATAATCTCATCTGTGACCTAGATATGCTCAAATGCTGACAACGCATCCGAACTAATATTTGTTGAATATGTATCTAAATGATAGAGGCTAAACCTGCGGTGGACCATATACGACTTTTACATATTTTAAAGCTTTGAGTTTTGATTATTTAGTTTAGGTTGATTTTTATTAGTCCTCACCAATATGTAATAATATTTATCCAGACGTTACTTAACGGAACTGTATAACGAACAAATAATGTTTGGTAGTTTTTTGTGGCCCTGCTACAACCCATGATACAGTAGAATCTGCATTAAGCAGCCACCCACGGGAAATTTTAGGATTGACCGCTTAACAGGAGTGGCCTCTTAATAAAATCTCGAGTTTTTTGTGCTGATACAATTAATATTACGCTTGGGTGCACTTGCATCGGTAAATTTGTCCGTCGCTGAATCTCGGACATAACTTCCGTAAACACGTCATTTTGTCCCAACCTTCAATACTACTGTCTATCATTGTCATGCATTCTATAATATTTATCCATTTTTGTAAAATCTCATGTTTTTTTTGTGCTGACATCAATTAATATTACGCTTGAATGCGTTGGAAGCAAACACCAATGCAATACTTCACTTGCATCGGTAAATTTGGCCGTCGCTGAATCGCCGACATAACTTCTGTAAACTTGTCATTTTGTACCAACCTTCAATACTACTGTCTATCATAGTGATGTATTCGATAATATTTATCCATTTTTGTGAAGAAAATCGACGAATTAATTTTATTTTATCAAAGAAGCACACGAACCAAAAAACATCGCTGATTTAGCTACCGAATCACAGGGGGTGTAACTCTGTATGTAATATTACAGGTGGCGCTAAAACCGTCTATTTAACAACATAGCGGCTTTTAGTCGGTACTTTCAGTTTATTCAATTAGTATCAAATAATGTCCCGTTACGTGTGAAAACAATGATCAGGTTTGTCGTTTAATAAAACAAAAGATTAATTAACAGATAATCCCGGGTTAATTGGTATTTTCACATTTCTTTTTGTCTGATTTGTGGGAGTCCAGTTAATTGATTGCTACTCACGGGATTAGCGGGGGTGTTACGAAGAACGACGAGATGGTATCCTTCAACAATGGCCGTTGAATGGGCGATGTTTTGTTAAATTCATTTGCAAAATAGTGACCGCTGGCCGCGTTACAGGAGTGGCCGTTGAATAAGGAGATGAAACAATAGAATTTTTACGGGGGGAATATCATTCCTTTAAATTATGAGGATACAAGATCGAAAGAAGTCAGTAAGTAACACTTGAGTGTCTACCTAGGTTTGTTTTTTAGTTCTCTGCACCTAAAGGTTGTCACCGAGTTGAAAAGTTCTCACCTGGGTGAAAACCCTTCCACGGGGGTGGGAGCTAAAACAAACCTAAAACCAAGAACAAACACCCAAACTACAAAATATTTAAAAGTCACAATGGGCCAACACTGTAAACACCTGTTATAGGTAGAATGAAAAAAAATATCTCATAACGTACACACCCGAATATCTGATTATGACGCTAAAAAAGCATCCCATATTACAGTGGTACGGGTTATTTACACTAGTTGTTATGGAGGAAATCTGGGAGTTACATGCATATACATTATTCAGTAAGGTTGAAATGTCGGTTCACATTTATTTTCGTGTGGCGGCGGTGATAATAATATAAAAAAAGTACGAACAATCCAAACCATTTGACAAAATCCGAAGTCCTAAAACGGTAGAGGCAAAATAGTGTAATCAGCAATCGGTACAAACACACACGACGAACGGTGGTAACAGGTGTCAGGAAGAATAAGCTTACCTTGCCTGGTGCTACACCCAGATGAATATGTTTCGTGGATAGTAAAACATTTATTCCAAGACAAAGGCATCTGTATCAGTATTTCTATTTTTAAAGTACGAGATAATATACGCGTAACCCCACCATCGACGCCGTTGCGCCATGTTCATTCCTTGTTGTACTTTTTCGTCAGTCCAGATTCAAATGATTTCCAGATCCGAAACCGAGAATTATTGTCAGCAGAAATAAAAAATATTATGTATTTATCAGGTTATTTAATTCTTCCTGTTACAGTCGTTTCATCAAATATATATTTGTATGTTGTGTTCTTGGTTGTGGCTGTTCGGTACCATGTGGAATTCCAGTGATAGTTTCAAAATAGTATTAATAAGATTAGTGATTACAACGTTCGCTTTAATGGTATTTGGCCAATACATTTGAAATACTGATTGCCCTATTCGACCTCCCGTGTACCAAGTTGATCGATGGTCTGGTACCTTTAGGTAAACGATCTCCCCTTGACAACGTAGTAGTATTCATTAGTATTTAATATTGGTCCAGTTCAATTAATGGGGCTTAACGTCCACTCAACACAAACTAGGTCATTTCGGGTTCAACGTATGGTCTAATTTTATTTCAATAATTCGCTTGCGCGTCGGGGTCTTTATCAGTGAGAGGAAACCGGAGTGCCCGAAGGAAACCCACGAGGTTGAGAAGGTGCGCCTATCTCCTTGTCACATACGCTCACACCAGGGATCGAAACCACAGCCGCAAGCCAGAGGTGAACGGCCAGCTAGAGGTCGAAGCGCGGCACTCTAGACCACTGGGCTAGGATCTGGAAGATTTGTTATATAACATGCGTTCAGTTACGGTGAGTTCTTGGTGTACTTTGCACGGAACTGTGGGTAAACCCCTATAACGTCAACTCTGATTGATTAATCAATGTTTTACGTTTAGGGTCAAAAGTCTCTCGGATGACCTCTGACGCGGCCTTCCAGTTCAACTAGTTAACAGATCTTCATGTAGCGTAGGCCATCGAAAGAATGAAAAAAATAAAATGAAATATATATCTGTATTTTAATCAGATTGTACTGTTCTGCTCCAGCTGGGATATACAGTGTACTATGAGTGGCAATCTGTCCGGATATCGGTGCTACGACTTACTCTTATATCGAATTTCAACAGTCAAGGGATCTTTTACCGAACAACTGTGGCTCCCTGAAAGAATCCAAGATACATTTCACTTTTACACTACTTAATCTTGTACTGGTAGCGCGGACCTTCGTTCGTTTCGTTCCCATATTATGTTCGACAGTCTACATTATAAGGCCACAGATCACTAATTATTTCCCCATTGACTTTAATGATTGTTAATGCTCGTCTCTTAGACCGGCTCTAACTTTTCCAAAATTTTCGTTGTGTAAAACGCTTTCCGCCATAGAAGGAGCAACATGTGGCAAATTATTGCTCAAAAGCATGTATAAGGTTCACCATGAAAAACTTGAGATACACAAGCTGGAAGTAGAGACAAGTAAACATTCAATTTCTGGCCTTACATTTCAACGTAACCAACCTCACAACGCTTGTATCCTTCCGTCTCAATATCATGAATATTCACCAAAATCTGGCAGAAAATGTATTTTCAAACCCTTTTTGTCGATTCTGCACCATAAAGGCAACAAAAATTGTCATGTAAAGGGGGGCGGGGGGGGGGGAGAGAGAAAGACTTTGGTCCTAGGGTGACGGCGTAGAAATATTTAGTGATCTGTGTCCATAATCATTCCAATTTCCCAAACAGAGTTGTCTTCCCTTGATAGAGCGAGACTGTCATTATTCAATAAAATATGGATACGAAACGAACGGAGGTCAGTTACTAGTACACATTTCTGGGAAAAACTTTTCATCAGGATATGAATATCACTTAATGATTTATAATGCAAACAGAACCCAAAAACTTACTACAGGAGCATTTTTAAGAATTATTGTATTTACATTTTAAAATATGAAATAATGAAGTCTCAATCTATAAATACATTGGTAAGGGGCGATGACGTATTAAAATGTCGACGCCAACATTTGCTGTATTGCTTAGCCTTGAAAAAAGCGATGCGCGACGGTGGAAGTGGCTGAAATAAAACACCATACATTCTACAGTGTAAACTCATGGGTGTTGGAAATACTAGTTTGATTTCTCCGCCAAGAGTCCTCAACAAAATATTCCGCTATAATAATGTATGGGATATATACTTTATTCTTTGTTATTCGTCTAAACACATTAAAAAGAAACAACGGCAGTACATATTATATTCGAGATTCAATTGTACACGTTATTTGTAATATTTATCTTATAATGCCTAAATAAGTAAAATCATGCATGCAGTAACAAAAATACTGTCGATCTATTTTTTTCAACTATCTATTTTTTTTTATTTTTATTTTCTTTTGCCCCGTAATAAGCCTATAATGTTTTGCGTTTCATTAAAGATGAATTATAATTTGTCGGAATTAAATTAATAGCCAATTTACAGCTTAAGTGAGTTTTGAAGAAAACCACGTCCCAATTTCCAGCTTAATCTAATCTAATTTTCGCTATTGTCTTTATTCAATTGATAATTATAAGCTTCTCTACCGCTTTGACTAAACGCGTTTATTGAGTTACGAGGGCTGCAAGTCATCAAAACTACAGAACAGAAACGAAAATAAAATCAGAAGCCTGCATACCTAGACTAATTAAATTGCGCGCCAGAACCGGTACAAGTAAATCGGGTTAAACGGAGAGAAAAGAGAGAATTAAGACAATGCAGACCCAACTAATTCAATAATTAAGAAAGTTGAGGCAATTAAAGTGTCATTTTATGACCCCAGTTATTTCGTTATTATATTATACATTGATAATTTGATAATGGAGTTTACTAGACTGAATATAGGGATGTTGTTTATATCTGATAGAGCAGCGTGTTGTATATTATAAGGCTTTAACTATACGTTTATATATTGTACAGACGATTAGGTGGGCTATAGTTATAAAAAAGAATGCTGGAGGGAAAATGTGGGTTTTATTATCATATTCAACACTAACTCAAAAAAGTCCGGAAAATAGAGTTTGAATAATGCTGCATTGTGGATTATTCCAGATTGATAAACATCATATCAAAAGCAAGGAATCACATAAAATCTTTCGGATTTCTTGGCGCGATTTCCCATTGTCAGGGTGCTGGACCGAGTAAGGGAGGTGTCTAGTCGTTCGGGTGCGATTAGAAACGGAGGACGCGCATATACATTAGCGTGCATGTAAAAGATTCCTTTACAGTTGGAATAAGAGAAAACCGTTATATAGCGCGGCTATCAGGGCAAAATGTGTACAGCGTATGCTCGCCTTCAGTAGCTCAGTCGGGGCAGAATAGTAGAACGTTAAGGCCCATTTTGTTTCGTTTCGTAAAATGTCGGTCACCAGTCAATTCATTTAGAGATTATTATGATCCAATCACTAAATTTACAGCTTATTGGTTCACATCCTCGATTCGGGATGATAACGATAGGAGTGGGGGGGGGGACAAACTTCTAAATTTACGTATGATTGACCAAGTTTTGAAAAGTGGAGAGCGTACTAAAATGAATTTTAAAGAGAACATTCCACCGATATAAGGAGATTTCCTTCGATTATCAGTAAAAAGGCAAGTATCCTACATATCTGGAGCTAGCTAATTCTCAATTTCAGGACAAAAATTGGTTGATATTATCTTACCACGCCAGATACAGTAGAAAATAACGACTTTATACTTCATTTTGCCATTTATTATGACCAGATAACAATTCTAAACATGACTGAACAATGTATCATCTTATTATGTACGTAAAATATCGTTACTATCTAATTTATTTTCATCATGAAACAATAATAAGTATTTATAATGATACATATATATATATAAATCGTTTTTGTTATTTAATCTGGGGATTAGCGTAATTATCATCAGCACGGAAAGATTGGTTTTAAGAAGTATTTATATGTAATATAGTTAAGTGATTATTTTATGATTTTCTTTAATGAAAAGTGGACTGCGTATTATTAATGATGATTTTACAAACGGATAAAATGTAGGACTGATCATTCTCGACCTGACTCGCCATACGTCAGACAAACCAATTCTCTCCCAATTGTTCAATCTGATTAGAATACCTATCTATAGTTCGTTTCGTTTCTTTATGCTTTAATTCTGAACTATAATAACCGAAACGAAATAGGATCCATGTTTGATCAGATTGGCAAAATCATTTGTTATTCGGATGCATAATGAAATGAAATGAGGTTTATCACACAATAACACATTCTAAAGTAGATATCGTTTGTGTGAAAAATTTCATAATCTTTAAAAGATATCGCTTCACACGAATTTGTTTGGTCAATTTAAAAAAAGGAACTACTCTTTTTATTACAAAGGAATTCTTTTAGAATCCAGTAATATTGTTGGACAAAAGTTCTCAATTACCATAACCCATAATTTTTAAGGGAAACGCCAGGTCAATAAAGGACTTGCAACGGGTGACTTGCTGTTGAAAAATGATGTAATCAAGTTGCGTAAACCTTAAATATATACCAAAGAATCATTTTTACTTATTTGTGCGCATAAGGAACGGTTGGGTGATAAATAACATTTACTACTCCTCGTCGCAAAAGTAAATAAAAAAAGAGAAAAAAAAACTCGGCAAAGCCTCGGGTTTTTTTTTTACTTTATCGACTTGTGTTGATAATTTTTGATATGAAAAATATATTCGTAGGCGATTCTATATTATTATCGTCACTATGCTTCTTATAAACCTTATATGTTATATATTATTATAACATTGTGAACTGTATTTCATTGTCCATCGACATTTACCGCCACCTTTGTATACAAAACGGGGAATTGGTTTAAACTTTATGTTTACGCAAAATGAAACGAGATTTAGCCTCCTACTTTTCTGCACCTACTGGGCTAATGAAGACGGATATGCCATAATTCACATTCCAACTCTCAAGCAGTATATATTTTTTCGTGCACGTCATGATCACTATATATTACACAGGAACTCGGTTTTTGCTCTCGTATGAACAAATAGACACTGTTTCTAGTCACACACGTCCTCCCGCCCTGCACCTCTGAAACCACACCGGAAAATCTCAAAGAACTTTCTCGACCAACATCAGGGGCGAATCTGTGGCAAGCTAGCATTTTACTCATCAGGCAACATGTTTACGTAATGATATGTATCTTATATTTGTATGCTTGCCTCTACCATAAGGGTTATTGGGCAATTAATAGAACCCTTCGCAGTTCAAATAAAATATGATAATGCCGCCACACTGAATGGCGGTTGCACGTCTTCATAACCGGGATGGTGTAGAAAAGTAGGAATCTAAACACCATTTCAGTTCATGTTCATATATCAGAGAATCTAAATACAATGTGACTCTTCCATACGTCTGCCATAAAAATGGTGGTAACCATAACATTAAATAATCCGGCTAGTAATATTAGTAGCCGATGGACCAACGTCGCTGTCACAGGATACTGGAGATCTACCCATTACAGATAGACTAACCATAAAAATTGTTTCAATGGCATTCAGTAATTGAATTGGAATATACAGTTCACAATTCTACGGAATACCATTAATGCTGATTACTAAGCCACGTTTCGACATTGCTGTATTATAGGGACAGACAGGAACGATCAGAGGATATCGTTCGTCCTGAAATAGTAAATTAAATTAATTAAATTAACTGTATATCCATCATAAAAAAAATATCTAAATAAATATTTTCTTGATGTTTAGTTCCCATTTATTTATTCCTTTAATTTAGGGAATAATAACTCAGAAATACATAATGATGTCCGTGCTGAAAATATTTAAAGGTGTATGTGCTACTAATGTCATAAAAATGAGACGTATTATAAAACAAAGGTTTTTCTGTCATGATTTGCTGCTCTATTGAAATCCTGTTATCTTCGAAAGAAAAGCAGTAGACGGATTACAATTGAAATGGGATTAAATTCGACAAAGCTGGTCTGGAAATGAGGGGATAAAATTTAATAATTAATCTGATATGTTAGGAGATAATCGGATAATTATGAATTTTTAACGTTAATAACATCATTTTGAAAATGGGATTGGAATCCTTTGGGACGAAGGGTGTCATTTTATATATTCGAAAGTAATGTTTGAGTCTAAGCCTTTTATTTAGCCACATCAAAAGCGCTTGAGAAAATGGGATCATTTGATGTAAAATATAGTGTAAATATCTTAACAGGGTTGAGAGAAATGTCCTGTAGCTCATCAGCCAGGTTGGGGCACGCTAGGCGTATATTAACGGCGAATCATTCGGCCGAACCCTTTGCCAACGAATTTCGCCTAGTGTGTCGTGGCATTCTACAACATTCGCCAGTATCAAACATGTTTGATATTTATCGTCAAGAAGTCTGTGTGGCCAAACGGCACATGCGTTAAGTAAGTTTCCGACCGAGTAACTTCGGCGGTAAATATTTCGAACTAACTATAGGCCAATAAACTCCGCATCGTGTGTACAGGTCATAATGACAACAATATTTCTTTGTATATTGCATATTACCATCTCGTTCAAAGTTAGATCGATGGCCGTTTTTGCTCAGGGGCTTGGATAGCTGAATGGTTAGCGCCTGCGCGTTGAATCGTAAGCTCTGTCATTGAGTCAATTGGGGTAGTTTCGATTCCCCGGTTTTAAGTGGCAATGAGTAGGGTCGCCTGTTCTGCCTCGTTGGTTTTCTCTGAGTCCTCCACCCCCCCCCCCACTGCTAAAGAACCATACGCGCAAGTGAATTGTTGAAAAAAAATTGAACCATATGTTAGTCCCGAAATGACCCCTTTGTGTCGAGTGGAGAGGTCATGTAGGTATCAGTCATTCTATGTAAACAAAACCTGCTATATTAGTTTTTTCTTCAACGACGATTTTTGAACACGGAACTGGTTGCATACACATGGGAATCTTATTGTGCTTCGGACGGCGCCCCTGAAGCAAAGTACAAGGATAATTGTGTATGTATTGGCGGACTTGCTGTCACTGGCAAACATTCCTGAAGCCACCAAATTAACGGAAAAATGGGTTGTACTGAAGGGTCTGTATTGTCAAATCTAGATACTGTATTTAATACTATACTAAATAAGGAATGGAATATAAAGAATCCCCAACGGCAGAACGTCCCCATCCGTCAAAAAACAAATTCAGGGTTGAAATTCATCGTAATAATGCATAAATGAAAGATGGAAAAATAGGCCCGCGTTGGCATCTTTATTGTTACCAAAACCATATTCTATTTTTGAAGGAGTCTGGAGAACAAGCTCAGCTTCCCTTAAACCCAATCCCTAATAAATTTGATTCTGTGAAATATAGTAAAATATGTATCCTAAAATATAGCCTGATAAACTCTAGGTAGTGTTACCTTCCTTAACCTCTGATACAGATTCATGTTTGTGACGGATATAGTACATGACGTCAAATGACGCGGCTCGTGCTGACTCATTTCAGCATAATATAGGATAATACAGTACAATAAATACGTTTCAGATTTCAAAGTATATAGATTAAATATGCTGGCGCTCGTACATTGTTAAAATTTTCATGTCTTTTTACCCTTTTTAAGGATGACAGAAATCATGCCATCATTATACATAGTAACTGTATTTTAACATTGCATGTAAGGTAACTTTACCTCTAGTTATACCATACATGCATGGGGCATTGACATATCTGTAAATGAAGTGCATGTAAAATTACCTTGAAGTTAATTTACATAAATTGGTAAAGTAACATTGCACCCCCCCCCCCTCCCAAAAAAACAAAAAACAATAAAAACCAAACATGTTGCGTAATTTGACACGGTTTATGTTATTATACCTCATATACAAGTGGTTATATTTCTGCAAGGAAATCTACCATTCTAGTGTAGATTTACATTATTATGTAATTTGCCTGGGTAAAATTACTAAAGGAGACGTTGCTGTCCCCAGTTATCTAAATAGTCTACAGAGAGTTTTAGGGACCTCTCAGCAAAGCATGTAAAACAATATTGGACAATGGAAAAGATAGGTGGGATGACACTGCCCAAGCAAAATGTCCCACACAGTACAATGTATGCATGCCTGTTTTCATTAGCCGGTCAGAAATTCGAAAACCTATTTCTCGAAAATAAACTAACTGAACGACAGAACAGTAAATATGTTGCACAAAATTAGCTATGTGACCAAAGGGGGGATAACTGATGGGACCACTATTTGACACTAAATTTTCAATTTGCTGCAAAAATAATATTTCAAATGGCCCTTCTGTTAATATACAGCACATATTGTATAAACTGACATATGGTTGTGTTTGAATAAAAAGTTTGCCGTACATAAGCCTTGTATTCCTGTGCATTTACATAGTTTTAAATGTGGGTTAAATGGTTTGGATTTCCGAAGATAAATCTTAGTCATAGTGTAATTTAGTCCAATTGTCTAGCTTATGTTCCGTTATTTGCAACACCGTTGTAATTTTATTAGTAAATGCAGCAGGAACGCACCACGCACAACAGCTATATGAAATCTCGCACTACAAGTAAGCCATAAGCGGGACAGGGTTAGACGCCTGCGCTATACAAACAAGGTCATTTATTTCTTGACTAACATATGGATCCATTTTATTTGAATAAATCAATGCGCGTAGACGTCTTTAGCAGTGTGAGGGTTCCAGAAAACCCAGGCGATTGGGCAGTCGACCCTGTAATCTAAAGTGCATGCGTTAGAAATAAATCATTCTACAATAATGACGGTGAAAATCTGGGGTCTGTCACAAACCCATTGCTTGGAAACGTAGTGCTTGCGTACTAATGTCAAAATCACTAAAACCTTGTCACAATAATTGTGTAGTTTTACAGAAAATAAGGTCAGACCCTTTACATATATATTTTAAACACAAGATATTATCCATTTCAGAATATCAAAAAAGAGGATTATACCGTCTACAATTTAACGAATTTATGAATGTCTTAAGGCGGCAAATTTACTGCAAAGGCGATGTCTAAGCTGATTTTATTGAAGTGTGAATTGTAATGCCAAAGAATTGCAATATCTAGACCTCTTTTTTAATATCGGATATGTGATATTTATAAATACTCTTCATAAAGATTTCATTAAATGGTAACGTATTATTATCATAATATGTGTCACTGATTCTTTGTACATTAAAGTACATCCATAGTACGTGTACACCCTGATTTTGTATTTTATTGTTTCTTCTGTCATGTCACTCCTAAATTAGTGTTGCCATGGTGTTCTTTACCTTTGTCTATTATATGGATCTTGATTATTCAGTGCAAATTCATTGGTGAAACAACTTGTGAATTATGTTATTGTTCAAATTTCGGTCGGATAAGTTAGGGGCTTTAATATGCTCCGTTAATATCACAGATCACACGACATGTAATTCTAGACCGCAACATTTCCTTCATATAAGACTATTTTTGGTGATCATGGTCTGAAGTTACTTTTGCTTCCATCATTATCCGCATTAATATAGTGTTAATTGAAATCATTATAACGGGGATTGGTAGAATGGCGTTTAACTTCATTTACCGATCTCAGTCATTACGAGGTTTAAACAAGAATTTCTTCTGATTATCTTTTGATTTTATTTTATTTGAATAAATTCTTATTCACGAGGTTTGAAATCAGCTTAGAGACGCCGTAATTACCTTTTCACATTTCGGTTTCGATTTGCCCTTAAAGTAATCACTGGGACTATTTAAACTAATATGGTGACAGAATCAACATGGCCGCCAGCAAGCAGACGACAAGATCGAATCAAGCGCGGGAAGATCAGTTGCCTAGAAAGGAAACTGGAACACAATCACGGGGGATTTTATTTAATCACTTCTTACTATTACTTCATTTGCCTTTACTAATTCTCTCCTCCGATCAAATTTACACACTCTCTTCAACTCATTACTTCAATCGACGAACTAATTTTGTCAGAAAATATTTTGTCAATTACATATTGTGTGCTAGTCTGTGTAATTTTCCGGCTTGGAGCGAACGTTGATTTGTTTACAGTTGACTTAGTGAATAGAATAAGGCGCTGATCGACCCCTGGATCCAAGTCCAAGAATTAGATGGGTAATGAGGGGTTTAAGTCTCGGCTATTGTCCTTTCATATTATTTCTTATAAACGACGTGATTTGATGTTTAATTTAGCCAATCCGCCCTGCCTTCCATTCTTAGCGGAGGTAATTAGGTTTTCTAACAGAGAGATGTAATTTCGTCTGGAACATCCCTCGAGTCAACGAAAACCAGCTCAGAATAAAGTCTTAAAATCGTTTATTCCATCCTGATTATATTTGACATATTGTAAAACTTGTTTACTCTAATATTATTTATTTAATTTGCTTTTTCTTCGCCATCGCGTCATCCTTACATTATTTTCTTTACGTGTCCTTTTCTCCCTTTTATTGTGTTTTTCTTACAATAAAGCATTTCGTTCTTCTAATAATCACTTTTCCTCACCAATGACGCTATTTTTGATTTAATATTTTCAGGGGTGATTTTCTTCATAAGCCCTTTTTACCCTATACTTTTATTGTTCACGACAATTTCTATGAATTCGTGTAGTTCCTGGTTAATAATTTTATATATCAGTTTGTAAACTTTTTATACCTATGTGTACATATTAGTCCTGAATCTTTTTATAAATTAATTTCCAAATTTAAAAGCGTGTGTCTCAAGTGACAATGAAGAGTTTCTCAAAATAAAAAATAATTTTCGATATAAACGTGTACATGCATATCTCTATTCAAGAATGATCTGGGCTGTTTCTTTAGACTTTGTTCAGCCATATATATGTCACAATTCAATGGAATAGAATTCGGTTTATTACTGGACGACATTTCGATTAGGCTTTTCTAGTCGTCCACAAGCAATATTTCAGCAAATATACCCTTTATTTTATTAGAGGTTAGAATGGCTGAATTAGGAAATACATTAATCCCATATTGAAGATACCAGTTCAAAGATTTAGAACATCATTAAAGTTAAATTGGGCACTTTAATGCAATACAATGTACACCGTTTAGTCCATTTGTTCAAGTATCTCAATATGATTGATAAGAATCCTCTTGCCATAGGTAAATATTATTTATTTATAATTAAAACATATTTGTGCCACACATTTGTGTCACTCTGTCGAGTAGATATACCTATTTATTTTTGTAAAAAACTTATAAATGAAAAATAATATATCAATTATTCAAAGATCTCCAGCATTTTCTATAAAGCACATTGCAGTTTACAAAAATCTTTGGAACAGATGTCAGCAATATCTTTCAAAAAAGTTTGTGATTAAATTGTGTTGAAGATTTTCTAGTTTTCATCGAATCTTGATAATGATCCCTTGATAAATCCTCTGTTAACATTATTTGAAATTAATTTCGTTTCGGCTTTTAACCCGGGCATTCTCAACTTTTCCTCCTTCAATTCAATATGGCAGATTACATCTAATCCCCAAGCCGATTTGGACAAAGAGAAAGAACAAATAATTTGGTCCGCGTCTATTATTTGTGTCTTACAAGATATTTTGGCAAGAAGATTTTCTTCCTTCTTCAATTTACGACCCTTTTCCCATTCAAATTTAATACAAAACCCCAAAAGTCAATTCTATAAGCTGAGTCTTTTAGCAAATATTACATTCCTATTTTAGTAATTTGATAGATTAGACAAGAAAACCAACCTTTATTAAAGCCAAAACACTTTTCCTTCCTCTTTTATAAAGAAAGAGAAATTATTCTTTGGCTTTTTTGTGCTAAAAGTACATTAGATCACTTTTGGAAAAATTTAATCAACGACTTTATAAAATATTGAATAGGTTTACTTTGGATAACGTAAGTATTATCCTAAAACATACCAAAATGATTTCCAGTTAATGAAACTTTTAAAATATTTGTTTGGTCGTTTTTTGCATCAAATGTGTGAAGTAAGTTACAATATAGTTCTAAAGAAGTATTTAGAAGTCAAGTAAATTTCTTTTAACTATATATAGTATAAAGAGGTCAGACTTCAAATACCTGTTTCTAGTATGATTGAGTAACTCGTTGGATGCCTACTTTTCAATCTGTCGAAAATGCCTGATTTGGTGACTGAATATATAATGTTATATACGATAAACGGCAACGCGTCAGGGGCCTTGCTTTTTTCACCACCCGAACGACTACACGCTGTCCTTGCCAGACTCCCAGTCTCTCACCATGAACAAGGGGAACTAGTGATAACTATAATCAACCCACGACGCTGAGTAGTCAGCAGTACTGAGTGTGAGATACTAGGATATATTAAAGTCTTCAAGTAGAGAGTTGTCTACGACATGTTGACAATTTTTTTTTTCTTTGGGGTGGGGGGAAAGGTTTTGAATGACGATTAAAGGCCAACATCGTGTGTCATGAACTTCAATAACGAGTGGTTGCAACTAAAATTCAAATTGGCTTCTCTTGTTTAGATGATCACTTCGGTTTCTTTAAAGATTCCTTTCTACAAAAAGTTAATGTGCAGTGTTAAGGGATTTGCCCAGTCATGATAAGCAGACAGACTCTAGTTGAAATATTTTATTGTAGCAATGTCCTTTTTTTTGGTGGAGCCCAAACAATATTTCCGTCATCTATCTGCTACATTGACATAGACACCCTGGCGAAGCTGCTGAGGAGTTCATGGTGCACTGAAATGACCCACATGCCCGTGGTGGTATGGATCGGGTACGTATAGCCGAGAAAGCCCCCCCCCCCCGCCTCTAAGACTAGAAACACAAACACAAAGGCGTCTGCTCATTAGAGTTAATGGCCTTGGTAGATGTAGATTACAAATTCCTTTCGGATAGAAGTGGGTGGTTGTGGAAGCCTGATGACAAGATCTATAACCATTCAGAACTAAAGTATACTTTTATAATCGCATGCAGCAACGTCAAAAAGTAATTAACTATAAATTATAGGTTTTTAAATTATGCAACAAAACTCTGGTTTTATTCTCCATTAAATGAATTTGTACCACACGCCTACAAATTCAACATGAGTAAAAATATATGATATACAACAACAAATAACTAAAATTAAAACCACCCGCCCCCGTGACATAAAATAAAGTAAACCACGTCACGTAGTAAAAAGTTCCTAGTAGGGCCGAAGTACGGTGTAATTCCGTTCATATAACGCCCATCTCTTTTAACAACGGCGCCCTCCGTCTAGTTGAAGGACGGAAAAATTGTGAACAGATTCGAAGTTCCATAGCTGACTGTCAGCCTAAACCGACACACGAAGTTCTTAAACAGATGTTAAATGGCTGCTCATACGTCACTTCGCTCGCAGACAGATCGAGCCCGTTTGACAACATTTTAAAGAACGTTGAAGCATTGGACGCGATTGTTTTTATAGTCCTATGAGGGCGTTCGAACACGCTAAGAACGAGACGAGGATGAGTTGAACTGTTTGAACTTACGAACGGGTTTTAACTTGCTTGCACAGACGATGTAGACATAACGAGGACTGTTCATGAACGTGAAAATTGAAATGAAATGAGGTTTACCGTCCTATTTACCGGCTAATGAAAACGGGCATACGCCATACAGTGTGCTATGAGGGAAATTTTGCCCGGATAGCTGACAGGGGGGGAAACCACGCCGGGAAATCTGGACGAACTTTCTTAGCCAATACAGGGATCGAACATCCGACCTCCAGAATAGCGAGTCAGCGTTTTACCGACTGTGACTCCGCGTTTATGAACGTACTTGGGTCGTATTATAGATATTTACAGGCTGTACCCCTACCACAATCCCTCTGCATGTATTGCAACCGTTCTACAAATCAATGGTTATTACAAACTTGCTGCGATTGCTCAGCTATTGCAAACACTGTTGTAGTGGCTATTTATTCTAGAGTACGTTAGTCTTGTGCTTGCGCTTCTTGTTTTAGAAATTTATCATAGATGCCATCTCTTGAGGTGATCAAATCGCTCTCTTTGCTTCTTTTTCTAATCTCTTCTTTATCCTCTTTTCGACTCTACTCTTCAACGTGGGTAGTTTGTTCTTGACTGGAATCAAGCGTTCATGACCGTAACGTGACGAAACTCTCTGAAAACCATGTTGTTGTTCTAAATGAAGTTAAAATTTGTTTTTCTTTATGTATGTTAGTGTGTGTGAAATTAGATGGGTCACAGATGTTACGACGGTAATTTGATTCAAATATGATCAAAAAACATAGTTTATACAATGGAAGATTTCTTTGATTTGGTTGATCTGATATTGTTGTATGATAGGGTTGGGCCAGATAATTAACTATCAATTACGTGATAAGCTGATGTGCTATGAAGTACGACAAAATGGTACCATTCAACACTGGCCGTTTACTAGGAAAGTAGTGATCGCTGCCCATGTTAGAGGATTGACAGTTGATTAAAAAGATGAAATAATAGAATTTCTATGAGTGAGAATAGGAATGACTGCGCGAACATATTCTACTGCACACAACAAATATATTTATTTCGCATAAGTCCATAATAATCAACATCGCCCCTTCTAGTGGATGCGCACAAAATTGCATAAAATCACCCTTTTTGTGGCTAAACGGAATTATTTGCCTTCCACGACAAAAGACATGCCATAATAAAGCCACTCCTTTATCTTTCGTCCTACCTCGTGGGTTTTCTCCGCGTCCTCCGGTTTTCTCCCACTACTAAAGACCCATACGAAGCGAATTATTGAAATAAAATGTTAGTCCCGAAATGGCCTAGTTTGGGCGTTAACCCTCCCACTCTCTCTCTCCCCCTCTCTCTCTTTCGTCAAATTCAAGGGTATCGTGGCAAACATCGCAGTCCCATACATCATTATTAAGAGGTGGAATAGAGAGTTATTTTCGAATAGCAGCTTAATAGGAATGGACAGGAATGGTCAGGGGACTTCGTCCGTCAGAGACCTTACCAAAAGAAACTATAGATCAACCCAATCAAGTGCTTTATTTCACAAAAAAGTCACATATTTAGAAATCTGTAATATTATGCTTTATTTACAGCCGCTTTCAATCGTACAATATTATACATTGTATGGTATCATCCAGTTTTCGCCAAATGTAATGATTTTCGGCCAATGTACACTATATGGTCAAAGTGCAACATATCAAGGGAATGCTTTACATCATATTCCTGAAGCAATGGCCCGAGAAATCCCTCTCTGACCATTGCTGGAATAGCGTCTGTTTCTTGAACTTATGCGGGAGTGAGTCTATTCTTTCCATTCAATGAAAGCTATCACTTAAGTACAGCAAAATGACAGTCCTTCGTTTAATCTGTGTCTTCCCTAAAACTTTGGACAGTGATTTAAGATATTCAAAAGGGTGAAAGTATGTTCGTTTCCAAACAGTATTGTTTACATTTCATTCGACTTGATAGCCTCGTTTGTCACGCAATTAGTTTTACTGCAGTATTCTGCTATGGGTTAAATAGGCATAATAAAATCGTGAGTCATAACATAACGTTATGTAAACATATTTGGTCCAATATTGGCAGCTAGTGATTTGTTGGTAGACGGACTACTGACAAATCAAAATTTAAAACAACAATATCCACTCATAATAGCAGTGTGTAGTTGGATTACCTCAAATCAAACGTAATACTGCGTCGGGGTATGGCTTTACATGTGCTAAGGGTTTTTGTCTACAGCCATCAGTTATTATGGGGGACATTTTGAATTTCATCCAATCTTGTCCCAGCTATGAGTTCGGAGTTTCAAATCAAATCGAGATATTTTCTTTCATTTTTATCAGCGAATTATTACAAAGTTTCCTGAAATATTGTATTTGGTAATCTTTTTGAACATACCCTTTTACATATTTCTAGTCAGTGTTGCTTATTTTGTGTGCCATACTTGAAACAATCAAACTAATTGATGTCCCCAATATGCTTGTATCATACTTTTCGTATTGTTGGTGATTATTATATCAGACAATGTAGTGTAAACACTCGATAGGGTCCAGACTCTGGTTGGATCCACGGCGACTCGGTGTGTAAGACGTTGACTCGCTAATCTGGATGTCCCGTGTTAGTTTCCGAGAATATTAATCGGGATTTTCCGGTGTGGTTCGTCTTTGTCAGTGGTGCAGGAAGAAAAAATGATGGACCGTGTCCACATTCACCGTGTAATTGTACCATTGACAGTTGGAACTCGATATAAGAATAGACTGTAGTGCTGCTCTCTCCCTGTCCCCCTCCCCCACCCAGTACAGTAATGGAGTATGCCAGTCTCCAAACCCCATTTCATTTCAACCCAGACTCGAGTAATGGATCACATTTCACCCTTGTTTTTATATAAAAACAGTTTTATTTTCACAAATAACAATGATGACAAAACAAACAATCAGATAAATTATTTACGATAACAGAATCATAGTATAATAAATAAACCATTGTTATAAGTTATTTAAATACAGTTTGCAGTATAATATCATCGAAATATAGTTTAATACCAATACCCAGTGAAATGTTATTTTCACAGATTGTCGTAATGTCTCATAATCTTGATATTCACCATTGCTATATCACTTAACAGTTAATTGACCGACAAATTAAAACCAATAAAAAATAAAATACATGAAATTGACTATGTTAACTTTTTACTGACTTCGGTTTTCTCGTGGTTTGGATTAGTCAGCTGGCCGTATTGCTATCTTATGTAGCAATGATTAATGGACAATGCTCGTTACAATTGCTTCATAAATAAGGTGTAATCCGTCGATTTCTTATCTTGTAGACGGTGGTATGCTTAAATAATGGAACATTAGTAGTCAGCTACAACTTATTACATGCATTGAGCGTTAAACCATTGGTGAATAAAAGGTGCATTCACAAGTGCTGCAGTGCTTGAAGTGCAATATAATTTACGCTTTTATTTTGGTATCATATTGATATGTTAACGCAATAAAATGTCAAATATTATAGAATAAAACTAATCAATAGTAAATGACTCAGATTTAATATTTTAAACACACTATTTCTTAAAAAATAAATAATTAGTCGTTAAATATCTACAAGTTTACACTATAATAGTTTTAAATAATAGCACTCTTTATGCAAAATAGTTTCTCTTCATTAATCACAACCTGTTATGATAAATATTTAAAATTAAAATAGAAATATAAAATAAATTTATATTAGAAAAATTTTTAAACGCCCTAAATAAATCTCATTGTTAGCGTGATGTTTTCTTTTCGGATAACGTGGGTTGTACATTTTATTGACTAAAGATGAAACTACTAAAAACCGTAGTGATAGTTAAATCGAATAAAAAGTATATCAACAGAAATACCATCTAGATTAAATTAGATTGGGATTATGATTATATGAAGGATTAAAGAACCTAAATAAAAGTAATTACGCCCTTGATTTAAGTATTATTATCAAAATTAACAAATCAAAATATCCTAAGGTTTGCGGAAAAAACTATTTTCACACCACTGAACCATTTTTGGAATGAACAAACAATCGTTAATATTGATTATCTAGATGTGTTGCGGGTTGCATTAACAGTTTCCAATATCAACAAAGAATAAATGTCTATTACATTGTTTCACAAATTCACAAATCACTGCGAACTCCCATGGTGATCAGATGACCCTGACACCATAGCTTCCGTATGCTCACGTGCTCTACGACGTAGTTCAGCCACACTAGAATTCCTCTGTTCTTGAAATGGAAATACAGATGATGAACAACCAGATCGGTTGGTGTTGCAGCACATACAGAATGGAAAGCAACCTGAAAGTATCAATAGATAACCTTATAGGACATTTGAATCTAAATTAATATAAAATGCTAACACATAGTCAAAAGGTAATCAATTATGAAATACAATGCCTTAACCACCCGTGCATAATTTGACAAATGCTACCACTTTTGTGAAGATTCATGTTAGTACATGCCCAAAGAATGGAGGCCAAGAAATCAAATGAAATGTCGTTTACCGCCCTACTCTTCTAAACCGACTGGGCACAATGCAAAAGAAAGATACATGGTCGCATAGTTTCATGGCATATGAACAAGAGCATATAACATGTATCCAAAAACGTGATATATCTGTAAAGAAGAACAGGCAAGTGCGTGTAACCACTCAGAAACATTTAATAGCTGTATAGTTTGCAAAACACGAACGTCATGGGAAATAATAATTATATCTTAATCTATATTGCAAGAACGTGTTTATGTGTTCAAACGTTAGATGTGTATATCACCACAATTGTGCATCATTGTTAATTTGTTATACTTCGCGCATCCCTTCAACTCACAAGAACTATAACCAGGACATGTTGAGGTTACGCGTACTACAAACATTTGCTACTTTCGTTTCGACACTACTCGCATCTATTTTCATCACAACGTTTAAAAGCGGTTTAATTATACTATGTGCGGTGGTTGTTTACTTTCAGCCCATATATATCAAACTAACCGTTTAATTAAACACGACACTTTACAAGATTAATTTGATGAAAATGGTTTACCTTTAAATGCTGGATGTGGTATGTGGCGGGAGAAAGTCCGAGATCCAAAATAGGCATCATAACACTGGGACATCGCAGAACTGAAAATAAAATAAGGATAATGAATTTGTATATTCAATTTATCAACAATTTGCATTTATACTAGGACCAAATTTCATTCGATCAGTTTAATCAATGGTAATCATCTGCATCAAAAAATAACACGATGCTGGTATTATGCTGCTAGTATCATTCATTGGAACTTTGGAAAACTGAGTAAGCGTGTCATTTCATTTAAACTGAAAGCAATATAAATTCGTAGGCCTACCTATCAAACATGGAGAGAAAAGCTGGTCTGTTTGCCGAGGCTGCCAATAAAGACTGTGAAAATGGTAGATTTCCAGCATTAAACTTGGCAAAGAAATTCATGTCTGTTCCCGCCATGGCCATGGCCGGTATGGAATTCATGAACGATTTCATAATGTGAGGTGACGTTTCTGGTGCTGAGTGTGAAGTGGGTGATTGAACTGGACTCTGTATTTTAACTTCCGGTGATTCAACATGTTTGTTATCTTGTGCCTCGTTTTCACTTTCATCACCAGCTTTAATATCCTCCTCTCTAGATATGTGCGAATCGGAACTGATGTCTGTTTTAAGATTTTCCTCGTTTGTGTCGTTTGATTCGTTATAGCTGTCATTATCGGGAATGCTATTACCATCCGATGATAAACCTTCACCAGTTAACGGACTTTTACGATCTCGTTCTGAATCACTGCTTGATTCGTTATTTGTCGTCACTTCCGCTGATCTGAAATCTTGCAAATCATCTGACTGATCACCATCAACCATTATCTCGTTCTGTTCATCTGATCTGTTCCCTTCACAGTCCGAATCTTGGCCATGGCGCGAAACATCATCGTCACCTTGTGGTGCAGGGCCAGTTTGTGTTTGGGTAAATCGTTCACTCTTTCGCCATTTGGCTCTTCGATTTTGAAACCAAACCTATAACCCAGAAAAAAAAAGAATCTATTTTTAGTATAAAAGCTTTAGTATTTGAACCATACAAGAAAGATAACAATAACATGTTATCTATACTAAAATGTTTCGAGTTAGTATGTGAAATAATGTATATGTGGTACACGGCTTAATAAGTGTTCGAGGCAAGGGGTATTACCAATCACCATTAGTTGGTCAGAAGCAGGAATGATATTGGGAACAAATCTAAATTAAATAAACAACATAGGGGAATTTCCTGGGTTGTTATTAGTGGGTGGAGTGCTAATGATTTAAGTATTGTGTATTAAGCAATTAACGCCACTCACCTGAACTCTGGCCTCTGTAAGATTAATTCTCATAGCTAAATCTTCTCTCATGAAAACGTCAGGGTAATGAGTCTGGGCAAATGCTTTTTCCAATTCTTCTAACTAATCATTTAAAAAAGGGGAAATATATAATAGAGTCTAGTAGAAGTAATTTAATATAATTGGTTTAAAATAAAGTTGTTCAAGTAGACAACCACATTCAGAACTCAAAAGTGGTGGGTTCGAGTCTGTATTTCTCACACGCTGACATTGAAGTATTTGAATGTTCGCCTGGACATGTATCAATGATTAATCAACAGTAGAAAATGGCTATAAATGACTTTTTCCGTTTTAGGGTATTATCATAATCATTATATTGTTACTTCCTATATTCTTAAAGGCGATTTCAGAATAATGAGGGTTGATTTTTATTTGTTTTTTTTTAAATTATCAATTTAAAGTTAACATGAAAACTAAAGAATAACACCAATCCCAATCAATTGAAATTATTATAAGAAATAATAAATCGGGTATTATTATACCTCGCATCTGGAAATTATAGTTATTTGAATAGAAAGCAGATATAATATATAGAGAGACATAATGACGTTCATCGTGAACTTGACGTAATCAAACTTAACGTTTCCTTTTATAGGAGATTAACAATTGAAATCCCTCTTACACGATTTTGGTATCTTAATCTAGCAATTGTTCCGTGATTCGAGAATCGAAAACGATGCCAACAGCTGTTGAATAGTTTGCGAAATTATATAGCGAAAAGCTTAATATTTAAGAACTTATAAAAGGCAAACATCAAATTAAAGTCGATTAAATAGGTTTAATTTAATAAATACAAATATATATCGTGAGTAATGTGGCCTTCAATACAACTGTACAGCATTTTGTTCTAAATTTACGTGCACCTGCAAAAGAGTCCACGCCTTTGCCATGTACGTTATTACCTATACTTTAGTATCCATTATAACATGAATGTGTAAATTGCTTTTGCATTGTTTAATTCGTGATTTAATTTTCAAAAAACTAACATTAAATTAATACTGATTTTTAATACCAAAATCTTGAATAAAGGATTATAAATAATAATAATAAACAACTGAGATTTGCATGTCATGTATAGTTGTTGATTTTTTTGTACATGTTGAGCGGATAAAAGTGGGAAATATTTGTTAATCGAAAATATTGTCTGTTTTTTATTAATGTTATATTTATTGTTTTCTTTACTTTTTAAAATTCATATAAAACTTAATTTTCTGGAAAATGCATTTTAGTTCTGCCTTCAGGGGCGGGGGTGGGGGTATGAATAATTATTTAAATGTTTCCTATTGCTTGTTTATTATGTACTATGGACATCTATAAAATTATTTTTTTTAGATAAAACACTAGTACAACATAATTAATTCATGAAATTATCCATAATTTCATTTCCTCAAACATGTGAAATAGACAAATCTATAACCAGATTTAGGTATTCTTAATCCAATACCCATCATGAATATATGTAATGTCTACATAATATAAAAAATAGATAAATAGGTGTTTCTACTCTTCTCGCTGTGTATAGATTTAATTTAACCAATGTTCAAAGATTAATCATCAGACACCATTATGACCAATTTGTAAGTATTGTAATAGGAGAGCTAATAACAATGGGTGTCGGTAAAATTAAATGCATGTATGCCTTGTAACGAGAAGTGTTATGAACCTCACCTGTTGTAAAGTGAAAGTAGTTCGGTTTCGTCTCTGCTTTCTACGTGCAAATGAATCATCCCCCAAATCCCCGTGTAATCCATAACTTCCATCTGAAATAAAGAAATAAATTCCATAAAATAAAATTTCAAAGTTAGATTTTATAAAGTTTTACCTTATAAAAATCCCTTGGTGTTGACTAGAGAATATTATCAGTTATTAAATCATCAATCACAAGGGGTGATCAAAATTCGTGAAACAATCGACATGGAATGACAAGTCATTACAATAGTTTATGAACTTTAAATCTAACAATTCTAGATGCATAAGGTAATCATTAAGTTGTACATGGATAAAGCACAGAAAAAATGTATAACCCTATTTGTCACTCGATACAAACAAACTAAACAATCCAGTTCAACGCAGCCCAGGTCCATTCGTGTTTAATTTTGTATTGTCTGGTTTGATATTAATAATATAGTGGGGGGGGGGGGGGTATTTTGCAATGGATACATTCTAATTTTTATATGATTAAATGTGCTTTATTGTTATTGAGGTTTGTTTTTTGATACACTGGTTGTATCTAATCGAGATATAGAAAGCCAAATGGCATGATTCAGATTTTCTTCAAACTAAAAAAAGTCCATTACATCTAAAAACTAATCTTTGCAACAATAATGTTATTTTATTGATTATATTTTATTAACAAGTTTAAGCTAATTAAGTTGTCATTATCCTATTATTCGTGTTTACACTTCTTTATTCCACGAGCTCTTCCTCATTGTTTTCACACACACAAAGGCTCATTCATCTATCACCTCAGGGATTTAACATCTACAGACTCGGATACCCGGTTACAATGTAGTATTACATCGTGTCTACAATTTAAGCGTTGCGTTTTGTATTCATTCTAGTTGATATTTTATTATGCGAATAGAGCAATTTCATTCATTTAAATTTGTAGTATATGACTAACAAATTTTTCAAACACAATGTAATTTAGAATTAACAGTAAAGCTGTATGATTATATCATGTTCTGCTTATTTTAATAGACAGTAGACCGTAAAAGGTGGTTACACTGGATAATGGGGTCTAGTATTCAAGTACTTTGTCATATTGTATTTGACGTGCATTGTTATTATCATTCATTATTTTAACTTTGCTGCGATTTCATTTAAACCCAGTTCAAGGCCCTTCATGTATAATAATAATAATAATCATTATACATACACACATACACGTCGTCAACAGATAAGTAGCGCAACAGGAAAATTTTAAAATTTTCTATTTGAATGTATTTACTGCATTAGTTTATTCTTTGCTTGGTTTGCTAATTTTAGGCAAGTAGGAAGATTGAGATATCACGCCTATCTAAAAGTCAAATCCATGTCTTGATGATCGTGACTTCTCGTGTCATTTCTCAATTCATATAATTAATCTGTTTATTTTCAAAACCCCAATAATGGAGTTTACAATGGCGGTTTTCGATGTTTTGTTCAAATCTCATTATCACCCATTTTTAACATTCTCGTAAATCAGCGATTTGATTTATTGATGAATTTTCCTACGGCTGCAGAGATATGGTAATAAGAAACTGTTTGCACGATGATGAATCTATAATAAGATTAGTCCGCAGTAATTGAAGAGGAAACATAAAACTCTGAGCAAATCAAGTCCTTATTTTTTCCTCTCTTGTGTAAAACCGATCAGAAGCAATTATAGGTTTACAGTAAGATGATAATGAGAGTAGAAGAGCCTTGTGATGTGATTTGTGACTAAATCATTAAATAAACAAAACGGACAACCATTGAACCTAAGTACACAGGGTATTTTCCTTTTGATCTGAAATGTCAGTACGCCTATTTCGCCTATCTTTGATATACTTTACCTTATAAAGGCACGTAGATTAGA